>JAFEMH010000355.1:0-600000 GCA_022495995.1 Adenophora triphylla var. japonica
CCGCTCCCCGATTTATCAGGAGTTCTTTTTCTTAAACAATGTTTCGTGGTTCGGGCTCTCTCAAACAATTTACTTTTCTTGCCTTTTAAACAACAATAATACTTTGGGAATGTCGCTGTTCGCGACTTAAACATTTTATTTTTTGATCGGGTGTCGCGGCTCTGCGACTTGAACAATTTGATGCTTCGCCCATGATTTTTCATGTCGCGGTTCCTGCGACTGACGCTGCGCCAGCATGGTCAGAAGGTCGTGGCTCGGCCCAAATGCTTATGCTCTTTTAATGTGCTGGGTGTCGTTAGCCATGACTTGATACTTTACTTTCAGGTATCCATATGTGATTTCCTTGAACTTTTACTTAGTTATAACTTCGACATGTCGCTTCTTAGCGACTTCTATGCCTTTGACACCGTGTATTCTCGCCTTTTAACATTTACTCTACAATGGTTTAGATGCCGCCATTGGTATCTCGCTCTTATCCCTCTTCGCTGTAAACTCTTTCATAAACTTTCTTTATCAAATGTTTCATTATAAAATCGCCATGCGACTCCAACTCGTACTTTGTTATTACTCGCTTTATTGCAATTTGCGTTGAAATTCTACCTTTTTCGCTCTCGATAGTTTATCGAAGACTCCTTTCTCATAACTTACCTATATACATACTACTCCTCCAAAAGAGCGAGGCTTGTCTTTAGGCAAATTTACTCTATTCTTAAGATCATTTGCCTAACGCACTTTGCATGAAAGTGATTTAAGTTATTGATGGATTTATTGTTATATTCATTACCGCGATAAACCGAGAGATGAATATAACAGACATTTCCTCTTTGATATAAACCCCGTATACGTATTCCTTTATCAAAACCAACTCAACTAAGATGTTAATCAAAGTTAGGTTTAAATAACTTTTCGTAAAGTTACGCTGACTCGCAATACAATTTTGGGACTTTTCTAGGTGCCTCGAAACCGTTATCTCCTGTGCACCGCGACTTGAAACCGTTATCTCCAAGCCGCAAGGCTTTGGCGACTTGAAACCGTTATCTCCAAGCCACCTCCCCTTTCTCGCCCGTTAAAAGCCGGACTTTTCTAGGTGCTCGAAACCGTTATTCCGTGCACCGCGACTTGAAACCGTTATCTCCAAGCCGCAAGGCTCGCGACTTGAAACCGTTATCTCCAAGCCACCTCCCCTTTTCGCCCGTTAAAAGCCGGACTTTTCTAGGTGCCTCGAAACCGTTATCTCCGTGCACCGCGACTTGAAACCGTTATTCCAAGCCGCAAGGTTCGCGACTTGAAACCGTTATCTCCAAGCCACCTCCCCTTTCTCGCCCGTTAAAAAGCCGGGACTTTTCTAGGTGCCTCGAAACCGTTATCTCTGTGCACCGCGACTTGAAACCGTTATTCCAAGCCGCAAGGTTCGCGACTTGAAACCGTTATCTCCAAGCCACCTCCCTTTCTCGCCCGTTGTGCCGGACTTTTCTAGGTGCCTCGAAACCGTTATCTCTGTGCACCGCGACTTGAAACCGTTATTCCAAGCCGCAAGGCCTCGCGACTTGAAACCGTTATCTCCAAGCCACCTCCCCTTTTCGCCCGCAAAAGCCGGACTTTTCTAGGTGCTCGAAACCGTTATCTCTGTGCACCGCGACTTGAAACCGTTACTCTAAGCCGCAAGGTTCAGCGACTGGAAACCGTTATCTCCAAGCCACCTCCCTTCTCGCCCGTTAAAAGCCGGACTTTTCTAGGTGCCTCGAAACCGTTATTCCTGTGCACCGCGACTTGAAACCGTTATCTCCAAGCCGCAAGGCCTGCGACTTGAAACCGTTATCTCCAAGCCACCTCCCCTTTCTCGCCCGTTAAAAGCCGGGACTTTTCTAGGTGCTCGAAACCGTTATCTCCGTGCACCGCGACTTGAAACCGTTATTCCAAGCCGCAAGGTTCGGGGCGACTTCAAACCGTTATCTCCAAGCCACCTCCCTTTCTCGCCCGTTAAAAGCCGGGACTTTTCTAGGTGCCCGAAACCGTTATCTCCTGTGCACCGCGACTTGAAACCGTTATCTCCAAGCCGCAAGGCTCGCGACTTGAAACCGTTATCTCCAAGCCACCTCCCTTTCTCGCCCGTTAAAAAGCTTCGGACTTTTCTAGGTGCCTCGAAACCGTTATCTCCAGTGCACCGCGACTTGAAACCGTTATCTCCAAGCCGCAAGGTTCGCGACTTGAAACCGTTATCTCCAAGCCACCTCCCTTTCTCCAAGCTTGGGGTCCGCCATCTTCAAGCTTTAGCTGGCGACCTCTTTGTCCGCCATCTTCAAGCTTTAGCCAACCTCCTTGTCCGCCATCTTCAAGCTTTAGCGGCAACCTCTTTGTCCGCCATCTTCAAGCTTTAGCGACAACCTCTTTGTCCGCCCTTCAAGCTTTAGCGGCAACCTCTTTGTCCGCCATCTTCAAGCTTTAGCGAAAACCTCTTTGTCCGCCCTTCTTCAAGCTTTAGCGGCAACCTCTTTTGTCTCGCCATCTTCAAGCTTTAGCGGCAACCTCTTTGTCCGCCATCTTCAAGCTTTAGCGGCAACCTCTTTGTCCGCCATCTTCATGAAACAATCGAAACCATATCGTTAGAGTATCTTATAAATATAAAAACACACCATAGCATGTCGAGAGAAATACTTCGCTATCATCTTTATCATACAGACATTACATGGTTCCTAGAACACCAAATTTTACATAACTTTCTCCTTTGACAATCAAAAGAAACCATTTACAAGAAAAGTTATGTAATCTTTTGCCGCCTGGGGCAAAAGGCAAAAATCGAAATGACGAAGATGTCGCCACGGCTTCACCGATAGAACCGCTGAGATGATCGACATTCCTGCATTCTTCAATTCTTCACCATCTCGGTTTCTCAATCTATAGGTTCCTTCCCGCACCACACTCGAAACTGGGAAAGGTCCTTCCCATTTCTCGTTTAACTTGGTGAATCCGGCTTGGCCCCCGTTGCTTCAACACTCCTCAAAACCCAATCTCCAACATTGAAGGACCTCCTCGTTAACTCGCTTATCATGCCGGGCTTTCATCTTCTCGTTTGTAATTAATCATCTTCATTCTCGCATACATTCTCTTTCTCATCAATCGTGTCCAGATCATTACACCGCTTCGCTTCGCGCCTCACATAGTAAGCAACCTCGTATGTCGGCAAAGCCATCTCCGCGGGTGCCATAGCCTCGCATCCATAGGTAAGGGCAAAAGCGGTTTCCGGCTGAGCCTTTAACGTAGTACGCACATACCACAAAGCAATAGGCAACTCCTCTAACCATGCTCCACTTCTTCCTTCCGCATTTTTGCGCAAGGCGACAATGACTCCGCTGCTTTGCCGCTCCGCCCGACCGCTGCATCGCGGCCTATATACGCCGACATCCAATGTTTGACGTTGACTCGAGCATTCTCAATAAAACTTTTTCCCGAACCGAGTGCCGTGATCTCGAAATAATAACCCTTGGAACCCCATACCTACACCAAATGTTTTCTTGCACAAACTTTATAACTTGATCTTCGCCGATTGTCGCTAACGCCTTCGCCTCGGCCCATTTTGTGAAATAATCCACTTCGCGACAACCACATGCCGACAACCACCCTCGGCCTTTGGGAATGGCCCTATCAAATCAATCCCCACATGTCGAATGGCCATGCTCTAAGACAATAGAGTTTGCTCGTGGCGGGAATTCGAGGAATGTTGCCGAATCTTTGACATTTCTCGCACTTCTTCACATACATCTCCGCATCTTTCCTCAAAGCTTGGCGCGCAATATCCATGGAACAACACTTTGTCGGGCCTAACTTTCTCGCCCGGATGGCCACCACATACCCCTCACGGATCTCGAACAAAACCTTCAAACCAAGCTTCTGGCTCAACACACCTCATTAGTGGTTTTGAAAAAGACCTCCTATACAATACTCCATCTTGCACAATAATCTGGGATGTCGCCTTTATCACTTTCGCCTTACCCTCATCTCGCGGCAACTCTCCTTTATCTAGAAATTCCTTCATTTCCACAACCTAATCCTTCTCGCCATCGACAATCTCAACACAATCGGTCTATCGATCACGGGCATATCCACGTATTCAATCATTGGCTCATCGGCAGCCTCGCTCCTCGATCCCGCCGTCCTACTTCAACTCATCGCCCGCGAATTATCGCCTATCAACTCGCACCAACTCCCTTAACTCAAAACTTTTTAATAAACTTCTCGCCAAGTCACAATATTTCGTTAGCACCACATTCAAACTCCATACTCGCCATTTACCCGATTGACAATTAATCTGGGAATCCGAGTGAATCACTATTTTCGTCAACCCAATATCTCGCGCCAATTCTACTCCCGGCAATCAAAGCCTCATACTCGCTTGATTATTCGAGACGTTGAACTTAAATCTTAGGGCTTTCATACTTTACTTCCCCATCCGCGAAGTCAGAGTGATTCCCGCACCGCCTTTATCCTTTTCAAGACGACCCATCAACATACGTAATCCCAAAGAATCAAATGGCCTTTCCTCCTTTTCCAAAGAAACAGGTGGCCCTACCTTCTTTTCCGCTTTCTTCCTTACTAAGTCTTCCATCAATTCCTCCCCGCGACTTCGTAAAGATGTCTCAACGATGAAATCCGCTACTGGTCATGCCTTAATTGCTCCTGGGCGAGCTTCATACTTTAAATCAAACTCGCGAACTCAATTGACCACTTCAAAGAATCTTCCCGCGGCATCGTCGTCGCAAAATCTTTCTCAAGGGAGCATCACTTAACACAACAATGGTATGTGCGACAAAATAAGCTCTTAATTTTCTCGCGGCCACTACCAAAGCATAGGCCAACTTCGCATTAAAGTACCTTGACTCTACCTCGCTCAATGCCTTAGACACATAGTAAATCGGTCTTTGAATCCCCTTCTCTTCTCGCACAAGAACCGCTGCCACCGCTAAGTCTGAAGCCGCTAAATAAACAAATAACTCTTCTCCCTCAACAGACTACATAATAACGGCGGCTTACCTGTATATATTTTCATCTGTTCAAATGCGGCATCACACTCTTCATCCCAAGCAAAACTCTTCACCCCTTCAACACCTTAAAGAACGGCAAACACTTTTCGGCCAACTTAGAAATGAATCTCCCCCATGCTATAATCCTCCCATTCAACCTCAGATCTCGCGTATCGACCGGCGGCGACATCTCCAATAAAGCCTGAATTTTTTCTGGATTAGCCTCTATCCCGCGCCTATTCACTAGAAAGCCCAAGAATTTTCCCGCTACTACTCCAAACGTACACTTGCCGGGATTCAATTTCATTGAAGTTTCTCCTCAAATTTTCGAATGTCTCGGCGAGATCCAACACATGATCATACTACTTCGTTTTTATCACCATGTCATCTATATATGCTTCCAGTGTTTCGCCCAATCTGCGACTTGAAAACCTCATTCACCATTCGCCGATAAGTCGCCCGCATTCTTCAAGCCGAATGGCATCATCTTGTAACAAAATTTCCTTTAGGGGTTCGGAAAGCCGTTTTAGCCTTATCATTCTCGCACATCTTGATTTGATGATACCCCGAGTATGCATCAATGAAGCTGAAGACCCTATGGCCGGCAATCGAATCCACCAATTTATCAATTCTCGGTAGCGGGTAGCAATCTTTGGGGCAGGCGGTATTCAAATCAGTAAAGTCAATGCACATTCTCCACTTCTTATTTGACTTTAAAACCATTACTGACAAGCTAACCACTCGGGATACTGAATCTGCTCAATGATTCCCGCCTTCAACAATTTATCCACCTCTTTCAAAACCGCGTCTTCCTTTTCTGGCGACAAATGTCTGACCCTCTGCTTGAAAGGCTCTACATTGGGATCTGCATTCAGACAATGTAAAGCGACATTCTCATCTATTCCCTTCATATCCTCAGGCCTCCATGCAAACACATCCAAGTTATCTTTAAGAAATTCGACCAATTGTTCTCGCTCATCCTCGAACAATTGTTTCCCGATCTTAACTTCGCCGCTTCTCCGGAAGTAACGATTGATCTCCACTTCTTCTAGCTCCTCCCCGCCCGGAGCTCGGGCTCATCTCTCGTCTCGCAAAGTCTCAACTTCTATCCTTTTCCGCTTTTTACTCTCCCGGCCTTTCATGGAATCATCTTTCCAGAATCAAGAATGTCTTTCCCGTAGGCCACCCATCTGGGGTCTCCACCTCTATCATCTCGCAATCTTCCTCGCTCACTATCAAAAATCTCCTCAATCACGATCTCCTCAACCCCGGGCTCCCCACGTCGACAAACCGCACCACCCTAGCGTAGCTTAAGCTTGGCGTCCCATTCACAACTTCAATCCCCAAAACCATCTCGCCTTTAGCATTCGACCGCGCGCTCGGCCGGAATCTCGCCACCGAAAACTTTGATTACTTTTAATCATCTCTCGTGCCCTTTGTGCCCCGGCCGACAATCACAAACTTTGCTGCTTCCAAACTCTCCGTTGTCGCTGAATCATTTTCGCATTCACTAAGCTCAACCATATTTATCCTCGCTGGCGAGAATCGACTTGTCACCAATGAACAAGTGGCTTTCCTTTGCTTTTACCATCTCCTTCTTTTTCTCGCAACCGAGATAGCCTCACTCTTCGTACATGCCAATACCACGGGCCGCTGGGTACTTTACCCTCCGATGCGGGATGGACAAAGCACCATTTCAAAACTTAGCAAAAAGGGAATTCCAACTATCGCGTTGTGTTTTAAACCAAATCAATCACAAAAACTCCACCATCTCGCTTCTTATCATCTCGCCTTCACCAATCTCTACTTCCAATGTCAGATTGCCCCTTTTCACCTTAATCGAGTGGTTTGTAAATCCTTCAAGGCATCCCCGGTAGGGCACCGATTAGCGTCGAGTAGTTCATCCTTTTCAAGGCTTCATAATACAACACATTCTCGCTAGCTCCCGAATCAACCATCACGCTGGCCGTACTACATTGTTTCCGGGCATATGGTGATGATAACAGTTGGCTCCCATGACCCTTTGTTGCGGCAAGCTCACTTCTCGAAAAACTAATCACCTTGTCTTCACCGGGCGGCAAACGGGAATATCAAAATCACAAGGCCAACATCATTATTTGATTGTCCAACCGCGCGACACTGTAACGGGTCCCGAATCACATCGACTACGTTTCGACCCCCGGGCTCTATCTTGTCGCCCTCCTTCTTCTCGCCTCGCAGCGCTCCTCGAGATATTGTTTGAAGTCGCCTTTATCAATCCCGACTTGAATCAACTTTCTCAAATTATAACAGCTTTCTATTGTATGCCCCTTGCCTTTGTGAAAATCGCAATATTTGCTTGGATCCCGAGCCCCATAAGTATCTTCTCGAATGGGGTAAGGCTCGAAATTCCTCTTTCCTCCAAATCTCGCTCAAAGTAGTGTTCAATTTACTAAACTTAATGATCTTTCCTTGCTCCCGACCTCTACCTCGACCCCCTTTGCTTCCGCCAAGACGAGATCCATCAAGCGACCTCCTCGATCAACCTTGCTTTCCCTCTTTCGACAACTTCAATCCGCTCTTTGGCACTTTTCTTGCCTGGGCTCGTCGCAGAGGGGCGGCCTTAACGCCTTCCTTCTCAAAACCACTACGATAAGCTCTAACCCTTTCGTACAACTCGCCGGTTGTCTTCGGCAAGCGCATACGTAACTCCGCTCAACAGCCCGACAACAACCCCGAAGTTAAATAGCATAATAATCTCGCTCCGACCGACGCCCGCAATCCGGTTCGCGACCTCCATAAATCTATCTCGTGAAAGCCGAAATGCTTTCTCCTTCATACCGCTTCAAACTACACAATTCGGTCTTTTGAGCGGGCCGCGCTCCCGATCCATCGAATCTCGCCAAAACTTGTTTTTGAGATCCCGATACCCCATCATCGATTCCGCTGGCCGCGCCAAGAACTATTCCAAAGGCATGATCAGCAAGGGTGCTCGCAAACGCCTTTGCAGATTATAGCCTCATTGGCCGCCAGCGACAACGTTACCTCAAACCCTCCACATGAGTGTTAGCTCTAGTGCTCCCCGAATAACTAGGTAGATTTGGCATGCGGAAAGGTGGTCAGGCGGCAATCTGAATACTCTTTACAAACGGGGCCAGATAAGAGCCTTTCACTTCCTGGGGCTTGTTTCCCGCTTCCAACTCTTTAATTTTCTTAGCCATCTCCACCATTTCGGATTTCCATTTATCATCTTCACTTTTCTTCGCCTTCTCCAACTCAGCGGCTTTGGCTAATTCTACGGCTTTCAAAGCTTCGCCACTCTAATAGCCTCCGCAATCTTGTCGGCTTTGCGGCTTTCTGCGCCCTTTCGTCTATCACTCCTTTCTCTATCGATCCTTTCGCCGCCTACGATCTCTCGTCCCGCTAGCCGACATTTCTTCTCGACGAGCTCTGTCGGAGTGCCTTAATCTGTGGGACCTTTCCCTTACATATGTATCATCATCGGAATACCTCGAGCGACTTGGCACATAATCTCTGTCGGCTGTGGATCCCTCCTCGCTTTCATATCCAAAATAGTAAGAGTCATCTCGCGAATTTCCCGATTTATGATAAATTCTTCCCTCTTCAATACGATCAAGACGTCTCCTTTGACCCTTTCGGATCTCGCTCTTTCATCCTCTTGATGCTTGCGAACCCTTTCCTCATTCTCGGGCGGCGACATGGCCCTCGTTCCGCCCTTCATCCTCCCTGATGCATTTCGACTAGCGCTTTGTCTCCCTCTATCCCGCCCTTCCACTTCGATCGACAAGCTACAAGTGGATCACCGTAGGTGCTCGGCCTATCTTTTAACCGCTCATTGTTCGCGAGAACCTTCATCAGATAGGCGTTCTCATTCCTTAGCCGTTCAGCTTCGGCCCTGGCACTCTGGGTTTTAGATGGAACGGGGTCTCGCTGTCCTTCCTTTCCTTTATTTCTCGCTTCTCGCTCTCTATCTTCTCGCCTACGGGCGCTCCTAATGGCCGAATCTGTCTCAGAAGTGTGGACATCGCCTTCGCGAGCAGTTCCTGATCTCGCCCCGCGGGCATCCTTGCGAGTATCCTTGGCATTTGGAGTCTCCGTCATAGGGTTCTGGGCTCCCTCGGCCCGAGTATCCTTTTCTTGTACCATTTTGACTATACTCTGGGCTTTTAAACGACCCAAACTGATCACAATCAACTTCAACACCAAATAACCACCTTTAAAACACCTCTTAGCAAGAACACGAAACTGAAGAACACCAAACCTAACTCACCATAACCTTCTCAATAAACCTTCTAACCTTCCCCAATTATCTTCCAACCAAAACAAGGAACAAAAATCAGGTCCCTAAGAATCTGGAACCAACCGATGCTACCATGAAAAATCCTTGGTTGCACAGAACCGAGATGACTGGATACTCCGCCGCTTCCTTGCTTGGTTGACCGCCTACACACAAGGAACAAGGTAAACTAGGCCGGGGGTGACTCCGGCGTACCCCCTCCGGTGTGAGAGTAAGGTTAGATGAACAAGGAAGGTGGTATATCAATGGATGAACTTAGAGAGAGAATGCAGAGAGAGAGAGAACATACCCATGCAATGAACACTATTCACCTTTTATATCCCTAAGCCCCCCATGTGCCTTGCACATGGGGGACACTTGTCAATCATCCAATGGAAGTGATCTCAACCAACCTCAACTTAGTGGGATTTTACTATTCACCTTGTCACATCAGTCACACATCACAAGTACTTAGGGTAAGGGACATAGGCGACAATCAATGTGCCATCCTGGTAATGCCCTGAGTTCCTAGTCGCTCAGGCGACAACCTGATTATGGGCGACATCAACTGTCATGTCGCCCCGACCTAGGTGGCCTGCGAGCAACGTAATCTTCTTACTCATGAGGCGGGCAATAGCTAGGCCATGTCTTTCGCATAGCCCCATCGTCCCTAACTCGATGTCCACACGTCCCTTCTCGCCGGGGTCTAAAACAGCTCCAAGGAGCCTATTCATTCTATGTCGCTGAAACGGCAAATTCTCTTGGTCGGCCTAAGCCCAATGGGCCTGGCCCTTAATTAGCTATTGGGCCTAGTTTCTTATTATTAGGGCCCAATATAATTTATGGGATCGTATCAAGACTACAACTGGTATGTCTACTCCTTGCTCAATTTTTGTCCGACTTACCGGACAATCCCGCATTCCTGCGATTTTTCGGAGTAATTACAAGAGTGCTGCCGGACAGGCGAGTGAACCACTGTGTTAGTTTCAATTGTTGATGATTCCCCCATTCGTGGATCAGCAGGTCAAAATCCACAAATAGTGGTTGCTCAGTTGATAATCTGAGATGTAATACATTGTTCATTGAATAAATAAAACTACTTCTTTGAGTTAATGTTAGCATTGATTTTAAGTTTGGAGTATGGTTTGGAAAGGTCTTGGTTAATGAGCACTTGGATCATTTGCAATTTGCAGCTTGATTCATTAGTAAGAGACAATGATTACTAATTGTAATCCCATTTTCTACGTATTTTCATCTATTGTTCAAGGTAATAAAGTAAGATTTTGGACTGGAACTACTATATGTGTTTAGAGATGAATCTAGGAGGTTGTATGCACGTATTTGGACATTATTGGAGGTAGGATAACACAGCTAAAAGAACTTTAAATGGTCCTGTATCACTTGATATAGGTATATGATTTTTTGAGGTTCTATATCACTATATCACTTGATATAGGACCATTCAAAGCTCTTATAACTTCGTATATGATGTTGTTAAGTCCTATATCAGTTGCTATATGACCATTCAAAGGTCTTAATGCGTTGGTATAAAATTGTGTAAGGTCATATACTACTTGCTATAGGACCATCCAATGGTCTTATAGCTTTGTATATGATGTTGCCAGGTCCTATATCACTTGATATAGGACCATTCAAAGGTCTTATAGCTTCGTATATGATGTTGTTAAGTCCTATACCAGTTGCTATATGACCATTCAAAGGTCTTAATGCGTTGGTATAAGATTGTGTGAGGTCCTATACTACTTGCTATAGGATCATCCAATGGTCTTATAGCTTTGTATATGATGTTGCCAGGTCATATATCATTTGCTATAGGACCATTCAAAGGTCTTATAGCTGTGTATATTATGTTTCCAGGTCCTATATCATTTGCTATAGGACCATTAAAAGGTCTTATAGCTGTCTATATTATGTTTTCAGGTCCTATACCATTTGCTATAGGACCATTCAAAGGTCTTATAGGAAATGTATGGGGGTGTTATTAGTTCTTATAGTACATGTATAAGAAATTTTCAGGTCTTATATCACTTGTTATCGTTAAATATATTCATTCGATATAAGAGTAATAAAATATAAGAGTAATTATAGTCATATACCTTTAGTTATAAGACTAATTTTAGTCTTATTTTTTAAGGTATAAGACTAATTTTAATTTTATACATTTAGGTGTAAGACCGACGGGGAAAGTGTATAAGACCGACGGAGTGGAGGTACTGTATAAGACAAATTTTCACATTTTAAAGAAAACGTAAAAATTTGTGGTTTTTTTTTTACTCTTAAATTTTAAGATATAAGAGTAATTCTAGTCATATATTCAAATATATACTTAATTAAATTTTGAATATTGAATCTCATTAATTGATTGTGAAATCTCATTTTTTTAAAATTAATTTTCCTCCACAGTTTATACTAATAAAATATATTGCAAAAATAAACGTAAACAAAGCATTGGCCAAGTGGTTAAGACCTTGGTTTATAGTGGAGGATATAGAGTTCAAATCCCACACTCTACATTTTCATTCAATTTTTCTAAAATAACATAGAAAAGGACGTGGTGGGCTGGGCGGTTGGGCTTTCGGAACTGGACGGGAAGGAGGGGTATTCTAGGTATATTAATTACAGCGGGTTTCTGAGGGATTTTTGATCTCGATTGGGTATTTATGGGTTTGTGATCTCACTTAGGGGGTCTTAGGGTCCTTGGCTCTTTTGAATGTCCCAACTAAAATTGCAAAATCCAAAAATAACAAGTTTTTATTTATTTTTTATTCAGGCTGGCCCACTTAAATTTATGCTTAAGAAAACTAATCAACTCAATCCTGTAACTCAACCCAACTAATTCAATTAAATCTCCACCACAAATTTTTTCCACCCTCCTCATATTCCATCATTTAGATCAGGATCTGAGAACAAACCCATCTCCTTGTCTCTCATTTTCTCTCCTTCTCAGCCATGGATTCAAGCTTTCCCCATGGCAGCAATTGTTATTCATCGCCAGAATCGTCTCCGCCCGACCCTAGCTCCTCGATTTCTTCATCGTTGTCCGACACAATTGTGCCGGAGACACAATTGTGCCAGAGACAGAATTGTCCCTTCGAAATGAGTCGTATCCAGTTGGCGATTATTTTCCTTCGCTTGATTGGTCGGCTTCTGTCCCTAACCACTCCTATTCTTCATCTTTGTCCGATACGGTTGTTCCGGAGACTCAATTGCCCCCTGAAAGTAAGTCGTTTCCTGTCGACGATGGTTATTGGTCGTTTGATTCATCGTCGTCAGACCATAACCTCTCATTTTCGTTGTCTTTGAGCGATACCATCATGCTGGAGACTGGTGTTTCTGGTGTTTCAACTGATTTCGACAAGTCTAAGGAAGAAATATCATTTCCGCGTGAGGTTAAATTCCCCGAAAAACTACTGAATTTGTTGTTTTTATTTATACCTTGTTTGAGATGCTCTAACCCAAAAGATGGTCCCTACTATAAAGATGAAGGAGATGAAGGAAGTAGCCAAGAGGAGCTGGGATTTGAAATCTCTAAGGTCATTTCTATCTCTTAGAATTTTTTTCTCTTTGAAATCAATGTAGTATGAGTACAAATGCTTAGAGAATTAATTTTATAACACAAAAGACCACTTTTCACAAGTGATTTTACATTTTATCTCAAAAATACTTACTGAGAGTACTAATTTTAAACACAAAAGATCACCTTATACAAGTGAATTTACACTCTCTCAAAATGACTTACTAAGAGTACTAAATTTAAAAACCCAAAAGAGTACTTACAACCGATTTTACATCTTCTCTCAAAGAGAGAAATGTACTAGGTCCAAGTCATTCATTAAGCTTTTCGTTTCTGCATTTGAGTGTCCTTGTTCCCTTAAAAACATGATACAATCTCTCACCAAAACTTGATTTACTTGCAAGTTGTTAGGTAGTAATCCCACTCTTTCGACTGCATCTTTTTTTAAATGTGGAATTTGGTAATTGACACCCTCTGACTTTCATCATTTCTATCATGCATGCTTGCAAGCTGATGAAGATCTTGTTCAATGTGGTATTTGATAGTTTTTCGAAAGATTCTTGAACTGCTGCCACCATTTGATCCACTGTTTTTGCTTGAATATCAGTCTTTAGTGTGTCTATTGACCTGAACCACCCCAAATCATTAATATTCATATCGGGTGAATTTGGTGGCTGAAATATTAGCTGAATGTTGAACCCATCTGCTGTAGACGCTGCTTTAAATTCTTCATCATCGTTGCTTATGTGTGGTGGGGCATTATCCCATTGAATCCTTATGTTTTTGCTTGCATTCATTGGCCACTTTTCTTTGATTGTAGGGATAATCTGAAATAAAAATGAGTATGGGTGCATTATAACAATGAAAAAAGAAACATAAATTTCTGAAATTTAACAAAAATGAAAGAGAAACATAAATTTCAGAAATTAAACAAAGTTAGAGAACTTACTTTATTGATCATCATCTCCCTAGTAACTTCCTTATTTATTTAATTAAGAGCTTTTGTAACAGGTGTTCCAGCAAGCCTGTTTTTGCTTTTCCTTTTTGCTGGCTCAATTTTTGTGAAAGGCCACATCCCTAGTTTTCCATCAAAAACTAGTTCCCCCTCACTTGAGTACATTGGCCCACTAGAGGCACACACAAACATAACTTTTGGGATGAATCGCTTACTTTGACATGTTTTATGAGGCTCAACTTATCCCGAAATAATGTAGTACCTTTCAACTACATTGTGACAAATAAAACCATTTTTCATCTACATGAATATCACGTGTCATGTTTTTAAACATTGTTGCACAGAGATTACACGATAAAACAGAAGCGTTTCCCGGCAATGAAACCACTGATGACGCCACAGATTTTGGGGTCTCACTGATGAAGGAATGCATGGCTTTGTATGAACTTGATACCTAGATCTCAACACAAACAATGAGCACCGTTAGAGACCAAGTTGAGGTTGATTCTGGCTCAGGGCCTCGGGTGTGAGAGTAAGATCTCTGAGGAATATTAATTGAGAATAAGACTTGGAATGTCTTTGTGTGTTTGTGTGCTAGGGTTTAGATCATGTGACTTACCTTGCCCAAGAGGACAAGAGAGGGTATTTATAGTAGAGAGAGAGATCAGTTGGATAGAATCTCAGCTTTTGGAGATATTTTTCTTGACCTAGGACACGCACACCTTGGTTGGATAGTACAATAAAGGGCAAAGTACTGTAGAGGATGTCTCTGATTGGACGAGGATAAGAGGGGCAGGCGACAATCGGTGCGGCATCATGAACGCGCGTGATGGGCTCTTGAGCCTTCATTTTATGCAACTGGAACAGGCCTGTCGGTTGGTGTCATAGCTTGTACGAAATCGTGCTCTATAAACTTGCTTGGAACTGGGAGTCTGGTATGAGAGCGCGATCAACACGGACTGAATGTGACTAAGTCTGGAAGTGCCACGTCATTTAGTTCGGTTTAGACCAGAGCGATCTTGGGTCCGATCTGGAGGGTTCGAGCTCATCAGGCATGTAAATGATTAGGGTTGGATTTAGACTAATTTAGAGACAGAAATGTTAGTCATCGTTTTAGAAAGCTTTCAAATCGAACTGAACCAAACCAACTTAATTTTTAAGTACCACTACCCAAACTTAGATCATGGTGCCAAACTTAACTATTTCTAAGTACCAAAACAACATTTTAATTTTTATTAGTCCAGAGTCATAATGTACATTGTCTCATGAAAAGATGAAGAAAGATGGGTATTATGCGATTTGGTGGTTTAGTACGATTGTCTCAAACCGTGGTTCGGTTTGATGATTTTGAATTGTGATTCGGTTTTAATAACTTGGTTTGGTTTAATCTGATTTCATTTAGGATGATCATAAAGAAAATAGATCAAATCGAACCACGCGACTTATCAATTATTGCACTTAATTGCACTAGTACCTGTGGTTAATTTAATGACTCCTCATTAGGGGTGAGCTTGGTCCGGGTTGATCCATTTTTTTGGAAAAAAAGAGAAAATCGAAATCAGACCAATAGTCCGGTTCTCAAAAAAATTAGAACCGGGACCAACCCAATAAGTGTGAGAACCAACACATTGGTCCGGTCCAGAACCAATAGAAGACGTACTAGAAACAGGACCAAACCAATACTATGATTTTTTTTACTTTTGACTATTTAATACAAAAATCAAGCCACTGGTTTAAATTATTGTTTTTAAAGGTAAAAATGTTACTTTCCTAAACTTGACGATGGCAAAATTGACATAACACAAAAATCAAGCCACTGGTTTAAATATGAACTAACTACACCCTTCCATTTTCCTGAATTGGTCGCAGTGGGGGGAGGGGGGTTGAGGTGACATTCTAAAGGTCTTAAACAATGAAATCAAAACTGCTGATAGAAATTAGGACATAGAAATTAGGACAGCATGAGCATACCTTCCGAACATTATGGTCATCAGCAACCCTTTCCAATCCAACCCAACAATTAAATATTATTTCTCTCTCTTCCACCTATCCAACTTACATCTATAATCCATTTTTTTTTATTTTTATCCTCCATTAGCAACCCAATCCAACCCAACTTAACTCATAATATCTCTTTAAATTATCTTTTTTTTATTTACCATATACTCCCTCCGTCCCAACAATTACTTCCACTTTTTTAAAAATCACGCAAATTAAGGAAATGGAAGGGAAGTAAAGATGTTGTGAGTGTAATTTGAAAATAGGAGAGAGAATGAGTGGAGGGAATAGTAAATTATAATAGTGTTGTGAGTATTAAAATAATGAGGAGAGAGAATGAGTGGAGGAAATAGTAAAGATTCCTTTGCCAAAAAAGGAAAGTGGAAGCTATTAGCGGGACACCCAAAATGACAAAAAGGGAAGCTCTTATTGGGACGGAGGGAGTATTATCAATACTCAATTTATATTATTTTTTTAATCTTGTAATAAATCAATAAAATATATTTAACTATTAAATTTATAATAATTACAAAAAAATCACTTAATAAAAATTATCAAACAGTTATTTTAGATATATATTTAAAAAGGATAATTACAAAATAATTTTGGTCCAAGCATATCGTGACAAGTGTATTTTTTGAATGACAACTTGGTTCCACGTCTCAAGCCGGCTGACACACGCGGGTTGCTTGGGTCGTTGCTTTTGTTTTCTTTTTTCATTTTTCTTTTTTGTATTTTAGTGGCCCAAAACCCATGTGAAGGTTGCTTGTGGAAGTAGTCTTACTACTTCCTCCAAAGTTGAAACCAGGTTGGAGAAGGGGCTTGTGGGAGTGAATATATATATATATATTATATATATATATATATATATATATATATATATATATATATATATATATATATATATATATATATATATATAGCCAAAATCTAGGGAGAAATTTCTCCATAATTTATGGAGAAACGGGTTTTTTATCTCTCTAATATAAACCCTCCCTGTCTCTCTCTACCCGCCCGGCCGGAAGGACCCTCTCTAGACGCAAACATAGAAGACTCCATTGCCGTCTCCCTAATCTTCATCTCCACCTAGCATTTCTACATGAAATTGGGCGAACTGATGTGTGTTGAGCTACAAAAATGGCGATTCCTCTCTTCAACCAATCGCCGGCGACCTGAACAAAAATGGCGGTTCCTCTCTTCAACCTAGCTCTTGATTTGAATGTCTCAAAGCTCTGCTTAGGTTCGTCTCTCTTCAATCCAATTTCCAGTTGTTTTTCTCTCTCTGATATTGTTTGTGTTTTTGTTAATTGAATATTTGCTACAATGAAATTGGGCGAACTGGTACTACATGAAATTGGGCTCTCTGATATTGTTTGTGTTCGTCTCTCTCAAAGCTCCTAGACCGAGCATTTCTACATGAAATTGGTACTACATGAAATTGGGCGAACTGATGTGTGTTGAGCTACAATGAAGATTTCCAATTTTTCAATATGTTGGGTGGATTTGGTTCTAATGAGATATCCAGAACCTTTTGAAAGGATATCCAGAACCTTTTGAAAGGATATCCAGAAATTTATTAAATGTTTCTGGATATCATTTTGTAAGTTTCTGGACATCATTTTGTAAGTTTCTGGATATCATTTTGTAATTTCTGGATATCATTTTGTAATTTCTGGATATCAATTTCCAGTTGTTTTTCTCTCTCTGATATTGTTTGTGTTTTTGTTAATTGAATATTTGCTACAATGAAATTGGGCGAACTGGTACTACATGAAATTGGGCTCTCTGATATTGTTTGTGTTCGTCTCTCTTAAAGCTCCTAGACCGAGCATTTCTACATGAAATTGGTACTACATGAAATTGGGCGAACTGATGTGTGTTGAGCTACAATGAAGATTTCCAATTTTTCAATATGTTGGGTGGATTTAGTTCTAATGAGATATCCAGAACCTTTTGAAAGGATATTCAGAACCTTTTGAAAGGATATCCAGAAATTTATTAAATGTTTCTGGATATCATTTTGTAAGTTTCTGGACATCATTTTGTAAGTTTCTGGTTATCATTTTGTAATTTCTGGATATTATTTTGTAATTTCTGGATATCATTTTGTAAGTTTATGGATATCATTTTGTAAGTTTTTGGATATCATTTTTGTAAGTTTTTGGATATCATTTTGTAATTTCTGGATATCATTTTGTAATTTCTGGATATCATTTTGTAAGTTTCTGGATATCATTTTGTAAGTTTCTGGATATCCAGAACCTTTGAAACTGATATCCAGAATATTTGGAAAAACATGTTTCTCCATAACTTATGGAGAAATGCGTTTCTCAACAGACCTACTCATATATATATATATATATATATTATATATTGGTCCGGTCCGATTTCAGAACCGAATTTTAAAATTCAAAATTGAGACCAAACCAATTATTCGATTCTTCAAAAATTCTGAACCAAACCAAAAAATTGGTTCGATCCAATTTTCATTGATTCGATCCGATTCTTTGGTCCGGTCCGATTTAAAAAAAAAAACTGGCTCACCCCTACTCCTCATCCCATAATGAAAGTTTAGTTTTAGATAATTTTATACCAAAACAAGGTTTATTTTCAAAAATAAAATTCCATAATTTATACTCCCTCCGCCCCATAAAACATTACCCATTTTACTATTTTGGGCGTCCCACTTTAAAGTTACACTTTCCTAAAAAGGAAATTTTTTAATATTTCTTTATTCATGGGACCCACTTGTCATACTCACAACACTTTTTAAATTTACTATTCTCTCCACTCATTCTCTCTCCTCCCACTCACAACACCTACTTTAATAACATTATTCTTTATTTTTCGTTCTCAACAGTAAAGGGGTAATGTTTTGTGAGACGGAGGGAGTATTTTACGATTACTTTTCACAATTCATTATACACTTGCAAATAAAATGCTTTACAAAGTTGATATAAAAATATGTGTGCATCTTTTTCATTATAATTTATAAAAAATATATTTGTAAATATCGAGGAAAAAAATCAGAGATTTATTTTAGGACAATTTTTTTTTAAAAAATAAAAAATTGCTAGTATATGTGTATGGTATTAATTTTGGGATGGCGAGAATAATAAATAAGAAGTCTTTCGCAAATACAAGAGACCTAATGCCCTAATTGAATATATTCAGTAGGGGTGGCTTGGTAGGTATACCAATTATATTTTGTCATACCATGTACCTACCAAGTTTAACATGGTACATGAAAATTTATACCAGTACCAACCGACTAAGTTGGTACGGTAGGTACTCGGTTGGTACGATTGGTACTAAACTATACCAAATGTATACTCCCTCCGTCCCGTTCGAAAGGGCAATTTTGCCTCCTAGCACGAAAATTAAGAAATGAATAAGGAAAGTGATGTAAGAAAGAGAAAAAAGGTTAAATGTTGTGAGTATGAAAAATTAAATAGGAGAGAGAATGAGTGGGAGGAATAGTTAGGAGAGAAAATGTTGTGAGTGTAAAAGTGAAGTAGGAGAGATAATGAGTGGGGTAGGAAGAGTATAAAAATAATAAAAACTTTCCTTTTTGGGGTTGTGCCCTTTTAAATGGGACGCCCAAAAAGGAAATTTGTGCCCTTTCGGGCGGGACGGAGGGAGTATATAAAAATAACAATTTTTATAATTAAGACCAAATAAATATAATAGTACATCATTATTAAATTCAAAAGAGATTATAATATAATAATAGATCCCAAATCACAACTCCAAATCATCAAATAATACCAACAATATGCAATTATAAACCCAATAAAGACAGAAAAAAAGGCTGAATAAAAGAGAGTAAAAAC
Source organism: Adenophora triphylla var. japonica (assembly GCA_022495995.1). Lineage (NCBI taxonomy): Eukaryota > Viridiplantae > Streptophyta > Magnoliopsida > Asterales > Campanulaceae > Adenophora > Adenophora triphylla. The sequence goes on from JAFEMH010000355.1 coordinate 19,616, forward strand.
CAAGAACCTGAGCTGGGTGACTTCCGCAGAGGAGACCCATATAATAACAACAACAACAATAAGGAACAACCCAGCTTTATATCTCCAACCCATATTAAAAAAAAAGGATTTTTATCAATAAGACCTTAAGATAGGATGAAATTTACCAATAAAAACACTACATTTTAAATTCTATCTTAGGATCCAGGAGTTGAAACAAAACGACCTTAGAGTCCCTATCCTATTTATAACAAAATTTAAGTGGCCAAACTACCCTCGTCATTCTCTTTCTCTCTCTATATATACGTCTCCTCTTCTCTCTCTATGCGGAATTCCAATTTCTGCTCTTCCTCTCACGTCTTCTCCGACTCAATTTCTCCGGCATTCTCCATCCCTGTTAATGGCTGCTGATGCTTCCTCCCTCGTCTTCCCTTCAATTTCTCTAAACCATGACTCCTTGCAATTACAATGCCCCGGAGTCATCTTTGAAGATCTCTAATTCGGTTGGTTTTGGGGGTTTCAAGCACAGAATTCGAAAGCTGCCTCCGGTAACGGAGAGCCGACAGCCAAGGACAACGTTTTGCTATGGGACGAACTCCTAGAGTGGCATTTTCCTATGGGACGATTGGATATGGGAAACAAAATCGAAGGAAGATGAAGTATATCTCCTCTTAAAATCGTAAGGGGTACTATTCAAAATTACGATTCTCCTAACGTTGGCGTCGAATTAGAGAGAGAAGAGGAGATTGCGCATAGATAGAGAGAAATTGAAGGGAAGACGAGAGTGGAAGCAGCATAGATAGAGAGAAATTGGATCTTGAAAATCAATGGAGTTCTTGCCCACCAGGTGCTTGAGGAAATGCTCAGTTGATAATTGACAATTACCCAGCTAGTCACTGCATCAAATACATGTTTTCTGATTGAAGACTCCATACGTGTGAGTATGTCGATATGTTTACACATCTGGACACAATCACAATATACCTCTCTTAGTGAAATCATGTCAACCGTGATTCTTCCTGCAGCAACCTTGTTAGGAAGTGGACCGCTGATGATCAGTACATCTTAGATGCAGCTGAAGACGCAGGAGTGGAGCTCCCATATTCTTGCAGGGCTGGTGCTTGTTCCACCTGTGCTGGAAAGTTGGTTTCGGGTGATGTTGACCAGTCTGACGGATCTTTTCTTGATGATAACCAAATGCAGGAAGGGTATTTGCTCACTTGCATTTCTTACCCGAAAGGTGATTGTGTGATTCACACACACAAGGAAGGTGATCTTTATTAAGCGGCTATTTTGGGTCATATTATTCTGGTCTGTTTAGTGATAAGAGGCTATTTCAGGTCATAATCTTGTCTTGTTAGTACTAAGTGGCTATTTCAGGTCATAATTTCTTGGTGGTGTTAGTGTTGTTATGCAGTTTCGTAGAGCTTTGTCGCCTGTTGGGTAGTGTAATGTGTTGGATTGAATATGCTTAATCCTTGGTTATGGGATATATTGTTCTGTTAAAAATAAAATTAATAATAAAAATCATATCTTAATCTGAAAATTAAGAGTGTCTTAATCTCTAAACATATCCAATGATGTTGGACACTAATAACGGACGTGTTTCATCTTTTCACTAACACTATAATACACACAGACATTATAATATCCAATGTCACATGTTAAACGCCCTTTGTGTCTTAATAACTTGCCGTGATTACCAAATTTGCTAGTTTGTTGGTATTACAATGGCTATTTTTATGAATATCAATTGCTCAAGTATTTACACACGCACACGTGCATACACACAGACACAAATCAATTGGTCAATCTGTTTGTTTTTATCATTTCTGTTTTTATGAACTTTTCAGATTTTTTTTCAAGTATGCAAACATATCAATTAATGTATTGCTGAACTGAAATTTGTTTCTCTGCTCTCAAAGTGTTTGTTATTCTGTGTCGTATCATCTATTTTATAGTTCCTGTTTCTGTTGTTATGAACTTCTGTGAATTGTTTAAGTGATGCACACGTTTTAATAACCAGTTTGTAATATTTGTGATTTTTTATTTTTATGTAATTAGAGTGCTTTTGTGTTTGTTTACATGTGTTTGCAAAGTGGACATATATATATATGGCAGCCAGGTTTTTTAAGTTATGGATTCTAGTTTGATGGACTTTTATGAATTTGTGAAGTGAAGGTAAAAGGAAAAGTGATTGCAAGTTCATCAAAAACAACAACAACAACTACAAAGAAAACTGTAAAAACAAGAGAGTCATGGACTAATTGACTGCCTTTGTAGAGCTGGTAACATAGAAGAAGCAATGAATATTATCCAGAAAATGCCTAGTTCTTGTACCCCCTCTAAAGAAGCTATAGCATGGAGGGCATTATTGAATACTTGCAAGAGTCATGGACAGATTGAACTAGTTGAGATTGCAACAGAAGAACTAGTGCAGCTAGAAAAAAGTGAAAGTGGAGTTTATGTTCTACTGTCAAACTTGTATTCTTCTAAAACTGAGAGTTTTGTTTTACAGTTATTTATGAATGTGAAATTGTTTGGTTTTTGACCTTTCTAAACTGAGAACTGTGAGGTCAATTTCACAGTTATTTTGCTACTTAGTATGTGTGGTTTACCCGTTATTTATATGTTATTCATGATTGTTTGTGCACAACCGTGAGGTCAATTTCTCAGTTATGGTTGTTGAGGTCAATTTCTCAGTTATTGTGCATAACTGTGTGATATATTTCACTGTTTTTATGTCATTCTTTTATAGAACAACAGTGAGGTCTATTTCACAGTTGTTGGTTGTGATGTGAATAACTGTGAAATATTTTTCACACTTCTAAAACTATGAGGTCAGTTTCATAGTTATTTATGAATGTGAAATGATTTGGTTTTTGACCTTTCTAAACTGAGAACTGTGAGATCAATTTCACAGTTATTTTGCTACTTAGTATGTGTGGTTTATCCGTTATTTATCTGTTATTCATGAATGTTTGTGCACAACTGTGAGGTCAATTTCTCAGTTATGATTGTTGAGGTCACTTTCTAGTTATTGTGCATAACTGTGTGATAGATTTCTCTGTTTTTATGTTATTCTTTTATAGAACAACAGTGAGGTCTATTTTACAGTTGTTTGTTGTGATGTGAATAACTGTGAAATGTTTTTCACACTTCTAAAACTGTGAGGTCAGTTTCACATTTATTTATGAATGTGAAATTGATTGATTTTTACCTTTCTAAACTTAGAACTGTGAGGTCAATTTCTCAGTTATTCATGAATGTTTGTGCATAACTGTGAGGTCAATTTCTCAGTTATGATTGTGAAGTCACTTTCTCGGTTATTGTGCATAATTGTGTGATAGATTTCACTGTTTTTATGTCATTCTTTTATAGAACAACAGTGAGGTCTATTTCACATTTGTTGACAAATAATTTTATTTTATTTATAAAATTTGAAATATATGATGAGTAAACTTGTTTGATTCGTCTTGGCGATGCGATTAAAACAGTGGTTTCGGTTAATTTTTTCGACTTTTAAATTTTGAGATATTACATTTTAAAAATTTAAGAGAAAAAAAAGGAAGAGAGAGAAAAGAAGAGAGAAAGAAAGCAGCAAGGCGCTGGACTCAGCGTCCGTCACGCACGAGAGAGAGAGAGAGAGGGTATGAGGGGCAATTTGGTCTTGAAAAAATTGAGGGATTTTTTTGCTGTTTTGATAATGTTAGTCCTTAAAGGTAATTTTTATTTGGGTGAGAGACTTATTGATCAAAGCCTCTTAAAAGAACTCAAAATTGAGAAAAATTAAGTAAATAATATATATATATATATATATATATATATATATATATATGAAAATTAATTTTTTTAAAATTACAATTGGTACTCGGTATATCAATCAATTTAAATTTCTATACCGAGTACCAACCAATTTGACATAATTGGTACGGTAGTACCGTATCAATATTTCGGTATACCAATTGTCACGTACCAATTATAATTGATACGGTTGATACAGAGTTGATTGATACGAAATGAAAAATTTTGCCAGCCCTAATATTCAGTCGTCAGGAGGCCCAGGATAAAACAGAATCCTTTAGAGTCTTGGGCTAAAATAAATGAACCTATAAAGCCCAATAGATTTCTTTAAATACCGTACACACCCATATCCATTTAATCAAAACACTAATCTGATTACTCGCCTCCCTCCGCTGTCTCTATGTTTTTTCTTTCATTCTCTTGATTGAATTTTATTTTTCCAGTTTCTTAGGGGCAAAGATGATTAGTGCTTATATTCTGACACCTCTTGTATGAGAAATGCCGTAAAATAGCTTTTCATTGAGCAAATTAAGCAACTCTCTGAGCCATGAGGCAGTCTCTATTTTTTTTCTACTCTTTTCGCTAGGGGTGGACATGGTTCGGTTTGAAAGAAATTTGGAGACCAAATTGCTAATACTCAGTTTGAGAAAATCCCAAACCAAATCGAATCATAGAAAATTTCAAACCAAACCACCTCGATTTGGTTCGGTTCGGTCTCAAACCACGGTTTCATAAACGGTTCAAACCGTGGTTCGAACTGCGGTCTAGACCGCTATCCGAACTACAAACCTGTCCAACTAAAAGCGTTACTCTTTACATATTTTTTTTTATCAAACTAGCAATCATATATTGGGAAATAAATGAGTCTGATTCTTTTTAGGGAAATGGAGATTACAGAAAGCCATGTAAAAGTGCTGAACACCGAAGAACCTATATGCGAGGTGTTAAGTTAGTGTGATGACAAAAATGGGTTGTGGCAGACTGACAGTTAGTTTGGAAAAATGTACTGAGGAAGTTTATGATGTTGGGATTATTTTTGAATTTGGGTTCCTTATGGTTTTTCGACTTAGCGTTTTTATAATTTGGGTTCCTTATGATTTTCCGACTTAGCGTTTTTTGCTTTGTGTGTGCTTGTGTTGTGATTCATCTTTAATTTTTAATGAACGGCTAGGATTTCGGTTCAAGAATTTCATGGTTCGGTTTCGTGGTTCGGTTTCACGGTTCTAAACCGCGGTTCGGTCTGAATCGGTTTGGTTCGGTTCGGTTTGGTTCGGTTTTGAGGTTCCAGACTGCGAGCTGAACCGAACCACACGGTTTATTAAATTTTCAAACCAAGCTAAACCATTTATAGAAAAAAACCAAACCAAACTGCGTGGTTTGGTTCGGTTCGATCTCAAACCGCGGTTTGAACCGAACCATGTCCACCCCTACTTTCCGCACCAAAATGATCATCGTACTTTTTTATCGATACTACAGATATAAATAAGCTTAGCAATAATTTTAGATTGATTTGATTTTCAAATGAAAATATATCGATATTATTGTTGATGTTGTATCAAGTTTTTTATTTTCATTTATATAATTAAATCAATCTAAAATTATTATTCAATATTTTTTCGTATTAATAACCAAAATAGTTTGAGAATTATTTTGGTACGGAAGGAATATAAGTCTCTAAAATTATAGAGTATGGTAGTAGTTTCATTTCATTCAAAAATGTTATTCAATGAAATGTTCATATTAACTAGAGCTGTCAATTCGGGAATACGGGATGGACGGGACAAAATTATGTTGTCCCACGACGGAAACGGAACGAGACGGGACGGGACTAAAATACTCCGTCCCATCCCGTCCCATTTGCGAGACGCGGAATCCCGCGGGACAATGCGGGACGCGTTGACTAGGAGGGATAAGCGTTGACTACGCAAGTATTCACCATTGTGTTGGCCAGTGATAGTAAAATTCCTCCTTGTAGCATAGCACATTTCATCGGTCTTCCACATCAAGTTAACAGGAACATTTTTCTTTGATTTCACATGATAGGTAAGACCAAATTTCTGAAAAAGCCAATTATTGACCACCAAGAATCCATGCTTGTTATCACTAGAACTAGTACCAATTGTTGATAAAGAAATATTAACAACCTTGAAGAGAGGAGGGACATTGGTAATACAACAATTGATGTCGTAGCACATCCTATCTCTTTCCAATTGTATTATTAGAACTAGAGCTGTCAATTCGGAAATTTGGGACGGAACGGGACGAAATTATGTTGTCCCACGACGAGAACGGGACAAAACGGGAAAGAATCGAAATGGGACGGGACTAAAATACTCCGTCCCATTTCATTCCAAATCTATTGCGAGACGGAACGTCCCGATGGGACCGTCCCAACTTGACGGCTATAATATTAACCCTCACATTTATACACTTGTTATCTTTCATTCATAATTTCCAGTCACCCATCTCCATATATTCAGACCAAAATAAATAAGCATTTTAAATTTAAGGGTCATTTTATACCCTTGTCTTTTTCATCTTCTCATTCCGTATTACTCAACAATTTTACGGGTTATATGACAACTCTTTTTCTTTTATTTTGTTATTTTTTTATACTTAATAGTATTATTTTTTTCGTTTAAAAAATGAATGATCATTTTAAAATTAAAAATCATTTTAAAAATGTTAATTTTAATAGAAAAAAAATTATATACATTCTAGCTTGTTATGTACTTTCAATATTTTAGCTTTATAAAACTATAATTAACTATGAAAAAAATTGAAAAAAAAATCATTTTTTGAACTAACTTTTAATTGAAAGAAAAGTTTTAAGGACTTTCATGATTTGTTTTTTTAATTATTCCACTTTAAATTAATATTTACCCAAATGACACTAGGAAAAATTTATGTACCAAAATGACCAATTTATGTGAAGTCGGCATTGGCAATGTCATTTTTGGCTTGAAGTCGACACTACCAATGCCGACTTTAGTCAATCAAAAGTCAGCCCATGGGAGGGTTAATTGTCGAGGGTTAATTGCATTAATTAGTAATTTTGCATTAATTATAAGTGAAATCGGCATTGGCAATACCGACTTCAACTAGGGTTTTAGTGAAGTCGGCATTACCAATGTCGTTTTCTAGAAAAAGTGGGGTAAAGTCGGCATTGGTAGTGCCGTTTTCTCCTTTACTGATTCCCAATACCAGTAGATCGTGTTCTAGGGGTGCCACAGAGACGAAACCGGGTTCGTAGACGTGCTCAACATGTGCAGGATGATCCAGAGGTAATATGTTAATTTTTTCGTTGTTCTGTTAAATATTTAACGAGAAGGGTCTTTTTTACTGAATTATAATTTAACATGTGCAGGATGATCCAGAGGTACATTTTGAGGAGGCAGCGAATGAGGGGGACAATGGCGAGGAAGGGAATGAGGAGGCAGCGAATGAGGGGGACAATGGCGAGGAAGGCACATTTACCGGACATGACGCTTTCTCCCAGGCAGGAAACTATGGATTCTCTCATACATAGATAGATTATACTCCAACTCCCCCTCCAAATTTAGGTTTTGCATCATATGCTTCGGGCAGTGAGAGTGGAAGTCGAAGAAGAGGCGTTGACTATGCTCCAAGTCCACCTCTAGAGATGGGTTTCACATCGTATGGTTCTGCGAGTGGGAGTGGGAGGCGAAGCCTTCAAATGGATTATACTCCAATTCTACCTCCGATGTCGTTTTCGGAGGCTACAGCTTTTGGTCACACAGACCCTACTCAGGTACCATCGTCATCTTGTCAAGCTAACACATCACGAATAGGTCATGTAATATCTCGCCTTGTGCCTAGGAGAAGTGATAGGCCACGTAATCCTCCTAACAATTACACCCCAGATGCATATCCCTGACGGATTTCCTATTTGACCGGGATGTGGTCAATAAATATTTGGATTGATGTAGTGTTTATATGTCTATAAATAAAATGGATATTTTGTGGAATTTTTGGAATAAATTTAGACCCCAAATATTGACATGGAAGTTCATTTGATAATAAAATGATTTTGGTTAATGTGGGAATGAAATGAAAGGAGTATGGAATGGTTTGGGTCTATTTGGCTGATGTTAATACTTGTTTTGGTCACTTTAAAAACAGAGTATGTTGATGTATTGTACTTGGGATTTTGTTGCTGATGTTTTGTAGCTCAGAACTGATTTCTGGGCAGAGGGTACGACTCGTGCCCTATGGCACGAGCAGAACCTTTTCTTGACTGGTCACAACTGTTGTAAAAGGCACCTTTTGGCTGAAAATGGGATGCTCGGCCGAGTCAAGGGATATACTCGGCCGAGCAGCAGTTTTCCAGTAACTTTGAATTTATCCTTCTTTTGCTCGGGCGAGTCAAGGGGGTTGCTCGGCCGAGCAGCTGCTGCTTTGGGCTGATTTTCATTTTTGACCTTCCCATTTCCATAGCTTTGCTTTAAACCCCTTATTCTTTCATAAAATGTACCTAAAACCTGTAAAACACATAAAAATACGAAATAAGCATAAAATCTAGGGTACAACATAAAAGAGGCTAAATTGTACTTAATTGACACAAATTTTAAGGTAAATAACATATTTATTATACTATAAAAGACTATATAAAAACCACTTATCACCTGCCATGCCACCTCTGAAGCAATTTTCAAGCCTTAGAAACCTATTCAACCTAGGATATAAATGAACCCTCTTTAACTATAATTAAAGTAGAACACTTTAGCTACACAATGATGTCTTACTTAGTCAAAATGGAATGGTGGAAGGGGTTTAAATATTGTTCGAAAAATGGTTGACAGCCTTGATTTGCAACTTAACCAAAGTGAATCAAACTTGGTAAATTGATCTTGGACCTTTATAGAGGTTATGCATTGTTGCATAATGATCATGTAAGGCTGATTTATGATGCATTGTGGCCTTACTTGAGTTCATATCCATGGTTTGTGATATAAATAGTGTATGAAATGTTTATCAGAACTTTCAAAAACGGGACTACCAAGACCGTTTTTATCAGAACTGACAAAAACGGCACTACCAATACCTTTTTTGACAACGGCACTACCAATACCGTTTTTGAAATAAATTTATTCAGAATACTTACCCTTTAAAAGGCTCGGTGACATCAAAAACTAATTCATCCATCTCTCATCCATCTCTCTCAAAACTAATCTATCTCTCTCAAAACAAAATTTATAATTGTCAAAATGGATCCATCGCTCTCCCGCTGGTATCGTGGACGACAACCTTTTCCTGGTCATCCCGGTCAAAACTTCAATCCTCAATCTAATCTTTCTCAAATCGAACGAGAGTTAGAATCTCCACCGCCTCATATCATGGCTGGTCCCGCTGGTGTCGCACAGTCCGCCGTGCGTTGGCATCACACCGGAAAAAGCTCATGTCTCTCAGGGATCCCCCTCAGTCGACCCAAGAGGCCATACGTAGAAAGCTTGAAGAGCCGGTGGAGGATGAAGATTTCTAGGGCAAACCCATATCATCATCGACTTCAAGCGGAATGTAATTTGCAAACCCATTGCCCATCATATGAGGATATCTACAAATAACTTTCAACTTACAATCCCTTAGATCTATATCAATTTTCTTATATAACTTCCTAATCATTTTTTTGTAACTCCAACGAGTTTTTGCCCTAAGTGGAAATTTCGGCCCCTGTTCAAGATTACTATCTCCAAACGGGTGTTCATCATCTCCTCCCAAGTAGCACATGAAAATAAGTGGAAGTCCACTCATATTTTTCCCTAAATAAATTAATTCAACAATCAAAATATATAAAAAAGCAACAAATCACATTATACAAATCAAATATATCAATTAATTCGACAGTCAAAACATATAAAAAAACAACAAATAACTCTAGTTTACAATCACATTATACAAATCAAAATATATAAAAAGGAATAAAATGTACCTTAAATAATGCTTAATTCACAAAATATTGAAAAATGTTGAGCTTTGAAATTGAAATGGACACAGAAATGGTTATGAAAGAATGAGAATGGACAGAGAAATGGTTATGAAAGAATGAGAAAGAAGAGGCTGTGAGGGAATTTTATGTTGGCTTGAAGTCGGCATTGCCAATGCCGACTTCACTAAAACCCTAGTTGAATTCGGTATTGACAATGACGACTTCACTTAAACCGGATAACCTAATTAATGCAATTAATTAACCACTCATGGGCTGACTTTTGACTGACAAAAGTCGGCATTGGTAGTGCCGACTTCAAGCCAAAAACGGCATTGTCAATGCCGACTTCACATAAAATGGTCATTTTGGTACATAAATTTTCCCTGGTGTCATTTGGGTAAATATTAATTTAAAATGGAATAATTAAAAAAAATCGACTTTCATTTTGAAATAAAAATGGTCATTTAATATCAAAGTGTCAAGGATTGTAACAATTTCGAGATTAAGGCAGTCCCTCAATTAAAGGTTGGTCCTTCGTTTTGAGCAAAACTCATACGATTGTAATGTGTTCACTTGGTCCCAAAGTGAACATAAAAAATACTCCCTCCGTCCCGTCGATCTTAGGAATTTTTTAAATGGCATGGGAATTAAGGAAATGATAAATGTTGTGAGTGTAATAGTAAAATAGGAGAGAGAATGAGTGGAGCGAATAGTAAATTATAATGGTGTTGTGAGTATTAAAATAATGTAGAAAAGAGAATGAGTGAAGAGAATAGTGATAAAAACTTTTCATTTTGAGAATTCTTAAAATTAGCGGGACGCCCAAAATAAAAAGTTTTCTTAAGATCGATGGGACGAAGGGAGTATTCCCACCGTCTAATTCGATGTTTTAAGCATGAAAAGAAAAAGTGAGGCAAAGAAAGTTGGCCTTGAACGAATTTTTTTTGTGAGTTTCAATTTTATCAAATAATTTTGGCCGTCCCTCATGAATCAGGGATACTTGTGTTTTGATATCATTGGTTGACAATATTGCACAGGAGCGGTGTCAAATTTAATATGTTAGACTATTTCTATTAGTGATTCAACTTCAACCCAACTTCAAATAAAATATTAATTTCTCTCATTTTCATATACACAATTCCAACCTTATACTCCCTCCGTTCTTGAAAGATTGTCTCATTTGTCATTTTGACTTGTCCCAAAAAGTATGTCCCATTTTTAAACTTAGGCATGAATGTTAGTGCAAATCTACTAAGGTACAAGAAGGTGAAGCTCTTCCTTAATAATTGCAAAATATACAACAAGACAATCTTTTAGAGACGGATCAGTGACCCAATCCAACCCAACCTTTTAATAAAATATTTATTTCTCTTAATAAAATATTTATTTCTCTTTACTCCAACTTACCTAAAATACTTATAATTTTATTTTTTTAAATGTACCAATATTAAGCTCTATTTAAAATTAAAAAAATTACAAATTTTGATATATTTTTTATTTTATATAAAATATATTAATTTTAAAAATATATTTATATAAACACATACACCCAATAAAAAGGTGACATGTGTACAAAATAAAAAAAAAATGTGACCTAACCATGGCCAACCTAGGTTGGCTGGCTGCCCAAGGTCATGGCATTTGGTGACTTTCTTTTTTTTTTTTTTTGTTTCAACTATGACCTGACCCACAACAACGAAAAGTCACCGTTGTGGGTAGTCTTAATACGAGTAGGAGGAGCAATTAGGAATAGGAAGACACAAAAAAGTCAAAAGATGGTATTCCACATAGAAAGCCTCATCCAATACAATGTTTGCAAACAAATTAATATTATCCCTTCATCCCGCTACATATTACACGGTTATTGCACATGAATTAAGGAGAAAGTTAGTGAAATAAATGTTGTGAGTATGAAAAGTGAGGTATGAGAGAGAAAGTGGGGTAGAAAATAGTGAGTTAATTGGTGTTGTGAGTATAAAAATAAAGTAGGAGAGAGAATTAGTGGGTGAAATAGTAAATATTCTTTGTCATTTTAGGAAGTGTGTGATTTGTAGCAGGATGCCCAATAAGAAAAATCGAACGTCATTTCGAATGATGATTTAGGACGTGCAAATGTTTCTCCAAGTAGAACTTGGACACTGCATAACATTGACATTCAAAAAATCACTAAAAGAGAATAATTTGGCTTTGAGGACACGACAAAAAATAACATTGGGTTGACAATTGTTGGAAAAATTGGGTGTATTTAAAAAATAGCTTTGAAAAAAAACGGGACGGAAAATTATATTTCAAAAATAAGTCGAGGCAAGAGTTTGACTCTTTCTCCGTAAGACAATATTGCCCCGTATACGAGTGCTCACGGTCTACGGCAATTGTCCCCAAGATACAACGACTTTCGGAATTTCAGATTGCAGCACAACAACTCTGAAACTATCGGGCGAACTACTGAATACTCGGGATTTTCTTGGACTCGAAAAGCAAGACTTATGAATGCTAGGATGCTTTTAGAGAATAGAATGCTTGAATGATTTGGATGGGAATGAAATGAGGAGGAGGGGGCTATTTATAGTTATTGAAGAGATGGGGTGTCTATTGGGAATAGACACAAATTGCACCCGTTAAATCTGGACCGTTGGATCTAAGCGAAATGGATGGAGGAGATCTGCTGGGTCGGCCCAACAGCCTTGACCCGCCTCTTCCAAGAGACATGGATCGCCCCCATGCCTTTTCTCCAACCATCACAACCCAATGCTCTAACCGGATCAGTTACCATTCGGCCCAACCCAGTCCAAGCGCCACTCGACCTAGGCGGCCCAATCCAAGCTAGCCAAGCATCCGCTGGCCCACTGCCATTCGGCCCAAACCATCCCACATTCTACCGCCCAATCCCTTAGCCCAGCCGAGCCACACCCATTTGCACCGAGCCGAATTCCGTCAAAAGTTTAAGGCTCCTTAGCTCCTAGCGACGATGCGGTCGTGCTAAGTGCAAAGTGCGCCCTAAACCGCCCATTCCGCCCTTCGCGCGCTTCGCGCGCTTCGCGGATTGTGGGTCCATTTTGAGCTAGAACAAAACTAGCTCAATAGCCCACTTGGATGCATGGTTGTGCCAAAGGCCCAACTAGGTTGGCCCAAGGAGATTAACTTGATGTCTCCTTTCTTGGATGCTCACATTAATAAAGTGAAGTAACTTCCCTTTTCCTAGCAATGTGGGATATGGTTTCTCCATTTCAACTTCTCTTCAATTAACAACATTAAGTTGCTCACTTTAACCATTAATTTCTTATTCACCCGAAATTGGTTTTGAGAAAATAAATATACCATTTTAATCTACACTAAATGTAGATTAATTATTTGCAACTTATTTCTATTTTTACAAAATAGAAACTTCTAGAAACTTGATCAAATATTGGTCAAACACCAATAATACTACCAATTTCTAACAATCCCCCACATGAATGAAATTAATGCATGAATGCAGACTTTTAAGAAAATCCCGACGAACTGTTACCGCATCGGGGTAGGTAGCTTTCGGCTCTGAACCATCCCTAGTAAGATGCTATCGGATTTACTTGCTGCTCAGTGAACGCGATGTCTTGAACTGATCAGCGTTTTGTGTAAACCAAGACAATAACATTTACACGATAACAATTCTGATATCTTTCGTTCTCACGTTGTGTCCAATTCGGCCCGGACCATATCTTGGATTCATAAGTGTTTTCTATTAGAAGCGGCCAAACTTCTTCACTTATATAGGTGATCTCCTATAAGGAGTAACTCGCAATACTCCACCTTTGTTAAGGTATAGGAATCATTAAAAGCTTTAAAGCTTACCCTCACCACACGTCGCCAGGTTTCTTGCACTTGGGCGCCTTCCGAGAATGGGTTTTAAGAAGTTCCAAGTGTGCTACTAGAATATCCATAACTTAGTTGTCTCATTGAACCAAGTTTGTGGGATCTCCACTCATCATGGTTGAGTTACCGCTATAGACTTCTTTTATTGTGTGGGTTTTAACCCCATTCCCTTACCGCATTGTACATTTGATCTCTGTTTATTCCTTTCGTAAACGGATCTCGCTATATTTTCTTTTGACTTTACATAGTCAATGGAAATTATTCCATTAGAGATCAATTGTCTTACCGTATTATGCCTCCTCCGTATGTGTCGCGACTTTCCGTTGTACATACGGCTTTTAGCTCTTCCAATAGCCGACATGTTGTCACAATGTACCATGACGGAGGCACCGGCTTATTCCGGCATGGAATATCCTCTAGAAAATTTCTGAGCCATTCGGCTTCTTCTCCACCTTATCTAAGGCGATAAACTCGATTCCATTGTGGAACGAGCTATACACGTTTGTTTAGAGGATTTCCAAGACACGGCTCCACCACCAATGGTAAATACATACCCACTTGTGGATTTTGAGTCTTTTGTGTCTCGATATCCAATTTGCATCACCGTATCCTTCCAATACAAACTGGATATCTCGTATAATGTAATCCATGGTTTATGGTATGCTTTAAATACCTAAGCACTCTTGTTAGTGCTTTCCAATGTTCGTAATTTGGATTACTCATGAATCTACTCGGTTTACTAACCGAGTATGCTATGTCCGGTCGAGTACGAGCTTGTTAAGTACATTAAACTTCCTATGACTCGAGCATAATTTGATGTGATACCGGGTCACCTTTATTTTTGGCTAAATGTAGACTTAGATCTACCGGAGTCTTAGCCTGGGAGACAGATCGAACGTTTCGAATTTCTTAAGCACATTCTCGATGTAGTGAGATTGTGATAAGACAATTCCGTTATCCGTCCTAGAGATCTTTATCCCTAGAATAACATCTCGCTTGACCTGCATCTTTCATGTCAAAGTTCTTCTTTAACATCTTTTTGGTTTTCATGATTATATCATGATTACTTCCAATGATTAGCATGTCATCCACGTATAGACATACAATCACATATTCATCGGGTGTGCCTTTAATGTAAACACATTTGTCAAACTCATTTATTTTGAACCCGTTCGACAACATGGTTCGGTCAAACTTCTCATGCCATTGTTTTGGTGCTTGTTTAAGACCGTACAATGATTTGACAAGTTTACAGACCTTTTGTTCTTGTCCATGTGCAACGAACCCTTCAGGTTGTTGCATATAAATCTCCTCATCTAATTCTCCATTTAGAAAGGCCGTTTTCACATCCATTTGATGTATCTCAAGGTTATGCAGAGCTGCGATAGCAATGAGAACACGAATGGATGTGATCCTTGTTACAGGAGAATACGTATCGAAGAAGTCATATCCTTCTCTTTGTTTGAACCCTTGAGCTACCAATCTAGCTTTGTACTTATCAATAGTTCCATCTGCTTTGTACTTCCTTTTAAGGATCCATTTGCAACCCAACGGTTTGCATCCTGGAGGAAGATCTACTATCTCCCAAGTATGATTTTGCAAGATGGACTCAATTTCACTATTGATAGCTTCTTTCCGAGAGGAGCTTGGACTAGACAAAGCTTCTTGCAATGTCCTTGGTTCATCATCTAACATGTAAGTTAGAAAGTCAGGACCAAAGGTCTTAGCTACCTTTGTCCTCTTACTTCGTCTTGGCTCTTCATCTTCTTGAGAAGAACCAATAGCCGTATCATAAGTTCTTTTATTTGAACTTGCTTCATTCTTTTCCTTAAATGGAAATTTAGTTTCAAAGAATACTGCATTCCTTGATTCTATAGTCATTCCCGCCGTTATATCAGAATTTCGAGACTTGTGCACTAAGAATCGATATGCACTACTATTGTTTGCATATCCAATGAAAATGCAATCAATGGTTTTGGGTCCTATCCGCACTTGTTTAGGTTTAGGTATTTCTACCTTTGCTAGGCACCCCCACACTTTAAGATAATTGTAGGAAGGCTTTCTTCCATTCCATAATTCATATGGAGTTTTATCTTTATTCTTGTGTGGTAATTTGTTAAGAATGTAGTTAGCTGAAAGGATTGCTTCCCCCACAAGTTGTCTGCAAGCCCGAGCCGATCAACATTGTGTTCATCATCTCCTTAAGAGTTCGATTTTTCCTTTCAGCGACTCCATTTGATTGAGGTGTGTAAGGAGCAGTCGTTTGATGAATAATGCCAGCGTCCCAGCAAATATTTTCAAACGGTGCTACATACTCTCCACCTCTATCACTACGAATCTTCTTAATTGTTACATTAAGTTGATTCTCAACTTCATTCTTATATCCTTTGAAAGCTTCTAAAGCTTCATCTTTGCTTCTCAAAAGATACACACGACAATATCTAGTGCAATCACCAATGAACGTTATGAAGTACTTCTTCCCACCTCTAGTTTGCACAAGTTTTAAATCACATATGTCCGTATGGACTAATTCTAGAGGGGTAGTATTTCTTTCAATAGTGGGGAAGGGTGACTTCGTCAATTTTGCTTCCACACAAATTTCACACTTATTTTACGAATCAAATTTCATTTTAGGAAGTAAATTTAAATTTACTAACCTACGTAATGAATTTAGATTCACATGTCCTAATCTATCATGCCATAAATTAGAACACTCGACAAATAAGCAACAACATCTTTATTCTTCGCCTCACGGGCGGAACACGTTCATTACATTCATTTTAAAGAGTCCTTTATCAAGGTACCCTTTGCCAACAAATTGACCCATCTTGGTCAATATAAACTTATCTGACTCAAACACTAGCCTAAATCCGGCCTTATTCAATAACGGGCCGTAGACTAAGTTTTTACGGATGTCTGGGACATGCGTAACATCCATTAAGGTGAGTTCTTTGCCGGATGTCATTTTCAGCACCACCTTGCCGAGTCCAACCACGTTAGAAGTTGCAGAATTTCCCATGTACAACTTCCTTCCACTACAGGGAACATAAGATGAGAAACTTTCTCGATCTACACAGATGTGGCGCGTTGCTCCGGTATCAATCCACCATTCCCTTGGGTTATCGTCCAATTTTGCAAGATTGGATTCAAACACTACGGCGGACAGATCAAGCTCTGACAGGTCTAATGGGACAGTCCTGTCTTCTACCACATTTGCTTGAGGACGGTTGCCATTCTGGTTGTTTATTTTGGGATGCCGATAGTCTCTAGCCATACGGCCAAGTTTGCCGCAGTTGTAACAACCTCCCTTGAACTTCTTGGCATTTTTGTTCCCCTTTTTAGCATTCCCAGTAGCCTTCCTCTTCTTGCTGGTACTTGCTTCAGCCAAGTTCACCTTTGCCTCTACTGATGTAGTCCTGCCGCTCTTGCTTTCGGATTTCCGGTTGTCTTCCTCAATCTTTAGCCTTACGATCAGATCCTCGAGCTTCATTTCCTTCCTCTTGTGCTTGAGGTACATCTTGAAATCTTTTCATAGAGGCGGTAGCTTCTCTATAATGGCAGCTACTTGGAAAGATTCCCCGAGTTGCATTCCTTCTGCAATGATGTCGCAATGATCGGTTGCAACTCACGTAATCGATCCATTACGGTTCGGGAATCAACCATCTTGAAGTCTAGGAATCGGCCGACAATAAATTTCTTAGTGCCGGCGTCTTCCGTTTTGTACTTCTTTTCAAGAGATTCCCAAAGCTCTCTTGCAGTCTTCATGCCACAAGACACATTATCAGACAGGCATCATCTAACCCATTTAGAATATAATTGCGACAAAGGAAATCGCTATGATTCCATGCGTCCAATGCTACTCTAGCTTGTGGGTCATCTTCATCTTCTGGAACCGTTGGCGGTGATTCTCGCAACAATCGTGCCAAACGGAGGGTGGTTAGGTAGAACAACATCTTCTGCTGCCACCTTTTGAAATCTGTACCGGTGAATTTTGCCGGTTTCTCTGCATGGGTATGGATGGGAGCAGCAGGAGTTGGGTTAGGAGTATGGACGGGAGGTACAGAAGTTCCCGAGCCAGGGGGAGGAGTAGGAGCGGAGGTGGAGTCGGATGCCATTCTTTAAACACACAGAATATTGTCTTACGATTGTTGGAAAAATTGGGTGTATTTAAAAAATAGCTTTGAAAAGAAACGGGACGGAAAATTATATTTCAAAAATAAGTCGAGGCAAGAGTTTGACTCTTTCTCCGTAAGACAATATTGCCCCGTATACGAGTGCTCACGGTCTACGGCAATTGTCCCCAAGATACAACGACTTTCGGAATTTCAGATTGCAGCACAACAACTCTGAAACTATCGGGCGAACTACTGAATACTCGGGATTTTCTTGGACTTGAAAAGCAAGACTTATGAATGCTAGGATGCTTTTAGAGAATAGAGTGCTTGAATGATTTGGATGGGAATGAAATGAGGAGGAGGGGGCTATTTATAGTTATTGAAGAGATGGGGTGTCTATTGGGAATAGACACAAATTGCACCCGTTAAATCTGAACCGTTGGATCTAAGCGAAATGGATGGAGGAGATCTGCTGGGTCGGCCCAACAGCCTTGACCCGCCTCTTCCAAGAGACATGGATCGCCCCCATGCCTTTTCTCCAACCATCACAACCCAATGCTCTAACCGGATCAATCCCTTAGCCCAGCCGAGCCACACCCATTTGCACCGAGCCGAATTCCGTCAAAAGTTTAAGGCTCCTTAGCTCCTAGCGACGATGCGGTCGTGCAAAGTGCGCCCATTCCGCGCTTCGCGCGCTTCGCGGGTTGTGGGTCCATTTTGAGCTAGAACAAAACTAGCTCAATAGCCCACTTGGATGCATGGTTGTGCCAAAGGCCCAACTAGGTTGGCCCAAGGAGATTAACTTGATGTCTCCTTCCTTGGATGCTCACATTAATAAAGTGAAGTAACTTCCCTTTTCCTAGCAATGTGGGATATGGTTTCTCCATTTCAACTTCTCTTCAATTAACAACATTAAGTTGCTCACTTTAACCATTAATTTCTCATTCACTCGAAATTGGTTTTGAGAAAATAAATATACCATTTTAATCTACACTAAATGTAGATTAATTATTTGCAACTTATTTCTATTTTTACAAAATAGAAACTTCTAGAAACTTGATCAAATATTGATCAAACATCAATAATACTACCAATTTCTAACAACAATAAATGTCAAATCAAGCGTTCCAAGCATTGTTCCAAGCATTACAAGAGAAAGAAATACAAACAAGATACAAGGACTCTTGATGCAATGGGGAGAATACAATGACTCCCGACAAAAGGGAGAATACAAGGATTTCGACAAATGAGAGAAAATTCAATTCGCAAACTTATTGAATACAAATAAACATAATAATTAGACCAAATTAAAAACGATAAATGATATGAGAAATTAAAAAATACCAATGAGGATGATTATCTTGCAATCAGCTTTCAAAATGGTGTCCCATCAAGATATAGATTGAGTGTGATGTTCCTATTTTAGACATATCAAAAACTATTTACATAGTCTCGTAAATCATATTCCCTCCGTCCCGATAATATTAGCACAAACACTGTTTATGCGGAAATTAAGAAATATAATATTTTAATAAAATGTTGTGAGTGTAAAAGAATGAGTGGAGAGAGAATGAGTGGAGGGTGTAATAAATTATAATGGTGTTGTGAGTATTAAAATAATGTAGGAGAGAGAATGAGTGGGGTTGGGTGAATATTTTATTAATATAAAATTTCCTTTTTGGAAGTGTGCGAATATTAACGGGACGCCCAAAAAGGAAAGTGTGCTAATATTAGCGAGACGGAGGGAGTAGTCATTATCACCTTGAAAGAACAAAGTAAATATATGAAAAAATAGAAAGACGGGCGTATAAAATTTAAATGAAAAGGAAAAGGAAGATAAAATTAAATACTCCCTCCGTCTCAATAAGTGCTTCACCCTTTTGGGTGGATACGCAAATTATGAAAATGGGAAGGGAAAAAAAATATTGTGAATGTAATTTGAAAATAGGAGAGAGAATTAGTGAAGGGAATAGTAAATTATAATTGTGTTGTGAGTATTAAAATAATGTAGAAGAGAGAATGAGTGGAGGAAATAGTAAAGATTCTTTGCCAAAAAAAAAAGGTGAAGCTTCTAACGAGACACCGTTTTGAATAATTAGTGAAGTTTTTATTGGAACGGAGGAAGTATTGTTTAAATAATCTAAATTGTGTGTACGATTTAAATTATTCAAACAATACCCATAACCGAAAACCGAAAAGAAACAATGGCCCGGAGAAAAAAGGGAAATTGGGGGCAGTTAGAGAGTAAAAAGTTTGAAACTGGAGAATTGAAACGCAAAAATTAGAACCTTAAAGTTAGACGTGTCCATTTTATAAATTGAATCGTTCGATCGGACGGTTAAAAATCGATCAAAATCGGATCAAATCGGTCAACGGCGATTAATCGGAACCGGCTAACCGAAACCGATAATTGGCCGATTCGGTTAAGGTTGAGAATTTTGAAAAACCGGTCAATCGCCGGTTAACCGCTGATTTTTGACTTGCTCGGCCGAGTCATATGAGTTGCTCGGCCGAGCAGAACCTTCCAGTGTGTTAATTTTCAATAACGGTCATGCTCGGTCGAGTCATATGAGTTGCTCGTCCGAGCATAACGCCAGAACATGTTCCAACGGCTACTTTTTCAAAAACTAGCCGTTATTTCTAAAAACTTGCCGTTAATTTTTAACTTGGGCAGTCAAAAATTAAAAAAAAAATGTTTTTTTTTGCCTAATTTACTAACTATAAATATCACCTCCCTCCTCCCATTTTATTTCAACATTATTTCTCTCTACTATTTCTCTTCTACTCTCAAATATTCACATATACTCTCACCCTCATTCAATTTTCAGTTAAATACTGTCGAGGATAATTATAATTTTCGAGCATGTTGCAACTATTGTAATGCGACTTACGCATTCAAAAGAGGCGGAGGGCATGGAACTCTCAACGGGCATTTGGCGGCAAAACATCCCGAGAAACTTGACATTTCCGCTTCGCAAACTCAATTACAATTTCAACGTAGTTCGGGTGCACAAGGTTCGTCTTCCCCTTCTTCCGTCATTTTTAAATTTGACAAGTGGGTTTATAGGGATGAACTAGCCAAATTTATTTGCGTTAAAGGCCTTCCTTTTTATTTTGCGGATTGTGATTTTTATGAAAATTTTGCTCGTCTTTCTTTGAATCCCGCCGCCACGAGAGTACCACATACGAATCTCGTACGTGATATTACTAGAGTGGTTGAAAGATATAAAAAAAATTTAATTGGTGTTTTATCAAAATTAAAAAATAAAGTTTCAATTTGTGCCGATGGTTGGAGTGATCATTGGCAAAGAAATACTTATTTGGGCGTTACTTGCCATTGGATAGATAATTCATGGAAAATCCAAAAAAGATTAATTGCTTACAAAGATTTTGAGCCACCGCATTCCACGGAAAATATTTGTGCGAAATTGCTTGAGATTTTTCTTGAATATGGTATTTTAAATAAAATATTTACTATTTCATTTGAAAACGCAAGTGCTAATACGGCTAGTTTGCCCGATTTAATTACCGTTTGTCAACCCTCACTTGGGGGTAAGTTTTTTCATATTAGATGTTTATGTCATATAATTAATTTATGTGTTAGAGATGGTTTAGATGCATTAGAAACTCATGTTAAGCCAATTAGACGAGCTCTTTAATTTATTTCAAAAAAAAATTCTAATACAAAAAAAAATGGATAAGGTTTTTAAGAAGTAAAAGTGTGTCGGGCATATATTTTACTTACGATGTTCCAACTAGGTGGAATTCCACCTATAAAATGTTAAGCGATGGTTTTGCTTATAGAGATCTCCTAACACAATTTTTTATGTCAATTGGCTATCATGAACCTCTATTTACTCATCATTGGAATGCATGCATTAATTTATGTGAATTGTTAAAGATTTTTAATACCGTTACTTTGGCTTTTTCGGGAGTTTATTATCCAACTTTCGTTTTGGTGCTAGAACATTGTATTGCAATTGTTACTATTTTTGACAATTTAAAAGATTGCCCTATTTTAAACCAATGCATTTTTAACATGAGACAAAAGTGGCTTAAATATTTTGACACTATTCCGTCTCTTTTCTTGGTTGCAAAGTTATTAGATCCCCGAGTTAAATTAGATGATTTAGAGGTCATTATAACTTATTATTATATGAAATTATATCCCGATGGTGACGGTAGTTATGAACTTCCGTCAATTATTGTTAATGACACAAAAAATGATTTGATTAACCTTTTTAATGAGTATAATGCCTTATATGAAAACACTTCTCAAAGTCAACAACATGAAGATGATTCCTCTACTTCTCAACCAAGTTTTACTAGTGGGAATCCATATAATTTTTTTGCAAATTTGTATAGTAAAAAATATGGTCCTTCTCGAGGTTCATCTTCATCATCATCAAACCTTCTCGTGGAGTTAGAAACGTATTTCACTACAAACTTTGAATTAAATCAAGATCCAAATTCAAATGAATTTGATGTTTTACAATGGTGGTCAAGAAGGAAAGACATTTATCCTATACTTTCCATAGTTGCTAAAGAAGTATTAGCCTCTCCCGCTTCAACGGTGGCGGTTGAATCGGCATTTAGCGTTGATGGAAATGTTTTGGATGAAAGACGTTCTCAACTAACAAGTGAAAAC
Source organism: Adenophora triphylla var. japonica (assembly GCA_022495995.1). Taxonomy (NCBI): domain Eukaryota; kingdom Viridiplantae; phylum Streptophyta; class Magnoliopsida; order Asterales; family Campanulaceae; genus Adenophora; species Adenophora triphylla. Next base: position 41,961 of record JAFEMH010000355.1, read on the forward strand.
TTGGAATATCAACTTTTACTTAGCGATTGGGTTAGAGCGAAAAAAAGGCAACAAGACATGCCTAATGGAGAAAAATTCCTCTAGTAATAAAAATCGAGCAAGTGTACTCACTACCGGTGTAGCAGTATGCACGAGCAGGGGTCGAATCCACAGAGACTCGTTGATAAACAAGCAAAAGAAAAGCAATGAATAAAGTAACCAGAGATTTTTGATTTTAAATAATAATTTAATTCTAAAACGGAAGCAAACAATTAAAACTAAGAAAGCAATTTAAATGTAACGAATTAACTCAGATCAACAACGGAGATTCACGGATTGGATTCACAATTACTTTCACCCTATGCTATTTTTATTGCTAAAAACATTAATCTCAAATCTAGGATTCATTCACAAAAGTAAGGATTGGGACGGTGTGGTGCCCGGATTGCAACCCTTTTAATTATTATCAAACTGCGTTTTCTGTTACGGCCACATAACAATCAAATAATTAATCAACACATTAGAATATTTAATCTAAACCCTTTTGATTTCTATTATGGCCTCAATTAGGTCTAATCTTCAAAACAATGTTCAATTGTATCAATCCCCAAATTAATGGCGGAATCAATACCCAAATAATTAAAAGGCCAAAATCATCTTAACATGAAATTGCAACCTCAAAACTGTTAAAGATTAATATTATGAAGAACTAGAAAGAGATCAATTGGGAAGAATTAAATCAATAGCATAAAGATCCAGTAATCGCTACAACCAATCCGCAAATCTAAAAGAACTTAGCTACTCAACGACATAACGAAACTAATAATATTCATAAATCAAAAGAACATCAAAACCTGAGAGATCCGGAATTGATGAGCAATAATTCTCTACGAAACTTCAAAAACTAGAACAAAAACTAATATCCAAGATTGTTTCTAAAAAAACTGCTGCTGAAGTATAAATACTCTAGGGCAAAATACATGGGTAAAATGTGAGAAAAGTCAAGATTGCCCTTAATTAGTTGCCGAAATCTGATACTGAAAACGGGACAAGCGCGGCCGCTCTGCAGGTGAGCGCGCTCGCGCTGGATGACAGCAACATTGGTCTTCAAACGACGTCACTTGAGCGCGGCCGCTCTGGGTTGAGCGCGCCCGCGCTGGTTGGCCGAGAGTTGGTCTTCCAAAAAACTTCAATGGAGCGCGGCCGCTCTTAGGTAGAGCGCGGCCGCTCTGGTGCCTGTTCCACAATTTCTTGCTCTGCTCCGCTCCAACTTGATTTCCTTGCCATTTTTCTTGACAAAAATCAACACTTAATCATCCTTTTCCCCTGTACTCATAAACACTCAACAACCATATTAAAACAACATAAAACCCGGGATTTTTGAGCCTAAAATAGGTTCGTAAACATGTAAAATGGGTGTGTAAAAACACATCCATCAAACACCCACAAACTATCCTTTGCTCGTCCCGAGTAAAACAAAACAAAAACTAAACTACCAACATAAAATAAAACTACACTACGAAAAACAAAACACAATATTTTTGGGATGTTCTCTTCAAAACGGGAATCTTGTCGGCCAGACAGTCTCAGATCCTAACACAAAATAATCACAAGCATGCTATCATGAATTATCAACTAACGTTACATTAAAGCAAAAACCCACAATTTTCCACCGCGGCATGAATAATGAAGTGAAGTCTGGTAGATCATTGTCACACTCTAAGATTATTTATGGATTCACTAAATGATGCTCTAACATAATGTGTATCAAATACAATCACAAAGGGACACTCATATGCATGTTTACACAATTGTCAACCCGGCTACTTGATAACGAAATGAAGATATGGCTCTAAGCGTTATGGTGCGAAGGATCGCATGGCTCGGTTCACGGTTACAAACGAAGGTAAGGACATACGAATCGGAAAGCGAAACTAAGAAGTCTTCTCTTTATGTATACATCCTAACTATGATAATTCACTCCGCTCACCCTTTTTCTTCCCAATGTGCCAACCCACAAACTAAAGCTTTTGCATACATACACAACATCGGGTTGAGCACATTCCCTTATTTCTGGGGCCTCTTCTAATTTCCAACTTTTGACACAATGGAGGGGCAAGAATTTTTTTTTTTTTTCAATTGAAAGAACATATATACAAACACATACTCTTTTCTTTCTTTTTTTTTTTTTCTATATTTTTTTCTATATTTTTTTCTATGCCCCTCTTCATTGTATTTCACACCCCATTTTGCATTTTGACCCCAAATTGCGCATTTTAATTCCACTCACCCCAAATTCACCTCAAATTCCCATTCATTCCCTAGTTCACTTCCCGGAAGGTAAGACATCCTAAAACTATGTGAAACGGTTAGGAAAAAGGTAACAAATGATGGCGAATGGCGGTCTAAGTTTCCATTCTTTTCTATTAAAGCTCAACAAGGGTTCTAGCGGAAACTATTATTTACTGGGGTAGAAAGCTGAAGGCACACAAAAGGGTTAAAAGAATAAGCCATATGTATCAAAATAGCCTAATGACGTGCTATTGACAATCATGCAAACCATGTTCTAGGGACCCCGAGAATGCACAAGTGATCCTATAAAGGGCACCTAGAGTGACAACAATGATCAATGATAAATAGAAGTGAGAGGTGGTGCAATCGTAGTTTATTGTTTCAATGTAACCCTAGTTCTCAAATCCCAAATAGCATAATGACTAACAAATAACACTCAATCATCACAGACGCAGGCCAACATATCCCAAAATAAAGAGAACAAAATTTTTTAAATTTTTACTAAAAACAAAGAACAACCTAAACTAACATGGTGATCAACAGGATAAAACATAGATACCCCCCACCCACAAACTAAAAGATTGCATTGTCCCCAATGCAATTAACTATAAACTCAGGGTAGGGATACCTCAACCGATCACTGTGGCGGATAACCCCATTGGCTAGAAGAGCCTCCAGGGAACTGCTGCTGGCTTCTTTCTTCCGCTCTCCTTGTCAGGATGAGCCCAGAAATTCTTTCTGCTGCCTGGCCGATGCTGGCGGGAACTGTGGCGGGTACGTGGCCGTGTGTAACCGGTAGGGGGCAACGGCGAAGAGTTGGTCCCACCTACTATCCCGCCGAGCCCGCCATGCTTGGGCCGTCTCTATCTACGCACTCACTCCTATCATCGGCTTCGCTCTCGCCCTATCATCGATCGGCTGTCTGTCTGCTCCCGGGGGTGGTGAATTTACTGTCAAACCTCGGCTCATCGCCTCCAACCGATGCGACAGATAGTACAAACCCTCACTGGGTTTTCTCTCCGCCTTCGACTATATCATCCTCTTGTTCTTCCTCTTCTTCCTCCTCCCGTTCTTCCTCCTGCTCAACCACATTTACCCCCTTGGGGTGACTCTTATCCCTAATCTTTCTCTCTGTAATGATAGGCTCCAAGCCTATGTCCCTAGGGATATTAGTGAAATTAACTCCATTCAGCCCCATCAGTCCCGTAATCATTAAAGGGTAATTGTAACTATTCTTCCCCATTTGTTGATATGTCCTGTTGATCTCGTGGGCAATGATTGACCCGGTGTCAATGTTTTGCCCCGTCAAGATGACGTGCATCAGTGCAGCTCGACGCCACCCAACCTCGTGAGGTCGGGAAGATGGGAGGACTCTCTCACAGATAATCCTGTGAAGATACTTCATCCGTGGGGGAAGAAGTTTTGAGGCAATTAATACCCCCTTGTGCACTTTCGGGTCAAGGGGAAGACCACCAAATGTTCCGGCAATAAGATGGAGGTTAGCTTTGGGGTTGTTCATCATTTGTTTCTCCAGATGCAAGAAAGAACAGGTATCGGGTTGCACATGTGTGGGGAGGTTGTAATACGCTATAATTCTCGCCCGGGTATACCCCACCTCTATACCCCGCACATAAGAAGTGTTATGTATCCCTTTTCTAGCAGCCGCATTTGCATAAAATTCGCGAACTAACTCGCGACTCCCCCCTTCAGCCAGGGCAACCAATAAGTTTTGCCACCCATACCCCGCTACAATATCATCTAAACCCATATCAGTAATGTCTATTCCCTTTTCTACATTAAAACTCCGTCCGGCATAAGTATTGAAAAATTTCAGAGCATCAACACTAACAAATTTATTTTCATCGAACAACGGTTGTGGAACCGGGGCTTTCTTGGTTCCCCTTTTACGCTTAGGATTAGAAGTAGACATTGTATCGACACAAATGAGCAGGACAATGCGATTAAATTCAAAGATTCTTACCCCTTCAAGGCTCGCCGGAAAATTCGCCGGAGTATGCCGGAATTTGTCGCCGGAATTTGGGAAGGAGGCCGAAAAATCAACCCCTTGCCTTTGTGGTCGAATACCCACTTCAATTCGAGCTCTTCCCCCCTTGATTCAACCCGAATGCACTTCTAGAACACCACTCTTCAATTTTTCGAAATTGCCCAACTCCGCCGGAATTAATGGCTCTTGGATATGAAGGAATCGGCCTTGGCTTGCGGATTTATGATGGGTATGGTGATTTAGAGGTTGGAAGAGGAGATAATTGGGTTTGGGTGAGGGATTTTTAGAGAGAGAGGGCTTAGGGTTCGTAGGTTTTTAGAGAGAGAGGAAGAGGAGGGCGGCGGTGTGTATTATGAAGGGGGAACGGCGTGAATTAGGTTTATTTCAAATTGCCCGTAATTTCCGTTGGAGCGCGGCCGCTCTGCCCATAAGCGCGTCCGCGCTGGATGGCCGAGAATGATACCCCTTTTTCATTAATTGAAGCGCGGCCGCTCTCTCCATAAGCGCGCTCGCGCTGGATGGCCGAGGCAAGGCAAGTTTTTGATTTTTAATGAGCGCGACCGCTCTGCCTTGGAGCGCGCCCGCGCACCCTAGCAGCGAGATTTCATCCGTTTTTCGTCCTTTTTACTGCCTTGAAGTTCACAGCTTCCGATTTGACCAGTTGTGTGCTATCCTGCACATCACCACAAACACACATACAAGCGTAATATCTATTGACAAAACTTAAAAGTAAATATTTTTGGAGGGTGACAACTATTTACACTCCCCTATAAACCCACAAACTCGGAGAGACCCATAACGGGTGACACAAAACTTTTGTTCGACAAAAATATGTCAAACATTTGATCGCACTTTCGCTGCCTACGTCCCCATTAATGTGAGCGGACTACCCACATTAATAGGCTCAGGTCACCGTAGTTCGACACGTTCTATACTAACGACTCGAAAACGGTAAATAACAATTTTTTTTATTTTTTTTTATGAATACCCCCACCCACAAACTAAGAATTTGCGATGTCCTCATTGCATAAACAATTCCAACGCGAATTCAAAGCTAACGAGTAGTGATAAACTGAATATAAAGACAGAAAGCAGTAAAAGTTACCTAAGGTTGGGTTGCCTCCCAACAAGCGCCTTTGTTTTAAGTCTTTGGCTCGACATGATGTTAATGATTTATCAGTTGATTTTCGGTGCATCCACCAACACCACCACATCAATTTCTTCCAAGATAGACACCCCTTCGTAATAGGGCTTGACTCGGTGCCCATTCACCTTGAAAGTACTTCCGTTTTTCAAATCTTTGAGCTCGACCGCTCCATGTGGAAATACTTTCACCAACTCATAAGAGCCTGACCATTTGGAGCACAATTTACCGGGAAAAAGTCTCAATCGAGAATTGAACAATAAGACCTTCTTACCCGGCATTAAGAATTTCGGCTTTAAGTACTGATCATGGTATCTCTTGGTTCTTTCTTTATACAGCTTGGCACTTTGGTAGCTGTCTTGCCTCAACTCCTCAATCTCATCCAAATCAAGCATTCGTTTCTCACCTGCCTTCGTCAAATCCATGTTGAGTTCCTTCACAGCCCAATATGCTTTGTGTTCCATCTCAACCGGAAGGTGACACTCTTTGCCATACACAATTCTGTACGGACTCATCCCAATGGGAGTTTTGTAAGCAGTCCGATATGCCCATAATGCATCATTGAGCTTCAAAGCCCAATCTTTTCTGTTTGGCCGAACTGTCTTTTCTAGGACCCCCTTGATTTGGCGGTTGCTCACTTCCACTTGCCCCGATGTTTAGGGATGATAGGCTGTGGCTAGCTTGTGAACAACTCCATATTTCTTCAGGACTTGGTTGAAAAGCCTGTTTGTGAAGTGAGTTCCTTGATCACTAATGATTGCACGAGGCACCCCGTACCTGCAAAAAATATTCTCACACACAAACTTTGAAACAACGTTAGCATCATTAGTCCGGGTGGCAATAGCTTCCACCCATTTAGATACATAGTCAACAGCAACCAATATATACACAAAACCATGGGACGAGGGGAAAGGGCCCATGAAATCAATGCCCCACACATCAAATATGTCAACAACTAAATTATAATTTTGGGGCATCTCATCTTTCTTACCTATCCCTCCAGTTCTTTGGCATTTATCACACTTTTTGCAAAAATCTTGTGCATCTTTAAATATGGTGGGCCAATATAAGCCACTTTGAAGGATTTTCCTAGCAGTCTTTTGACCACTGAAATGCCCACCACATTGTAAATCATGACAAAAGTGCAAGACACTCAATTGTTCATATTCCGGAACACACCTCCTCACCATCTTATCCGGACAAATTTTCCACAAGTAAGGATCATCCCAAATGTAGTTCCTCACATCAGATTTAAATTTTCTCTTTTGATCATAAGTAAAGTGAGGAGGAATCATGTCACATGCAAGATAATTAACAAGATCCGCATACCAAGGCTCTTGAAGATGTAGAACAAGTAGTTGTTCATCCGGGAAATTTTCATTCACCGGAATCACTCCTTCATTGCTATTCTGAAACGAGAAATCCTCAAGCCTTGATAAGTGATCCGCCACTACATTCTCGGACCCCTTTTTGTCCCTTATTTCCAAATCAAATTCTTGCAACAAAAGCATCCACCTAAGCAGTCTAGGTTTTGCATCCTTTTTATTCAACAAATATTTTAAAGCTGCATGATCAGAATAGATTATTACCTTCGACACAAGCAAATATGAACGGAACTTCTCAAGTGCAAACACAACAGCTAAAAATTCTTTTTCAGTAGTGGTATAATTAAGCTGTGCATCATTAAGAGTTCTACTTGCATAATGGATTACATGCGGTAATTTATCTATCTTTTGGCCTAAAAACAGGCCCAATAGCAAAATCGGATGCATCACACATGATCTCAAAAGGGTGAGACCAATCAGGGCTAGAAAGAATGGGAGTGCAAGTAAGTTTTTCTTTTAATAAAGTGAAAGCATCTAAACAGTCTTGGTCAAAGATGAACTCGGTATCTTTAGCTAGCAAGTTACTTAACGGCTTACAAATTTGTGAAAAATCCTTAATAAATCGCCGATAAAAACCCGCATGGCCTAAGAAACTTCGAACACCCTTAACTGAGATCGGGGGAGGTAGCTTAGAAATCACATCTATCTTAGCTTTATCGACCTCAATCCCCCTACTAGACACTATGTGGCCCAAGACAATCCCCTGCCTAACAAGAAAGTGACACTTCTCCCAACTAAGTGTCAAATTGGTCTCGCAACATCTCCTCAAGACCATAGTCAAATTATCAAGACATCCCTCAAAGCTATCTCCAACCACAGAAAAATCATCCATAAACACCTCTACACACTTCTCTATCATGTTCGAAAAGATGGAGGTCATGCACCTTTGAAAAGTAGCGGGTGCATTGCAAAGCCCAAAGGGCATCCTCCTATAAGCAAAAGTACCAAAGGGACATGTGAAAGTGGTATTTGATTGGTCCTCGGGTGCAATTGTGATTTGATTATATCCCGAGAACCCATCAAGAAATCAGTAATAAGCATGACCCGCCAACCTCTCTAGGATTTGGTCAATGAAAGGCAAAGGAAAGTGATCCTTTTTGGTGGCGGCATTCAGCTTTCTCAAATCTATACACATCCTATACCCGGTCACCTCTCTAGTGGGCACATCCTCGTTTTTATCATTTTTCACAACAGTAATGCCCGACCTCTTAGGAACCACTTGAACCGGGCTCACCCACTCACTGTCCGCAATTGGGAATATAATTCCCGCATCTAATAATTTCAGGACCTCTTTCCTCACTGCTTCCTCCATGTGAGGATTCAATCTCCTTTGTCTCTCCCTCGAAGGTTTAGCCCCCTCTACAAGATTAATTTTATGCATACACATTGAGGGGCTAATACCTTTAATATCTGCCAAAGTCCACCCTATGGCCGATTTGTGCTCACAAAGCACAGCAATTAATTTGGCCTCTTGTTCTAAGGTCAAGTCTGAGGCAACTATCACAGGTAAAGTCTCGCCCTCCCCTAGAAAAGCATATTTTAAATTAGAGGGGAGGGGTTTTAGCTCAAGAACCAGTGGAACCACAACTGATGGCGCATACTTCTCATTGAAGTAGCCTAGGGAGTGAGACGGGCCATTAACAGAATAATGTTCCTCGGCCTTATTTTCAATGGCCATTACTTCGGAACCCGCATTATCCCTAGTTTTCCCACTGCCATTCAACAGCACATACTCTATCATGCCACAGATATTCATGCACACAATCATCTACTCTCTCCACAAAGTTACAAGAATTCCCATTGTCCATTGGATTTTTCATAATATCATGCACAGAAATTTCAATAGTTTCGTTGGCCACAGTCATGGAAAGAGTTCCATTGCCAACATTAATAATAGTGTTTGTTGTCGCCATGAATGGACGCCCAAGTAGAATTGGGGAATCACGACGACTACACTCACTATTAGGCATCTCAAGCACAACAAAATCCACAGGTATGATCAATGAGTCCACCTGAACCAAAACATCTTCCACAATCCCCAACGGTCTTTTAATAGATCGATCCGCTAGTTGGAGAGCCATGGATGTAGGTTTCAATTCAGGCAAACCCATATCAAGATACATATAATGGGTAACAAATTAATACTAGCGCCTAGGTCCAACATCGCCTTCACCTTACTCGAGTTCCCCATATTGATAGAAATTATAAAACTTCCGGGGTCCTTTTGTTTGGGTGGGAGGAGGTGTTGTGCCACTGCACTAGCATTCTCTCCAAGAAAAGCCTTCTCATCCTTGCCATACTTTGGTTTCTTGGAATTAATTTCTTTGAAAAACTTGGCATAAGCCGGAATATTTTTTATCACATTCAACAAAGGGAGATTGATGTTCACTTTAGAGAACATGTCCATCAACTCCGACATTTGTTGATCCATTTTATTTCTCATAAATCTTCCAGGAAATGGTACAGCCGGTACATATGGATTGGGGGCTGGAGAGTCAACTTTAGATTTTTCCCCCAATTCATTAGTACCTTCTTCCTCATTAACAATTTCAACAACAGGAGGGGGAATAGAAGATGAAGAAGAAATTACCTCGCTACCTACCTGTTTACCATTCCGGAGTGTGGTAATGGCTTTTGCTTGGTGACCTTGACTCGGGAAGGTCCCCGACTTGTGCCCCGCAATGCTTGAACGACTTGACCATTTGCTCTATTTGGGTCTCCAATTTTTTCATAGCAGCTTCATGATTCTTTCTTTGCTGTTCTTTATTCGGCTCTCATCCGCTCTCTTGCTTCCTCCCAAGGCTCCTTCCTTCTTTCAAATGGCCCTTGTGGAGGTGGAGGATGGAGAGGTTTATTTTGTGGATTACGATTACCTCCCCACGAGAAATTAGGATGATTCCTCCACCCTGGATTATAAGTGTTGCCATAGGGCATGTTACGTGGATGCCTTGGGGGATGTCCATACATAGCATTTACCTGTTCAGATCACAACCAAACCGCACACCACTTGGACACATATTAGTAGCATGAGAATTTAAACCACGGTAAGCACATAAATCATTTAACACATTGGCACTAGAAGAGGTGCCTTGAGCGATCGACTTGTCAAACTTACTATTTAAAACAACAATTTGCTTGGATAAATTATCGATGCGATCAAATCCAATACCCCCTTGTTTTCCCCTAGAACTCTTTTGTTGAGAATTAGCACTCAACATTTCAAATAAGGCCTTAGTCTCCTCAGGGGTCTTAACTCCTATAGAGCCTCCTGCTGCATTGTCCACCACAGACTGAGTGGAATCATTCAAGCCATCATAGAAAGCTTGATTCAAAGAGGGTAAAGAAAAATTATGCTGAGGACATTGAATGAGCATCATAATAAATCTCTCCCAAGCTTCATGGAGAGGTTTCCCACATCTTGTGTAAAAGTCATCAATTTACTGTCTAAAAGTAGGCTGAGATGATGTGGGTAATACCTCCCGAGAAAAATATCTTGCATCTCGAGTCCATGTGCTTGATGCTTTGGGATGGAAGCATCATTAACCAAGTTTTTGCTGCCCCTTTTAGAGTGTAAGGGAAGCACTTAAGTCTAATCTGAACTTCAGTCACTCCCTCTCTTAATAAAAACTGGGCTACCGTCATAATGTATTCTTTCAAGAAAGTCAAGGCATCCTCGCCTGGTAGCCCCTGAAAACTAGGTAACATAGCAAAATATTGACCTTTGACCTCTAAATTCTTTGCTGCTTCGGACAGCACTATGCATGAGGTAGAAGTGTCTACCCTAGGTCTCAGGTAATCATTCATTGTTTGAGCCGGTGGTTCTGCCATCTCGACTTTTTCTTCCTCTACCTCGGTGGTGGAGGGTTCAGACTCGATGTCCGAATCTGAAAAGAGAGGATTAAAGAGGGGATCGCCCTCAAATGTTTCCTCAAGTCTATTGATGTTATCGTCCAATGGAACCAATGTAGGCTTCAAAGAACGACGACCTTGCATTCACTACTTAACTTACTTGTTTACTTGCAACAAGTCCCCGGCAACGGCGCCAAAAACTTGATGGAGAAAAATTCCTCTAGTAATAAAAACCGAGCAAGTGTACTCACTACCGGTGTAGCAGTATGCACGAGCAGGGGTCGAATCCACAGAGACTCGTTGGTAAACAAGCAAAAGAAAAGCAATGAATAAAGTAACCAGAGATTTTTGATTTTAAATAATAATTTAATTCTAAAACGGAAGCAAACAATTAAAACTAAGAAAGCAATTTAAATGTAACGAATTAACTCAGATCAACAACGGAGATTCACGGATTAGATTCACAATTACTTTCACCCTATGCTATTTTTATTGCTAAAAACATTAATCTCAAATCTATGATTCAATCACAAAAGTAAGGATTGGGACGGTGTGGTGCCCGGATTGCAACCCTTTTAATTATTATCAAACTGCGTTTTCTGTTACGGCCACACAACAATCAAATAATTAATCAACACATTAGAATATTGAATCTAAACCCTTTTGATTTCTATTATGGCCTCAATTAGGTCTAATCTTCAAAACAATGTTCAATTGTATCAATCCCCAAATTAATGGCGGAATCAATACCCAAATAATTAAAAGGCCAAAATCATCTTAACATGAAATTGCAACCTCAAAACTGTTAAAGATTAATATTATGAAGAACTAGAAAGAGATCAATTGGGAAGAATTAAATCAATAGCATAAAGATCCAGTAATCGCTACAACCAATCCGCAAATCTAAAAGAACTTAGCTACTCAACGACATAACAAAACTAATAATATTCATAAATCAAAAGAACATCAAAACCTGAGAGATCCGGAATTGATGAGCAATAATTCTCTACGAAACTTCAAAAACTAGAACAAAAACTAATATCCAAGATTGTTTCTAAAAAAACTGCTGCTGAAGTATAAATACTCTAGGGCAAAATACATGGGTAAAATGTGAGAAAAGTCAAGATTGCCCTTAATTAGTTGCCGAAATCTGATACTGAAAACGGGACAAGCGCGGCCGCTCTGCAGGTGAGCGCGCTCGCGCTGGATGACAGCAACATTGGTCTTCAAACGACGTCACTTGAGCGCGGCCGCTCTGGGTTGAGCGCGCCCGCGCTGGTTGGCCGAGAGTTGGTCTTCCAAAAAACTTCAATGGAGCGCGGCCGCTCTTAGGTAGAGCGCGGCCGCTCTGGTGCCTGTTCCACAATTTCTTGCTCTGCTCCGCTTCAACTTGATTTCCTTGCCATTTTTCTTGACAAAAATCAACACTTAATCATCCTTTTCCCCTGTACTCATAAACACTCAACAACCATATTAAAACAACATAAAACCCGGGATTTTTGAGCCTAAAATAGGTTCGTAAACATGTAAAATGGGTGTGTAAAAACACATCCATCAATGCCTTATGATGAGGATCTATTGGATCCAAGATATCAATACGATGTCGAGGACTCCACGAAAAGTATTGATGAATGAATGATGTTTTAGATTAATTTTTATTTTAATTAGATTAATTTAGACTTTAGATTAGGTTTATTTTTAATTAATTGTAATAGTTAGGTTGAGGTAAAGGCTCCTAAATGTCCCCCCTTATTTATAAAAGGGTAAGGTTGATTGTCCCCCTCTTTGTAATTTTATTTTGATTAATAAAATTTAAGGGTACCGTCTCTTTTTTCTTTTATATACTTTTGTTTCGTTTAAAAAAAGTTAAGTTTTCTTTCTTTCAAAATTCATAACTTTTTTTATAAACCTTTTTTCAAAAAATGTATGTAGTAAACTTAAGTCTAAAATAGTCTTATTTATCAAAAAAAAATTGAAAAAAATTAAAATTTAACTTTTTTCAAAAAACCGTTAACTTTTATTTCTTAAAAAATTCATAACTTTTTTTATAAACCTTTTTGCAAAAAATGTATGTAGTAAACTTAAGTTCAAAATAGTCTTATCTATCTAAAAAAAATTGAAAAAAAATAAAATTAATATACTACATACAAAGTTAACGAAAACTGTTAAAAAATTAACTGAAAAATGATATGCTCGGCCGAGCACTACTATATGACTCGGCCGAGCAACCCTCAACCCCTAAACCCTAAAAGGGTTGCTCGGCCGAGCAACACCAAAGACTCGGCCGAGCAACCCTCAACCCCTAAACCCTAAAAGGGTTGCTCGGCCGAGCAACACCAAGGACTCGGCCGAGCAGATTCAAATCGTCAAATCGGAGGTTAATCGGATAACCGTTAAAACCGTGAACCGCCTAAACCGTAACCGATTTAGTCGGTTAGGCGGTTCGATTTCGGTTAGACATTTCAAGGTTGAAAATCGCCGATTTTTAACCGGCTAACCGGCGGTTTAATGAACCGGCCACCTCTACTTAGAGTGAAGCAATTGACATCAACCAATATAAATGTAAATGTACATTAACCTATAAAATTATTGTCAAAATTTTACAAAAAATGCATTTTTTCTTAAATTTAGAAAAAACGTGTTTTGATCCCCCGCTAGTGTCAATGTTAAAGTAACAAAGTGACAGTGTAAAAAGTGACAGTGTCAGTGTAAAAAAGTGTCAGTGTTAGTGTAACAAAGTGTCAGTGTAAAGAGTGTCAGTTCATGTATTATTAAGTGTCAGTGGTAGTGTAAAAACGTGTCAGTGTTAGAGTAGCAAAGTGTCAGTGTTAGTGTAACAAAGTGCTAGTGTAAAGAGTGACAGTGTAAAAATTGTCAGTGCATGTATTATTAAGTGTCAGTGTTAGTGTAACAAAGTATCAGTGTTAGTGTAACAAAGTGCTAGTTTAAGTTCAAAATAGTCTTATCTATCTAAAAAAAAAATTGAAAAAAAATAAAATTAATATACTACATACAAAGTTAACGAAAACTGTTAAAAAATTAACTGAAAAATGATATGCTCGGCCGAGCACTACTATATGACTCGGCCGAGCAACCCTCAACCCCTAAACCCTAAAAGGGTTGCTCGGCCGAGCAACACCAAAGACTCGGCCGAGCAACCCTCAACCCCTAAACCCTAAAAGGGTTACTCGGCCGAGCAACACCATGGACTCGGCCGAGCAGATCCAAACCGTCAAACCGGAGGTTAACCGGATAACCGTTAAACCGTGAACCGCCTAAACCGTAATCGATTTAGTCGGTTAGGCGGTTCGATTTCGGTTAGACATTTCAAGGTTGAAAATCGCCAATTTTTAACCGGCTAACCGGCGGTTTAATGAACCGGCCACCTCTACTTAGAGTGAAGCAATTGACATCAACCAATATAAATGTAAATGTACATTAACCTATAAAATTATTGTCAAAATTTTACAAAAAATGCGTTTTTTCTTAAATTTAGAAAAAACGTGTTTTGATCCCCCGCTAGTGTCAATGTTAAAGTAACAAAGTGACAGTGTAAAAAGTGACAGTGCATGTATTATTAAGTATCAGTGTAAAAAAGTGTCAGTGTTAGTGTAACAAAGTGTCAGTGTAAAGAGTGTCAGTTCATGTATTATTAAGTGTCAGTGGTAGTGTAAAAACGTGTCAGTGTTAGAGTAGCAAAGTGTCAGTGTTAGTGTAACAAAGTGCTAGTGTAAAGAGTGACAGTGTAAAAATTGTCAGTGCATGTATTATTAAGTGTCAGTGTTAGTGTAACAAAGTGTCAGTGTTAGTGTAACAAAGTGCTAGTGTAAAAAGTGTCAGTGCATATATTATTAACAGTAAGTGTAGGCAGGCGCGAATCCATGATTTTTGAAATCGCGTGGGCTTGATATTTAAAAATATTTTAAACAATAATAACAGTGAAAAATAACTTCACATATAAAAAAAAGTTACATATAGTGGGTGACTTAGGTAAAAAAATAAAAAATTATTAAGTACCAGTGTAAAAATGATTTTTTTTCTTAATCTTAAAAAAAAAAACGCGTTTATATAAGACCAACTCAAAATTATACAAACATGGCATCAACAACAAGGAAATTGAACTCAACACACAAAAATTGTTTTTCTAACTATGAAACTAAAAACATGTAATTAATTAACTCCCATATTGAATCTAACAATATAAATAAAAATGTATATTAGCAATAAAAAATTTAGAGTTGAAAATTTGTTTAGAAACAAAATTTATTAGAAAGTTGACATTTATTATTTGTTCTACTAAAAATTGTATGCCGAGGCTGCCTGCGCACTAGTCGGTCATAAAACGCGCGATTAACTTCAAATCCACCAAATAATGCGTCAATATATCGTCGCCTGAGCGCTCTGCACCGACTAGTTGATTTGGGCGCGCCTACCACCAAAATCTGTCTTGATAGTTTAATATTTTTATAAAATATCTAGTCATACTTATTTGTATATATTTTTTTAAAAAAAATATTTAATCGTGAATTGATTAATTGAAATCTCAAATCTCTATTTAGGGAGCTTAAAAACAAAATTTATAAATCAGTTCCCCTCTTTATCTTAGTTCTCCTTTATCTTCGTCAATTCGTTTTCAATACTGATTGTTGAGAGGTTTCGTCATCATCCTCTATCTCACAGCCACATTAAGTTTTCACTTAAATATTATAAATTATGTCTACATTCTCGATCCCGCCTAGTATCCGTGTAAATCCCGCTTATGCGATAGTTCTGATTCCGACGTCTATTGATTTTTAGAACCTTGCTCGCTATACATACAATATCTTAACAATATACCTTTTGTCCCACTTAAATGGCGAAACTGGGATGACGGAATGGATAGACCCGACAATTTTGACCCGTTATCTATTAAATCGCACGACTTAACTCAATAATTGTCTGACTCAATTCAACCCCTTTAATTTAGAGGGTTGAAATTGGTCACTTGCCCCAACCCGCTAAATTTATCGTGTCGACCCAACTCAATACGATCCATTTTAGCCCGCAAACATAAACAACCAATATTTAATGAATACTCCCTCCGTCCCAGAATTTTACGCACTTTTTTGTCGGTGCGGGAATTAAGGTAATGTGTTGTGAGTGTAAAAGTAAAATAGGAGAGAGAATGAGTGGAGAAAATAGTAAATTTGAAAAGGGTTGTGAGTAGAGAAAAATAGGTCCCATTTCCATTTTGGAAAAGTGCAGATTATTGTGGGACGCCCAAAAGAAATTTTTTTACGGATTATTATGGGACGGAGGAAGTATAAGACATCCAAACTAAAAAATAATTAAGTCAACCCGGCTCACCCCAATCCGACTCACCCTTTCAACCAACTCATTCAAACAATTAACTTAAGACTATACACATCGGTGGAGAGTCACCCAAAAAAAAAAAAAAAGTCATGAAAATTGGTGACTTTGGGCAATTTGTTGCCCTTCGGTTGACCCCGGTTGTGCATTTTTTTTTTTTTATCAAATTATTTTGATTTTGTATTTATATAAATATATTTTTAAAATTAATATATTTTATATATTAATTTTATTTTTAAAAGGTTGGGTTGGGTCAGGTTGGGTCGAGGTCACTGATGGGAGTATAAATTATATAAGGTTGGAAGTCTGTATATGAAAGTGAGAAATTAATATTTTATTTGAGGTTGGGTTGGATCAGGGTCACTGATGGGGATAGTCTAAACGGATTGTAATGTAGTGGGTTAACTCGTTTCAACTCGATGATACATCACCACCGGACCCGATCATCCCGCACAATTACCAGGCCTAGGTACGGGATCATATTTCTCTGCTACTTCCTCCTCTCTAATGGATTCCTCGGGCTCACCATTCCCAGTTCCCCACAAGAAGCTTTCACTCGATATCAGGGTTAGCTACCGACCATTTTTCTTCTTATTATTACTTCTTTCACTATGATTTCAACTTCATAATCCAAGTTTTCACAAACAATTGTGTTTAGAAAACAACAATTTCGTAATTGAACTCATGTTTTATTATTCTGATTCCATATAATATGTGAATCCTGCTGTTATTTATGCTGACCCTTGTCAGAGCTCAATCCAATTACTCAATCGAGATATGTTTAGGGCTTGCACACAACCTGTTTGCTTAAATGTTTATTCCGTTTCCTTTGCGATTCTGAATAAAAGAAGCAGCCCTGATGTCAAAACTAATCATTTTTAGGTTAAGAAAAGTCCTTGTAGAAATCATAAATAAGCATGGTGATCTTGATAAAATGGCCAATTTTATTTATGCATGCCATGATGCCAATTTGTGAATACTTTTCAAAGTAGGCTATTCACTCCGTAACGAAATGACTATCCATTTTCGAGTTCTAAAGGAAATTAGGGAAGTTGATTTGAAGCATTTCTAGTAGCATACATACTTAAATACCCTTAATAAATCACATTGCAAATGCAACTTAAAGACATGATAGTTGAAATAAGTGACTTTAGTAGTCTCACTAGAAATTGACTCTCATATTGGAATTGAGGGACCAAACATTCCCTCATTTTGCGACAATTTTGATCTCTTGAAAATCGACAACATTTTGCAACGTAGAAAATGATAGTAATGATATTTCCTTCTCCCTTGTGAGTATCTAGTTTACTGGTGTCACGAGAGTGAGAAATGTGGAATGATCAGATGATGCACCTGTGTACTACCTATTGGGTGGGTGCCTCTATATGCTGGTAGGCAACTTCTTGTCCTTTTACGGAATTTCGTTAATAAGCAAATAAATGGGATATTATCTATGGCTGAGGGATTCTACAGTGATGCTTAGTCGGTACAACAACAACAAAGCCTTAGTCCCAAAATAATTTTGGGAGTGATGCTTAGTCGGTAAGTGCAATATTTTTTTTTCTAAGGGGTTTGGGAAAAATAAACTTGTCGGTGTTCTTGCTAGTGTTCCACATTAAACATTTTGATCATGCTCCCGTTTTTTTCTTTTTTTTTTCTTTTGGTCATCTTGGAAATTTAGCATTCCACGGTGCACACCAGTTTTCAATCATTTTGATAGAAAAGCAATGAAATTATATTTGTCATGTAAGGTGAAAGCAAACATGTTAATTCCTTAAACATGAGGGAGCAAGGAAAATTGTGTGTGGTCTATGTGATTGACCTAGTCTTCGGCTTTGTCCTGAAAAGAGTTATGAGTATACCCTTATGGTGATCTCTAGATGGTGTCTAGTTGAATGACTAGTGCACCAATTATTTCCTTTAGCCCAATGACATGGTGTGATGAAAAATTTAGCAATTTAAATACTTCTGAATCTAGGGAGAACATCCTTGATTGGTATTTATTATTATCGTTATTACTGTTGTTGTCGTTATTATCATTTTACTTTTTCTTTTTCTGTATCATTTTCAACTATACTAGAAGGTCTTGCAAGTGTATGTATCTGCTTGCCATTAGAAGGCATAGCAAAAAGTATCAAGTGTTCATAGTTTTCCCAATTTCGGTTATTGATCCAGATTTGGATGCTCTAGTAAATTTGGAGATTTTCATCTGGGAAACATTTAGACCCTCTTGTAGAGGTAAGACTTACCCTACAACATCAGAACCTTCCAGCTCCCGTAATTGCAGGAGCCTTGTCGCCGGGCCATTATTTTAAGATTTAGCAGGTGTTATACTCATTAGGCGTAATCCTGCTGTACGTCTTCTGATGTGTGTGTGTGTATGTTCGTTTGTATTTATTGTTGCTTCTGATGTCTCAGCTAAAAGTTATCTTCACAAGAGCTGCTCTGACTGTTATTCTATTTTCTTGGATTTAAGCAATATGTTCCTATAGGAAACTGACTTGCCCGCCTTTCCTTGGCAGGGTATTAAAACTGATGTCGTTATCAGTAGCTATGATGATCATATTCTTGTAAGTTCAGTAACCTTCTGTTTGTGATTTGTCGTGATTGTTTATGGGAGCATATCTAAACTTTCAATTCCTCTTAGGTTGTTGCCACACAGATAGGAAGTATGGGGACAATAATTCATGCCAGGTAAAGTACTTATCTGGGATGAACGTTTCAGTGTTGAAGTAAAGCCATAACCACTCAAGTGGTTAATCAATAATTACTGGGTCATATAATGCTCCACTTCTTTGCTTCTGTTGACAGAGGTTATTGTAGATCATTTTAGGCCTTTCTCATTGATCTAAAAGAAGATTTATGTTCCAGTTTTTGTTATGTTGACTATATATTTTGGATTTATGTGTCTCATAAACTGGGAGTTTAGACTTATTACTTAGGCAGGAAAATTGGGGAAATAAGGTTTTATGACAAAGGGAGTTTGGTTTTTTATTAGAATATGAGTCAAAATGCTAAGGAGCGTGGGTATGCAAACTGACATCCGACACATATACCAGAATGATCGAAGAACTCCAACTCTTCATGCTCAAGTTTTATATGCAACTATTTTGGCACTCCACAGTGCAGAGACAGATTGCATCATGCATATGTAAAGAGTAATACTAAAGTCACAAATAAATTTCACAAAATCTTGCTTACAAACAGCATTGTCAATTAGTGATTGGATGATGTGTTTGTAGGTCCCACTACTCATTAATTCAGCATCCAATCAAGTTTTGCCAACTCTGTTTGTGGCAAATATTTTATGAGATTATTTTGTGCCCCTAGCATTGCTCATATGTAAAAGTGAGCATCCCAAGACTTAAAACTTAGAATCAGACGATTCATCTGTTATGTTTTCATTTATGGGATTATCACTCCAAAAACCTGCTAAGAACCTAGACAAATACTAAGTGGTCCAGAACCAAAAAGATGTCACAATATTGATGATATGGATACCTATTTTAGAAGTTGGGCCTTAGGATTCTTCATGCAGTTGATTCTTTTTCCTGTCACTTAGTTTTTCTGTGTAGCTTTCTACAACAACAACATTACCCCAGTGCCGTAAAGGCTCCCACCTAAGGTGGGGTAAGGGGGGTCGGATGTACGCAGCCTTAAAGCACAGAGAGGTTGTTTCCGGATGACTCACGATGAAAATTGCGTCGAAAATTACGGACTAAGTTATGCTTCATAACAAAGAAGCGCAAACAGTTTAGTGAGTCATTTTGCTTTATTCCATCATATTAAAAAAATGGCTCACTAAACTGTCTGCGCTTCTTTGTCATGAAGCATCCGTTAATCCATAATTTTTGACGCAATTTTCATCGTGGGTCATCCGGAAACAGCATCTCTGTGTAGCTTTTTGATAGATTAAATTTGACTCTAAAGTGTCAGTTATCTGTTTTGTTCAAAAAAATACAATTAGGTTTATCCACCAGCATTGGAGTATCTCCATGATTTTGTTTCAACACACTATGCTTAACAACTTTATTAAATGGAAATTTCAAGACAATGTGAATTGAACCCCGCAGGAAGGAGGAAGGAGTATCAATCAATCCTACATTCCACGTGTCTGTGATATTCGGTAAAAGGGATGAGGTAAGCTGTCATATGAAGGAACACCCTAAAACTTTTTTGTTGCATTCTACTGGCTTTAATTAACAATGTATTGAATTTGCAGCCTGTGCTAGTGGCATGTGCTCGCCAGCTGATTGAACACCTAAGGTACATTTCCACGATTTACACTAATTGTGACCTTTCAAGTTGGCTCTACAAGAATGGAAACTTTTAGAGTGATGCTATACACCCCCCATATTCTGAGCACACCCCCTTCATGCTTTTATCTGTTGTACTTTCGGGGTCAATGACAAACATATGCAACGTACTACCACGTTTGTTACAATTAGTGCAATGTACTATGAATTGACATAATAATGCAACGTACTTTCAATTCATTACAAATGATGCAATTTCCGTGCTATTTGATTAAAATTTAATGCAATGTAGTTTTCACTTCGATTAAAGAGTACGTTTCATTATGTTGTCAATGGAAAGTACGTCACCTGTGGTGTAATAGAGGGTATAGTACATTGCAAATGTTTGAAATTATTCCGTAAACACGAAACCAGCATTACTTTCATCAGAACAATTTTTTGCTGCAATCAAGACAGACCAATTTTGTTTTATTTTTCTGAAATTTGCAATCGTTGTGGGCTTTTTCCCTAATTTAATGTTAACAAATATAGCACTTTTCTTGACCGATGTTTAATTATTTTAATTTATATCTTCAGTGACTCAGGCTCTTCCAAACCATTAGTGCTGTCACTTGGTCTCAAAGACCATTCCATGGTACCGTCCGTCCCTGTAGACTTAGTGTTGCTATTCACACACATTAAATTCTAAGCACACCCATATTCATGCTTTAAATTGTTGTATTATACACATTTTAAAGTATTATTACGGGCGTAGTTATAATATTGAAGTATGTGAATAACAACTCTGCAGAATTTCTTTCTTTAGCTTTAGTTCAAAGTATTTTGACGAATGTCGTTTGTTTCATGCAGGGGACACTGAAAGGCATTGTTTCCACTGTGATTGAGAATAGGATGTGGTAAGTTGATGCTGCCCAGCCGAGCAATGCTAGGGTTATAAAAAATGTTTACAAAACTTTGGTTACAAATATAGCTGACAATAAATGATTGGACATTTAATTAGTGAGTAGTAGAACCTACAAACACAACATCTAATCATTTATTGTAACCTGTATTTGTAGCCCAAATTTTGAAACTCTTTTTTGTAACTTTAGTATTAGCATGCCCAGAATGTTGTCTTTGATTACCCCAACTTCGGAACGATTGCAGCATCGATTTCTGAGTTCTGATAGAGGAGTTTCAATGTCTTATAAAAGAAAGAGACTACATAGAGAACAAAAAATATGACCACTGAGCAGTAATGTTTGTCAGTGTGTTGAATATTAAAGGGCTCCTTCATGTTGACTTGCTAAACCTTATGCCAAATCGATGGACCAACTTGCAAATTTGTTGATATCTGGGTGATTAAGAGTGAGTTTTCAACGCGTTGTAGGTTCTTCACTCAACTTGTGTGTGTGTGTGTGTGTGCGCGCGTCTGTGCAGCATCTTATGTTTATATTTGTGGCAGAATTTGGGTTTGTTCACCTGGTAAAGCTTGGCCGATTAGTACATGAAAAATCATCAATTAAGGCTGTGTTGAACTTTGTCACCTGGGTAAGTGAGGGAAGTCTTGGAATTTTTTTTCTATTTTTTTTTTAAATAAAAAAACTGTAGGAGTGCACCTGAAAGTTTTTTAAATCTATTGTTGCGCTCAAGCGTAGGGTGGAGATCTTGCCATATTTTTTCCACTTTTCTGATCGATGGTTATATTAGTTTGACAAAAATAGGTCCCACAAATGTTAAACAAATCCTCGCCGCCCCCTCCCAACAACAGAAGGACGAGTTTGAATCTCATTTGCTAGCAGAGGTTGGAGCATCTCTCCCGTCTCCCACATGACCTGTGCCAAATTCCGGTAGCGCACTCTAAAAGTTACCTTCCAGGGAAACTGCTGTTAATAATTTTACCAAAATAAATGTCCAAATTTCATTTTTAAGGAACCACTCTGAATATTATGTGCAATTTTTTTATATATTTTAATGGCAAAAATATATTCTTGTTATCCACTTTCTTAAATATTTAGTTTTACTATCATAAACAATAAACACCATTTAGAAAACTATCAATAACAACTTTTACAATTAAAAGGTATCATAGAATTTTAATTAATTTCTGGAAAAAAAAAAAAGAGTCAAAAATGAAACTATCAGTCTTACAAACTATGCGCAAACAATCAATCTCTCAGAGACTAAAAAACCACAACTGAGGGCAAAAAAGGCCATAATTTATCCTTCTTTCTCTTCCTTTCCATTTCCATTCTAGCAATATATAATTACATTATCCAACAATACTTAAATCACAACACAAACTGTATATACTATGAGCAAGGGGACCCACAATTTGGATGCCCCTCCCACATTTTCACACATATATTACAGTAAAAATACAATGGACCCCACCCCCTCTCGCCCTCCAAGCTTCAGTAGAATCATGACGCATATGCCCCCAGAAAAAAGTATCACCAAGTCTACTAGACTAGCACATAGTATTTGCAAAGATGTATATCACTAACTCAAGGTTGAGGAGACGTACCAAATGCATTGCCGTTTAGCACTTTCAAAAGCGGATTTAATATGCAACGTTTGCGTAGATTATTCTCTTATGATTTCTTCTTTCTTGGCTATAACACTCAATTTTCTCTCCAACTGCAAACCAAAGACGGTGTTGTAATATGATCCCCCAGAGTAGTAGAGTATGAGGCGTAAGGATAGAAACTAACATCCATAATGTTACTTTGTAAAACTACTAGCATAGAAAACATTCTACAATTTATTCATATTCATTCTAATTACTCCCTTGTTCCATGTTAAGAGACCACTATTCCCTTTTGGGATGTTTCACTTGTAGAGTCCAGTTTCAATATTTAAGCTATAAAATTTGTTTTTTTCCTCCAAAAAATTCTTTCAGTTCACAATATGATTGTTTTCTTACATATACATATATACAAAGGCTAAAAGTATACAATTATGAAGGTTGACTTTCAAACATGGACTCTTAACGTGGAACGGAGGGAGTATAAATAAATTCCAGTAATGATACAGAACACTGCACTCGTTAGCATTGGTCTTTGAAAATAAATCTCCTCTATCTCTCCGGGAGCAAAATGATAAAACTGCTTTTCTACTCTATTTTTAATACTATTTTTAATAGTATGAAAGTAAGATTCTTCAAAAACTCAATTTAGTACTTTACCAACCATTACATAGATCTCCTGACGCCACAATGTTAGTACAAACTATTTTCTTGAAAGGTGGACTCTTATCGTGAGGAGAGTACAAAATATTTTCTTGAAAA
The DNA here is from genome assembly GCA_022495995.1 of Adenophora triphylla var. japonica. Classification (NCBI taxonomy): domain Eukaryota; kingdom Viridiplantae; phylum Streptophyta; class Magnoliopsida; order Asterales; family Campanulaceae; genus Adenophora; species Adenophora triphylla. The sequence continues at coordinate 65,488 of JAFEMH010000355.1, forward strand.
GATAGTATAAAATATTTTCCAGAAAAGATACTTGACACTGCCCTCGTTGCCACTGTCTTTGAAAAGGGGTAACCGAAGCAAAATTGATAAAACTGCTTTTCTACTTTTCTTTTCATTCTTTTTTTCAAAATTTCTTGGGTTTAGTACTTAATCAACCATTACATAGATCTCTTGAAGCCACAATGATACAAAAGCCAGTAAAGTGCAGAAGAGATGTCCATGCCCACACCACAAGCGCGAGAAAGAAATGAAAATACACAGGCACTCAATTTTGTTGGAAAAAAAAAAGCATGACTCATCTAAAATACCTGTGCAGTTTTCATCTTCTGCCTCTGTAATTCTTCAACCAGACTCCCAATGCTGAGATTTGAATCATTTTCATATAAGTAACAGAGAAATCATAATGAGGGAACTCATAAACTGGAGGCATCTTTTCTCACCTTTGTTGCAACTGAATCACCTGAGACTGCAGCTCTCTTTCCCTGGGAGAAGCGCTAGGCATCTGCAAGAAGTTAAAAGGTGTACCATTAGATAGCAGAAATGGCCACTGTCTTTTACAAATAAGTAGTGTATTCACAAACAATCTGGTGAAGTAATTAAAGTAAATAAAATAATAAAAAATAATCTGATAGTTCCTTCATTACACTCGATCCATGTGTCAAAATCATTTTAATTTTTACAGATCACAAAGGTTATATAATACCTTTAATTTTAAATACAAAATATTTTTCTCATTTCAAGTTTAACGTAATATGGGTAATTTTTGAAATGTTAACTAAGATTTTCAAAGAGGGCTCTTTCATAGGGGTTTCTTGAATGGAACCACAACACGGTGGAGGGGGGTATTGATGGCAAGTAATACATTTACGTAGAATCACATAAGCTATTGAGAGTTTTATTACTTGTGAAAGTTCATTGGGCCCTGCGTCGGTAAACTCCAGGGAATTACCTGTAACGAGTAATACAAATCAAATCCAATCACAACTTGGATCAAAAGCAACTACGTTTAAATGATGATAATGTATAAGCAATTACCAGACGATTGCTCCACGTACTTAATCAATTTAGATATTTCTTCCTGAAATAGAGTAAGAATTAGCAAGTCAAGAGAGCTCGGGAAAAGGCACAGAGTAAAGATGATCAGGAACATACTCTTTGCATAGTATTCTGCTGCAAAATGCAATGTAGAGAAGGAAGAACTGAAGCAGCTGGAATGGTTGAGGTTACAGGATTGACCAATCCTCCGGGAACAGGGTTAAAAAAGGTATTTGTAGAAGCCTGAAGGAGAAAACAAAACAATGGTTACAAAGCCATTGCCTTGAAAGATAAACAGCAACGTACAACCCAATTAACTAGTGAAGCCAGCAATGCAGAAAAATAATGTAGAATTCCGGATAACAAACGAGCACACGACGATAGATACTAGAGTAACCAGACAGACAAAAACACTGACAAATAAGAAATAGTTTCAAAGAAGAAATTGCAAGCAATGGGAAAGAAAGTTGACTAAGATCAGACGGTAGTATGGGGTTAAAGTTAGTGTCGTATTAAACAGGTACTATCCTTCTAAGGAAACTATTTCACAGCAAATTGACAAACTAACCTCATTTCCAGCCTAACTTGAATTCAAATCTTCCGAGGGTTAGAAAATTAACTGATTTTCAAACAATTTTCTTAGTTAGCATGTTCGGTCAACTCTTCTACCGGGATCAACAAAACATATACCTTGGGGCTCAGATCTGCAGAAGTGACTTTAAAGCGGCCTTTGCGGACCACAGCACCTTCCATTATGTCATCCGCTGGATTAAAGGTCAAAAGTGAGAATTACCAACAAAATGAAAATATGCCACCCAGGATTTAGAAAAACAAACATACAAGCAAACGAAAAAAACCTAACTGCATTACCAGATAAAGAGTTACTGCTCTTTTGACGATACTGTAAAGGACCACTAGAGCTGCGCTCAGTCTGAGGTCTTGGTTGCAGATGGTCCCTACAAATAAATTGAAACCAAATTACTACACTTCATAACCAGAAGTAAACATATGAGAGATGGATAATTGAACATTGTGCATTAGTTCTAGAGGATAATGAGAATATCCTAGCTGGCGAAGCTACAGTTTGAGAAGGCGGAGGGGTACCCCCCAACCCCATTGAGAATTTTGTAATCGAAAATGCGATTGTTATCGAGCCGAGTTCGAACAAGTTTCCCATTTCGAACTCAAGTTCGTTTAGTAGTTATTGAGTTCGAGCTTTTTTGAGTTTGAGCTCAAGCACAGTGGGGTGGTTCGGACTCACGTCGATTCGAGTTCGAGCAGTTCGTGAGTAACTCAAACACTAGTTGTGTTACCCGGACTCTTCAAATATGTTGAAGTATCCATGTCCGACACGTATCGTGTCCGACAAGACACCCGCATTTTCAGTCGGATACGACAAGAAAAATTAAAAAGTAAAAAATGAGTGAGTTGACTTCATTTATAAAAATTTTACAAGTTTTAATGCTGTTTTACTTAATTATACATTATATCTTAGCAAAAAAATAGTGAGTTGACTTCATTTATAAGTAAAGTATATAAATAGACTCAATATATTTTGTTATTAACGTATCCCCGTACCCGTATCCTAATTTTAGGACAGTGTCCCCGTGTCCAATTTTTTGAGGAAAAGTGAATCCGATACTAGGATCCGTACCCGTGTCGGATGCCCGATCCCGAGTCCAGGTAACATAGCTCATAAGTCTTCCTTGGTAGCGTAGAAATTCTGTGGAAAAAAAGAAGCTAGAATGACACCTTCCCATCTCCTTTCTAGTTTCATTTCCATTCTCGTTTCAAGTTCGTGTTAGCCGACCTCAAATCATTATTGGTCAAAGGCTTTGTTATTGTTGTTGTTCTAGTATCAAATTTGTTTCATTCAAGCTTCCATACCAAACAAGCAGTAAGAGTATAAATCGTGAAACCAAGACAGCAAATAATTACCTGTCAGGGTCACCAATGAACTTTTTTGGAGAATTAACGTTATCCTGTAGTAGTGAACCGCTCAAAAACCGTTTAGGTCCATGATTAGCCGATCGGGAGAAGGAATTACTTTGCCCCAGATGCTCACCATCATTTCTTTCAGCTTCTTGGTCCTCCGGTATTGATGATGGCTTTAACACATTCTGCTGTTCATCTGATCGAGCTTCGTCTCGCCAACTTGGGCTATCAGTTGGTTCATCATCCTCACAAACATCAAAACAGCCCCTGCATTAGATTTTAGCTCCGCATAAATACCCCAAAAGTAGCACAAAATATATTACTCCCTCCGTCTCTACATGAAAATTCAAAATTTCAAAATGTTTGTCCCAAAATGAATGTCCAATTTTTTGAGAAGTTACTAAATTCTCCCTCGTCATACAAGCTCTAGTTCACACTTAAACTTGCAATGCAATATGGTGATACCATTAAGGGTTTTATGTACTTATGTTACTAAAAGTGCTTAAGTTTAACATTTTTTGCAAATGTCCCTCAAAGTGAAATTTGGAAAATCATTTAGGGACGGAGGGAGTATTAGCTTCTCATGCAGATTATAAAAATCAATCATCCATAGGCATGAATGAATGCCCATTACAAAGTTTTTCCCTATGCTAAACATGAATTTATTCAAGGAGCGAGGTTAACAAGAAAACATCAACCTCTTACAATAATTTCCACTCAGTAATGTAAAATGAACCACTGCATTTGCTAAACATCACCAATGAAATTTATGTAGTGCAAATGCTTTACAGAGGATAGCCTTCTCTTGCTATTTGAGCCCACTTAAGGGAAGAAAGAAGCAGGAGAAAAGAAGAATTAGAAGAAATAAGACTTACTTGAGTGCTTGAAGGGGTTTGATAGGAAATGAAGCAAGTGAATTTTCCAGATTTGGTAAGTCGTTGAGAGCAGCCTGAGGTAAAAAGTAACAAAAATCAAATGCTGTCCATCCTACTTTCAGAAGGGCGGGATGAGAATCAGTACCACGCATTTACAGAGGCCCACAGTGGAGAACCATCAGTACGATTGGGAATAATACCTCAAGATTAGTGGCAACTTCGGAAGAATTATGCTCCTCAGAAGACAGCATCTCTGGTGGGGACACATCATGGTTGCATCCTTCCTGTTGCTTCGTGCTTGGATTTGGATCTTCTGCATTTGAAATATCATCATAATCCTGAATCTGCAAGAACCAATGCAGGTGCCAGAGAGCAAAAATAAGGCATCTACCATACTCAGAAAAGAATCATCTTTCAAAAATTATAGTTGAACAGATTACATACAAGGGCAGCCTGATTCTTCAAGTCCTCCAGATTAAAATTCCAGGCACTGATGCCTCGAATGTACTCTTGCTGCATGATGACAAGAGGTCGGTGTTAAAAGATTTGAATAAAGAATAAGTCACATGCTTTATCTGTAGAGTATTTAATATCCTAAAATGACTGTGTGCATTGAAAGTAGATACACAAAAGACATGGCTCGAAAATTCTGATATCATTACAACTTTCCCTTTCTCCCCCGGTTTCGCAGCTCTAAGAGATCTCATCTCACTTAATGATGTTAACATCTTCTAGTTTCTTTTTCATTTCCACGCCAGCTTTTGACTCTTTACCATGACCTGCTTAAGCTTTTTATTTAGAAAAAAAATTGCAACCCTGGCAAATATCTTCCTATAGTTAAACGCGTTTAAAATTATCGTAATAAAAATACACATAAACATCTAGCCCAAGGCCCTCTTGACCTATAAAATTATCACAAAACCTTCAACCTGGATTGATTGCATTGGAAGACAAATCAAATTGCAACCCACTAGAATCAAGAAAAGCTCGTTATCAAGTTTTGACATTGGTCCAGGAAATAAGATATAGCAATAATTTACCCACATCCAAGAAAAATAATAAAAATTGTCAAGATAAATTTCTTCAGTAATCTCTACTCAACTTAAAGATGGCAAGTCAATTGTATCAAATTATAAATAATCATATACTATTTGAGCCCATAAGATTGTCTTCTTAAATGACTAACGAACTTGAGTTTATTTTAATCTCTTTTACTTTTTCTTCCAAATTCTTACTTGAACTTGTTCTAATTCGGTAAAACCTAATGTCAAAAAGACAATAGGAAACTAAAAGTAAGGAAACTTGGAAACGAAAAAGTAAAAAAAAAAAAAAAACAGCAACCGTGAGCTTGACATGCTAACTAATTGAACCTTTGACCTACTTGAAACAGTAACAGATCATTACCACTGTTGAAGTACCCGTGTCCGACACGCATCGTGTCCGACAACACACCCATAAGCTATGTTACTAGGGCTCTTCAAATATGTTGAAGTACCCGTGTCCGACACGCATCGTGACCGACAACACGCCCCGACACCCGCATTTTCATTCGGATACGACAAGAAAAATTAAAAAGAAAAAAAGGAGTGAGTTGACTTCATTTATAAAATTTTTACAAGTTTTAATGTTGTTTTACTTAATTAAACATTATATCTTAGCAAAAAAAAAGTGAGTTGACTTCATTTATAAGTGAAGTATATAAATAGATAGACGTGTCAATTTTATAAACCGGACAGGCCAACCGGGCGGTTTTCAACCGGTTAAAACCGGTCAACCGGAACCGGCTAACCGAAACCGGTAAATGGCCGGTTCGGTTAAGGTTTGTGTTTTTGAAAAATCGGTTAACCGCCGATTTTTGAGTTGCTCGGCCGAGTCATATGAGTTGCTCGGCCGAGGGGTTCATTCCAGTGTGTAAATTTCCAATAACGGTCATGCTCGGCCGAGTCATATGAGTTGCTCGGCCGAGCAGAACGCCAGAACTCATTCCAACGGCTACTTTTTCGAACTAGCCGTTATGTTCGTCACCCCCACCACCACCACCACTACTACTACTACTACCAGTACCACCACCACCACCACCACCACCACCACCACCACCACCACTACTACTACCACTCCTACCAATACCACTACTACCACCTATACCACCACCATCACCACCACCACCACCACTACTACTACTACTACCACCACCACTACTACCGCTACTACTACCACTCCTACCAATACCACTACTACCAGTCTACACCACCACCATCACCACCACCACTACTACTACTACCACCAGCACTACTACCACCACCACCATTACTACCACCACCACCACTACTACTACTATCACCACCACCACTACCGCTACTACTACCACTCCTACCAATACCACTACTACCACTACACCACCACCACCACCACCACTACTACAGCTACCACTACCACTCCTACCAGTCTACATCACCACCATCACCACCACCCCCACTACTATTACCACTACTACTACTATCACCACCACTACTACCGCTACTACCACTACTACTACCACTCCTACCACTACCACTCCTACCAATACCACGAGGTCCACTACTACCAGGCTACCACCACCACCATCACCACCACCACTCCTACCAATACCCTCTTTGTAATTTTATTTTAATTAATAAAATTTAAGGGTACCGTCCCTTTTTTCTTTTATATACTTTCGTTTCTTTTAAAAAAGTTAAGTTTTATTTTTTTCAAAATTCATAACTTTTTTTATATAACTTTTTTGCAAAAAATGTGTGTGGTAAACAAAAGTCTAAAATAGTCTTACTTATCCAAAAAAAAATTGAAAAAAATTAAAAGTTAACTTTTTTCAAAAAACCGTTAAGTTTTATTTCTTTAAAAATTCATAACTTTTTTTATAAACCTTTTTGCAAAAAATGTATGTAGTAAACTTAAGTCTAAAATAGTCTTATTTATCCAAAAAAAAAATTGAAAAAAAAATAAAATTAATATACTACATACAAAGTTAACGAAAACTGTTAAAAAATTAACTGAAAAATGATATGCTAGGCCAAGCACTACTATATGACTCGGTCGAGCAACCCTCAACCCCTAAACCCTAAAAGGGTATGCTCGACCGAGCAACACCAAAGACTCGGCCGAGCAACCCTCAACTCCTAAACCCTAAAAGGGTATGCTCGACCGAGCAACACCAAAGACTCGGCCGAGCAGAAAAACCGGATAAACCGCCGGTTAATCGGATAACCGTTAAAACCGTAAACCGTCTAAACCGTAACTGGTTTAGCCGGTTATCCGGTTCGGTTCCGGTTGAGGATTTTGAGATTTGTAACCGCCGGTTTTTAAACGGCTAACCGGCGGTTTATCCAACCGGCCACGTCTATAAATAGACTCAATATATTTTGTTATTAACGTATCCCCATACCCGTATCCTAATTTAGGACAGTGTCCCCGTGTTCAATTTTTTGAGGAAAAGTGAATCCGACACTAGGATCTGTACCCGTGTCGGATACCCGATCCCGAGTCCAGGTAGCATAGCTCATAAGTCATATCCTTCCCCTAACTGCATAGAGAGTCCCATATTCCATGTTGGAATGACCCAAAAAGAGTGCTACTCTTTTGTGTCTTATAGCTATTGGAACCTAGGTGTGATGCCTACACCTATGTTCTGTTATGCTACGTTTCTGTCCCGTCTGCTATTTGCTCTCTTCCTCTATTTGTATTACCCTTCGTTCTGCACTTCAGATCAGACCTGAAATCTTTTAATTAAGACGCCAATCGGTATACGCAAATTCTTCGCACGAAACATTGTAGCCCTAGCATTAAATATTTATATTTTTCTCAAACCCCCAAATCCAACCATAGTCAAACCTTAACCCTCCTCTTTTTTTCTTGTCCTGCACCACTCTCGTTTTGGAAGGGAAGACTATTATCACATAAGCCTCAGGTGTGCTTCTCTATTCCAGCCAACTTCTTAATCCATGACGGACATCATCTCCCTCTTTCCTTTAAATTTATAATACTCCCTTTGTTCCGAAATATATCGCATTTGATTTGTCAGCGACTCAGCGTTTTTACGGATTGTGCTTTACTTATTTGTACATTGCTTGTACAATGGTAAAATTACACTTAGTCTATTTCCTTATTTAGAAACACGATATTTATTTTGGGATAAACCAAAAAGGAAATTGCAACATTTATTAATGGGATGGAGGGAGTAGATCCTAAATAAAGTGAGAGCTCTTATAAAACAGAGAAGAGCAAACGTATGGGGGAGGACAGTTACATAAAGTAATTATACTGCTCCAAGAGTAGAAAAGAAGCGAACAAAAGAAGGAAAGGGCAAGAGAGACAAATAGTAAGACACATGTTACCATTCAAAAAATAAATAAAAAAAAATGGTAGCCTTTTCATAACAAATAAAATCCGGACAGGGCAGATGCAAGATAACTCTTCCCCATTTGAACAGTTATCTCATGATATCCTCGATTGATTACTAACGAAAATAACTTTAGATGCATACATATAAAATTCAGAAACCAGCATGCATATGACATAATACACGTAAAGAAGCAAACGATTTCAGAAATACAGTAGGATACAGCACAAAAAGAAAACATTCATACTAAGTGCTAGAGGGAGCAAGTCAAACCTGTGATAAGTGATCCTTGTCCCCATGAAGTGCCTTGTTCTGAACAAGAAGGTCAGCTTCATTTGCCTGAAATAATAAGTTATAACATCCAGAGAGATTAAGTTGATATACTGCAAGATATGAAGTGTCTTTAACACATATCAACACGCAGATTGGAAATTTGGAATGAGCACAAGACCTTTAGCATCCTAAAACGATCACCTAGAGGGGAAAGACCGTCAAGAATAGTCTTCGATAGATACTCAGTTGTGCGTGCATGCTTAAAGAAAGGGTGCTTCAAAAGCTTTTCCGCAGAGGGACGTTTCTTTGGATCCTTCACTAAGCAAGCAGCAACCATCTCTTTGAAAGACTGCATTAACAGTTCTTTTTTTCAGCACGATACAACACAAGAAAGTAGGGAATGTTCTTGTAAAAGTGCAGACCTTTGAGAATTTCTTATCTCTTTCATAGTCAAGACCTGGTGGTGCATTTTGTAGGGTCATGAGCAGAACCTGCGATATTGTTAGAGAGGGAGGGAAGCCATGTTTTAAACATCATCTCTAATAATTGTTTATTAATATATATAGAAAAAGCAGACGCCATACATAAGAAGAATAAACAAAAGTGGATAACAAACATCATCTAGTACGTTCTAAGGTGCATAAGACGACATTGTTAAGAAATATATATATAACCTTCATTGGTGGGTACTTTGAAAATGGTGCATGACCATGAGCAAGTTCAAGTGCTGTGATTCCAAATGACCAGATGTCTGCTCTGTTAGTAAAAGATAATACCATATAAACTTCATGTTAAATGATAACAACTTTACGATAAATTAAACATGACAAAAAAATGATCAGACAACTCATCCACTTACTTAAAATCGTATCCATGCAATTGCTGCATAACCTCAGGAGCCATCCTGATAATAATGATAAAATGGAAAATAATTAAACGAAATAAATAATATTTCCAAGAAAAATACTTTATTCAGTGGCCCCATATAGGTTGCTATGAAGGGCATGGTGATAATAATGATCTCAAAAGGCAAACTATCAACAACCGGGACGCGAAACATACCAACAGGGTGTCCCCACAAATGTATTTCTTGAACGCTGCCTATCCCCTGTATCAAACATGCATGCGGATACTCCAAAGTCTGCTAACTTGATTGTGCCATTGGAATCAACTAATATATTTCCAGCCTAGAAGAATAAATCAAGCGTTATAAATAGAATTACTCACCAGGATGCTGTGGTCAGCACATGACTAAACTGTTGGACGACACTCTAAAGAAAAGTATGGAGTAAATTCAATACTACTTCATGTATGCAGGCACGCCAATTGTGTGTGTGTGTGTGTGTGTGCGCTCAGTCAATAAACCAACTGTTTGAAGAAGGCAGCAAAAGTTTGCTCATGGAGATCCAATAAGCTACCAAATCTACTCAATTCTTTTGGTGATTTATATCATGTCAAGATATATTTAGAAAAGATGATATGAAACGTCATTACCATAGCAGTGTAGATAAACGCAAACTAGTACCTTCACATCTCGGTGGATATGCCCATGTGCGTGAAGATAAACAAGAGCACGAAGGACCTCACGCAACAATGTGGCAATTACAGGCTCTTCAAACCCTTCTGGAAAAGAAGATTTCATAATGTGAAGACATGATCCCCCTGCCATGTATGGCATAACGACCCAAAGGTTATGGCCTGCAGTAAATGAGCAGTGAGCGCGCAGCAAATTTGGATGATTGATCAATGTCATCGTCTGAACCTCTCGACGTATTCCATCCTGTAAGAAGAAAAATTATAACCCTCAATATACATTCACTAGCATGATACTTCGTTAATTATTGAACTTTAAATGACTTTAGACAAACACCAGCTCCAATAAAATTCCTTGTATACCCCTCTATCCCCAAAATGAGTCGCAATAACTATCTTTCTTTGTCTGAAAAGAGGGTTTTATTTCTAAAAGAAGGAATAACTTTAATGCGATTTCATGAAGGTACAAGCAAGTAAACCTACGTCCTTAAAAAGATTGACATAGCACATGCGGCTCTTGATTGGGACGGAGGGAGTTTATTCTATTTTTCAAAGCCTTCATGTAAGACAAGGACAGAAGTAAAAGACCGTGAAAACCTGCAAATGAATTATTTGGGAGAATCCATTAACAAGGTCACTCGACATTGCTTCAAGACATTTGGTAAGTACTAATCCATCCGTCATATTAAGTGTATGGTAGAAAAAAATGTTGTAAAAAGAGTGTCTAGTTCAGGCATGAAATTACAAAAATCACCTTTACTATGTATCATGTCCCAACCTGCACTTGCAATACTATAATATGATTTCTAAGGGCATTTGTGTATGTGTGCTACCAAAATGGCCCAAATGTTAACTTTCTTTTTTTTTTAAAAAAAGAGAGTTCTTTTTTCTTTGATGAAATATGGAAGTGAATGAAAACATTTGACACACTCTTTTCATATTGGGAATCCAATCAATAGCTGAATTTAATTGTGATTGGAAGTTCTGATTGCAGTCTATGTTTGTAGGGGATTGGTGGATGTGGTGCAATGCAAAGGCATGATGGACCAATTGTCTCATGGTGATTGGCCAGCTTCAAACTGTTAGCAAATGGTTCTTAATGAGGCAAAAGTCTTTCAGCTTTGACTTTCCCAAAGAATAACCTCGAAAATGCTTGTGAAAACCTTAAAGCTACTCTCCCCCCCCCCACCTTAAAAAACCTATAAAACAATAGAGTAATACTCCCTCCGTCTTAAAACAACTGTCCCAATCCTACTTTAACTTTCTTGGTCAACTCGACTGAACATTGAAAAGTTTGTGAAAAGTTAATTATCTTCATGATATTCTAAAAATTGCAATTGATAGTATTCTGAATGGTGCATCAATAACAATTTTAGAATTTCACGAGAATAATTAAATCTTCATAATTTTGCTGTCAAAGTTCAATTGAATTGACCGGGAAAATCAGAGTAGGGCAGTTTTTTTTAGATAGAAGGAGCAATAAAGATTCTTAGTGGCACAAGGGAATTTAAAGAGGTTAATTTCTAGTTCATTTTGTTTAGGTACTTTGTAACTTCCTTCGTCCGGAGAAGACTAATGGCAAGGAAATGAAATTATAAATAAAATACAGACTAATAAGATTGTGATATTCTAGAGGACAGGAGCCAAGCCTACATACCAGGTCATTATTACACTTTTCCAGATCAAGAACCTTGATTGCAACTATCTCATTAAGGGGAACACATAGAGCTCTGTACACGGAGGCGCTAACACCTTCTCCCACCTCCTCATATAGCTTGTAGTCTTTTGCATCAACAGGAAACTTCTTTTCTGATAGCTGAGTCATGGTTTCTTCTTATAACAGCGTCTTTACTGCCAGATGTCTCAACAAAATAAATAGAAAGTCGTCTGACGAGATTCAAGACAACTCAATATAAAATTCTTCCAATATGGTAGCATCTTTTGCCTTGGCATATATTTCACAGCAACTTCATTTGTGTAATCTCAGTCCAGAGATGACATCAGCCATACTAGCAGATGAGATTCTCGGTATGTTTGTATTATCACGTTGGAAGTAAAACTATATCCAGATACAAGTACTGTTTCTAGGTCAAGTAGCTCCAACACTTGGTACCTTTAAATAGCGTATACGGCCGAACTGTATTGCAACGTCAGCACTATATAAATTCAACGAACCAAATTTGCTCCAAAAGGAAGAATAATCAAAGTGAATTAACAAAGCAAACGCTGATAACCTAATATGCCTGAAAAAATAAAAACACAAGAATATCATGAATATCATGAAATCATAAAGAGATACTATTGGAAATTAAGCAATAATTTAATACTATTGCCATATTGTTGTTGTGTTTCAATGATAAATAAGTAGATTTAGGCAAGATCAGAATTTTAAAAGAAATACTAAACAAGAAGGTAAGTTTCTCCAAATGGTACTAATGTGTACACAGGAAAAAAGCTCATCTCACCCACTAGGTCTGAAGATGAAAATATTAAACCAAAAACTATCAATAAGCTCCAAGCACCATCATAACTTTTTTTATTTTTGACAAACCACATACGTGGGTCAGAAAGGTTTATACATACAACTACTTCAATATGTGACAAGCGAAGTGTATGTTTAATTATTTATTTATTTATAGAAGGAAATTAAGTATATCAAATAAAAGATAAGAATATACAGAAGATGGACAACATGACCATCAAATTGCGAAAAAAACAAAGCCAACAAAACAAACCAATCAAGAACTACCCAATCACGACAGCCCAATAGCACTTCAAATCCAAAATAGACATTCCCCGAAAAGCACCATTAGCAAATGCGTGATAGACAATGTAGAGCCTCAATCTGTGGCAAAGGCGAATGCAAATGCACATCAAGGTCAAGACAGCACGAGGATGACGTTGATATGAGATGTCACTCGTGGATAATTTCTATTGTCTTTCCCTCCCCCCTTCCCTTTCTCTATGCTTGTATAAGCAAAAGTTTAAACTATTAATTGTCTAAAGCAAAAGAACGGAGAAGATATATTGAACACCCCAGTTACAAGTTATAGACTTGCAAATGCAGAAACATCGATAGCTTTGTATAATCAACAAACATAAAAATTAAAGAGAGCAAGCGAGTCAAAATTGCCAAAATAGGGAAACGGCAATTGCCATTACAAAGACATGGCATCTATCTGTCTCTGAAAGTGTCCCCAGAGAGAAAGGCAAGGAAACGAAGATGGGATTCAGCATCGCAACACCGTATTCTCTTAGTACCTCAAGAACATGTCTTCGAACCATTGGGATACCTCTAACCAACTCTTAAGACTCTAACCAGACTGGCAAGTGGCAACTATCACGTCAAAAGATACTTGTCGGGACATCATTCAACCCATTTACGACAAATATGGTTAAACTTCAGAGAATCAAAATTATCTAATATATTGGCAAAATACTGCCCGGTCAATAAAAAACACAAAGCAACTGCTGATGTTACATCTTTATAAACCTAAAACTTATAATTAAAAGATCAAAATACAGCTAGCTAGCGAACCAAAAAGTTCCCCTTTGTTTTGCAATCAATACACCTCACTTCTCCCCCCCCCCCATTGCATTTCATTACTACATATTCTAACAACCAAAATCACCCACCATTTTCATCAAATTAACAACTCAACAATCCATCCCAACGAAAAAATGCAATTTACAACACACTTCAATAAATCAAATTCACAAGATAACAAACAATAATTAATCAATCAATCAAAAAACAAAAAATCATGCCAGCGTGAAAACATCAATTGAAAATAAATCAACAATTCGTACGGTGAAAATTGTACGAACCTAGGGTTTCGATACCAGAAAGAAAAAAGAGAAAACTGAAATTGACTTTTGATTTCTGGTACGCAGAATTGAAACCCCAAACGTCTTCGTTTGCAGGGAAATTGATAACCTTCGACTAATCCGCCATTGAAGAAGTTGTTGAAACAGGAAGGAAGATGAGCGAGAAAGAGGTATCGAGTAATAATTTTCTGCTGCCCAGCAGCAATACAGTTGTCGTTGTCTACGGATTTTGCGATTGAATCTTCACCGTTAATTGCCCGCCCCCATGTGTAATGGAAAAACAACAATAAAATTAAAAATAATTCTTTCGAGATCATCGTAATAAATATGACTAACTTTTGTGAAAAACTAATTTTTTTTTTTAAAATGTTATAAAAAATTGAGTTGGTCTTATAAAAAACGCATTTTTTCTGACACTTAGAAAAAACGTGTTTTGTGTTTTCCCGTTTGTGCCAGTTCCAGTTTAAAAAAGTGCCAGTGTGACAAAGAGCCAGTGCATGTGTAACAAAATGCCAGTGAAAAAAGTGTCAGTACCAGTTTAACAAAGTGCCAGTGTAAACTGGCACTGGCACTTTGTTAAACTGGCACTGACGCTTTTTATACGGACACTTTTATATACATGAACTGGCACTCTTCACACTGGCACTCTGTTAAACTAACACTGACACTTTGTTACACTGCATTCAAAAACACATGCACTGACATTCAAACACATATGAACTGGCACTCAAAAACACATACACTGGCACTCAAAAACACTGATAATCATTTTTGTTGGATCTCAAAAACACAAGCACTGGCATTCAAAAACACGTGGACTGGCATTCAAAAACACGGACACTGGCACTCAAAACCATATACACTGGCACTCAAATTTTCCCTTTTTCAGTGAACGGTTCTGCGTGCCCTCTACGCCGTGTTTTCATCGGAGTAAAAACTATGGATGAAGTCGACGAAACAGAAGCCACATCTCAGGTATGTGCTCTACCTTCTCTGATAGGAACGGTTATTTCAATCTGCATTTCATACCTGAATCATTCACCCTTTCGTTTCGGTTGCACGACTTCATTCAATCGGAAATGTGGCAATACGAATCTGACGACCGGAGTGTCAATTTCTCCTTCTTTTACCGTTTAATCTTCTAGGTATTCGTTTACCGAGAAATTGGATAACGACGGCGAACAAGAGATGCCTAAATCTCAGCTTGCAGTTTGAATTATGAATTGGTGATTGGTCGCCATTAATGGCGATTAGAGAGAGAAAGGGAGAGAGAAGGCAAATCGAGCACGGTAAAGGGCGATTGGAGAGAGCAGGTACCGTCTTTGCGCACGGTGAAGGGCCATTGGAGAGAGGTGGTACCGTCTTTGCATTTAGAGAGAGAGTAGTGAGAGAGAATGAGAGTGAGCGATGCGGGATGCTGGTAAAAACACATTTTTTTCTAACTTAACAAAAAACGCATTTTTTACAAGTTTTTGGCTAAAAATTAGCTTTCAGAATCGTTCATCACTCTTATTAGTTAGACTTGGTGCTTTAAAACTAGTTTTTTCTTATATTACAAAAAAACTAGTTTTTTACAAGATTTTGACAATAAATATTGCATTTTTCTTTAAAAATTAGTCTCAAAATGTCAAAATATATTTTTTCTTTTTAAAAAAATTATATTTTATAGTTTTATTATTGTACATCCAATATACAAGTAAAAATAAATAAAATATATTTCTCAAAAATATTAAATCAACTATAATATTTATTATTATGAGAGAGAGAGAAAGTAATAATTACATATTAACTATTTATTCTCTCTTGGCCTTTATAAATTGTTTAGTGAGGAAAAAAACGCAATTATTTTGGCACTTTATAATAAATAGTGTGAGTATTTCAGTTTTTCTTTCGTGGAGTGCCCAATCTATCATCATTTCAAATAAAGATTATTGTTTACTCATGTAAGCCCATCTAATATTTTTCAATTTTGATCAAAAATAAATATTTATTCAATTTGGGACCATTTTATTAAAAATTAATATAAGGTAAGTTATATTGATTTTTTTAACATAACAATGTATTATTAGTTAACATATATTTCATCTGTCTCACTACAAACTATACACTTTCCTTATATGGCGTATCACTACAAACTAAACACTTCATAAAATGGAAAGGTTTTATTATTTTTATATTAATGGGACTCACAGGTTATACTCACAACAACAATTCAATTATTATTCTTTACTCCATTTTCTCTCTCTTATCTCACTTTTCATATTCACAACACCTACTCAACTAATATTTTTTCTTTAATTCTCGTTCAAATAGTAAGTGTGTAAGTTGTAGTGTACGTTGTTTTTTATGTGATGTGGTGCCTCGCATCCGAGGTGTTGGTGCATGACTCCGTCGGAGACGGTGGGGTTGTGGAGAAGGGTTTCGGGTTTTTCGAGGTGGGTTTCGGCTAGGCCGAGGGGGTTTTAAAGTATGGGTTATGCATGTGGAGTCACCTTGTACAAGTAGGGGTTTTACCCCCCACGCGTGAGACGAGCACGTGGAGTCATCTTGTACAAGTAGGGGTTTCACCCCTCACGTGTCGGTCAAAGGGTTTTTGTAAAAGAATTTGGGGTTTCGGTCAAAAGGGTTTTTGAGCCGAGGGGGTTGAATACCAAATTTTTTGGGGGGGTTTCGATCAAAAAGGTTTTTGAGCTGAGGGGGTTAAATACCAAAAAAAATTTGGGGGTTTCGGTCAAAAGGATTTTTTGAGCCGAGGGGGTTGAATAAAAAAATAAAATGGGATTTCGGTCAAAAGGGTTTTTTGAGTCGATTGGGTTATGGTGAATAAGGGTTGTCTTTGAGTGGGGCGGTTTTGATGATGGTTGGTGGAGAAGTTCTTCTATGGATCTTAATGCTCTGATACCATATTAGAATAAAGTGAGTTAGACGAAGTCAATCAAAACATGTAAGAGAAGAATTTAATTGAATGACTCTATTGATTATGACGCTATTGATACATATTTATAGAATTACAATGAGGAGGTATAGGATTACAATGAGGAGGTAATCCCCTAGAAAGTGAAGGTTTCTAAGATTGTGTTTCCTAACTAATACAAGGATTAATCTCCTAGAAGAAGAAGGTTTCTAAGATTGTGTTTCTTAATCTAATACAAGAATTGTGTTTTCTAATCTATATATACAATATATACTTGAATATAATATAATGATATTATATTCCAATAGGACGGAGGGAGTGCCCCGTATTCATTATGCTTTAGACATTGAAACTTAAATTGTTGTAAGACTCTTAAGTACAGCATCAATAATATTTTTGATAAATTAAAATTATAAATTTTTTAATAAGTATTTGCTAAAGTTTAATTAAGCTAACCAGAATTAATTAAAATGATATTTTTAAAAAGGAAATGAGATACTCTCTCTGTCCTAAAATATTTATTTCATTTGACTTTATTGATGAACTTTGACCACAAATATATGACAATTTAATTATGTTCATGAAATTCTAAAAATCCCTATTGATTCACCATTAATAATATTATCAACAACAACTTTTAGAATTTCATGAACATGATTAATCTCTCATAAATTTGTGATCAAAGTTCAACAAAAAAATCAAATGAGACAAATATTTTAAGACGGAGGGAGTATTTTTTTATTTTGCTAAAGTTGTATAATTGAGGTAAACAAAATTAAAAGAAGTTAAATTTATGGGATGTTTGCTTATAATAGTATTTCCAAAAAGGAGCAAATACTTGACATTCCATAATAAGTAGATTGCATAATTCAATTATCTTTATGATGTGGCCAAATATCTCATTTGGAATTGAAAATCGCACTTTCTCAATATTAAAATATTTATAAAAATAATATTTGCTCGAGTACTGCCGATATACTCATATGAGTATAGCTTAACAACAAAATATATTGAAAATAAAAATAGACATTCATTCTAAAACGAATACTCCCTCTGTCTTGTTCAAAAGGACACAAATTTTCTTTTTTGATATTTCATTTGAAAGGGCGTAACCCAAAAATTGAAAGTTTTTTATTACTTCTTTATTTATGAGACTCACTTGTCATGCTCTCACAATAAATACACACTAACTATTTCTTACCTCACTTTCTCTTTCCTACATCATCTTTCACTCACAACATTTATTCCACTATACACTTTCTCTTTCCTACATCACTTTTTATAATTCCCGTGCAAGACACAAACTTTGCTCTTTCGAGCTAGACGGGGGGGAGTATAACATAAGTTAACGTGCATGATAGTGATATTTAACGTAAATATAGGAAAGTAAATAACAAAGAAAACAACAGCAAATGCGATTAATATTTAAATTGTACAAATCACTCACCTCCCTTGCATCACATAAATAGAAAACAAGATTAATATTTCATTTGGGATATTTCAAAATTTTGATTAATACATTTGAAGCAATAAATTTATTTGATAAAAAGATTTCATAATTTATGTCTATATCATTAAATATTGACAATATTCAATGTGTCTTTAATTATTTATACAAAAAAATATTCTATTTTAATATTCATTTTGATTTTTTTAGAAAGAATCATTTTCACCATTCAAACAAACAAAGAATCATTTTATATTTGGTTAGGGGAAATTATTAACATAATCGTATTTGATGTTGTTTTATTTGTTATTTCTTTTCTTCTATTTACGTTAAATATCACTATTTTATATTATATTTTTTTAATTTTAATTGATATTTGATATATATATTGTTGTACTAATTTTAGTTTAAGATAAATTATGCTATTTTCGTGCATCGCACTGCTAGTTCATTGTAAAAGGAATACTGTATAACATAAGTTAACGTGCATGATATTGCACTTTATTTGTATTTGATTGTGGTGCATTAAATTTTATGATATAAATTTGGTTTAGGGTGCAAAAGCTTATTGATGCATGCATCATAAACAAATACTCCCTCCATCCCGCTTTAAGGTTTTGAGTTTGACTTTGCATAAAAATTAAGAAGAAAATATTATATTGAAAGTGTTGTGAGTGTGAAAATAAAATAGGAGAAATAATGAGTGGAGGAAATAGTAAATTATAATGGTGTTGTGAGTATTAAAATAATGTAGGAAAGAGAATGAGTGGAGGGAATAGTGATAAAATATTTGCCATTTATGGAAAGAAGTAAAGTAAGAACCTTAATTTGGGACAGACTAAAAAGAAAAGTAAGAACCTTAAATCGAGACAGAGGGAGTAGATTTTCTTAGTTAACTTTGGAAATATAATGATTTTTGTAATAACCCAAAAATTTTCGAGAATTATTTGATAAACTGTTAAATTTTCAATTAGGCTTTTAGAGAGACTAATAATTATATTGAAGTCCTAGGAATTATATTATGTGGGTTAAATTATTTAGATGAGTTGGGCTTTGATATTGGGCTTAGGTTTAGTAAAACCCTTTTATTTTATTAATAAATTTGACCATTTTTAATTAATAAAAGATATTATTATTTGTTATTTCTTATATTAGTTGGGTTAGAAGTTGTGGGCCAATTGTTTTGGGCTTAAGTTACTTAATGGGCTTAAAATACCTTTTGGGCTAGGTTTAAAAAATAAATAAATAAATAATAATAAATATTAATGTTCATTTAGTAGGGAGGTTAATTTTGGATTTAAAGCGAGTCATTAATTCAAAGTAATCATTAGCCGTTTTTAACAAGGTAATTATGAGGAAGGTTATTAGTGATAATAATTGTGGCGGTTAAGGAGTAATTAGTAGAATAATTATTAAGAAAATTAATCATACTAATAATGAATATTAATTAGGACACAATAAATTAGATAATAATGTTGATGGTTATAACTTGGTGAAAGAGTTTTGAGATGGAGTATAAATAGTGATGTGAGTCTTAGAGAGCTCGTACACCAAGAGAAGTTAGAAAGAAATATTTATTGTTTTAGTGGAACGGAGAAGGCGAGACTGAAGAAGGAAGGAGGAGATTTTGGAAGGCACTAGTGAAGGCTTTGTTGTCGTTCAAGTACTTTAAGAAAGACCTCAATCGAAGGTAAGAGATTATACATCTTTAAGTTAATTGATTTTCGCTCCGTTTCATTATTTAGGCTTCCGCATTTTCTTGGCGATGTACGTTCCTTTGATACGTAAAAGCTGACCTCGCCTCAGTATTTGTTTTGACTCCCTCGTTTACCGTCATTTGCTAATCTTTTGCTGTTCGTTTGCTATATCGTTCTTTTGATTTCGTAAATACGAAAATATTATTGTCCTTATGAAAGTTCGTATTTTGTATAAAATGAGTTTTGATATGAAATGATTTTGTGTTCCATCAATGATCACTAAGTTAGACAACCTTCTTCGGAGTGGTATATTTGATATTTGGCCTTCGGGCAAACTTAGTACACCGCTTCAAATTAGTGGTGGGGTGTTTCAGATACACTGTTTAGGACTCTGCGGAGTTAATTTTGTTCTCTTTATGGGATTTTGGTTTGATAAGGTCAGTGGACCACTTATGTGATCATGATGTCTGTGAATGATTTGCTTATTTACAGCTGGTATGGGACAGTTGTAGATAACTAGATCATTCGAGTCAACTTTCTTCAACTTATCAGTCCTTTGAAATTCCTAAAAATCTGTGAGTGGTTTAGTTAGTTAAAGCTGGTATGGGACAGTTTTAAATAAGTAAACCATTCGGGTCAGTTTGATTCGATTTTGTCATCATTTGAACCTCCAAAATATTTGTCAACTCAGTTTGTGAAACCGTTGAGATTTTGAAAGACATTTGGTTTGAGATTTGGTAAATAACTATTTCGAATTTGTGTTTTGTTATGTCTTCGATTGTTATTTGAAATTTGTATCGTTTGATATTCCTTCAGGTCAACTCCTCCTTAATGCTTAGGAGGGTTGTATATGAACTTGCTGGGCATTGTTCGCTCACTCTTTCATCTTCTTTTCTTCCAGATTTTATATAGGAAGAATGTGAAACGGTTCGGGAGCACTTCATAAGGAGTTCAAGGATCGTTTTGGCTTATTTCATTTTAGACTCTTTAGTTAGTTATTGCAATTATTTGAGAGTTTGTAAGACTTTAAAGATTTTGTTAGATTTTAGTTACCGTTATTTGGTTTTGAATTATTATTTATATTGGAGAATGATTATTATTATTGTGGAAATTTGAGATCGTTACAATTTTAGTTATAAATTATAATAAGTAGGTGTATAATACGTGGAATATACTCAAATTTATTTCATTTTATTAGTAAATAAAGCAAGTTTATGTATAGTGTCGAATCATGTTATCTTCAAATTTCAGTGTGACTAGTAGTGTAACTTACAATTACAATAAACGAATCATCATCTCCTTTTTCTCGTGAAATTAGAAGTTTATATTTGCGTTTCACGATTTCAATAAAATAAGAAAATGGTCTTCATTACACTCATTGTTATTTTATTTTTATTATTATTTTTTTTTCTCATCATGCACCATTGTCATCTATATCTATATCTATATCTATATCTATATACATATAAAAGCTCAGGTGATTTGAGCAAATTCCCTCCAAAACTTCCTTTAGATAATTGACTAAAACACTCTTTTATTAATTGACTCATTAATGTCATACTATAACCACCTAATAAATTATTACTTCATCAATTTAAAGTTTTTATCACCAATTCTTTCTCTTTTACTCGTTAGTGTTGTATAAGCGTTGTTAGAATAAAGTCTATGTATAAGATAAAAAACAAACAACAATCACACAACGCACATATATGTGTGGTTCACCAACTTGGCTACATCTACATGTAGAGGGAGAGAATATTATTATCTTCTGAAAATCAAGATATTACAATCTCTAATCAAATGCACGAATTCTTGGAAAGAATTTTTGTCTATGCAAACATTAGATCTAGAGAAACAGATTAGCAATAGAGCTACAAACATGGTTGGGGGTAGGCTCTATTTATATGTCCTACTCCTAACCCTGCACGGTTTTCAACCCTGAGCCAAATTCTGCCGCTGATTGGCCTTTTTCGGACTGGGGCGCGATCGTCCCTTCTCTCAAATTTTCACCCACGCGATTGCTCCCCTTTTGGGCGCGATCGCTCCCTTTCGACAGAAACTTGGCGCGGTCGCGCGCCTTGCATCGCGCGGTTGCTCCCCGACTTGCATGTCAGGAATTTCGAATTTTGTTGTTTTGTCCCCTAACTTAGGCGTTCCCAAATTAGATAGCACCTAACCAAACAAATCTCCATCTTGACATCTAACCTCCAAATCATAATCGGAACTCCCCCTTTGCCTCATATGTTATCTAATAGCTGCGAACATTCAGCAAGTCCAAGCAATGTTGGAACTTGCTAGTTGAAACGGACTTCGTGAACATGTCAGAAGGATTGTCCGCAGTACCTACTTTTTTCACCTTGATCCACTTCTCACTTCTCAGAAAATGATACCTCACATTTTTGTGCTTGGTCCTCTCGTGGTGAACTTGATCCTTGGCCAAACATATTGCACTCAAACTGTCACAAAATATTATAGCTTGATCCTGATGTAATCCAAGGTCGCTGATCAAACCCTTTAGCCATATCCATTCTTTAGCAGCTTCTGTCAATGTCATGTACTCCGCCTCCATAGTATACAATGTCACCGTAGATTGAATAGTAGCCTTCCAACTAACAACTGACCTAACAAGAGTGAACACATACCCCGTCATATATCTTCTCGTGTCAACATCCCCAGAGTAGTCTGAATCATAGTAACTCTCAACTGCACATTCTGTATCACCTTCATAAATGAGCTCAACATCTGACGTACCCCTAAGGTACCTGAAGATCCTATTCACTTCTTGCTAATGTTCCTTACCAGGATTCTCCATGAACCTACTAACAACACTAACATCATGAGCATGATCCGGTCTAGTGCAAACCATAACACACATCAAACTACCAACTGCACTAGCATAGGGTACTCGAGCCATGTACTCTTTCTCCTCATCCGACTTATGTGCAAAAGCAATAGACAGACGTACATTCGCTGCACTTGGAAAATCTAAATGCTTTGTTGTATACATGTCAAACCTCTCTAAAACATTCTTGATGTAACCTTTCAGGGATAAAAACAGTTTTTGTTGGCTTCTATCCATATAGATCTTCATACCTAGTATTTTCTTTACTGCACCCAAATCCTTCATTTCGAACTCTACAGACAGTAGACTCTTCAACTTCTGAATATCCGACTTATTGACAGCCGCTATCAACATATCTTCAACATAAAAAACCTGATAGATGATCGAACAATCTACTAACTTATTGTGATACACACAACAGTCATACGCGCTTCTCGTGTAACCAATCTCTGTCATATAGATGTCAAACCTCTTGTACAACTTCCTAGGCGATTGCTTGAGCCCATACAAGGACTTTTTCAACCTACACACATAGTATTCTTTTCCCGAAACTTGAAACCCATCTGGTTGTGTCATATAAATCCCCTCTTCCAATCTTCATGTAGAAAAGCTGTTTTTACATCTAGCTGCTTGAGCTCCAAATCCTAATGTACCACCATTGCTAATAGTGTTATGATAGAAGTGTGTCTAACCACTGGTGAGAATATCTCACTGTAGTCAACGCCCTCCCGCTGTGTGATACCCCTTGCAACTACACGAGTTTTATACTTGACCCCCTATGATGGTGGCATACCTTCCTTTTTCTTGAATACCCACTTGCAAGTCACAATCTCTCTGACCTCTCGCCTCTTGGTTAGCTCCCATGTCGAATTCTTGTTAACTGACTCCATCTCATCCCCCATAGCTGCATGTTACTGGGTAGACTCTCAACATGTAACTGCTTTCTTGAAAGTAGTTGGATCCGAATAATCGGGGTCCACCTCCTCAGCAACCTGTAGTACATAAGACACCATGTATTCAAAATTATACCTCACTGGAGGCTTCCCAAAATTAGCTTGTCTATACCTCTGTTGAGCTAACCTATGTTCCTCGAAAACTGGTGATGAACTTTCTGATGCTTCTATTTCTGACGGTAGATACTGATAAACATCTGACTGCGGACTGCTCAACTCTTAAGTATCTTGTAGCTCCACTCGTTTATCAATACTACCAATACCTAATGCAACCACAAATCTCATAATAGGGTTAAGCACATAATTTTCATCAAAAACAACACTCCTGGTTATTATTACCCGACCCTCTGATGGAGACCAAATCCGGTATCCTTTGACACCATCCCCATAACCCATGAAGACTCCTTTTCTGGCCCTCGGCTCTTCGCTCTAACTTCCCATCATCCACGTGATAATAAGTAATAGAACCAAAAGCCCTTAAATTAGAATAATCAACGGGTTTACCTGACCATACCTCATTGGCAACTTTGAGACTGATACTTGTATGTGGTATGTGGTTTATCAAATAACATGTTGTACTAACTGCTTCTGCCCATAACCGCTTAGACAATCCTGCATTGGAGAGCATGCACCTTGAACTAGCCAAAAATGTCTGATTCATGCGCTCTACTACACCATTTTGTTGTGGTGTACCTCTGATAGTAATATGCCTAGAAATCCCCACTTGCTTACAGAACCCATCGAACTCGGCACTACAAAACTCCAACCCATTATCTGTCCAGAGTCGATTGATCTTCTTCCCTGTCTGATTCTCCACTAATGTCTTCCACTGTCTAAAATTGGTGAGAGCCTCACTCTTGTGCTTCATAATAATCACCCAAGTCTTCATGGGATTAGTCATCAATCATAGACAAGAAATACCTGTAACCCCTCAATGATTCCTGACATGAAGATTCCCAACAATTCGAGTGAATGTAATCCAGACTGCCATTCATTCTGTGAATCCCCTTAGGAAACTTGTTTCGTTGTATCTTCCCAAGTACACAATGCTCGCAAAACTTGAGGTCCTTAACCTTATGGACATACAGAAGACCATGATTAACCAATATCTGCATCCCTCTAATGCTCATGTGCCAGAGCCTAATATGCCACAACTTGGTCATATCCTTGACCACTTCAGACGATTCAACCAATACTGACCCAGGAAGCGTCATTCCTTGGAGAAAATACAAGGAGCCCCACTTAATGCCTCTCATAATTACTTCAGAAGCTTTGCAGACATAAACTGCTCTACCTTTACCTTTGAAACTATACCATTTGATGTCGAGCTGAGTAAGAGATATCAGGTTCTTCGTCATTTGTGAAACATGACTCACATCGTTCAAAGTGCAAAACTTACCATCATGAGTCCACAGCTTGATAGAGCCAATACCAACCACCCTGAAAGTAACACTGTTGGCCATATAAATATTATCACCATCTACCTGCTCATAAGTTGTAAACCAATATCTACTCGAACTGATATGATAAGAAGCCCCAAAATCAAGAATCTACGCATCCGACTGTTTTGCAGATTCTTCTGTCACTAGAGTATAATCCCCATCAGAGCTGCTCGTATCAACTGCAGCAACATTAGTTTCATTGCGATTTGCATGCTCGCTTTGCTTCTTCCTAGGATAATCTGACTTTCAATATCCCTTCCCCTTTCATTAATTACAAAAATCATCAAGTTTTCGGCCCCTATTGTCATAAGACTTTTTCTTCTACTGTTTAGTGCTAGAACCCCTGCTGCTTTCCGTAACCAAACCTGTTGTCTAATTATCTGTACCACTATTATCACCTTACGACGTAACTCTCTACTCTGTGAGAATTTCACCTCCTCTAGAGTCACCGTCTCCTTACTACTGATACTAGAGTCAACGTAGTTCTCATATGATAAAGGCAAAGAAACAATAAGCATTAATGCAGCATCCTTATCAGCAACCTTAGCATATATATTACACAGTTCAAATAATAAATATGTAAATCTATCTAGGTGATCCCTAATGGGCGTACCTTTCTGCATTCGGAGAAAATATAGCCTCTGCTTTAGATATAGATTGTTGGTCACTAATCATATCAAATACATGTCTTCCAGTGCAAGCCACAAAGCACCTCCGAAATCGCTATCTGGTATATCCGCTATAACATATCATCTAGACACCTGATAATTTTAGAGTGGGCCCTATCATCTAGCGCGATCAGATCTGCCTTTTCCTTCTCTGCTATTGCAGCCGCGACTACACCTGTGGGAACGGCTTCTCCTTTGCCCTTTGAATCCTGATGATCCTCGATTGCAGCAGACACTGGAGCCCATAAGCCCTTGTCTCTCAATAAGACTTTCATTTTGTTTTGCCAAAGAGAAAAACTATTATTCCCATTAAACTTGTCGACCGTTGATTCAATTTCTGATTCCATCTTCTTCTGCAAGGTAACAACCCTATACCTTACTCAACCTGACAGACTCTAATACCAGTTTGTTAGAATAGAGTCTATGTAGAAGATATAAAATAAACAACAATCATACAACGCACAGATATATGTGGTTCACCAACTTGGCTACGTCCACGGGCAGAGGGAGAGAAAATTATTATCTTTTGGAAATCAAAATATTACAATCTCTAATCTAATGCATGAATTCTTGGCAAAAAATCATGTTTGTGCAAACCCCAGATATAGAAAAATAAATGAGTAAGAGAGCTACAAATATGGTTGGGGGTATGCTCTATTTATATGCCCTACTCCTAACCCTGCAAGATTTTCAACCCTGAGCCAAATTATGTCGTTGATTGGCCTTTTCCGGAATGGGGGCGTGATCGCCCCTCGGTAGGGAGCGATCGCCCCATCTCCCAAATTGGCACCCGCTCGATCTCTCCCCCTTCTGGGAGCGATCGCTCCCTTTTGATAGAAACTTGGCGCGGTCGCGCAACTTACACTGTGCGGTCGCTCCCCAACTTGCATGTTAAGAATTTCAAATTTTGCTATTTTGTCTCCTAATTTAGGGGTCCCTGTAGCGATACGTGAATTTTTTCTTTAACATCTTTTGAGTCGCCACCTATATTATTTAGTTGGAAGTATAGAAAAAATCATTTGAAAAGAGATTTTTTGATTCGGGGCTTAGGTTATAGAATGGGAAGGTTAAGGAGCACCCATTCCATCCAATCCGGAGATCGGTCTTGCTAAAAAAAGAAGTTTTCAAATAAAAGATGTTTTAATTAAAGAAACAAGTAAAATAATTCATTTAACTAGGTTAAACGGAATATAGGATCGATTGCTTCGAGATCGTCTTCATGACTTGGAGAGGCTCTAGGACGATCCTAGGTTTGATGTATTATACCACTCTAACAATCAATTAGAAAGGGAGGAGGAAGATTACCTCGTGTGAAGAGACTCAGACAAAGTTTCCACTCAAGTTTAGAGTCAAATCTTGATGTGGATAGAGCTTCGCCTCGGTCCTTGATTTGGGCTTCGATGTTTGTTCATCAACAAGGTTGATAAACAAACTTTAGGTGATTTTAGGGTGGTTTACAGGAATCTTTCATGGAGAGAAACCAGTAAACGTAGGGGTTCGATCAGAAAGTCAGGGATCCGAAATACTGAAAGTCTTCAAGTATTTATAGGTGTTGGAGAGGTGAAGGTAGAGAGGTAAAATATCCTGGGAAGGTTCCAGAACCCAAATTCTATTGGATGACCGGATTGATAAGGTTTTATCCAGAAAGAGGTTGAAATCGATGAGAAAACTGGCTTCTACACGTCTGCAAGAGCTTAGTATCGCGCAAGACACGTAAGTTCCGCACGAGACAAGACTTCCAGTGGACAATTCTGTCCTTCCCTCGTTATCTCGTATGCAGTTTAGTCCAAACTAACGGTCGTTAGTCAAAACTTAACGAAACATGACGAAATGGTGGATTTCTACTCTTGACTCAAGGCGAGACTTAGAGTGGTATTAATATGCTCTGATGGGTTCAGAATGAGGTGTCTACAGAGCCCCTCGTCGACAAGTCTTATGGAAGAAGTCATGTCGACGATAGAAAAGACATCATTCTGGACACCGGGATGGTCGAGCCGCACGACTTCCTACGTATCTCTATCGGAGAATCAGACCATAACGTAGTTCGACTCCAAAACACAAAAGGCTGCTTTAGGTATTTTGAAAATCGAGGAGATTTTGGTTTTTTTTTTTAAAAGGTAAATTCATACTGAGGAATCAAATCAAGACCCAATTCTGAATATACATGTCTATCTGAAGATTCGCCTGTCTGGGCTCCGAACCTGTGGGGAAAGATGTTAGAAACAAAGGTTTTACCTGTCCGGTCCTTTTGAGTCCTGTTGGTTTGGTGATGATTCGCCTGTCTGGGCTCCGAATCGGGCTTTTGTTGAGGATGACGATTCACCTGTTTAGGCGTTGAATCGAGCTTTTGCTTTGACGATTCACTTGTCTGGGCGTTGAATCAGGCTTTTGTGATGACGATTCACCTGTCTGGGCGTTGAATCGGGATTTTGATTTAACGATTCACCTGTCTGGGCGTTGAATCGGGCTTTTGATTTGACGATTCACCTGTCTGGGCATTGAATCGTGCTTTTGATTTGACGATTCACCTGTCTGGGCGTTGAATCATGTGGGTGACTTGATCTCTGGATCAATCATTTTCGGGTGACTGGTGTCGTATTGGGCGATTGTGCGGGTATCACGTTTGGCTCGTTCCATGACTTGCGGTCCCGATTTTTCCATGTTTCCTTGCTAAGGTACACTTTCAAGGGTAAATGTGTCAAAATTTTGAATTTTGACGTTGCGTAGACGCTTATTGTCGAGGACAATTTCGTACATTTCCAGGGGGGTTGTCTCGCGCGGGATGGCTTGTATCGTGCGAGACAATGACTGTCGAGGCAATATAACAACAGCGGTGTGTTTAATTTAAAACACCCATTTTCAAACTTTCTCTTCAAGCTCGAGCTAAGGTATTTTTGCCTGATATTTTTGGTGCATTGCTTGTTGATTTTTTCTTTCATTCAACATTTAATCCCTTCTTCTTCCATCATCAATGGCGCAAGAGAGGAAGAATCCCACCTTCGGTAGCCACTTGCTGGGGAAGGACTATCCGAGGGACGACCTCACTTTTGATCGGTCTATGCACATTTCCCATGCCATTCGCGAGGGTTTGGTAAGAGTTTCTTTCTCAATTCTCGTTTCATGCTTCGCATTGCATTGAATTCATTGTTTTGAACTTCCCAATTCATCAAATTGGGCATTTTCTTAATTTGTCTAGAACTTGGTTCTATCTTGATGCATGCTTCATTTTTGTTGATTTTTTTGGATGTTGATGTTGCATTGACGTGTATGTGAGTTCCCTACATATCATGGATTGTAGGAAGGGTTGATTCGGTTAGCCAAATGCTTCCTTGAACATGGTTTTCTTGCGCGCACGCCAAGTGTTTGATGAAATGCCTCAATGAAAATTTTCTCTTATTTCTTTGAATTCTTGCCATGGGATGATTTCTAATGTTGCTCCCTTGCTTTTCCTCTGTTTTGCAGTCGTATAAGCCAACCAAAAACTGTCATGGGAGTGCGAAATTTGCCAATGCTTTGTGGGATAAAGTCAAGGGCTTGAACATAGTTCGGGCTAGGATGGCTCAAACAGGAATCCTTACTTTGTGGATAACGTCCGGGGAATGAGGTGGACTCCTCAGGTCGTTCAGGCGATTAGGGAGAGATGGAAGGATACTACCCATACGGTCCATCTTTGCTTCGGGGAAGCTACTATGACCCTGACGGATTTCTTTGCTATTACCGGGTTGGAATTCACCGGTGTTGCCCTCCCAAAGACTGCGGGTTACAAGCCTGCGACTCCAGCTGAATGGAGGCGGTTGATTGGTTTTGCCCCTAACAAGGTTAAGGGCTTTGGTGCTGAGCTGTCGCCCCTCCGTGTTCAACTCGAGGCTTATGCTGACAAGCCAAATACGGATACGAATCGGTTGGTGAGGGGTGCTCTCTGGTATATTCTATCAGAGACTATCTTTGCGAACCATTCTTCCACGGCTCGCCTTGCTCTCTTGGGGTTGTTGGTTGATCTGGATCAGGTGAGGACGTACGATTGGGGCTTAGCCGGACTGGCCTTCTGTTATCATGCCATGGATGAGGCATGTAGGCATACCAAGGATACCATGTCAGGGTATTCTTACGCTTGGGAGGTACGCTTTCTGATTCTGTCTTTGTCATTTATCTGCACTTTTTGCCTGCGCTTTTTACTGAATCTGTTCTGCTTTCTTGTACAGATATAGGGATATGATGTCTTTGGATTGTATAGGTTTGAGCTGGATGATTGAGATCCTTAGTTTTCGAATATCAAGAGGTGGAGTCATCCTAACCGGACCGTGAATGAGGAGGAGGGGCAGGATTGGACCCTGACCGTTGCGGAGGCGCGGGCCCTGCTGGATACCTTTGATTTTGGGCGGCTGGGTCTGTAACCGGGCCTGGGATGCTACCGAGATGCAGAAAATTTTGGTATCGCTAGAGGGGGATACCATGTATCTGGGCGAGAGAGTCTTCTCTCAGCATGGCCAGGGTTCACTACCCTACAGGGTGCAAGAAGATTCGCCTAGGGCGATGTATCCTACCCATTTCATCCCTGACGGAGATTATGCCGACCTTGTGAATGGCTATGCAGCAGCGGACTGCATTATCCGGGGGGCTTCATATGAGGAGTTCTTGCCTTGCCTGATGGATCCCCTTGTGGTGGGTGGCAAGCGGTCATGTGCCCGAGCTTCTACCTCAGCCTCAGCCTCAGGTTCGTCAGCCCCTAGTTCTTCATCACAGTATGCGGGTCCTATGCCTTTTGCGCCGGATTATGGTCCTCCGAGCTATACGTACATGATGGGAAGCATGCCGATGGTGGGCCATATCGCGGTCCCGGATCAGATTCCTAAGGGTTATCGCCTTCCTTCCGATTCCTATTCGGTAAGACTGATATACTTCTCTGCTCTTAATGTCCCTTATGTTGTCTATATATGTGTGTATGTCCGATCCTTTCTTAGGGTTTTCTTTTTGTGATTAGGTTACCATGTCCGCGGCTGATTACAACCGTGGGGCAAGCAGGATGGCCGGCTTGATGGCTATGGTATCTGATCTGTCCGAGAGGCTGTTTCAAAAGGCGGCTTCGGCGGCGTCGACAGTAGCTTCTGCGGTGACACCGTCTTGAGGAGCCAAACGGTCGAGGAGGGACGGTAGCCCCAATGGTGGTGAGGATGATGGAGGTGCCGGCGGCTCGGGCAACTTGATGGCATGATCCCTTTCCTCCCCATTTATCTCTTGAAAACTTGTAAATATTAGCCGGGTTAGCCCAGCCAATTTTCCTTTCTTTTGTACCTGTTAGCATGTAGGTAGCAAAAAAACAAGATTTTCTTAATTCCTAATCCTAGGTCTAGTTAATTTTTTAACTTTCTCGACTTCCGTGGTGGAATGAAATGACCATTTAGGTCAAAGTTTTGAGCCTAGTCTTGGTGTTCATAATGTATTTGAGGAATGCCTTTGCAGGATTCAAGACTTGCTTCGTCAAGTCGGGGCTAGATTGCTTATTTGTGCAGGAATGCTGCTGGATTTTTCGAAGGGATGTATCGCGCGAGACAAGGTATCTAGCGCGAGACACGCTACCCAGGAGGAATTCTTTTCCTTCTACGAACAGGATTCTATCAGTTCTCCCTATATATAAACACCCTGTAGTTCGACCAGATAACTCATTCAGGCATCTCAAACTCTAGAGATATTCTGTTTGAATTCTTGTCTTCTTTTCTAACCCTGTGATCTATGCCTTTCAAGGAGATCGTCACAACATCCATGATTGTTGATGATTTTTCTTTGCCGTCTGATGTAGTCGAAGCATTCAAGCAAGCATCGAGGAATTTTGTGAGGTCGTTTCATAATCGATCTCGCAATAAGTTTATTGCAGAATTTGGATTCAAAAGCCTTTTCACTTTGAAGAACCTCCAACCGGATTGGGACTCGATTTTGGGATCCCTCTGTTCATCTCTATAATTTCTCTCTTAATGAGATGGTGCCTACTGTTGAGGAATTTGCCATTATTTTGGATATGCCTTTGACTGGTGAAATCGTTGTTCCTAAATTCAATAGGAACCATTCAGAAGCTTTGAATGAATTGTTGAGGATCCCCCTTGACACTTGCTATGAGTTGGTTCGATGCAGATGGGTGGATTGCTCTTCTTTTCCTGAATGCTTCAGCGGAGATTCAGATGACGAGGTCTTACATGTTTACAAACGGAACTTTCTGGCCCTTTCTCTTTTTGGAGATGTTTTGTTCACGTGCAGGGATGGCTTGGTTGACTCCCAATTGGTGGAAATCGTTCTGCAGGATAGCAAACGTTCTAGGAACATTATCCCGCTAATCTTGGGTGAAACCTTGTATGGTCTTGATGAGTTGCATAAGACCGGTGCCATGACTCAAGGGAGTCCTCTTTTGTTGACTATTTGGCTTAGGGAACATTTCAAGTTGGTAGATCCTCCGTTGGAGTATTCCCCATTCACATACCACATGAGGAAGTTGCTGATCAAGGATCTCTCGGTGGATGAGTGGGCCAAGTTGATTGCAAAAACCGTCACTGCAGATATTATTTGGTGTCCACCTTATTGGAGACTGAACAAGTATGTTTCCAATACCAAGGGTTTCGACAGGGTTGTTCTCCCGGGTTTGCGAGATTCCTCCTTTTATTTTTCCAAGCGGGTGCTTCGTCAGTTTGGCCAGCTGCAGGACACTTATCTTTTCGAAGGAGCTTCTCGTGAAGTGTCCTATATCGGTGTGGAGTTTGCGAAGGTGTTAGCTCAAGCATGGGGTGAAGGAACTAATCGAGATCGCTGGCTGAACCTTCAGAATTTTGATGCAAGCGTCTTCTTATCTGACAAGTATTTGGATTGGTTCCTTCATACCGGTCACCCAAGTGCGGAGAAGATTGATGATCTACGGCTTTCACTATTAGGGGATTCCTTCGTGGCGAGCAGTATTTTGAGAAGGAGTAAGGCCCAGTCTGATCCTGCTAATGTACAGACTGATCCAATCCAAGATTTTCTTGATGGGGATTGGTACGAGCGACGAGGTAAGGGTCTCCCTGGAAAGATTAAAGCCTTGGATAGGCCCAATGTCTTCAAAAGGCTTTCGGGATCTGTTTTCACTCGCCTCGAGGGATGTTCTGCTTCGAAGGGTCCAAAGCGCAAGAGAGATCGAGATGACGGGGGTGATCATGTCTGCTGGCCTACCAAGTCAATGAAAGGCTAGATCCTAGAGAGTACCAAGAGATTGCTTTGATAGATCGCTAGTTTTATTATTTTTTTTCAAGATGGTTAGCTTAGCAAATTAGTCGTTGTGGTTAGAATTTCCCTTTTGTTATTAATAAAATGCATTTGATTAATAAAAGGACAAAATTTTGTTTATTTATTTGATTGGACCGAACCCGAAGACTGCCTACGTTCCTCTTTTACAGCAATTAAATAAGAGGCTCAGGTCTAACGTAGTTCATTTTTGAGAGAAAAAGGACAATATTTCGATTTCTGGTCGAAGGGTAGTCTCGCGCGAGATAAGGCTTCCTCCTTCTTTTTTTTTTTTTGCACACCCTGGCTTTTGCCTAGACCGCCCTTTCAGATTTTCAATCTAGCGGGATTCTTTTCTTGTGCAAGCTCTAACTTTTGCCTAGGCCGTTCCCTTCGGGATTTTCAGCCTAGCGAGCATTTTTTCTTTTTAAGAGGCCAAGTCACGCAAAGTACTTCTTGAGCTTGTCCATGTTGATCGGCTTCGGTAGTTGATCTCCGTCTAAGTCCACCAGCTGAAGGGCTCCCCCAGAGAATATCTTCTTAACAATGTAGGGTCCTATCCATCTTGGTCCCCACTTGTCTAGAGGGTTGAAAGGTCCAGGACGATGCTCGCGGAGAACCAGGTCGCCTACTTTGATGTTTCTTGTCTTGACCTTTTTGTTGAAAGCTCTTGCCATTCTTCTTTGGTAAGCTTGAGTGTGTTCGACTGCTCACAACCTTCTTTCGTCTAGCAGGGCTAGCTCTTCGTGTCTGCTTTCTAACCAGTCAACTACATTCACTTGGTTTTCTAGGAGAACCCTTAGTGACGGTATTTCCAATTCTATTGGTAGAACAGCTTCCATTACGTATGTGAAATTACCCGGGATCCGGCTCGCGCGCGGAGGCCCCGGCATCTCGCGTTTGTCGCTGTTCGGGAAGTCGCCCGGATCCGAGAGGCAGCACAATCGCGCCCCGGCATCTGGCTTATTCCGTTTTAGCGTTGCGTGTTGGAGGTGTCTCGCCGTTTTGCTTTCGCATTTTGTAGAGTCGCCACGCCGTTTTTATTAAGCCCAAAACATTGAAAAAGGGCATCAGTTTAAAGATAAATTTTAAACTGTTTTTGTGTGATGAGATTTTGAGTTCGGAGGTCAGATGACTCCTCGGGAAGAGAATATTAGAATATTAGAGCTCACCCGAGTCGCCTCGTAAAAACGAGTCTTTCGGATACCCCTAATATCCTTTAAAAAGTTGTGTGTGTGTGTGTGCTTTTAAAAATGCATGCTGTATCGGATGTCTACATTGTATTGAAATGTATTGAAATAGAATAGGAAGGAAGCCTTACCAATGTTGGTTCGTGTCTGTCTTCCGCAGGGGAATAGTGTTTGAGGTCGGAGTAGCGTTCCGGTATGGATCGGGATTGCTTCGGGAGGGACCGGTTGTCTGCGGACAGAGTTTCGGCGTGAGTTGAGGTTGTAGGCTGCGTTCGGGCAGAGGTTCGGCGTGCGTGGGGATCGTCGGGATCACTCGGGCAGAGGTTCGGCGTGCGTTGTGGTGGCAGGAGTCACTCGGGCGGAGTTTCGGCGTGGTTTGGGATCGTCGGTTTGACTCGGAAGAGCCGGGACACCGTGGAAAGACCGAGCGAGGCCTCGGAGTACCACGAGGGGCCTCGGAGTACCTCGAGAGTGCCTCGGGGCGGCGCGGGAGCGTCTCGGGAGCGCTCGGGAGAGGCTTCGGAGCACCTCGAGGGGGCTCGGAAGGCCTCGGAAGGATCCAGAAGGGGCGGGAATGCCTCGAAAGGTCTTAGAAGGGGAGCCGAGAAGGCTTAGGGAGGAAGAGAGAAGTGGGAGGTGTGTGAAAATGAGGAGGGGAGCCCTCTATTTATAGTAAAAATTTCGGAGCAAGAGGTCCGTACGGACCTTCTTGGTTATCCGAATTTTGGATTTCCTCGATTTGAGGAATGCGCAATGATGGAGAATATTACGGAATGATGATGTCCCCGTACGATAAGGTCAGTACGGACCATCTTGCATGCAAAGAGGTCCGTACGGACCAACTCTGCAGGAAGTCATCATTTCTTAGGGATTTGAGGAATATTGTGGACTTTAAGGGGATTTAGTAATCATTGAAACAAAGAGGTCCGTACGGACCTTAATTGCTTTACGATTTCTGAAAATTCCCAAAGGTCCTTTTGTCCCTTTTATCCCGAAAGGCTCCTCCCTTGGTTTGGTTGGGGGTTTGAGAGGGTTTTGAGAGGGTTTTGAGTGAGAGAGGTCTACGAGGCTGCGTGGATGAGTCTACGGTGTTTCCGTGTGTTTGAAAGGGAGTGATCCAGTTGGGGTACTTACGAAGCCCCTCGACGACGTCACTTATGAAAGAAGTGGGGTCGCCGATAAGATAAGGGTCCTAATGTCGGATCGCGTCTTTGGGAGAGGAAGTGGCCGTGAGGGTCAAAGTGAGGACGTGGTGGTGTCCTTTTGGGTGACCGTTTAGGTCGATAATTTGGACCACTGTGATAGGATTCCTACGTATCCACTGGCGGGAATCAAGCACAGTCGTAGTTCGGGTGTGGGGTGAGTGTTACGTGAATACGGGCGTGGTGGTGCCACGAAGTGTCGTGTGACCGCCGAGGTTAGTGGTGAGGACGTGGTGGCGTCTGGGTGACCGCATGGGTCGGTGATAAGGGCGTGGTGGCGTCTGGGTGACCGCGTAGGTCGGTGATAAGGGCGTGGTGGCGTCTGGGTGACCGCATGGGTCGGTGATAAGGACGTGGTGGCGTCTGGGTGGCCGCATAGGTCGGTGATAAGGGCGTGGTGGCGTCTGGGTGACCGCATAGGTCGGTGATAAGGGCGTGGTGGCGTCTGGGTGGCCCGCATAGGTCGGTGATAAGGGCGTGGTGGCGTCTGGGTGGCCGCATAGGTCGGTGATAAGGGCGTGGTGGCGTCTGGGTGGCCGCGTAGGTCGGTGATAAGGACGTGGTGGCGTCTGGGTGACCGCATGGAGTCGGTGATAAGGGCGTGGTGGCGTCTGGGTGGCCGCATAGGTCGGTGATAAGGGCGTGGTGGCGTCTGGGTGGCCGCATAGGTCGGTGATAAGGGCGTGGTGGCGTCTGGGTGACCGCATAGGTCGGTGATAATGTGAGGCGTGGTGGCGTCTGGGTGGCCGCGTATAGGTCGGTGATAAGGAGCGTGGTGGCGTCTGGGTGGCCGCGTAGGTCGGTGATAAGGGCGTGGTGGCGTCTGGGTGGCCGCGTAGGTCGGTGATAAGGAGCGTGGTGGCGTCTGGGTGACCGCATAGGTCGGTGATAAGGACGTGGTGGCGTCTGGGTGACCGCATAGGTCGGTGATAGGGCGTGGTGGCGTCACAGGTGACGCATAGGTCAAATGTGAGGGCGTGGTGGCGTCACGGGATGGAAATTTTACGATTTTCCTAATCGGGTGGTTTAAGGCCTTAGGGCCGGAGATAGAGTGAGGACTTGAATCGTCTTCGATTGCGGTTGGTGCCACGGCCAGAGGACTTTGAATCGTCTTGGCGGCGGTTGGTGCCACGGCAGAGGACTTTGAATCGTCATCAGCGGCGGTTGGTGCCACTGTGGAGGACTTTGAATCGTCTTAAGCGGCGGTTGATGTTATGCGCGAGGACTTTGAATCGTCTTCTAGCCGCATTTGTGGAGCGTGGCTGCCTTGTGCTTTGAGAGGCGTAGATGCCATTTGTGTTTTTGCATGTTGATGTAGAAAGGTTGGACTTACGATGGACTGCCGGTGCTTGGTGCCGTTGAAGTGGGCAAGGATGATGGCCGATGATTGCTTCACCATTTGGCGTTTTGGGAGGCGCTTCG
This sequence comes from Adenophora triphylla var. japonica, assembly GCA_022495995.1. NCBI lineage: Eukaryota > Viridiplantae > Streptophyta > Magnoliopsida > Asterales > Campanulaceae > Adenophora > Adenophora triphylla. The sequence continues at coordinate 102,361 of JAFEMH010000355.1, forward strand.
TGCCTTGGGACTTGTACTCGGAGGTGTTGGCTCCTTCGCGTGCTTGTTTTGCCGTTGAGTGGGCAAGGATGATGGTCGGTGCTGGGGATATGCAGTCTTGCATGACTTCCCTTTGACTTGTTGGGGGGAGGAGCTCGGGCTTACTTTGATGGCCGGTGCTTGCGCTGCCGTTGAAGTGGGCGAAGTTCGGGCTTACATCTGACTGCCGGTGCTTGAATTGCTGGGGATGCGTGACCTTGTAGGGGCCCTTTTACATTGGGAAGATGACTTCGGACCTCTTTTGAGAGCCGGTGGTTGAGTTGTCGTTGAGCGTTTGGAGGCGTCTTGTGCCTTGATATTCGTGCTGGGAGGTGTTGGCTCCTTCTTGAATTGCCGTTGAGCGGGCGGTGGTTGGATTGCCGTTGGAGTGGGCGATGGTTGAATTGCCGTTGGAGTGGGCGAGGTCCGGTCTTATGCTTGACGGCCGGGGATTGAATTGCCGTTGAAGTGGGCGAGGTCCGGTCTTACGCTTGACGGCCGGTGGTTGAATTGCCGTTGAAGTGGGCGAGGTCCGGTCTTACGCGATCCGGTCTTACGCTTGACGGCCGGTGGTTGATTTGCCGTTGAAGTGGGCGAGGTCCGGTCTTACGCTTGACGGCCGGTGGTTGATTTGCCGTTGAAGTGGGCGAGTCCGGTCTTACGCTTGACGGCCGGTGGATTGAATTGAAGGGTTAGGGACCATTACGCACTTGGATTTCTTTGGAAAAGGCCTTAGGACAGCCAGGGGGAAAGATTATAACGGCAGGACAGTAATTTGGCCACCCCTTGCAAAGAGGTCCGTACGGACCAACATGGTTGCAAAGAGGTCCGTACGGACCACTTTGGTTTTTACGGTTCCCGAGGTTTGACCAGGCTTTAAATGGCCGAGGCCCTTCCCCATTCCTTCTTCTTCCGGGCGTAAACCGGGCGAGAGAGAGAGAGGAAAAAACCTCCATTGTTAACCAAAATCAAAGATTTTTGCTTGAATTGCTTGCCGTAGGTGAAGGATCTCGAAGGAGTCGTCGTCAGCGCTTGATCGAGGTGGTCGAGCAACGGATGGAGCTTGAAAGGAATTGGACTTCGTTCGTTCCATCTTCGAAGAACCGGATGTTTTGTATCCGAATCCGGAAGTGCACAATCGTCGCTCCATGAACGTTCGGGAGGTAAGAAATACATTCGTTTTGATTCCTGCTCGAATTTTTGAATGCTAGAACTAGGTTTTAGTTTTCGCATTTTTGAATTTTTGTTATTATTTTATGCCTTTTTGTGAAATTCTTGATGAATTGTTGAAAATGGACATGTAAAAATTGTGGGTATGTGTATTTTGTGCAGAAATGTGTAGATTAGCTCTTATTTGTGAAAATAAAGTGCCTATCTAGTGAATTGCATGCTTTGGTGTTTTGTACCTAATGCTATTTATGTATGTACATTATGAGAAAAATTATCGTGTAGTGATAATTTTTGTGAAAAAAAATGTGACACGTGCCGTGTTTTGTGACGGGTTATATGTGAAAGTGTGTGCCGTGTTGGGACGGATTTTCTTTTGAGAATGTGCTATATAGTGTGTGCCGTGTTTTTGGGTGACGGACTTTGTGGGGAAAATATGTGCGATATGTGCCGTGTTGGGACGGATTTTCTTTTGAAAATGTGTCGTGTAGGGTTTAATCCCCCCCCCTTTTTTTCTTTTTTTTTTTGAGAAAGATGTATACAGTGTGTGCCGTGTTTTGTGACGGACTGCATGGGAAAAATTATATGCATGATATATGTGAAAATCATGTGCATTATATGTGCATTATATGTGAGAAATATGTGCATTGTGTACCGTGTTTTGTGACGGGTTACATGGAAAAATTATATGTATAATGTATGTGAAAATTATGTGCAATATGTGCCGTGTTTTGTGACGGGTTATATGTGCCTTTATATTAAATCTTGTGATTGACGTACCTTTCTTTGTGTTTACTGCGGGATGCGGGAGCTTATGGCGGGAAGGCCAAGAGGATGAAGACTCGGGGATCGCTCGAGGCGGTTGTGGAGCTATGGCGGCGGATGCACGATATTTCCGTGGGCGGTAGGCCGAGTCCCCGGAGGCTGGTTTATGCTTGGCCTAGGTGTGTTCGTTGAGAACACAGGTGGAGTGTCGACACGAGGAAGAACAAGAGTGTCTTCACTGGGCCTTTACGAGTATTGGTGGGATACCACCCGCACCTTCCACACAGTGGGGCGAGGTGACGGTGGCGCCCACCGAGCTTTCTTTGCGATCGCGGGCTTTCCTTGAAAAGGAGAGCCGGTGCGGTGGAGAGATATGATAGGCGATGATGTGTTGGCCAGAAGCTGCTGGGCTTTGAGCCTCGTCCTCGCGAGGGGCACAGGGATCTTTGTACGGCGACGTGGAGATGAGGATCACGGCCGGTATTGGGGCTACATCCGAGTGCAGGCCGGGTGGCAGCGGAGCGGTTGGCGCGCTCCTTCTTGTGGTATGCACTTGTCAGAGACTTTGTTCTCGAACCACGCGACCGCGGCTCCCTTTGCTCTGTTGGAGAGCTTGATTGATCTGGATAGGGTGCAGTGACATTGCTTGGGGCGAGCGAGCTTGGCGAGCTCTACTTCTCCTTGGACCGGTTTAGCCAGGGTGGCTTGATTCGTTGGCTGCTTTGACTTTGCTTTGGAGGTATGAGTTTATTCTTTGTTTTTGATTTAGCAACTTGTCTTTTCTCCGTTGTCTTTTGCTTGAGCCTTCTCTGTTTTTGTCACGGGTGTGGTTTTATGAGGTTTTCCGGTGCTTCCGTGGGATAGGGATCACAGAGTACATTCTTTGCGTACCACTGCTATCTTTGGGATGGGCTCGTACGGCGAGGAAGGAGGACGGCGGGGAAGCTCACCATCGCCTACGGGGATGTGCGGGGAGCGTTTGGAGCGGGATAGCCGTGAGGGGTTCGTTACATTCCCGTGGGCTCGGTATGAGGGGATGAGTTCGAGGGCTCCCAGGAGTGACGGCGCGGCGGAAGATCTTTGCGAGGCTTGACTTGTGACGCCATGTACACAGGGAGCGAGTCTTACAGCGGCATGGCCCGGTGTGCTTCCGTGGCTCAGGGACCCTCCCTTTGGGATGCTTGACTCCGGGATATGGATGTGCTTGACTTCGAGAGGTACCTTGGCGGTGTCGGTGCAGGAGTTCATTTTATACGGAGAGGAGTACGGGGCCTTCGTGAGGAGGAAGGCGAGGACGCCCAGTGCGCGCGGGAGAGAGAGAGGCGGCCGCGAGCTCCCGAGAGGTTCCGATGCGGGGGCCGGATTTCACGTGCGTCCGCGGGGACGGAGTCGAGGAGGAGGTGTATGCATGCCGTTCTGGCTTGAGCTCTGCTGCATATCGAGTGGATCCCAGACAGATCGGTGAGTGTCTTGACTCTTTTCCATCTTGGCATCTTTTACGCATTTTTCTCTTTTTGTTGTTGAGTATAAGCTGTATTTGATGAGCGTTTCCTTGGCTTCTTGTTGGTGCGGAGTCCGGGGAGAGCCTACGATATCTTGACTCGCCGTTACGTGGCGATGCGCTCCTTCGCTAAGAAGATGGCGTCGAAGGTGTCTGTCGGTCTTCGCGTCGTGTGCCGGCGTACGAGCCTATGCCTTCGAGGCATTACGTGGGCGTTCCTCCGCCTAGAGCCGAGCGGAGCCGCAGCGGGGAGGGCCTTTGAGGGCGGCATAGCATGGATGCCGGGGCGTCTTCGGGAGGCTGCGGGGCCTTCGAGGAGCGGCCCTTTTATCGGTTCATGCCTCCGCACGGCGCACGGGGTGAGGGTTCCTCGAGCCTTCTTTCTTTGATCCTTTCGCCGGATTTGATCCTTCGAGTACTTCTCGTGGGAGCCTCGGGCGGGTGCTCGGTATTAGACGATGAGGATGTGACGGGCGAGTTATTTGGGATGCCCGACTTTTCTTTGGAGGATCTTGGCGAGGATGATGATGATGAGGATTACGAGTAGTATTCATTTGCTTTCCCTCTTTTCATATCCCTCTCTCTTTTTTTTTTTTTTTGTTTAGCAACGAGACATTTTGGGTACTGTAATAAAACACATGTATTTGCATGGCAAACGGTATTTTATTTTAAGATGTAATGTCATTTATTTTTGTGATTCAGGGAATTGTCCTAGAAATTGTTGCTATTATTATTTTTATTTTTGTACATGCCACGTGGCGAGAGTGCGTTTGTGGGTAGTGTTGGTTTGCGGGAATGGCTTTGGCCGGTGTTTGGGCCCCATTTGGAGCAAGGTTTCTTGAGGACGGTGGTTTTATCTTGTTTTACGGGAAATGGGTTACATTTGCAAGGAGGTCCGTACGGACATACTTAGCATGCAAAGAGGTCGTACGGACCAACCTTGCTTTGGGAAGGACATAAATGCTTTCCGAGTGCACAGTTCTTCCTCATTTCCCCATTTGCGGCCATTTTCGAGCTTTCTTCCCCATTTTCTCTAGGAACCTCCATTTTTGCCATGGATTCTTCGTATGTCCCTAGAATTTTGCCGAGGCTTTCGCGGGAGAGGCAAGCACACTTCCTTGAGCGGTTGAAAACGTGGATGCGGCGCCGTATGAGGCATCGAGAGACGGGCTTTCGAGGTAAGGTTTCGTCTTTGCTCGGTTTGGTCTTTTAAGGAGTTGGTTCTGATTGGGATTTGTTGCGGGCTGCCGCGAAGTTACAGGATGTTAGGAGGCACGTGTCTTGTTTCTCCTACAATGAAATGGTGCCCACTTTTGAAGATTTTCGGGCTTTGATTGGAGGGCCGGAGGTGGAGGCCATCTCGCTTCCTTTGGTTGGTGGTCTTTGCGGTGAGCGTGAAGCTTGCGGACTTTCTTCGTGCTTCGTTGGAAGAAGTGCGGGGCATGATCCTTGATTCGGGTCATATCGACATTTACGAGCTGCTAGGAGCGGTTCATGGTTGATGATGAGTGACGTCTCTTGGGATGTATTTGCCTTGTGCGTGATGGCGACAGCTTTTACAGTCGGTTCCCTTGGCATTTGTGATGGCGCTTTGCTAGATGTGGTAGGGCCTTTGCGAGCTGGAGAGGATATTGTCCCGTTGGTCTTTGGGGAGACTCTTCATGGTATCGGCCGTCGCGGCCCAGGGATCGTTTTATGAGAGGAAGCCCCGCTTTGCTCACCTTGTGGGCTGCGAGAGAGACTTCGAGGCCATGCCCGAGGCTCAGAGCGTCGTTTAGCCCGTGGTCATTTGCTCGGCGACCTCTTGTGTTGGATATGGATCGGTCACTTTGGGAGAGATGGATGGCACGGCTTGGTACGCATCGAGATCCATTTGGTGGGTTCCGCCTTTGGAGGATTGAGACCGGGAGGATCTTGCGGGAAGGGTCCTACGTTGTCGAGTTCCGAGGTTTGTCTTGGTCCTCCTTCTATATTCCGTCGCTTGTTTCCCGGCGGTTTGGGATGAAGCGAGAGCCTTTGTTGGTGGGATGACCTTGCTCTTTGCGGAGATAGCTCCTCTTTGTATGGCGGCTCGGGTGCCTTCTTGTATTGTACGAGGGTATGGAAGTATTCCGCTTTCCCTCTGTGGTACTCCTTAGGCGTCGGGGAGCGTTGTATTGACGACTCGGTATACGGCTTTGGTATGAGCGGCGTGTTGGGCGATCCCAGGTGGTCTTGGAAGCGGGCGTGTAGCGATTACAGGACCGGTTGTCGTAGTAGCTATTGCCTTAGGAGTGCGAAGCACAGTCGACCCTTTGGATGTGACGGGAGACGCTTTGTTTGACTACGAGACTAGAGTTGACCGGCGACGGGGAGAGGTCCTCTTTACGGACTCGCGGGGAGGAGATCCGAGCCGAAGCACGGGCGAATGAAGCCACGAGAGCTGCTTGGATTATTTGACTCTACGGGGAGGACCCCGGATCTCGGGCGAGAGACGCGAGTTGGTTCACGTGGAGCGAAAGAAGACTCGCCGGGGACGAGGGAAGAAAGGAAAGAATGGCGAGGGACAAGCGCGAGATGGCGCGGAATGACCTCCTAGGTATCCATTCATTGCATTGCAAACACATTATTAGTTAAATGTATTAAATTTGTCTTTTAGCATGTTGTGAACTTGAGAGTAGACCGTGCTTGAACTCATCAAGAAATGTTGTAACCGTTAGTGATTTGTGATTTACTTTTAAAGCTTTGTCGAGACGCAAGATCTCTTGTTTGCCTTTGCTTTTGTTGTGCACTTTGTCGGCGTCCATCTTTGGACTTTTACATTTGCATTTGCGGGCCAGACGATGCAGGCCAGACGGCAATCCCCTTTCTTTGAGGCTTTGTGCTTGGCTGAGAGGTTGAATGCTCCCTTGACAAGTCGTTTTGACGGTCTTTTTCGTAGATTCCTTGCCGCTTGTTGGCGTCGGGCTCTTGACCTCAATTTCGCAGCTTCTGCTTGAGCTTCTTTTGTTTTTTTTTTGTGAGCCCTTGCTCGAGCTCTCTTTTTTTTGTGAGCCCTTGCTCGAGCTCTCTTTTGTTTTTTGTTTTTTTTGAAGCGCGTGAGGGCGAAGACAAGCCCCTGGCTTGGAAAGCGATCATGAAGTCGATCGTTTGATCTTTGAGTGACCCTCGGATGTCCTTTGATGTTGCCGCCGTCGTTTGACTTGGTCAAGGTGGCTGGCAGGCGTGTTCTTGAAAAGTGCGTAGCTTGATGGAGGTCTTGATTGACATTCAAACTTTTGACTTTTTGTGTATTTTTAGGCCAGGACCAATTAAGGTTGCCTACGTTCCCCGGACTAGAGGGCTCAGTGCTGCGTAGTTCGACACTACATGGAGTGCCAAGAGATGCCTGATTGTTCTTCTTCGGGCGAAGTATCTGCGAAGTTTGCTTCCGTTATTTGGATTCATGAAGGGATTGCCGTCTAGGTACGGTAGCTTCATGGCGCCTCAGGAGAAGATCTTTTGAACCACGAAAGGGCCGATCCATGTGGGTTCCCATTTTCCCGGTGGGTTGGTTCGAGTGGGAGGCTTTTCTTTGAGTACAAGGTCACCTTCCACGATGTCTCGGGATTTGACTTTCTTGTCGAAAGCTCTAGCCATCTGCTTTGATAGGCTCGGACGTGTTCCATGGCCTTTAGTCGTCGCTCGTCTAGCGAGCCAATTCGTCATGTCGGCCGGAGCCATTCGACTTCGTTGATGTCATTTTCCAGCGGCACTCGGAGTGAGGGAATTTCTAGCTCGATGGGAAGAATTTGCTTCCATCCCGTATGTCGGGGCAAATGGGGTTTCTCCGTGGGCATTACGGCCCGATGTGCGGTAGCCCCAAAGTGCAAGGTGCGGCTTCTCGGGCCAATCTCGTCCTCGGGTGGTCATTTTCGGATGATCCGTTCGAGGGTTTTGTTTCTTTGCTTCCACGGCGCCGTTTGTTTGTGGCCGGTAGGGAGAAGATTTGTGGCGTGTGATCTTGAATTCAGCCGGCGGATGCAGTCGAATTCCCCTTCGAAGTGTGAGCCGTTGTACGATATGACCTCATTTGGGATGCCGTATCGGCATATGATGTTTTCCTTGAGGAAATGTGCGACCTTCTTGGAGGTGAGTACCTTGTAGGACTTGGCTTCGACCCATTTGGTGAAGTAGTCGATGGCTACTAAGATGAACTTCGTGGCCGTTCTTTGCTGGCGGAGCGATTTTCCCGATGACGTCAATTCCCCAGTGGCGAAAGGGCGAGGTGTAGTCATGCGGTAGAGATCGTGGGGCGGCGGATGATTGAGGTTGGAGAAGCCGTTGGCACTTGTCGCGGCTTCGGACAAAGTGGATGCAATCTGCCTCCATGGAGATCCGGTAGTAGCCCATCACGAGAATGATTTGCATCGGGGCTGGCATTCATGTGGGGACCGCAAGCCCCATTGTGGACTTCGTTCATGAACTTGCGCTTCTTCTTGGGCGACGCGGCGTAGGAGTGGCCCGTAGTAGCGTTTCTTGTATAACATGTCCCGAGGATGACGAAGTGAGAGGCGAGGCGTTTTAGGGCCATGATGCTCTTGGTTTTGACCCCTTCTGTGTGTTGACCTTCCTCGTTCATGAAGGTGGTTTCCCCGTTCTTGAGGTATTGGAAGATCTGGTTATACCATGGCTCATTGATGGGCTTAGGGTCTGGTTCGATCTCACAACGGTAGGCGGGAACTTCCTTTCGTCCGACTTTGAAGGGTTTGATTGCTTTTCCTTCGGGGATTTCCTGAGGAGGCCAAGGTGGCTAAGGCATCTGCAAACTGTTTCGGTCTCTTGGCAAGTAATGGAAGGTGACCTCTTCGAATTGTGTGATGAGGTCCTCTATGCGAGCATGGTATTTTTGCAAGCCGGGTCTATGGTTTTCCACTTGTTGGAGACTTGGTTGATGATCAAGGTGAGTCCCCATAAACTTCGAGTTTACGGACATTCCTCTCGAGTGCGGCTTGTAGTCCGGCGCGAGCTTCATATTCGGCGGCATTGTTGGTTACCTCGAAATTGAGCTTTATAGCAATTGGGGTGTGCTCGTCCTTGGGATCCACCAAGAGCATACCGATGCCGTTTCCCTTTTGGTTGGCCGCTCCGTCAAAGAACGGTTGCCATCGGTTTTCGCCTTCGATTGCGAAGATTCCCTCGTCTGGAAATTGTGGTTCGGGGCCTCGAGCCTCGTCGGTTGGGAAATCGGCCCGGTTGTTCGGCCATGGCCCGTCCCTTGATTGATTTTGGTTTACGTACTTGATGTCAAATTCCGCCGGGAAGAAAGACCATTTGGCGAGCCTCATTGACGAGAGATGGTTTGTCGAAGAGGTACTTGGCCAGGTCCATTTTGGAAACCAAGTGTGCGTGTGCGGCTGCATGTAGTGCCGTAGTTTCCCGACAACCCATACGAGCTGCGCGGAGGTTTTCTCGAGGGTGAGTAATTGAGTTATTTGCCTTGAAACTTTCGGCCCAGCCCGAAGTAGATGGCGTTTTCGACCCGTGACTCTTTCTTTTCTTGACGAGCATGGCTCCAAGCTGCGGTGTCGGTCACGATTAGGTATAGCAACGGTGGCTTTTCCTCGTGGGGAGGACGAGAGAATCGGAGGACTCACAAGGTATGCTTTTATTTTTCAAAGGCATCTTGGCATTACGAGTTCCATTCGATGTCGGCGTTCTTCTTCATCGGCTTGAAGATTGGCTCGCACATAGAGGTCAATTGGTTGTGAAGCGGGCGATATATTGCGGGCGGCCCATGAAGCTTTTCACCTCTGTGCGAGTTTGCGGTGGTCTCATTTCGATGATAGCTTTGATCTTTTGAGGATCCACCTCGATGCCTCTCTCGGTGACCATGTATCCCAAAACCTTGCCTCGGCTAACCCCAAATGTGCATTTGGCGGGGTTAAGCCTCATTGAGTGTTTTCGGAGGCGATTGAAGAATTTTCTCGGGTGCAGTGAGGTGTTGTCCGTCGATCCCTTTGAGTGAACGATCATGTCATCGACGTACACTTCGATCTCTTTGTGGATCATATCGTGGAAGAGGGCGGTTCTTTGCCCGTTGGTAGAGTAGCCCAGCGTTCTTTAGTCCGAACGGCATTGCGTAGCGATAGGTTCCCAGGGGTTGTGAAAATTTGTCTTTTCTTGGTCTTCTTCGGCCATCTTGATCGATTGTAGCCGGCAAAACCGTCCACGAAGGACTTGACTTCGAAATTGGGTGGTGTAGTGTCTACCAACATGTCGATGTTGGGTAGTGGAAAATCGTCCTTGGGACTTGCTTTGTTGAGATCTCGGAAGTCCACGCAACGGCGTACTTTTCCATTGGCCTTGGTGGCCGTGACAATATTGGAGAGCCATGTGGGGTACTCGATCACCACGATGAAGCCGACGGAGCATTTTTCGATCTCCTCTTTGACTTGTAAAGACCATTACGGCTTGATTCGGCGTAGCTTTTGCTTGATGGGCTTAGCCTCGGGATTTAAGGGAATCCGGTGCTCTACAATGTTAGGATCTAATCCGGGCATGTCTCGGTAAGACCAAGCGAACACGTCCACGAACTCTTTGAGCGGTGCGATCAATGCGTCTTGCTCTGTGCCGGTGAAGAAACTTCCGATTTGCGTCTCTTTTGGCTCTTCGGCGGTTCCCAAATTCACTTTGGTTAAAACCTCCTCGCGGCTTGGGCCCGGTTTTCTCTCGTTTGACAACATGCTTAAAGATGTGCTTAATGTATTGTTCGTTTAATGTGTACGCTTCTTTATCAAGTGAATCGTTATTAGCTTGTTTGTGTGTTAGTTAATTTATCGGTTGTTAAAGATGCAATGAGAGGATACTCGGAAAGATCGAAGCATTCATTAAGAGCATACGGGAATACATTATTGGCAATGAGTTCGTAATCTTACGGCGTGAGGCCATCGGATGACTCGAGAGACTCAAATTCAAAGCTAATGGACTCGGGATGAGTTTTGACACTAGACTCTAGGACTCGAGGGTCGAGACCAAGTTGTTCGATCATGTCCTTTTTCTTTGGCGGTGGAGTCGGAGAAGGTGGCCCGGTTATTGAGTGGCAATGAGCTTGATAGGAGATGGGGCTTGAAAGGCTTTATGTCACCGTTCCCGATCATTGCTATCACGAGTTATCGAAACAAAATCGATTAGATCGGCATCTCGATTTCTTCTTTGAAGAAGCGAGGTGTAGCGGTGGTTCGTCCCAAGCATCGTCTGCGGAGTCTCTTGCTTTTGTCTTGGGCATTGCTAGCTCGAATGCGGACTCGTCCCGCTTGTTGAAGGCGGGGGTGTTGACGAGAGAGTTTTCGAGTTCTTCCGCCAAAGAGGAGTTTTCCCGAACCAAAATTCATTGTGAATAGTGGTGGTTGTGGATCCGGCGGGCGGTGTGTCGAGGAATGCTCTTCGGACGGGATTTGGCTTGAGGCCTCTGAATCTTGCCGAGTTACTGCTGGAGCTTGTCCATGGTTGTCGGCCGGCTTTGTTTGGCGGCGATCGGCTCTGTTCCCTTTTACGGATCTTCTTCCAAGTTGCCGGCCTTCCTTGTGAAGTACTTGGTCATGTCGAAGGCTGTAAGGACGAAGATCGGAGATTGCGTGCAAGCCTCTTTTGTTATACGTGGAGCGTTTTCGTGCGGCTCGCTTGTCCTCCGCAATGTGTTCGGGAGTAGGAGAGTATCCCGAGCCGTGCGGGGTATTACATTCTTTGATATTGATGATACGGTGAGTGCCACGATGGCGTTTTCCCAAGCCAGAGCCGGGATGTAGTTCATGTGCTTCATCATTTTCATCGGGGAGGGATCTTGTCCCAAATCAAAGCGAGAGTCTATGTGGCACACTTGGGCCTTTGGGCTTTCGATGGTGAACCACTGTTAGCATCATGCCATCATCGTCGGGTTTGATTTCTAAGGCCGGGACGCCGTTGGTGTCGGTCCTTTCGGTGACTATCTTTGTCGCCGTAGATGATGGTCGAATCTGTTCCTTGGGCGAACTTTACGCAACGATGGAGAGTGGATGCCACCCCATTGATACGATGTAGCCAAGGGCGTCCCAAAATGGCGGATGAAGGTGATCGGGATGTCGATGACTTGGAAGTACGTCGGGACCATTTGTTTTCCAAACAGGGTTCAGTGGCTATTCCCAAGGCTGGGCGGGATGTTGAGTCGTATGCCTTGATTGCACGAGTCGAGGGTTTTAGATCGGTTGCTTTGATCCCTAGCAAATCCATCATTTTGGCGGGAAGGACGTTCATGGATGATCCCCATCTACCAACACCCGAGGACGGCGCTCGTCCGGTTGAGCTGTTATGTAGAGAGGCTCGTTGTGGTCGGCCCAAATTTTGGAAAGATCGAGCTACTGTGAAGGTGATGATATTCTTTGTAATTGACGTTGCCAATCATACGGCTGCTTCATCGGGTGTCCTTTGTGATGGGAACCATAGTGCAGGCCGAGCTTTCTTCCAACTTGAGCTTGTGCGGGTAAGATGAAGTGAGTAAGGACCGAGTGAGATGTTAGCAGAGTGCGCTTGAGCGTGTCAAGACGGGATCTTCAACCTTTGGGTCCGAGGTTTCGGCTTCTTTGGCGTAGGGTCCCTTTTCGGTTCGTGGCTCGGGTATGGGTGGCCTTTTGTCTGTCCGTGGAGGATTCTGGGATTTGGCCAGGAACGTGTCGAGAACATTCACCTCTGGACTTGTGGTTTTGCTTGTCTCTCCCGTTTAAGGTGGGAGGAGCACGATTGGCGTAAGGCCGGGCTGCGCATTTCAATTCGTTCCTTTGTCATGGCTTTCTTGAAGCATCAATAGTGGCTTTGAGATCTTCCCAAGACGGGGTTGGATTATCTGGACCTTCGGGCCTTCGGTGGCGGTGCGGCTCGTCCCAGTGATCATGGAGCAAACATTGCCGTGGCCCTGTGCGAGAACTAGGCTGGGGAGATTTCTTTGGAGTAGATGACATAGTAGTCAAACTTTCTGAGGGTTCTCCAAGGGTTCCGGCGTGGGATCACCAGATTCATACCTCTTTTTCGGTTTTGTTGAGAAGATAGCTTCTTCTTTCGTCGAGGACGGCCCTCGTTCATTGCATCACTGGAATTCCATTTCCAGGACAAACACTTCCTGTCGCGAGCGTCCCACCGAGATGTGTTCGTTGTTCGGCGGTGGTACCGGGACCTCGGGAGGCTGGATGGGCGAGGCTTTCCTCTGGAAGGTCTTGTGGCCTTACGTCATGCTTGCATGGCTCGTACGAGGGTAACGAGGTTGACTTACGGGGAGACAATGAGAGATGTTAGAGGCTGTAGGAGCGATCATGGCTTAGGAAGCCCCGGGTAGTTGGGTGGCTAAGGTTCCAGTGGTGCATGGCACCTTCGATCGAGCTTGTTGCTCACCTTGACGTTTCTCAATAGCCGTGAGGACACGCCAAACTTCTTCCGGTGTTGGGAAATTTCTTGGGGGTAAGGTCCCGTTCTCATCCTTGTTATCCACTTGACTTGGCCATGGGGATTTGTGGTGTCACAGTGACGGAGGCTGGGAAGGAGGTAGGACCTTCTTGTTTTGACCTTTGGGAGACGGGTTCCGGGTACTCTCGACCACTCTCTGTTAGGCTGGAGGGTGATGGGCAAGGTTTAGACACGGGAATGGCCTAACGGGATAAAAGGAGGAAAGCTCACGTGGCATGCGGTTTCCGTTTCTTTTATTTTTTGATTTTTTTTTTTTTGTTGTTTTAATTTACTTAAAACATGTTTTCTCAGAATCCTAGGTAGGTTGGAAAAGATTGCTCTTCTTTTTCGCAACTATGCTAGATCCTGGGTCGATGGAGACCATACGTGCGGCTATAAGCCCCTCGTTTTGCACACAGTATTTCGACATCCCGGGGTGGACGGCCCAGGCGAGGTCCTATAGTGCAAGCGGTTTCCACCGGCCTAAAGAAAAATCGAACCTAAGGACCGAGCTTTGTCATGTTCGTTTTGATGCGTTAGCCATGTGAATAGTGAACCGAGCCGGCCACCGAGTCAAGATCGAGGTCAAGAGTTCGGCATGACCTCTCTTTACCTTGCTTGCGCAAGGGATGCAGTGACGTTAGGCGTTAGGTGGGTCATATCGTCATGGGCGACGTATCAAAGGCGTGATGACATGGTGTCATGCGGCATGGATGTATATCAGGACGGAACATCGTGCAGGTGTAGCCGGAAATCAAGATCGAGGTCAAGATTTTAGCATGACCTTTCATCGCTTTGCTTGCGCAAGGGATCTTGAGTTCGAGCCTTGACTCGAGAAAATGGCCGGCATGGTATATGTATCCAGTTTGTATGACACGGGCTGAGTAAAAACCAGCAGTGCGGGACGAGTGTGACTCAAGACTCAAACGTGCGGGGTTGACGCTTGGCTAGGATGGGATGTTTGGAATGATCCCGTGCGCGCCCAAGAGGCCTAGGAAGACCAAACGGACTGCAAGCGAGACCACTCCGGGTTAAGGGTTGTAGTGTGCGGTGTATCCGAGCGGCGGTGCGCATAGTGTGCGGTGTAGCAGAGCGGCGGTGTGAGTAGAGTGCGGTGTAACCGAGGCGACGGTGCGCGTAGTGTGCGGTCTCTAAAATTCTTTTACGAGTAAAATAGAAATTTTTGAAGAATTTTAAATGTATGCACAGATGTATATTGATGCATTTTTTTGTATTTTTATTTTTTTTTGTAAAATAAAAACGAAGCACGTGCACACACACAACAGTTAAAGGAAGGGGTAAAATGAAAGTTTGACCCTCATCATCGTTTTAAAAATCTTTTGTTTTGTTTAAAAGTTTTTAAAACAAAAATCCCAGCAGTCGCCAACTGAAATTACCCGGGATCCGGCTCGCGCGCGGATGGTGCCCCCGTGCATCTCGCGTTCGTTCGCTGTTCGGGAATGTTCGCCCGGATCAGAGCGGCACAATCGCGCCCGGCATCGCTTATTCCGTTTTAGCGTTGCGTGTTGGAGGTGTCTCGCCGTTTTGCTTTCGCATTTTGTAGAGTCGCCACGCCGTTTTTATTAAGCCCAAAACATTGAAAAAGGGCATCGGTTTAAAGATAAATTTTAAAGCTGTTTTTGTGTGATGAGATTTTGAGTTCGGAGGTCAGATGACTCCTCGGGAAGAGAATATTAGAATATTAGAGCTCACCCGAGTCGCCTCGTAAAACGAGTCTTTCGGATACCCCTAATATCCTTTAAAAAGTTGTGTGTGTGTGTGTGTGCTTTTAAAAATGCATCTTTGTATCGGATATCTACATTGTATTGAAATGTATTGAAATAGAATAGGAAGGAAGCCTTACCAATGTTGGTTCGTGTCTCTGTCTTCCGCAGGGAATAGTGTTTGAGGTCGGAGTAGCGTTCGGTATGGATCGGGATTGCTTCGGGGATGCCGGTTGTCTGCGGACGGAGTTTCGGCGTGAGTTGAGGTTGTAGGCTGCGTTCGGGCGAGAGGTTCGGCGTGCGTGGGGATCGTCGGGATTACTCGGGCGAGTTTCGGCGTGCGTTGTGGTGGCGGAGTCACTCGGGCGGAGTTTCGGCGTGGTTTGGGATCGTCGGTTTGACTCGGAAAGAGCCGGGACACCGGGAAAGACCGAGCGAGGCCTCGGAGTACCACGAGGGGCCTCGGAGTACCTCGAGAGTGCCTCGGGGCAGCGCGGGAGCGTCTCGGGAGGCGCTCGGAGGCTTCGGAGCACCTCGAGGGGCTCGGAAGGCCTCGGAAGGATCCGAAGGGCCGGGAATGCCTCGAAAGGTCTTAGAGGGGAGCCGAAGGCTTAGGGAGGAAGAGAGAAGTGGGAGGTGTGAAAAAATGAGGAGGGGGAGCCCTCTATTTATAGTCTCGGATTTCGGTGCAAAGAGGTCCGTACGGACCTCCTTGGTTATCCGAGATTTTGGTTTTCCTCGATTTGAGGGAATATGCAATGATGGTGAATATTCTGGAAATGATGATGTCCCCTTGCAAAGAGGTCCGTACGGACCATCTTGCATGCAAAGAGGTCCGTACGGACCAAGTCTGCATGGAAACCATCATTTCTCCCGGGATTTGAGGGAATATTGTGGACTTTAAGGGGATTCAGTAATTATGGAAACAAAGAGGTCCGTACGGACCTATATTGCTTTTCCAGTTTCCTGAAAATTCCCGAAAGGTCCTTTTGTCCCTTTTTATCCCAGAAAGGCTCCTCCCCTAGTTTGGTTGGGGGTTTGAGAGGGTTTTGAGAGGGTTTTGAGTGAGAGAGGTCTCTGAGACTGCGTGGATGAGTCTGCGGTGTTTCCCGTGTGTTTGAAAGGGAGTGATCCAGATTGGGGTACTTACAACGACACAAACACAGTCAGAGGACACAACACATCCTCACGCACGACACAAACATAGTCAGAGGACACAACATATCCTCACAAAGGACGCAACCACAAGTCACAAGGCATAACATGCCCTCATCTATTTCTAGCCCGGAAGGCTTTAAATCACTCAGTCCAGGAGACTACATAAATCAGCCAGATCACTATCCGCAGCCCGTAAGGCTCTAAACCACTCGGTCCGGAAGACCGTATAAACCTCCCAAATCATTATCCCCAGCCCGAAAGGCTTTAAACCACCCTGTTCGAAAAACCGCAAAATTTCCATTTCAAGACGCCACCACGTCCTCAATATCGACCTCAGCAGTCACACCATTTCAGGATGCCACCACATCCTCACAATCGACCTCAGTGGTCACACATTACTTCAGGGCACCACCACGCCCGCATACACTCACAATTTCACGACGGCGAACTACGATCAAGCTTGATTCCCGCAAGGGATACTTAGGAATCCTATCACAGGGTCCAGACAACCCACCTATACGGTCACCTAGGACGCCACCACGTCCTCACAACCGACCTATATGGTCACCCAAGATGCCACCACGTCCTCACCACTGACCTATACGGTCACCAGGACGCCACCACGTCCTCACAACCGACCTATATGGTCACCCAGGACGCCACCACGTCCTCACCACCGACCTATACGGTCACCCAGGATGCCACCACGTCCTCACAACAGACCTATACAGTCACCCAGGATGCCACCACGTCCTCACCACCGACCTATACGGTCACCTAGGACGCCACCGCGTCCTCACTAACCGACCTATATGGTCACCTAGGATGCCACCACATCCTCACCGCTGACCTATACGGTCACCTAGGATGCCACCACGTCCTCACCACCGACCTATACGGTTACCCAGGACGCCACCACGTCCTCATAACCGGCCTAAACGGTTACCTACTGGACACTGACATGTCTACTTCCCCACACACCCGAACTACGATCAGGCTTGATTCCCGCCAGGGATACGTAGGAATCCTATCACAGGGTCCAGCCAACCCACCTATATGGTCACCTAGGACGCCACCACGTCCTCACAACCGACCTATACGGTCACCCAGGATGCCACCACGTCCTCACCACCGACCTATACGGTCACCCAGGACGCCACCACGTCCTCACAACCGACCTATATGGTCACCCAGGACGCCACCACGTCCTCACCACCGACCTATACGGTCACCCAGGATGCCACCACGTCCTCACAACAGACCTATACAGTCACCCAGGACGCCACCACGTCCTCACCACCGACCTATATGGTCACCTAGGACGCCACCGCGTCCTCACTAACCGACCTATATGGTCACCTAGGATGCCACCACATCCTCACCGCTGACCTATACGGTCACCTAGGATGCCACCACGTCCTCACCACCGACCTATACGGTTACCCAGGATGCCACCACGTCCTCATAACCGGCCTAAACGGTTACCTACTGGACACTGACATGTTTACTTCCCCACACACCCGAACTATGATCAGGCTTGATTCCCGCCAGGGATACGTAGGAATCCTATCACATGGTCCAGCCAACCCACCTATACGGTCACCTAGGATGCCACCACGTCCTCACAACCGACCTATACGGTCACCCAGGACGCCACCACGTCCTCACCACCGACCTATACGGTCACCCAGGACGCCACCACGTCCTCACAATCGACCTATATGGTCACCCAGGACGCCACCACGTCCTCACCACCAACCTATACGGTCACCCAGGATGCCACCACGTCCTCACAATAAACCTATACGGTCACCTAGGATGCCACCACGTCCTCACCACCGACCTATATGGTTACCTAGGACGCCACCGCATCCTCACTAACCGACCTATATGGTCACCTAGGATGCCACCACATCCTCACCGCTGACCTATACGGTCACCTAGGACGCCACCACGTCCTCACTACCGACCTATACGGTCACCCAGGACGCCACCACGTCCTTACAACCGGCCTAAACGGTTACCTACTGGACACTGACTGTCTACTTCCCCACACACCCGAACTACGATCAGGCTTGATTCCTGCCAGGGATACATAGGAATCCTATCACAGGGTCCAGCCAACTTACCTAAATGGTCACACACCTCAGGACACCACCACATCCTCACGCGATTTAGATCAAGACCCTTATCTTATCGACCACCCCACTTCCTCCGTAAGTGACGCCGTCGAGGGGCTTCTGTAAGTACCCCAATCTGGATCACCCTCTTCCGAGCTCTCGGGAAATACTGCAGACTCACTCAAACGCAGTCTCGAACACCCGAAACCCTCAAAAAACCTTCCAAACCCTTCAAAAACTCTCAAAGGCCTAAAAAACCACTAACCAAACCAAGGGGGGCCTTTCTGGGACAAACAAACACAGAAGGACCTTGTGAGAATTATGCAGAAACTGGGAAAAGCATGGAGGTCCGTACGGACCTCTTTGCATGCCATAAAGGTTCATACGGACCTTCTTGCTACCAAATCTCATGATTACAAAATCCCTCGAAAGTCCACGAGATTCCCCTAAATCCGGGAAAACCAAATTTTTAGTTTAGCATGGAGGTCCGTACGGACCTTATTGCACGAAAATTTTTACTATAAATAGAGGGCTCCCCCTCCCTCATTTCACACACCATCCTCTTCTACTCTCTCCCTAGGCCTTCTGGCTTCCACTCTAAGTCCTCCTGAGGCACCCCCGACCCCTTTCGGTTCCTTCTGAGGCCTTCCGAGCTCCCTTGTGGTGCTCTGAAGCCTTTCCAAGCTCTCCCGAGATGCTCCCCTGCTGCCCCGAGGCACTCTAGAGGTACTATGAGACCCCTCGTGGTACTCTGAGGCCTCGCCTGGTCTTTCCCGAGGCGTTCCTGCTCTTTCCGAGTCAAACCGGCAACTCGAACGCACGCCGGAACTCTGCCCGAATGCAACCGACGATCCCGACGCACCCCGAACCTCTGCCCGAATCCAACCGACGATCCCCGTGATCCCAACGCACGCCGAACCTCTGCCCGAGTGCACACCCGACAATCCCGAGGCACGCTGAAGCTCCGTCCGCAGACAACCGGCACATCCCGAAGCAATCCCGGTCCGTCCCGGAACACTATTCCATCCTCAAACACTATTCCCCCACGGAAGACAGACACGAACCAACATTGGTATGACTTCCTTCCTACACTATTTCAATACATTTCAATAAGCAGTGTAAAATGTAGACATCCGACACCGCATGCATTTTTAAAAAAGCACACACACACACAACATTTAAAGAAAGAATGGGTATCGAAAGACTTGTTTTTACGAGGCTACTCGGGTGAGCTATAATATTCTAATATTCTCTTCCCGAGGAGTAACCTGACCTCCGAACTCAAAAATCTCATCACACAAAAAACAGTTTATTATTATTTTAAACTGAAGCCTTTTCTCAATGTTTTGGGCTTAATCAAAACGGCGTGGCAACTCTACAAAAAAACACGGTGAGGCAACTCCCAACGCACAACAAAAAAACGAGAGATGCCAGATGCCGCGGCGCGATCGCGCTGCCTCTCGGATCCAGGCTATTTCAATGAGGCTTCCTTTTCCAGGGGAATCTAGGTCGCCCATAGGTAGTTCGTCTCCCTCTTCTTCTAGGACTGATTCCCCTATTTCCTTGTCTTCTGTAGATATGGAAACTAATAACCAATGTCAGGAGGCCGATCAAAGTGAGGTTTCGACCTCTACCTCTGCAAGAATTGTGGACCTATTTTTTTCCTTGGTGATCGCCGGTCAAGGTGAAAGGGGATACGTGGCCCTCAGGCCCCAGGACGGTAGGAGATCTGCAGAGTCCCGCCTCCGAATCCTACACGAGCATTTGGAGGTATCTAGTGAGGACTACCAATTGTGTCATTTCACTGAGAGGTGATAAAATGCTGAATCTTGGGTGCACAGGGTCCTAAATTCGAGCAAGGTTACCTTCTACAATGGACAGTTCGAGGTAGGACTGAGACTACCCTTAGAACCTTTTATATGCGAGTTTTGGAAGTGTATGGCCGCTATTACCATGCAAGTGATAGCAAGCTCGCATTTGCTATGGTGTGCCGGTTCGTAGGGTACGAGCCATGCATGCACGACTTTAGGAGGTTCTTCAAGGTAGTGGTTAATGAAATGACCTGGAGGATTATGACTCAGCCAAATCTAAGGCGCCCAAGTTCTTAGTCACTTTACCCGTCAAGTACTCGGGCTGGAAGAGTCACATGATCCTGGTGGAGATTAGAAAAGGATGGGAATTTCCTTTGCTAACTATTAACTCATCGCCGATGAAGGAAGAGGATTATTGGGTCCCTAAGTGGAGCAATGTATTGACTCGAAGGTTGATGACTGTATCGCGTAAGAGCATGGTCAACTAGAAGACGTTAGAGTCGAGCAAAGACTATTATGTCCAGATGGACATGATGATGGGCGGCGAGGATGAAGTTGCTCCTCTAGTCCCTATAATTAGAAGCCTTAGGTATCCAGATAGGGTGATACATGAGCGGGAAAGGTTTGAGGCACGATGTCCCCTGTGTAAGAGGGTGTCAGGTCACTGCCGGCGATTGGACCATTACGGCGGGTAAGTACCTTCTCATAGCCACTCACTTTTTGCCTTGCTTTTTGATCGTTGATTGCCTTATCTTAAATTTCCACTCTTTGTTTTGTATAATTCTAAAGCCCGAGCAAGAAATTTAGATGGAGCGAATCATGACCTTGGTGACCGAAGGAGAGCAGAAAAAGCTATATTTGCGCCAATGCGTGGTCTAGTAGGGAGAGGGAAACCACAGCTTGGAACAACTTTCTTCCTAAATAAGGAGTAGGTATGGTTCCTATTGATGTCACGGAGCCAGTCTAGCCGATAGAGGATGTGATGCTAGCCAAAATGTGGAAAGGCACGCTAAGCTCCTAGTACGGAAGGTGGTGCAGATCCTAAAGCTGTACAAAGGTCAAGTACTGACCTGCAACTCGAGTTAGCGGTCGAACAAGGGCCTACTAGTGATTTCATCGACCTGGAGCTAGAGCTCGAGGGTCAATATGATAATGATGACATCCAGGCAGTCAACCGAAATAGGAAAAGGTCCAGAGCGAAGGCCGACATTGAAGAGGTTAGTCCCTCAGGAGGATTGGACCGATCGAACCATCTAGGCTAGCGTGGTCTATCTACAACCCTCCTCTTGGTCAAGCATCAAGGTCAAGAGATGCAAGGGCGGTACAGTCCTTGGTGGATGCTCAAAGTGACGTTGCTCCTTTGACTAAGGTAAACTCTATGTGTCGCCAGTATCCCGAGATAGCTCCGGGGAAGGTCGAAGTTTAATGGGAGGCCGGTAAAGACCTTCTAGCCTCTTTTGCTAACTCTAATCTAATGCCTGAGGAGTTCAGTGACCACTCCGTCCTGGTGGCCTATGAGGTACCACTTGTCTTTCTCTCAATTTTTTCCGTTCCACTAAGTACAAAATTTTGATCATTCCTCTTTTGTCTTGCAGTCTCTTGCCTTGGTCGATCAGGACAGGTGTGGGTGGAGGGCATCCTTAGATAGGGAGAAAAGTGCTCAGGCTAACCTCGCCATGAAGGTCAAAGAGGCAGAGGAGCTGAAAAAGAAACTCCATGATCTAGACGCTCGATGCTCAATAAAATAAGGGGCCCACTTCAACACAAAGAAGGAAAGGGATGAAGATTACAAAGCTCTAAGGGTTGCACATGAGCAGTTGGCTCCCTTCAAGGGGCAGGACATGGCTTGGGCCCCCTTTGGAGGCCAAACTAGAGAATGAGGCTGCTCTTGCTCGCCAGGATAAAATCAAATTGGAGGGTAGGGTCGAACAAATCACCAAATTGTTTCAAGATCGTGATTACAGGATGCTGAAGTTGGATGATGACCATCGAATTGCGACGATCAAGTGGGAGGAAGAGACCTAAGGTAGGCAGAAAGTGGCAGTTGAGAGGTACAAGAATAGTGATGAGTGCTACAACGTCATTGTATCCCGAGCTCGTGACTTTTTTGGAGTCGGACACAAGCATATGGCTCATCGTGTCATGGTAGATCCCACTGTTGACTTGAGTGTTGAAAAACTATCTCAGTAGGCGTGCGAAGATCTCTTTTACGATGTAGCCCACGTTGGTCACTTTCTTGTCTCTTACGATGCTAACGACCTAGCCGTGATATCCAAACAAGATGCTGAGGATGGGCTAGAGTCTTGGATTGCACCTGCCGTTCAACCAAATTTTGATGTTGTTGTCCAAGAGATTATGCATGCAGATGAGGAGGAGGATGTCGAAGTTAATCATGAACAAGTTTTTGATGACGCTGTGCAACGACATTAGTAGTGTTAATTTGCTTTCTTTTCAGTAGTAATGAACAAGTTTCTAGACAATTTTTGGTTCATTTGATTGTCACATTTTGGTCCGGTTTGGGAGGCGCTTTGCTTTGTAGTTTTTGTAATGGTTGATCTTGGCCTGTTTAGGGAGATCATCCTTTAAAAGCTTATTTAATTTTGACTGTAGCCCTAACCCATCTTGGGTGGGTATATCGTATGATGAATGTCTTTTTTACACCTGCTATGTTATAGCGAGATAGGATGTGTTTGGGTTGAACATGTTACTAGGCGCTGTCGACCCAAACTTTTGAAACGAAGTCGTCTTTGTTTTATTGTCGAACTTGTTTGAGAACGAGATCGACGAAGACTTTAGTCGGATTTGTTTTGGGAATGAGATCGACTAAGAGTCGTACTTGTTTTAGATAACGAGATCGGCTAAGAGTCAGATCGGTTTTAGAGAACGAGAATGACTAAGAGTTTAGTCAGATCTGTTTAGAGAACGAGATCGACTAAGAGTCGGATCTGTTTAAGAGAACGAGATCGATTAGGACTTTATTCGAACCTTTTTAGAGAACGAGATCGACTAAGAGTCGTATCTATTTTAGAGAATGAGATCGACTAAGAGTCAAATCTATTTTAGAGAACGAGATCGACTAAGAGTCGAATCTATTCGACTTATGATTCGTAATTGACCAGTCAGTCGAATTAGATAGACTTTACTAATTCTTTAATCGTTCAGTACAAGAAAGTGATATGGTGAACCTTTATTCTAGAGAAACTCTTTTTCATTAAAATCGTAACAATTACAAAGGAAACTGCCTGACTCTTACATAGGTACAGGAAAAAACTTAAAAGTAATACTCTGTTAGATGGCTAGCATGCCATGGATGTTTCAACTCACTTTCTTCTGGGTTTCTGATCATGTATGTCCCTTCCTTCATTATTTCGGTAAGGATGTAGGGGCGTACCCAGTTGGGCGATAATTTGTTTTGCTCGACCTTCCATCCCGTCAATTCGATTTTTCGAAGGACATAATCGCCAATCTTAAAGGACATTCTCTGATCCATAAGTGAGAGCAAATGAGGTTTCCCCCGTGGGCCCCCGAGTGGTTGTGCGGATTGCCCAAAGAACAAGTGGGAGGTCTTCCAACCATCTGCCTCCTCGTCCACACAAATTTTGCTTGTTTGTTGTCCTAAGGACAGGCGACTGACTATTGCCAATGTTTCACGCCTAACCTGATCATCTCCGCTTCCAACCTTTTTGAAAACTAAAGACCGTTGTCAGATACGATTGAATGTGACACCTTAAAACGACACCAAATGAAGTCCTGAATGAAATTGATGGCGTTTTCTGTTATAATTTTTGCCAAAGGCTCTTCTTCAATCCACTTGGTGAAGTAGTCGATCATCACGATGACGTACTTGCAATTACCACGGGTGGATAGGTAGGGTCCGATCAAATCTATCCCCACGTGTCGAAAGGCCAAATGGCAATCACAGGAGTTTGTTCGGTGGTTGGCAGTTTAGGTAGATCGGTATATTTCTGGCATCTGTCACACTTTTGAACATACACACGAGCGTATTCTCTCAAATGCGACCGGTAATACGCCAAAGTGATTATCTTATCGGCCAAAGTTCTAGCCCCTGGAGTCCAACACATACGCTATTGTGAACTTCGAAGAATCGGTTTGGGACCTCCTGAGGCTGGACGCACCTTAGGAGTGGCTTGGTGAACGACCTTCAAAACAATGCCCCACCATGAATGGTAAATCGTGGGGAATTCTTTTTTATCATTCGAGCTCTTTGCTCATCTTCAGGGAGTTTGCCGCTCTCGACATAGACCTTAATCTCGTGATTCCAAAATATGGCATTGATTTCGAAGCACGTGACTTGAACCCGCTCATAAGCTGGCTGGTCAAGGTAAGATACGGGCTGGTTGTTATCTTCATCTGACGTTGCCAATTTCGAGAGTAGGTCAGCTATCTTATTATCCTCGTGGCCTATTGTAAGTACCCAAATCCGGATCGTCAAAATCCGTTAAAAGTTAACCGAAATCCGTTAACTGGCCCTTCCCAGGTTAACCGGAACCTGTTAAGCTCCCCGCTCTCGAGTCAACGAGACATCCCGGGACTGCCCCGTGCATCCCGACATCAAAGTGTACTCAACACACGTTATCACACGTAAAAGTACAACTTTCCTTGAAAAACGCACTTTCCGGGGGCGTTTCAAATATTTTTCGAACAGTTATTTAAAAAACGGACAAAACCGAGAATAACGGGACAAAATCTCTAGCCTAGGTGAGTCACAGGGGCACGTGGCACGCATGCCAAGCCCCACAAATCAACATCAATCAAATTTGAGGGTGAAAAGACCAAAATGCCTTTATTTTGAGTGATTGGCCGTCCGGCCTGTTTTACCCCAAAAACCAAAATTCCCCTCAGGTCCTCCAATTTTCCAAAATATCCAAACCCCCCCCCCCAAATTGAACCTTAGGCCGTCTGGCCTGTTTTGCATTTTCACCCTATAAATACAAGGGCTGTCATTTGTAAAAAAAAAAAAGAGAAAAACATTAACCCCTCTTCACAAACCTCACGGCATAAACCAGTTTCACCCCCCCGAGCCCCGTTTTGTCTCGATTTGCGTGAAATCCCGTTTTCCGACCAAACACAAACAAAAAAACCTCAAAACACCATTCAAACACCAAAACTATATCCCGTATACGTAAACCGAGTCAAAGAGTCACCCCTAGCCATAAGTAACACACTCTCTCTCTAAAACTCATTTTGTCTCGATTTACGCGTCAATCGCTATTATCATTTCGGTCGAAACTTTTAAAATGTAGACGTAACGCCGTCTACGGGGTTCGATACGTTTTACCCCAAAATCATCTTCTCTCCCGTAAGAGTAGTAATTTCGGATTAAAACGGCATTCCGGCCCCCTTTTTTACGTTTTATGTTATTTACGGTCCGGATCGTTTGATCCGTTGATTCGCACATTTACCATTCGAACCGTTTTGTTCGTGATTGTCATTTACTAAATCCGGATCGTTTGATCCGTCAATACCGTCATTTAATTTATATGCCTTTACAACTCCGAGCCATTTGGCTCGTCGATCGCATCTTTACTGTCCGGATCGTTTGATTCCGTTGATACAACACTTTAAATACTGTCATTTACAAGTCCGAGCCGTTTGGCTTGTGATAGTATTTACTTATAAAAGTCTGAGTCACAAAATGACTCGTTGATCACATATCATTTAATACCTCTTTTCATAAAATTGGTCACAATGTAATGCCCGGTTCAAAACCGGAGTTCGTCATTCGAACTCCTTTTCAAAACAACGCAAAACCGACGTTTGACATTCAAACGCTCATTTTCGACTCCAAACCCGACGTTGGACATTCAAACGATCTTTTCACTAAAATCAACGTTTGACATTCAAACTAAAGATTTAAACTTGTCCTTCGAACGCCGTTTTCAAAATAACTCAAAATCGACGTTTGTCATTCAAACGCTCGTTTTTATCATTAAAATCAACGTTTGTCACTCAAACCAAGATTAAGCTTGACATTCAAGCCCCTTTTCAAAAATGCAACACACATACACACACGCACACAATTTCAAGAAAGGTAGAAAGACTCATCATACGAGGCATTTCGGGTGATCTCAATATACTCTTCCCGAAACGTAACGTGACCTCCGAACCTAACAATCTCTGATACAAAAAAGCCATTTTTAAAGTTTGGGCTCATAATACAAAACGTCATATTTTCAAAGCCATTTGTCAAGTTTAGGTTCATAATACAAAACTCCACTTTTTCAAAGCCTTTTTTATGTTTTGGCTACAAATTAAAACGACCCCCTTTTTTCAAACTCAGTCATTCTCAACGTTTGGGCTCATAATATAAAACCGCGTGGCGACTCCTCCCCTTCTCCGCAAGCGAGGTCCCAAGTTTTTTTTGCGAAATGCCGCTCGCCGCGCTCCCCCTGCGCGCGATACAGGTAATTTCAGTTGGCGACTCCGCTGGGGACAAGCAATGTTTTTCAAAACTACCGTTGTTTAAAAAAACATTCCGTGGGTCAAACTTTCGTTTACCCTTCCTAGTTTTTGTGTGCGTGTGTTGATCAAAACATCGAACTGTTTTCGAAACAAAAAAAAAAGATGTTGCATTTTCATCTCATCCAAAATCATAACATGTTCGTGCATTTCCGTTCATACTTGATTTTCATGCTATATTTTGAACTGCGCATAAATTCTTTAAAACGTATTCTGAAAATTTATATTTTCTCAGAAAAAGAATTTAGTGACTGCACACTACTTACACTGCTGCCTCGGTACACCGCTGTAAGTACCCCAATCTAGATCACCCTCTTCCGAGTACACAGGAAACACCGCAGACTCACAAACGCAGTCTCAAAGACCTCTGGCACTCAAAACCCTCAAAAAACCCTCAGCCAAACCAAGGGAGGAACTTTTCTGGGATAAAAAGGGACAAAAGGACCTCTTGGGAATTTTCAGAAAATTGGAAAAGCATTTAAGGTCCGTACGGACCTCTTTGTTTTAATAATTAATGAATCCCCTTAAAGTCTACAATATTCCCTCAAATCCCGGAGAACATCATTACCCCCTACATGGTTGGTCCGTACGGACCTCTTTGCATGCTGAGATGGTCCGTACGGACCTTATTGCATAGGGTACATCATCATGGCTGAATCTTCTTCATCATCACATATTCCCTCAAATCGAGGAAAACCAAAATATTGGATTACCTAGGAGGTCCGTACGGACCTCTTTGCAATTTTCTGGCACTATAAATAGAGGGCTCCCCCTCCCTCATTTTCAGACAATTCCCTCTTCTCTCCTCTCCCCCAGCCTTCAGGCTCCCCTCTAAGACCCTTCGGGGCACTCCCGGCCCCTTTCGGATCCTTCCGAGGCCTTCCGAACCCCCTTGCGGTGCTCCGAAGCCTCCCCGAGCGCTCCCGCGATGCTCCCGCGCTGCCCCGAGGCACTCTTGAGGTACTCTGAGGCCCCTCGTGGTACTCCGAGGACTTGCCTGGTCTTTACCGAGGCGTCCCGGCTCTTTCCTCGACCGGCGATCCCAAACCACGCCGAACCTCTGCCCGAATCCAACCAACAATTCCAACGCACGTCGAACCTCTGCCCGAATCCAACCAACGATTCCAACGCACGCCGAAACTCTGCCCGAGTGATCCCCGCGATCCCAACGCACGCCGAAACTCTGTCCGCAGACAACCGGCCCCTTTTCCGAAGCAATCCCGGTCCGTACCGGAACACTATTCCGTCCTCAAACACTATTCCCCTGCGGAAGACAGACACGAACCAACATTGGTAAGGCTTCCTTCCTACACTATTTCAATACATTTCAATAAAGCAGAGTACAATGTAGTCATCCAATACAACATGCATTTTTAAAAAGCACATACACACACACACACAACAGTTAAAGAATGTTAGGGGTATCCGAAAGACTCGTTTATACGAGGCGACTCGGGTGAGCTCTAAGATTCTAATATTCTCTTCCCGAGGAGTCATCTGACCTCCGAACTCAAAATCTCATCATACAACAAAAAACAGTTTATTTTTAAACTGATGCCCTTTTTCAATGTTTTGGGCTTAATAAAAGCGGCGTGGCGACTCTACAAAGCAAAAACACGGCGAGACACCTCCAACACACGAAAAACAGCGCCGCAAGGCCTGCGAAATGCCAGATGCCGGGGCGCGATCGCGCTTGTAAGTACCCAAATCTGGCTCATGCCTTCCGGTTAAGTTTCCCGGCAATTCCGGCAAGTTTTCCAGCAATTCCCTAGACTTTCCTAGAGTTCTGGAGCAATTCCGGAACTGTTCCAAACCTTCTGAGAGGTGAAGGGACTGCTTGGAATTAAAGAAACAAGTTTTTCTTTTATGCAGAATTCCCTTCTAGAAGACTGCCACCTTGCACGTTTCTAGAAGGAACTGGATAAGGCTTGTTATGTCGTGCGACATAACCTGCCATGAAAACTTCTAGAAGACTGCCACCTTACATGGTTCTAGAAGGGAAACGGTTATGGCTTGTTATGTCGTGCGACATACTAAGCCACTACCATGCAGCCTATAAATAGAGGCCTGTACCTCTCATTTTAGGCACCCCTTTTTCACTCCTCAGTGCCACTCTACCAAGAATACGCCCAGGAGCCTACTCTCTCTTCCCATACACACCCAAAACACACACTAATCTTCCCAAATCAATCACCATTCAACCAATCCCACACACACTTCCTATACACCTCAAGAAACAAAGGTTCTCACGAAACCAAGGCTTTATATCAGATCTGAAGGTTGCTGTTTTGAAGGCTCCTATATCTAACTTGATATAGGAAGTCGTGGTCTTCAAGGGTAACGATTTTCTACCCTTTTCCTCTTTCTATCTCCTTTGTATATGAAATCTCTATTCTAAATGTGTGGATAATGATGTATCTTGATTAAAGTTGCATGCTTTAGCCTCATATTACTTAGATCCATATCTATTTGCACATCATTTCATGTAATAACGTTGGTTTGACATTGTTTTTGCATGAACACTCGAGATGAGTATGGATCCCTCATATCCACACCCTCTTGAAGTGTTCACTATTGAAATACTTGATCTCTGAGACCCATTTGTGATGCAACTTGCCCAGAATGTGGCTTTGCTGTGTCTGCAAATGTGGCTCATGAAAGTCTCTGCAAATGGCTAAGTATGTCACGCGACATAGGCAACCTATGTCACGCGACAACATTGGCCAGTTTGCAGAAACTTCATCTTTTCACTTGTAATCTGGTTTTTACCTTTCCACACTCCCTTGAAATGTTCATATACATGTTTTTTGAGATCTATCAGTGAAGTAACTTGGCTATATTAATGCCTTGTTGCCTCTGCAAGTCCCAGTTGTTAAGGTCTCTGCAAATGGCTAAGTATGTCACGCGACATAGGCAACCTATGTCACGCGACAACTTTGGCCAGTTTGCAGAACCTTCATCTGTCCAGTTTGTAATCTGATTTTAACCCTTACCATGTTATAATCTGATGTCAATCTGCAATTTAAATGGTATCTTTGTACATAAAAATGTCATCTTTTCATTAAAATGCCATTTTCATACATAAAGGTGCATCCTTTGCACCTAAAACCCATTTTTCATGCATTAAAATCATTCCCTTTGCATTCAAATTAGCATCCTTTGCATTAAAATCTCTTTTTTATATTAAAGGTGTATCATTTGCATTAAAAGTCATTTCTTCACATCAAAGTAGCATCCTTTTGCCTTCAAAATAACATTTTCATGCATCCTTTGCATATAAAATGCTATTTTTCCATATAAAGTTGCATCCTTTGCATTAAAATCATTTCTTTACATAAAAAGCATCCTTTGCAAACCAAATATCATCTTTCGCAACCCAAAATGTCATCTTTTCACTAAAAATGTCATTTTTATCCTAAAAACATGCATTTCCCCATGTCCCCTTTAGCAACCTTCGGAACGGACCGGTGTAAAGATCCTATCTTTACATCGTTCCTTCCATTAAAGGTGTCATAATCTCTTTAGAAAGGGATATACCTTGAACCCGATATCTCCGATTATCACTTAAGACGAGCATGAAGCATATATAAGCTCAATCGTCTTAAGGTGTAGGATTGATGGGCTAAGGTCACTCCTTTCCTAAAGAACCTCATTTTGGATTATAAAAGAGAGTCTTTCTCTCGATCACGCAAGTCCCAAGGTTAAAAAGCGATGATCACAAGTCCAAGATGAGGACGGGATCAAAATCCCGAATACATAAAATCCAAGAAATCCCGAGCGACAACCAATAAATGGTTTGTACGTCCGGAAGACAACTTGGGACATTCCCTCCCCTTTTATTCAAACACATGCACACAAGAAAGCACGCAAGGAATCACGATAAACGGAATCTAGGGAGACTTGCTACGGCAAGGCACCTTGGGTGAACGACGATCCGTTCTTCCCAAGGGGTAACTTAACCTCCGAACCCATAAAAACCTTTTTTTCAAAGTTTTGAGAAAATCAAAATGGCGTGGCGACTCCGTTTTTCAAATTAAACCGGATGTTTTCAAACTCGCGTGAATCTGATCTAAAAAACACAAAATTTAGAATTTGGGCACACATTCACAGTTTGGCGACTCCGCTGGGGACATCCCAAAGGAGAAAAGCTTTCATTTTTAAAATAAACGATACCCGGTATATAGGTGGAAACCACTAACCTTCCTGTATTGCTCCCTAACCCGGGGCTTGGGATAAACTGTGGTTTAACAATCCCACATACCGGTATCACTTTTTGAAAAAAAAAAGAAAGCTTTTCCCTTTGAGCGGGTTAGACTCCCATCGCGGATTCCGTTTATCTTGCTTGCTTTCTTTGCCTTGCATTGCATCATTTGCATCTTGGGATTTGTGCATACTTTGAACAGGAAACAACCTGAAATAGCAAAGGAGTGGAACCTGGAAAATTGATCCATGCAGTCGTACGGCTCAATCCTCCTTGGATTCTGACCGGACGGCCTCAGTGGCAATTCCACCAGGAAAAATTGAGGATAATCTGGCAGCCTTGGCAGCTTGGGGCTATTCAGTTCCAAGACTGACTGGGGCTCCCAGAAAATTTACGTGCCTTTATCTGTTGCATTTTCCCCGTCCCGAAAATCATTCCTTTAAAACACATTTATGAAAATCTCTGTTTTAACTCAAAAAGGAACATTTTTAGGAGACCGCACACTACGCGCACCTTATATATCCTGTACACTTTGCACGCACGTCCCTTTAAACCCGGGGTGGTTTTTCAGCTGCAGTCACGGACAGCCTTACGATGCTCCCGGGCGCGCACGGAATCACCCCAAACTCCCCATGGCAGCCAGTGTCGACCAATGCACAGTCCGTGTCACACGTTTCAAAAAACTGTGACTCTTTGGTTGGTTTTTTGGTCTAGTCCGTGTCATATAGCCCAGTTGCATACCCCCATAAAGGTCAAGCCTTAGTTCATAACGGAAGTCAAGATCTTTCGCAGAAGCAAAACTCTGCCAAAATTCCGACAAGGAAAAGTCGGTAGAATCTTGACTCCGACATTGACTTTGACCTTGACCCGCACGGAATGCGTAAGAGTCGAGACCGAATCCTTGCCAAGAAAATCCAAAAGATCTTTCGCTCAAGCGAAGCTCTGCCAAAATTTCGACAAGGAAAAATTGGCAAGATCTTAACCTGGCATTGACTTCGATTTTGACTCACGCACGGCGTATGCAACAAAGTTCAATGTGACACTGTGTCATCCGGCTTTTACCGCCCGACCCATGCCTATTATCTTCTCGGACATTACCGAAAAGTCAAAACGTCAATCGCGCAAGCGAAATTCTGCCGAAATTCTATCAAGGCTGAAAGACGAGACTTTCCCGGTATTGCCTTGACTATAATTTGCATCGCTCGTGCGTTAAAAGTTCCTATGACCCACTAGACCCGTTAGGAGCGTTCTTCTCTCTCAGTTGGTGGGATCCGCGTGCCCTATAGGACCCTCGCCCGGGGCTGTCCACCCTGGGAGGTCGAAATACAGGTGGAATACGAGGGGCTTATAGACGTATTGACGAAGCCCACTGATCCAGGATCTAGAGTAGTTGCGAAAAAGAAGGGCAAACCCCCTTTTCCAACCAAATAGGAATAAATAAAAGACATTGTTTTAAGTAAACTTGAACAATTAATGTAATCATAATTGCATAGTCCTATCTCTGAAATCCCTAATCAAGACCTCCTTGGTCCGATCTCCGATTTCCGATTTCCCATCTCGACCTTTCACGATCAAATCCCTAATCGTGACCTCCTCGGTCCGATCTCCGATTTCCAATTTCCCATCTCGACCTTTCATGGTCAAATCCCTAATCGAGACCTCCTCGATCCGATCTTCGATTTTTCCCATCTCGACCTTTCATGGTCAAATCCCTAATCGAGACCTCCTTGGTCCGATTTCCGATTTTCCCATCTCGATCTTTCGCGGTCAAACCCCTAATCGTGACCTCCTCGGTCCAATCTCCGATTTTCCCATCTCGACCTTTCGCGGTCAAACCCCTAATTGTGACCTCCTCGGTCCGATCTCCGATTTTCCATCTCTCCCTCTTTCGCAGTCAAATTCCCGATCGCGACATCCTCGGTCCGATCTTCGATTTTTGATCTCGGCCTTTCAAGGTCTCATCTTTTCCGATCAATTAGGATTAGGAGAAAATGTATTTTGAGCAAAACTTAAGCAGATAAGTGCATGTTACTTGAGCCTTTAGCCTAAACACTTACCTCCGAGCCTAAATCTTACCTACCTTCGAATCTAAACCTTACCTATCCCCGAGTCTAAACCTTGCCTGTCCCTTTCCCGCAGCGAGAAAGAAGTGGGCAAGAATACTTGGTCAGCGGCTTTTCAGTGCGGAAAATTTTAGGTTCAGACAGTTCGGCAGAATCGTCAGTTTTGAGTCAGAATGGCAGATTTGACAGAAAGCGGTGAGGGTGCAGGAAATCAGATGGTTAAGAAGGAAGAGTTAGTCCTGGCTTTGGAAAATGCCCATAAGGTTCATGAGGAACAGCAAGCCATGCTTATCGATGCTCTCCGTCGTCATGGAATTCAGGTAACAGTTGAGTCGAACGGTTCTCTGGTAATGGTCGAAGATGAGACTTCGGAGACAGTGATTTCAGTCCCTTCATCCTATAACCAAGACATTCCATCCTACAGCCAGTACCTTCCCCCATCTACATACGATCCTTTGCCAAGGACCACTCCTCCTCCTCAGTCCTTTCCAACATCCCAGCTCATCAGGGCTCCATCGCCCTCAGCTCCTCAGAACGAATTGGGCTTTACCCTGCCTGTCTCTCAGTTCCAGCGATACTCTCCAGTTTATGCTCCAGCATCACAAAATCAGTTTGAGCTATGCGGATATGTTCTGAAGCCCCTATACCCACCTGAATGCAATCATGAGTTGCCAAAGGATGATTCAAGTTTTCAGCTGTCACCTACCGGACTTAATGAATTCAGCCGTCAGTTTCACCAGTCTGCTACTATGGTTCCCTCTGCTGATAGAAGTCCTGTTGCGAGTTCCAGTAACTCGAGAGTCCCCGTTGACCCCCATGTGGCAATGTTGATGGAACAAGTGAAACAAATGCAGGAGAAGCTTGACCTCATGATAAGTACCAACACTCCCTTGACCCAAGATGTCGAACCAGGGAAGGAAATGATTCCACCAAGCTTAACCAAATGCCACCAACACCAAACAGCAACCATACCCAGCTCAGCACCAGTTCCTCACAAAGGAAAGAGTGTCGTAGCCTCCTTCAGCCAAATCTAACAATGGAACCAACTGGACAATGGAAATCCAAGTCTTGAGAACAAGAATGTCTCCCGAAAACTCCGCTCCCTTCATTTCGACAATGCGGATATGCCTTTAAGCAAGATGCTGGAAGAGCTGATGAAAGAAAAGCTGATAAAGCCACTGGAGAATTGGAAGCCCAAGAACCCCAACGTTCAGTTGGATGAGTCTAAGCATTGTCTTTTCCACCAATACCCCGGGCACGACACTGATGATTGCTGCTATTTGAGGCATGAGATCCAGAAGTTGATAGAAGATGGGAAGCTCGAGAACCTCCATGGGCCAAAAACAGAAAGTTATGGTAAGAGGTCGATTCAGGAGATGCAAGGTCAGAAACGTCAGCATGATGTTGGGATGCCCATGAGCAAAGTTTTTGATGATTTGGTGAAACGAGGCCTTCTCACACCTCTCGAGAATTATAAGCCGAGAAACCCATGTAAAGTTGACAGGACCAAGTTCTGTGAGTACCACAAGCATTATGGTCACGTGACAGACAAGTGTTTGGATCTGAAGAAAGAAATTCAATGGTTGATCTACGAAGGAAAGTTCAAGCTCCCTGGCAGTCCAACCAGCGAAGAGTAGCTAGACTAGGGTCTACCTATCCTTAAGCAAGATTAAAAGAATATAGTCTCTCAGTCAACTTTCGTAGGTTCTAGTACTTTTCTCTTTCAATCAAGTCCTCCACGGACATTGTAATTAATCTTCAATTTTCTATAAAAAGAGTCTTCTTCTTTTCTTGCTAGACTTAAGACATTATTTGCACACCTACATTACATTTAATGAAATGGTTTTATTTTATATGATCATTTGCATTGCTCAACAAATAATCTCTCGAAATAATTTAACGTTCTGATTAATCAGTGTGAGAAAGTCAACTAATGCCTTCCCCATACACTTTCCTTACCTCACAAAAGGCCTCCATCAAGCCATACACTTTCCCAATCATGCCCTCACCATCACCTTGACCAAGTCAACGACGGCGGCATTGTCAAGGGACAACAAAAGGCCACTCAGCTTCGAAAGATTGACCCCGTGTCGACAACAACCTAGGAGCCTGCCTTCGACCTCAAGGATGTCAAGAAAAATTCAAGCAGGGGCTCGCCTTGGCCCTCAAGTGCTTCAGAAAATAAAAAAAATGCAGTGCAAAAAGAGTAATACCCAGCTAGGCTGAAAATCCCAAAAAAAGGGCAGTCTAGGCAAAAAACAGGGTTGCACATAAAAAAAAAGAAGAAAAAAAAAATCTTAGTGCAAAAAGAGTAATGCCCAGCTAGGCTGAAAATCCCAAAAAAGAGCAGTCTAGGCAAAAAACAGGGTTGCACATAAAAAAAATGAGGCCAAGGACCCAGAACCGCCCATCAAAAGCTTGACGGACAGGCAAAATCAAAGCTCAGAGAATGAAAGTTGTCGATAACAATGGGGCGGTCGAAGCAAAGGCAGAATCATTTCATAAGCCTTTAGGCA
Organism: Adenophora triphylla var. japonica; assembly: GCA_022495995.1. Classification (NCBI taxonomy): domain Eukaryota; kingdom Viridiplantae; phylum Streptophyta; class Magnoliopsida; order Asterales; family Campanulaceae; genus Adenophora; species Adenophora triphylla. Next base: position 137,314 of record JAFEMH010000355.1, read on the forward strand.
CGTGCAAATCCTTTCTCCCCCAATGAAAGATGAAAATCAGAAGCAACCGTCCAAAATGACTTGGTCAAGGAATCATCCCGAGGCCCACGCCTCATCATCCAATCTTCTCATCCGAGCCTTTTCACTAAAGGAACCACAAATCTCATTTCCCAAAGTCAGACACAGTCCGGCCGAAGCCGAACTACGGCGACCTGAGCTCCTCACAATGACGGGAACGTAGGCAACCAGAAATGGTCCGTTCATAAGCACATTCAAATTCTCGAGAATTCGGTCTCATCAGTGGCCTCTTCCATAAGCATATCCAAGTTCCATAAAATCCGGTCTCATCAATGACCTCTCTCATAGACACAGTCAGATCCCAGAAAACCCGATCTCATCAATGACCTCCTTATACACAAACCTTTCTTTCACACTAGCCAACCTTGATCCGCGACATTGGTTGTCTTTCTCCTCATGATTAATAAAAATGTTGGTTCATATTGAGATTAATGGTTGAATAACCCGAACATTAATAAAGGGTTTTAAGCAATCTTGTGATCATTGTAAATAAAACAAGTTTTCAGATGTCTTGACAAGTCTTCCTTTTCTACATCTTAGGAAAGATAGTGCTAAACACTAATTTTCTGTCAGCAGGGGTTTCCATACACTTTTATCAACCTTTCTACGCTTATACTCTCTCAAAAGAGTCAAACCCAAAGCGAGTTTTTGTGCCTACATCGAATAAGGCCATCAAGATAACACAAAATCGGGATCTATTCCCACCTTTCGAAAAATATGCCCCTGCATGTATATATCTTCCTAAAATTCTTCTCTTCGTCCACGTCTTCTTAAGGTTGACTGAATGACTAAACAAAATAAAAGAGAGAGTACGAAAGGATAGGTCTTCCCTCTTCTGCTACAATTCGCATTAGGGTTGCCTTGAAACTCTTCGAAGTTGGGGCTTTGCCAAGCCGTTTCTTTAGACTGGGGCTTATTTAGCCATTTTTGGGGTCTGCATCGGGTTCTTCACTAGGTCACAAGAGGGATCCAGTCTTGGTTAGATTAACCTCAGGATCACTTTCGCAATACCAATAATATTGGGATTTTTGCTAGACTGGGGCTTCACTAAGTCACTTCTTTGAAACCTAAGACTTCGCCTACTCAGTTCATCCAATCGGGGCTTTACAACCGAGGCTTTGCCAATGAAAGGATCTTTCCTTGCTTTAATAAGACATGGGGCTTTGCAGAAAGTTTTTCCTTAGACCGGGGCTTCGATAAGTTGCATCCACCCCTCGAAGAAAGGTTTGGTCACTTCAACATCTGCTTTAGTCTTTGGTGGTAAAAGCCTGTCAGCATCAGCTTCAAATGCCAGAGTGTGAGAAAGGAACATTTATCGAGACCCGAGGTTTAAACCCAGTCTCAGCCCAAGAGGGAATTCTAGTCCACGTTGACAACATCTCAGCAACAACAGCAGTTCAGTCCGCACCCAGGGGATACGACCCCACCTGCTTGAAACCTGTCTTAAACAATTTCCAAACACATTCCATATATACATCCAGACCCAGTCCCTACCATTGTTTCCAAGAAAAAATCACCCCTAGGCTCAAGTAACGTGCCAATTGCTAATAATAACATTTTCTCCTAAAAGCGCCCCCGTTACTTCCGTTATAACGAGATAACGCCAGGCGACAGTTTCCTAATTGTCAAAAATCTAACTATAGCTACCTCTATCATAGATTGAGAAGTATGCTCAAGTTTTCCAGCTATAGCTGCCTCTATCTACTCGATAGTGACGTAAGCTTTAGCTTCCTCAGGTGAAAACCTCCACTAATCGTCAAAACCTCAAGGATCCTAGACATCGTTCCTAACTATCTAGTGATGCTTGAACTACGACCAAGGCTTGATTCCTCCGGGATACGTAGGTAGCCTTTCATAAAGGTCCAACCATCCGACCACATTGGTCACCTTTTTCTTTCCCCATTCCTTAATTGTGCGTAAGCTTTTCGCAAAGGTATAGCCATTCGACTGCAATGGTCACCCCTCTTCCTTCGTCATTCCTCAGTAGTAAGATAGCTTTTCATAAAAGTCCAACTATCTGACCATATTGGTCACCCCTTTTATTTGGCACATTCCTAGTAAGATTGGCCGTTTGACCTCCTAGGTCACCCCATTCCCATCCTTATATTAAGGGACCAATATCTCTTTGCTATTGCCCTGGTGGGATCAAGTATGTGACCTCCTTGGTCACCTAATTCCAACCCGTGTCGGCAATTCTAGTCCAATTCCAAAGGGTATGAAAAATTCAGTTCAGGCTATGTATGTCACGCGACAAACCTGGCCATATGGCTTACTAGGTCGCGCGACATAACAAGCCTACATCAGACTTCAGACATCAGCAGTGTACTGCATTCCCCAGGGCACTCCCCGACTTGTCAAAAGCTGCAAATACCACCCATCCACTTCTCAAATGCATAGGGGAGGGTTCATTTACCCCGTGTACACCCGTACATTCATCTACCTGGTACATATGCAAGCCAAAAATCCATTCAAGCCATTCAGTTCAAGCCATCTACTATACCACCATCATTTCATAAATGCGTGCAACAAAAGGGATAGCAATGTACATACAAAATGGACCAAGTCTAAAAGGTGTGCATAGCAAAAATAACATGATATGTTTTCCCAAAAAGGGTATAATAACCAAAAAGTCATAATAATCTAGGGGGGAAGGGGGCTACTCTGAATCGTCTCCATCATCCTCTCCATCATCTTCATCTTCTCCATCATCTTCATCATCATCCTCATCCTCGTCATCATCCTTAGCCTCCTCAGGCTCGTCATCAGGATCGTCAGAAGGTGCCTCGTAGGCTATGGTCCCCATGCGATAATAGTCATCAAGCTCAGTGATGACAACAGAATCAATCTCGTAGTCTGTGGCTGTCTTAGCCCCACCATCCTCATCATCATCATCATCGTCAATCTCAACGGGTCCCTGAAGAGGCACATTTGGATTCTTTATCCGAAGCTTCAATCCGCTAGCGCCCCCGCCGGTGCCCCCGCTGGTGCCTACGTCATCGAAGCTGCTTTTTTTCTTTCTTGGTTGGCCAGGTGGAGAGATATCGATCGAACCCTGTGACCGGCACTGATTCTTCCAAAAGCTCATACCTTTCTGGAGCTTGCCAATCATGCCCACAGCGCCAGTATAAGCCCTGGTCAAATGCCTGTAAGCCTGGGCCGACACCTGTTACAAGCAGACATAATAAGTGTCAAAATGCAGTTATTGATAACAAAAAGAGATGCAAGCAATCCAAAAGACGCAAGGAGCAGTACTTACAGATCTAGAACCTCGCGGGAGCAGCAGATGAGGATGAGTCTGTGACATATCAATATGAGCTTGCCGCATACGACCGCCACCCTGATAATCAATGAAAGTCGGAGGCAAAGGAGGTCTAGCCACGTGACCAGTCGAGGGTCCCGCACCCTGGGCACCATAGCCAACTCTGACCTGTGGGGACTGAAGATGCCTAGCCACATATAAGGTGTAATCCCCATCCCGTGTAAAGAGATGTGCCGCCACGCCTACAATCAAAGCATCTACATTCGCCAGCTGGCGAGGCAGCCACATCCTAGCTGGAGGATCATCAGGGATCCGAGCAGGCATATTGGGCCCATGCTGTCTGTACACCCTCTCCGCTAAATATAGGGCATCTCCAGACAAACCCACCAGCAGCTTACGGCATTCTGTCAAGTGCGCAGCATGATCCAGATCCAAATCACCATAACGGCCAGTCCAAGGGAATAAACTCAACCTCTGGGGAGTCCCTCTCAAGCATATCAGCGTGTCATGATACGAGGACGTAATCCTGCACCTCGAACCCTCCGGTGTCCTGGTCTGTCTCCTGGCATTCTTCATCCACCGTCTGAGAGCAGGAAAAGTTGTGGCAGGAAACTCATCCCGGATCTGCCATGCATAACAGCCAAAATACTCGAAGGCCCAAGCCTGAAAAGAAGAAGAAGAAGTCAAAAACAGGAAAAAAATGATAGAATGAAATGTGCAAAAGTAAAGAAGTCAAGATACCTCGAAAGCCAAATGACAGCAGGTGAAATACTTCGCCTTCCCTCTGCTGACGTCATCTAGAGCCAAGTACATCTCGGCTAAACCTGCCTCACCCCAGGACAGATTCCCCACAGCATCCCAGGCTCTCAGAAGCTCTAGCAGTGAAATCAGGGCAGTAGATGCGCTGTTGATAAACAGCATGTCAGAAAAACCCACCCATACGAAGGCTCTCGCCAATCTCTCGGCTCTCAGCCGGCTCTCAACAGGATCATCAACCACAAGGTAGTCCCTACTCTGCTCTCCAATCAAGCCATGTAGCTCGCCCAGCTCATATCCATTCCCCTTCTTGATCTGGGGAACAAAACCAAGTAAACTCATAAAATCAGCATCAGCAATAGGCTGGGGCTCAGCTCCCTGTGCAGGCTCATCTATATAGAGTGGCTCATCCGTAAAAGGCAATCCCGTGATGACCGCAAAATCGTATGGTGTGACTGTCGTCTCACCCCAAGAGAAGTGGAATGAATGAGTGGTCTCCCACCAAAACTCTCTAAATGCCCTCACCAAATCCACACTCCTCTGGGTATCTCCGATGGCCTTCGCCATCTCAAAAAATCGCCCCAGCCCCACGGCGTAGACCATGCCCTTAGGCGAATATATCTGCTCCTGGCTGCCCGGCAAGCTCTCCCATAGCCTGCCAATCACCTCGGGGGAACCTCTGGTGCGCAATCCCTACAGGTAAACATATCATAGGTATGAATATCTCATTTAATATCATTCTGCTCTTAAATACATGTCATGATAGCACAATAAAAATCATTCTTTGGGTCTGTCCCAATGTCCATCATATTTCATTATTTCTTCTTCTTTATTTGTCCCAATTTTTATCAAAAGAACTGTTATTTTTTTTTGAGTCTGTCTCATCTTTTCACCAAATCAATGTTATTCTTTTGAGTCCGTCTCACTTTTACATAAAAATCATCCCTATTCCCTTGGGTCCGTCCCATCCTCTTTACAAAGAAAAAAGCATCAAAATTGTTATTTCCCTTTGAGTCCATCGCACCCTTTTTTCAAATGAAAATAGGTCAAAACCTATCAATGTATAACATGCATTTAGCATCACATTTCCTAGTTCAATCCATGTTCACATGCCAATTTATGTCAATTCATAGCACAGTCTGAAAAAATCAAATCAATTTCACCCAAATCAAAATTTTTCAAAAAAAAACCTAGGTTACTTACCACATCTTTCTTCCTGACATCCGAAGTGTGTTCATCGAGTTGTGGATAGAAATCTCCCCTTTGAGCTTCCGGAAGAAATGACATTTGATTCCTCTGCACCCCCTTCCGTCGAGTCGCCAACTCGGCGTGTTGCGGAGCCCTCCTTGTAGGACGCAATCTAGGAGGCATTTCCAATTGAATCGGACTCAAGATGTTTGATTTCTCTTGATTTCTCTCAATTTCTCTCCGATAGTTGCTCTCCCCTGCTCCTCGTTGTCGTCTCCCTCTCAATTTCAATTTCAATTGAGTTTCAAATGACGACTGTGCGTATTTTTTAAAGTATCTGTCCACATGGCCTCTTATGTCGTGGGACATACTTAGCCCATGTGGCTGGATTTACAATTTTGCCCCTGAAGGCTCCATTTTACAATTTTGTCCCCCATAGGCCTGTTTTACCCTTTGTGCCCCTGGCATTTCCAATCCTTTTCAATCCAATTTTCCCTCCAGTGCCCCCGTGGCCTATTTTTCAAAATTACCCATGTGGCTCATTTTATTTGCCCTTGGCATTTTCAATTCTATTTTCAAAATCATCGGGTACGTCCCGTTTCTTTACAAAAATTATCAGGGTACGTCCCGTTTCTTTACAAAAATCATCAGGGTACGTCCCGTTTCTTTACAAAAATTATCAGGGTACGTCCCACTTTCTTTACAAAAATTATCGAGTACGTCCCACTTTCTTTACAAAAATTATCGAATCCTTCCTACTTCTTTACAAAATCTATTCTTTCTCGCGATCTACGTAATTCCAGGATGAAGGAATAACATTTCGCTCTTTTTCGATCTCCGTTATTCCAAGATGAAGGAATAACATTTCGACCTCTCTTGCGATCTCTGTTATTCCAGGATGAAGGAATAACATTTCGCTCTCTCGCGATCTCCATTATTCCAGGATGAAGGGATAACATTTCGCTCTCTCGCGATCTCCGTTATTCCAAGACGAAGGAATAACATTTCGCCCCCTCGCGATCTCCGTTATTCCAGGATGAAGGAATAACATTTCGCTCTCCCGCGATCTCCGTTATTCCAAAATGAAGGAATAACATTTCGCTCCCTCGCGATCTCCGTTATTCCAGCACAAAGGAATAACATTTCGCTCTCTTTCTATCTTCGTTATTCCAAGATGAAGGAATAACATTTCGTCTTAGTAAAAATTTCGAACTACGACCTGGCTTGATTCCTCTGGGATACGTAGGTAGCCTACTTTAGGTTCAGCCAATTCGTCACATATGACACCCCTTTCCCCAGTGGATTCCGAACTACGATTATGGCTTGATTCCTTCGGGATACGTAGGTAGCCTTCCAAAGGTTCAGCCACTCGACCACTTCGGTCACCCAATCCGTCTCGGCATTCGCCAGATCGGATCCTTTTCTATTGACAACCCCACTCGCCCTGCAAGTGACGTTGCCGAGGGGCTTCTGTAAGTACCCAAATCTGGCTCATGCCTTCCGGTTAAGTTTCCCGGCAATTCCGGCAAGTTTTCCGGCAATTCCCCAGACTTTCCTAGAGTTCCGGAGCAATTCCGGAACTGTTCCAAACCTTCTGAGAGGTGAAGGGACTGCTAAAAACACACACACGCAGTAATTTTATTTCCTCTCTAGGTTTCTTCCCGTTTTCCCGTCTCTAGGGTTACGCCCTAGAGGCCTTCGATTGCTGCCATGGCAAATCCGGCGGCGTGGTTTTCCTCTCTTAATTCCAGCAACTACAATCCATATTATTCCCCATCTTTGCATCAATCTGGTTCTTATTCTAACCCTAATCCTGTTTCCTTTGAGGCGGCTCATCCTGTCCATGCAAACCCTATTGTTGCTGCGCCTCCATCTGCTAGGCCATCCGCTAATCAACAACAGACTTCCAGTTCTGATCCTTCTCAAAAAACAAACAACAATCCTCCTCAAAATCAAAATACAACTGCCCAGATCTCCAAGTCATTTGCCGATCTGTTTGTGCAAAATGTCTCTACTTCGGCCATTGGATCTGCTGCAAATACTCATGCCGCTATTCAAACTGGTCTTCACAAAGGAACTCCAGCAGTTAAATTATCCAGGGAAGTTCTTGACTCCTTTTCTAAACCATTTAAATATACTCTCATTGGTAAATTTACTCATGGGAGACCATCCATGGAAAATGCTAGAATTGCTTTTGCTAAATTTAAACTAAAAGGAAACTATAAACTTGGACATTTAGATAATCGCCATATGCTTATTCAATTATCTATGGAAGAAGATTATCAACGTTTATTTATGAAAGAGGTGTGGTATGTTGATCGTTATCCTATGCGTACGTTGGCTTGGTCCCCGGCTTGGCGCCCTGAACAGGAATCCCCTATGTTCTGTGTGGGTTGGCTTTCCGGGGCTCCCAATTCATTTAATGAACAAATCTTTCTTGCATGCGGCTGCCTCGATGATTGGGTATCCCCTTTCGTTGGACAAGGCCACGGCTGAACTAACTAGGCCTAGCGTTGCTAAAATATTGATTCAAGTTGATACAACTAAAAAGCTTCCTAATGAGATTTTCATTGATTGTGGTGATGTTTACCCAAGTTTTTATCAAAAGGTTGAGTATGATAATATTCCTAAATATTGTAAGCATTGTTTTCTTCTTGGGCATGACATTTCTATATGCGGGAAGGCAAATCCTCACCTTAATAATACCAAACGGCAATCGGAAAAACGGCCTATGGAATTGGCTAAAGATTTGGCTGGTTTAAATAATAAGGAGAACTCTTCTAGCAAGTGGTACAAAGGCCGTTGGAAATGAGAAAGAAAATGATGTAAATGATGGTAATGCAAAGCCGGTGCAACCTTTAAATGTGGCTCCAAAAATGGCCGTTCGTGGCCAAAAGCTTCCTTTAGCCGTTGAGCGTGCTCTTAATAAAGCATGTAATGAAGTGATTTCAATGGGGGCTGATCTTGGTTCGGCCTCTCGGCTGTTCAAGTTGATAATACCAATTGCATTGAGGATGATCTAGCTACTATTATTCGTAATGTAGAACAGCACAAGGCGCAACAAAACACCTCTATTCTTGAAGATAAAAATTCTAATGGTTGCTTCCCATTGACTGAAGAATTTTCTGAAAATAATGCTCATATTGAGGGCATTAATCTCTCTCCCCGTGGTCCTCCTTCTGCTGCCTTTGTCACGAAAATGGCTGGTTCTACCCCATTCTCTAATACTTCCAATAATGATGTTGATGCTGATGGTTTTACCAAGGTATTTTCTAAGAGGAACCGTAGAAGATCTTCCTCCCCTTCCTCCTAATTCTCTCTGTAAGTCAATTACTTATCTATCTACTTTTACAATGGTTGCTATGATTTTCTGGAATGTTAGAGGTATTGGTAATGGTGCGTCTTTTAGACGTGCTAAAAAGCTTTTCCACCTTCATAATATTTCTTTTTTTACTATGTCGGAGCCTATGGTTTCGCAACTTCAGCGTGTGTCTACGCAAAGGAAGTTGGGCTGTGTGGGTAGTTTTTCTAATTGTAACGGAAAAATTTGGTTTTTTTGGAAACATGGTTTTGTTTGCAATGTGGTTCTAGATAGTTGTCAAGCTCTTACAATGCAGATTTCTCATGGCCAATGGGAATCTAGCATTCATTTGACTGTGGTGTATGCTAGTTGTAATAGATTTGATCGTAGAGAGCTTTGGGATAATCTTATGGATTTTAGTTCTTGCAATACTCCGTGGATGGTTATTGGGGATTTCAAGCGTGTCTGATGCAATCGAAAAGATAGGAGGTAATCCTATTTCTAGAAAGGCATTTCGGAGTTCTACGATATGATGCAATTTTAAGTGCATTGACGCTGGGTATTTAGGTAATAAATTCACGTGGGTGAATAAACCTAGAGGGAAGCCTACTATCCTTCAACGTCTTGACCGCGCTCTTTACAATTCTCAATGGATGGATACTTTTCATGTTACTTCTGTTACCCATCTTAATCGTACTTGCTCTGACCACAATCCTCTCTTAGTTCAAATTAAAATCTCGGATGAAGCCACTAAGGGCTCTTTTCGTTTTCTTAATATATGGCTGAAACATCATTCTTTTCTATCGCTGGTCGAGAACTCTTGGAAGGATTATATGTATGGGGCCCCTATGGTTAGGTTTGCTAAGAAGCTTGCTCGTCTTCGGAAATGTATTTCCTCTTGGAATAAAGAAGTGTTTGGTAGGGTAGACCAACATGTTCGTGTGGCTGAAGATGAGGTTTTTCAAAAAGAATTGTTGTTCCAAAGTGATAATTCGGATGAAAACAGAGCTGCTCTTAGCTTGGCACAAGCTAATCTTCTTGCTAAGTTAAAGGTTGAGGAAGATCTTTGGCGTCAAAAGGCTAATATTAAATGGTTAAAGGAGGGCGATCATAATACTAAGTTCTTTCATTCTTATGTTAAGAAGAAAAGGCAGCAACTTTACATTCATAGAATTAGAGATGGTAACGGTAATTGGGTTAATGAGAAAGATGAGATTCAGGATTATGTTGCCTTCTTTTCGGATCGGCTTCAATCTCCTCTTGATATTCCTCGTGATGACATTCTTGAAGTTATTCCTAGGCTGATCAACGATGATGACAATGAGATGCTCACGGCTGTTCCGTCCTTAGATGATATTAAAGAGATTATTTGGTCGATGAACGATCAAAGTCTTTCTGGTCCCGATGGTTTTAATGGTGTTTTTTACAAGGGTTGTTGGGATATCATCAAAGAAGACTTATATAGAGCTGTCAAGGAGTTTTTTGCTGGTTTTCCTATGCCGCGAAGCTGGACTTCGACTCTTATTGTTCTCATTCCCAAAGTCAGCGCTCCTACTTCCTTCTCTGAGATGAGACCCATTAGCTTATGCAATTTTACTAATAAAATCATTACAAAGCTTCTTAATTCCCGTCTTGCTCCTATCCTTCCTAGAATTATTTCTCCTCAGCAGAGTGGGTTTGTTAAAGGGCGATTGATTCATGAAAATGTCCTGTTGGCTCAAGAGCTCATGCATTCTATTCGGAAAAAGGTGAGGGGTTCCAATGTTGGGCTTAAATTAGATATGGCTAAAGCTTATGATCGTATCTCTTGGTTTGCGGTGATTAAAGTGATGAGAAGGTTTGGCTTTTCTGAAACGTGGATTGATATGATCTTTCGAAGTATTTCCTCTTGTTGGTTCTCGGTCCTTGTCAATGGGGAAAGTTCTGGATTTTTTCACTCTTCTCGTGGTCTTCGTCAAGGAGACCCTATATCTCCCACTCTTTTCATCATTGCAGCAGAAGTTTTGAGTCGGGGTCTCAATCGGTTGCACTCTGATTTTCCTCATTATCGCTTCAAGGCTCATATTCATACTCCTATCATATCTCACCTTTCTTATGCTGATGATATTCTTATTTTCTGTAATGGTTCTAAAGATTCTCTTGAGGCTCACATGAGATGCCTTAACTGGTATCAAGATTTTTCGGGTCAGCTTGTTAATATAAGGAAGTCATGCTTCATTACTGGAAAAAATGATGAGGTCAGAGATTCTATTATTGTGAATGCTACCTCCTTCGAAAAGAAAGATCTCCCTATTACCTATCTTGGCTGCCCTCTTTATGTTGGGAGAAAAATATCGCTCTTTTCGATAATGTTCTTCAAAAGATGGCTGATAGGCTGGCTTCTTGGCAAGGAAAGATCCTCTCCTTTGGCGCTAAGCTCATTCTTATCCAATCTTGTTTACAAGCCATTCCTCTTTATTATATCTCGTTGGTGGACCCTCCTAAGGGTGTTTTCCAAGCTATGTATCGTCTGATATCAAATTTCTTTTGGTGTAATGAAGAGGGCCAATCCAAATGTCATTGGGTGAGAAAGGATCTGATGTTTAGGCCGTGTAATGAAGGTGGTTTGGGCCTTCGTCGTTTTGAAGATATTTCTATGGCTTTTGCTATGAAACTTTGGTGGCGTCTTAGAAGTTCCCATTCTCTTTGGTCAGAATTCATGCTTGACAAGTATTGTTTTGGCTCTCATCCCATGGATGCGGGAAAGCCTACTTTCGCTTCTCATATTTGGAGTCGCATGATTCAAGTTAAAGATATCGTTGAAAATCATATTGCTTGGAGGATTGGTAGGGGGGATGTTTCTATTCATGAAAATTGGCTGGAAGGTCCTCGGCTCAATTTTCCTGGAAATCATATTGAAGTTTCTTACTTGTTTCATGAGGGTCAGCCGAGGTCTAACTATATTTGCGATACGTACGGCCCTGATGTTCTTAACTCTATTCATCGTCAGAATATTTCTCTCTCTGATACGCCTGACTGTATTTATTGGACTCCCTCGCTTAAAGGTCAGTTTTCTATTTCTTCGGCTTGGCAAGTGTGTCAAATGGCTCATGCTCGGAATTTGTTTTTTGAGTATTGCTGGAACAAATATATTCCGTTGAAAGTCTCCATTTTCCTTTGGCGTTTGTTGCATAATGGCCTTCCTACTGATGTGGCCATTCAATCTAGAGGTATATCCCTTGTGTCTTCTTGTGTTTGTTGTTCGCAGCATTCTTTAGAAGATTCTTTTCATCTTTTCGTTCAAAGTCAAGTGGCTTTTGAAACTTGGGATTGGTTTGCTAGGCTGTTTGGTGTTCACATTTCTTATAACAATGTTAATACTATCCTAGATAGCTGGTGGTTCAACTCATCCCTTGGAAATAATAAAGGGATTCTTTGGCTTTCTCGCTTTCTCCCTTGTTTTATTCTTTGGGAGTTGTGGAAGGGTCGAAACAAAGCTAGGTTTGAGGATGTTCATATGTCCTCTTCTAGGATCATCCGTGAGGTTTTTGTGCAGATTGGTTCTATCATTAAGGCTTACAGCCTTTCTTTCCCTTCTTCCGACTTAGAAAGTCATATTTTTCATTGCTTTCACCTTCCTAAGGCTGTTCCTAAACCTCGGCTTTTAAAGTTTGTTCATTGGAATTCTCCTCGTTCGGAAATGCTAAAGCTTAATACAGATGGTGCTTCTAAAGGGAATCCTGTATCGGTTACGGAGGTGGTATTTTCGTAAACAAGAATGGTAAGTTGTTATTTGCTTATTCCAAGTTCTATGGTAATAATACTAACATGGTTCTTTGAAGCTAAGGCGGTTTTGGACGGCCTCATTTATGCGTCTCATTTTGGTATTTCTTCTCTTTGGCTTGAAATTGATTCTGAAATTCTTTTAAATGTGCTAATCCGTGACTTTCATATTCCTTGGAGTATTTGGTACGAGGTTCTTCATATAAAAAGGCTTATCTCTCATATTGGTGTTAGAGTGACTCATATTCTGCGTGAAGGGAATCAGGTTGCTGATGGTTTGGCTAACGTCGCGGCTGTCTCGAGATCTAATTCAGAATATTATTCTTTTGGTGATCTTCCTCACTGTTGCAAAGGTGCTTATAATTTAGATAGGGCTGCTATCCCTTATATTAGATTTTAGTTTCTGATGTTTTCTATTGTATTTTTCCTGTTTTCTTTGGTAGGTAGTTTCCCCTCCCCCTTTTGTAGAGGACCTTACGGCTTGTGTAAGGACTCCCCCCGTTTCTTTTCCAGGAGGTTAAGGTTGTCATGTCCCCCTCCTTGTTTTGTATTTTTCTTTTTATTTAATAAAATCTAGGGAGTACCGTCTCCTTTCGCTAAAAAAAAAAAAAAGGTGAAGGGACTGCTTGGAATTAAAGAAACACGTTTTTTTTATGCAGAATTCCCTTCTAGAAGACTGCCACCTTGCACGTTTCTAGAAGGAACTGGATAAGGCTTGTTATGTCGTGCGACATAACCTGCCATGAAAACTTCTAGAAGACTGCCACCTTGCATGGTTCTAGAAGGAAAACGGTTATGGCTTGTTATGTCGTGCGACATACTAAGCCACTACCATGCAGCCTATAAATAGAGGCCTGCACCTCTCATTTTAGGCACCCCTTTTTCACTCCTCAGTGCCACTCTACTAAGAATACGCTCAGGAGCCTACTCTCTCTTCCCATACACACCCAAAACACACACTAATCTTCCCAAATCACTCACCATTCAACCAATCCCACACACACTTCCTATACACCTCAAGAAACAAAGGTTTTCACGGAACCAAGGCTTGATATCAGATCTGAAGGTTGCTGTTTTGAAGGCTCCTATATCTAACTTGATATAGGAAGTCGTGGTCTTCAAGGGTAACGATTTTCTACCCTTTTCCTCTTTCTATCTCCTTTGTATATGAAATCTCTATTCTAAATGTGTGGATAATGATGTATCTTGATTAAAGTTGCATGCTTTAGCCTCATATTACTTAGATCCATATCTATTTGCACATCATTTCATGTAATAACGTTGGTTTGACATTGTTTTTGCATGAACACTCGAGATGAGTATGGATCCCTCATATCCACACCCTCTTGAAGTGTTCACTATTGAAATACTTGATCTCTGAGACCCATTCGTGATGCAACTTGCCCAGAATGTTGCTTTGCTGTGTCTGCAAATGTGGCTCATGAAAGTCTCTACAAATGGCTAAGTATGTCATGCAAAATAGGCAACCTATGTCACGCGACAACATTGGCCAGTTTGCAGAAACTTCATCTTTTCACTTGTAATCTGGTTTTTACCTTTCCACACTCCCTTGAAATGTTCATATACATGTTTTTTGAGATCTATCAGTGAAGTAACTTGGCTATATTAATGCCTTGTTGCCTCTGCAAATCCCAGTTGTTAAGGTCTCTGCAAGTGGCTAAGTATGTCACGCGACATAGGCAACCTATGTCACGCGACAACTTTGGCCAGTTTGCAGAACCTTCATCTGTCCAGTTTGTAATCTGATTTTAACCCTTACCATGTTATAATCTGATGTCAATCTGCAATTTAAATGGTATCTTTGTACATAAAAATGTCATCTTTTCATTAAAATGCCATTTTCATACATAAAGGTGCATCCTTTGCACCTAAAACCCATTTTTCATGCATTAAAATCATTCCCTTTGCATTCAAATTAGCATCCTTTGCATTAAAATCTCTTTTTTATATTAAAGGTGCATCATTTGCATTAAAAGTCATTTCTTCACATCAAAGTAGCATCCTTTTGCCTTCAAAATAACATTTTCATGCATCCTTTGCATATAAAATGCTATTTTTCCATATAAAGTTGCATCCTTTGCATTAAAATCATTTCTTTACATAAAAAGCATCCTTTGCAAACCAAATATCATCTTTCGCAACCCAAAATGTCATCTTTTCACTAAAAATGTCATTTTTATCCTAAAAACATGCATTTCCCCATGTCCCCTTTAGCAACCTTCGGAACGGACCGGTGTAAAGATCCTATCTTTACATCGTTCCTTCCATTAAAGGTGTCATAATCTCTTTAGAAAGGGATATACCTTGAACCCGATATCTCCGATTATCACTTAAGACGAGCATGAAGCATATATAAGCTCAATCGTCTTAAGGTATAGGATTGATGGGCTAAGGTCACTCCTTTCCTAAAGAACCTCATTTTGGATTATAATAGAGAGTCTTTCTCTCGATCACGCAAGTCCCAAGGTTAAAAAGCGATGATCACAAGTCCAAGATGAGGACGGGATCAAAATCCCGAATACATAAAATCCAAGAAATCTCGAGCGACAACCAATAAATGGTTTGTACGTCCGGAAGACAACTTGGGACATTCCCTTCCCTTTTATTCAAACACATGCACACAAGAAAGCACGCAAGCAATCAAGATAAACGGAATCTAGGGAGACTTGCTACGGCAAGGCACCTTGGGTGAACGACGATCCGTTCTTCCCAAGGGGTAACTTAACCTCCGAACCCATAAAAACCTTTTTTTCAAAGTTTTGAGGAAATCAAAATGGCGTGGCGACTCCGTTTTTCAAATTAAACCGGATGTTTTCAAACTCGCGTGAATCCGATCTAAAAACACAAAATTTAGAATTTGGGCACACATTCACAGCGCTGCCTCTCGGATCCGGGCTATTTCAACCGCACGCTACGCGCACTTGCTGCCTCGGTGCACTGTACACTACGACCCTTAACCCGGGATGACCGTTCAGTTGCAGCTAGATTGGTCTGCCAGACACCTTTCGAGCGCACACGGGGTCGCCCCAAATAGCCCATCCTAGCCCGTGTAATACATGCACTCTTTGTGTCACACTTCGTCCAAGACCCCGGTTGGTTTTTGGCTTAGTACGTGTCATAAAGCCTAAGTTTATGCTTTACGCCGATCTCCCACACAAGTCAAACTTAAAAGTTGAGATCGAAGGTCGTTCCCGACCCGAAGTCTTAGCTTTTCAGCCTTGACTTTGACGTGGAGCCATGCTAAAAACATACCCGAAGGTTCAATGTGACACCATGTCATCAAACCCTCAATTTATGCACCATACCCGCCACAACTTGGCCAACGCCAAAAGCTAAGGCCCCTCGCGAAAGCAAGTCTGGAGAGGTTATGACGAAATTTCGGCAGGATTTCTGCCTTAACTTGAGGACATTGACTTCGACCGTGACCCGCATGTCACATACGTTGAAAGTTTACATGACCAGCTAGCCTTAAGTTCACTTTTTCCTTTGTCGGTGGAACTCGCTTGCCTTATAGGACCCTCGCTCGGGATTGTCCATCCCGGGAAGACGATTTACAGGTGAAAAACGAGGGGCTTATAATCGTAGTGACGAGATCCACTGATTCGAGCCCTAGGTTAGTTGCGAAAAAGAAGACATGATCTTTTCCAACCGATTAGGACTCTGAGAAAATGCGTTTTAAGTAAACATTAATCGGTAACTGCACATTGCACAAGCCCGAAACCCTGAGCCAAATACCCTTTCCGAAGCCTAAACCCTGCCTTTCGTTCCCTATAGCGAGCAGAAAGTGGTTCAAAATTCTGGGTCAGCGCCTCGCCAGAATTGCAGTTACGGCCGCATCAGACAGTTCTTTGGTTCCCTCAGTTCCTTCAGCCAGCCTTTCCGACATGTCAAGCTCATCGAGAAATTGTGACGGGAACGGAACCCCGCCACCGGTAACAGATATGATATGGAAGAAGCCATCCGGGCCTGTGAGGTTCACAAAAGGCAGAAAGAAGATCAGCAGAATTTCGTGGTACAACTTCTGAATGAGCGAGGTATAGCAGCTATCCCCCAGCCAGACGGTACTTTCGTCCTGATCGAGGACGACGAGCCCTCTCGATCAACTCCTCAAACCTTCAACCAGGTTCCTCCCCCACTAAGTTACGGGATTCCTTCGAACCAAGGAAACAGCTGACCGAGGCTCCATGTTGCCACCTCTCAAGGCACTCCCATCATATACGGCCAAGCCAGTACTATTCCCATCACTCAGTACAACCAGCGCACCGCTGGACCATCTCAAACAGATATCAATGTCCTCCAATACCCTCCCGGGTTCAACCCATTGCCTATACATGAACCTCAAAACACCGGGGACGAACCCTGACACAGTCCAGAAAAGGCCCCCATATATCCACAATATCAAGCCTCTCACCTCCAATTACTGCCGCTCATATGGCAGCACCCAGCACCGTGCCTCAAAGTCCACCACTGGACCCCGCCTTGGCCTGGATGGTCGAACAAATGAAAGACCTAAAAGCCAGCATAGGCAGCTCAAAGCAAGAAAGACTCAAATCTAGAGATCCGAGAATGGTCACGCCTCTCCCTTCTAAGTTCAGAATGCCAGAAATGGACCGATTCGACGGAACCGAAAGTCCACAGACGCATGTTGACACCTACGTTCTCGGCATGAGAGCAAAAGGAGAAACCCTCCAGCAAATGGCTGATCATTTCCAACATACTCTCAAGAGTTCTGCGTTACGGTGGTTCCTAAGGGTCAAGCCTGTAGATCGCCATACCTGGGATCAGATCAGTAATATCTTCCTAGAGCGGTATAGATCCAACCTGGAGTAGGAAACAAGTCGTGAGAACTTAATCACCACCGAACAGAAGGCAGATGAAAGCGTTGGAGAATTCTACAAGAGGTGGAGTTGGAAACTCTCCGAAATCATGGAGCCACTTTCCAAAGACGAACAGATGCGGATCTTCAAGTCCTGCTTAAGGTCGTCCATCATAACGCTCATCAGCCATCACTTCTTCCCAGATCTCCGAGCCATGGTCAATGTCGGCTCAAAATTCGAAAAGGATCTCAAGGAAAAGCTGGCTACAGCACAGCCGTACAGATATAGATCAGCAGCTACGTTCAATCCTGCACCGGCCCCCGGCAAAGGGAAAGATACTTCTGTCAACTACATCCATCAGGGTCAACAGTCAAGCAACAGAAACCCGGCCCCGCAAAGCAACAACTCCTCCATGAAGCAGCCTTCCGTACACTTCGACAAGATGGATATGCCTCTGAGTAAGATGCTGGAAGGGTTGATCAAAGAAGGCCTCCTCAAGCCCGTTGAAAACTACAAACCCAGGAATCCCGTAGTCAACGCCGACAAAAGCAAATACTGCGCCTTCCACCAATATCACGGGCACAGAACTCACAGCTGCCTGGGGTTACGGTATGAGATCCAGAATCTGATAGTGGAGGGAAAGTTGGAGCATCCCCGTGGACCTAATACAGTCGGAAACCCTTTTCTGAATAACAACAGTATAAACTCCATCGAATGGGTATCAAAGAAGATCGCCACAGAGCTAGTCTCTCCGCCTCTCCCAGCCAGGTCTTCATCAAACGTTCACATCTGTTACGATGTTTGTGACTGATCCGAATGCCTTGAGTACGAGTTCCAGGACCTGATCAGGGGTGATTCTCCCAGAAGCAGAAGAAGCAGTCTTCTCAACAAAAATTGAAAGAAAGGTATGAAGCCAGAGACACCAGCGTGGGTACACTCGGAGAGCCATCCGGGAAGTTCAATTACTATGTACACTACTCCAGCAAGTCCTCTCTCCCTTCAACCAACACAGCTTCAGAGCAGACAGGGGTTGGAAAACCGAAACATCCTGCTGACATCAAAGCTCAGGCCTCAGGACACCGGAATACCTCAAACCTTGGCAACCTTACTGCCAGTCAGAAGTCCAATCCCCCGCAGGATCAACCAAGATTAAACCTGCCAAACTTCAGGGCACGGGCCGGCAAAGGAAAGTCAAAGTCAACTTGGCACTCACACTCAATCAATGTGCTGACCAAGGGCGGCCACCGCCACAAGCTACCTCGAAACAATCCCGAGGCACCACCAAAAGCTTTGCCTCTCAAGAGGAAGACATGAAATGGATGGCTCGATGATTCTCCCTCTCTGAAAAGAGATCAGATCTACGATTCCAGACAGTATGGCAGCATGCTCACCTTCTGTGATGAAGACCTACCGAAAGGGGCCTCGGGGCACAATGAAGCTTTGTACATCACCATCCGGCTCAACATCGTCTCCTTCCCTGGGGTATTGGTAGACAATGGATCAGCAGTCAACGTCCTTCCCCTCAGCATGATGCGAGCCCTACGCATTGATGAAGGCCACATGATCCCATCTGCCTGAACTATCAAAGCCTACGACAGTACGTCTTGTCCCATCCTAGGGACGGTGACTCTGGAGCTCTGGTTCGAAACCCAAATGGTGCCAGCAAAGTTCCACGTGATGGACATTTCGTCTGAATTTACAGCTCTGTTGGGACGCCCATGGCTACACCACATAAAGTCCATCGCCTCCACTCTCCATCAGTGTGTCAAGTTCATAAATCGACAAGGAGATCTCGAGGTCATCAGAGGGGACGGTTTCCTCATAGGGAATGAAGCTGAAATACCAATCAAGCGTGTCGCAGCCAGGCATCGGGGCTACCTCATGCAAGCCGGCCAAAGGACAACCGGGGCAAATCTCATTAGAATCCCTCAGAGTCCGAAAGTGCTAACTATGTCAACGTCCTCGAATAGGAAGATCCTAAAGCAGTCAGGTTCATCAAGTTCAACTGCCGTTTCCGAAACTTGGATGCAGACTGGAAAGAAACCCTGAGCATCGCAATGATACGAGCACACAAACCCCCTGTCTCCGATCAAAGATTTGTCAGCATCCTTCGAGCAAACTCTCTGGCCCCGCCAGGCGAAGAAATCTTCACGATAAAGGTCAACAAGCACCGGCACACTCGTGATGAATGTATGGCAGTCGTTTGGGACGTCTTACACGCAGAATTGCCCACCGAACCCCTTTTCTCAAATGAAGGGCATGAGGTCTTTTTAGTAGCACCAGCTTCACGACAGGGCGTGAGATGTCCTTTAATCTAGGTTGAGCCTTCTGATGGCGATGACTCAGGACTCTCCGGAGTGGAAGACGCGGAAAATCCGCAAGAGGACCCTTACATACACATGCTCAGTTTTGAGGATGGCACCAGTTTCGACAAGGTCACCTACGATGAGGGCTCCAATACCATGGAAATTGTCAAACTCAATGTCCAGTACAGACAGTTATCTGGCGAGTGGAAACAACTGGTTGACACGACAAAGAACCCTTCTGATCACGTAACCGACGATGACTTCGTCAATAGCATTTTCTCCAGATATCTCGACGATGCCAAGGATCCGATCCTTATTGTCAGATTCTGCAACGCCAAAGTTACCCTCGACAATTGCCTGACATGGTAAACGAGGCCCTGGCCTCTGAGCTCAAGGCTCGTTATCACTTCCAGTTATCAGCCCCAGTGGCAACCGGCCCGTGACGTCAGTCAAGCTCACTGCCAAAAGCGCCGCCAAGGCCAAAGGCACCGACGCAGGAGACAGAACTCCCCACTTTGCTACAAGTCAGACCAGCCTCGGGAATGCCTCCAGCTTCCACCGTGAGAACATCTGCAAAAGTCCTCCCAACGAGACAGATCAAGCTTCCGAAGAAAGGAATGATCACCTCAGCATCAACATGCTAAAGTTAGACCCTGCTCCCAGCCATCACGGCCACGAATTCAGACATCCCGCCAGCAAGCTGCTAGCTCTGATAGACTTGGCTCTCGAACGAGATCACGAGACCATCAGCCTCTTAGAGTTCAACACCCCCGTTGGTTTGATCAAGAAGATATGGGTAAACTTCTTGGTGACCGAGATCAAGGAAGGCCACATGGAATGTCCCAGTATGACTTCCTTCGTCAATATAATCCAAGTATTTCCGCCATTCGAAGATTTGGATGTGATTACAGTTCTAGACACCAGTCAGACAGCACGCACCTATGGAGACTGTTTAGCTCTCGCAAGGAAAGCCCTCCTGGAACTAGCTGCACAAGAAAATCACCTCTGGGACGAAAATAAAGCTCAGAAGACTCACAGGGACCGAGCCCTTAAAGCGTCACAAGCAGTTTTAGACAGCAAGCTAGAGGCCACTCTAGACCAGTTCGACCTCAAAGGTTTGGCCCACGGCAACTTCCTGGACTACCATCGCTTCTCATCAAACCCCCTCTGGCAAGGGAGGGCGATCAACGGTCCCGACGACCTAGGAGATGGAATGGCACAGCACAAGGAATACTTAGCCAAACAGCAAGTGGAATACAAGCGCTTATCTCCCCGAGAGAAGCAAGTCCTCTGTGAAAGCGACGACGAAGACAATGAAACTATTCTCTTCCAAGTCGGTCGTGAAGTCAACAAAACCGGAATCCCAAGGGTCCTGGGAGGATGGGAGCGGATCATTTATGTTCTCAAATTAATAGGCCAACTGAAAGAGGAAGGTCTATTCAAAAAGAATAGAAAGATGGAAATACATCTCCAACAACTGCTCAGGGAGATTCCGCAGACTACAACATTCATTTACATAAACGACCAACTAGGGCTAAAACCAGTCACATGGGCAGACGTCCGGGAAGCCGTATACTCACCTTCTGACATACCCGCCACTCAGTTAAAGCAGCAGATAAAGCTCTCCCCGATGGAAGTTTATCTGGACTACTGCATACAGTTCAAGGAAGCATTGGCTATTCTCACATGGGAAGAAATGCAAGCGCTAACTCTTGACAAAGGCTCTACTGCAAGAGAGCTGATCTGGGCCAAAAGTGGAGGAAAATTAGCAAACCATGACTACTGCCTGTCCCAACTCCAAAATGCCATGAGCCTGCTCAGCAAGAAGGAAAGAAGCACAGTATACCGTGAAGAAATCAAAGAGACCATTCTCTTGAACCAAGAACTCTCTAACCTCCCCCGAAGGGTCAGCAATACATAGTTCAGTCCTGGCAACCACTACTGCGCACTGACATTCGAACAACTTTGGCAAACTATAGACTCCCTCCCTGCAGAGGCACCTAAACCAGTGTCTTGGGACAGAATCCCGAAAGCTGCCAAAGCCCCCGGGAATACATCTACAGTCAACAAATTGAGGGTGGACATATGGCCCTGTGCTTCGAAAAATCCTCCACTGACTATGGCTCAGCTCAAAGCAACATGTTCAAAAGGGACCAAGCCCGACGTTAATGTTCCAACCTAATCGGGTCAAATTCATGTGCTACCACCAAAGGCCACCAAAAAGCCGGCAGAGCCAGAATCGTAACCCAGTCTGCCCGAAGAAACAAGTTCCGTGAAAGAGGACCCGACCCTCACTCAGCTTAAGCGGACCCAGGCGAACATTTTCCTGTGGTCCCTGCTCACATCTTCATATCGTCACAAGTTCAAGCTAGAGGAAAGTTTGGCCCGCACCATGGTCCCCGTGGACGCAACTCGAGAAGAAGTAATCCAGATGATCGGTAATATACACTATGGAAACATCATCACCTTTACAGATTTGGACCTGCCAAAATTTGGGGCTGATCACAATGAGCCACTCTACATCACAGTCCAGCTGGACGAGCGTTGCCTTCCCCGTGTATTGGTAGCCGGAGGTTTCAGAATGAATGTCTTGCCCGCCAAGATGATGGACCCGCTTGACATCAAGCCCACAGATTTGAAGCCTTCAGTCCACACTGTCAGGGCCTATGATTCTACTTCCCGCACAGTTCTCGGGGTTGCTACTCTAAACATTTGGTTTGGCAAGCGGATGATACCCACCGAAATCCAAGTGTTGGACCTTCCCATCACTTTCACAGCCATCCTGGGACGGCACTGGCTGCATCAAATGAACGGCGTGGCATCCACCCTTCACCAATATATCAAGTTCATGCAAGGCAACGAGATCACAACAGTCTACGGCGACAGCGTCACCACCGAGGGGACCAGCACCAACAGCATTCCAGTGTTAAAGATCAAGCATTGATGACGATATGGCATTAACTGGATTCACCTTGGAGACTTCCAAGATCCAAGTATGCAGCGTGGACCTTCCACTATTTTGGGATAATATCCCTCCCGCCATGAAGATGATGAAGCTCATGAACTTCATCCCAAGACTGGGGCTCGACAAAAGGTTACAAGGCCAACACCAAGTCATCGAAGTCAACGACCACACTACAGTCCAGGGGCTCGGTTATGTGCCAAGACCAGTTGATATCAGAGAGAACAAGAGGCTCGCCAGCACCAAGGCAGCAGCCCGCAAAAGGGGAACCTTCAACGGCACACCCAACCTCCGACCTTACAGTTTCGACCTCGCCCATTACTTCATCAAAGAAACCGATAGCAGAACTGAGGGAACTGACAGCGGAACCAACAGCAGAACTGGGGGAACCGACAGCAGAACTGAGGGAACCGACAGCGGAACCAACAGCAGAACTGAGGGGACCGACAGTGGAACTAATGAAGATGAGAAAGAAGCAGGAAAAGTCAGCACAGAGACTATAGAAAGGATGGAAAATCTGGCACAAGACCTCAAGCGTCTCAGAGGACTCAAAGCTAATCCGATAAGGGGAGCATTCCTTGATATCACTGCTCTACCTGGACCAATTGCCACCACCGTTCAGCATGAGTACACATTCAAAGGGATCCCAGACATAGAAGAGCAGCTCGAGACACTCTTCATGGGAAACAGACTGTTCGGGTCAGCCGCTGAGGCCACATTCGAGACAGTAACTTCAAAGCAGAAGGAACCATAATTCATAGAAGATGCTCTCACTGGACCCGCTCTATAGAGTCTTTTTGAAGAAGTCATAGAGGTGCCAAACCTGATTGACCTGGGCTCCAAAAACAGCATGATCGCCATGATCGGGATAGCAGAAGCCAAGCCTCTCGACCCCCAAACCCTCACCAAACATCCAGCAATGCCACTGAAAAACTGGGTGAATTTCACAGGACCAAGGGCAAGCCAGACAGAAATGGAAGACAAACTGGGCCTGCACCCACATCTCCATAAACCTAGTCTCAAACCCTCTAAGTCAGTCATTGTCAAAGTCAAGTCCTCTGAGTCGTATTAAATGAAAAGTTTGACCTTTCGAATTATCCCCTCATTGCCACTTTAACAACTGATAAGTTAACAAACAACTTAAAAGACGTTAATAATGAATCACTTGATAAATAAGCAGACACACTAAACAAACAATACATTAAGGAAGTTCTCAAGCATGTAGTTAACCAAGAGGACAATCGGGCCCAAGCTGCCGAAGAGGTTATGACTAAAGTGAACCTGGGGTCAGTGCAAGAGCCTAAAGAAACACAAGTGGGCAGTTTCTTTGCCAGTGCAGAAAATAAAGCCCCGATAAATCTCCTCAAATAATATGTTAACGTGTTCACCTGGTCATACCAAGACATGCCAGGACTTGACCTCTCAATCGTAGAGAACAAAATCCCTCTGGATCCAGAATCCAAGCCTGTCAAGCAAAAACTGTGCAAGATCAAGCCAGAATGGTCTCTGTAAGTGAAAGAAGAAATTGAGAAGGTGCTCCGTGCCGACTTCATCAGAGTAATTGAGTACCCGACCTGGCTCTCCAACATCGTGATGGTCACCAAGGCCAATGGAAAGGTCAGATGCTGTGTAGATTTCCGAGATCTCAACAAAGCCAGCCCTAAAGACGATTTCCCACTGCCCAACATCGACATGCTGGTCGACACCACGACAAATTTTGAAGTGAAGTCCTTCGTGGACGGATTTGCTGGATACAATCAGATCAAGTTGTTCGAGGAATATCAAGCCAAGACTGCTTTCACCACTCCGTAGGGGACATACTGTTACACGGTCATGCCGTTCGGTTTAAAGAATGCTGGGGCTACCTATCAGCGGGCTGCAATAGCTCTCTTCCATTACATGATTCACAAAGAAATCGAAGTGTATGTTGACGACATGATCATCCACTCTAGAGGATCAGACATGTAGCACATGACAGATTTGAGAAAGTTCTTCAATAGATTCAGAAAGCACTCCATGAGATTGAACCCCGCCAAGTGCACCTTCGGCGTCAAGCGAGGCAAAGTACTGGGGTACATGGTTACAGAATGAGGCATCGAAGCTGATCCCAAGAAAATCAAGGCCATCATCGACATGAAGCCACCGCAGACACTGATAAAAGTGAAAAGTTTCATAGGGAGACTTCAATACATCAGCCGCTTCATCAACCAGTTGACATCTCTGCGAGCCAATGTTCAAACTAATGAAGAAAAATGCTGACATCAAATGGGACTCCGAATGCCAGATAGCCTTCGAGAAAATCAAGACATACTTGGTGAATCCCCAAATCCTGTGTCCACCTCTGTAAGTACCCCAATCTGGGTCGTTAATGTTCCGACAGCCCAAATTAATGATTTATAATCATTTAGAGGCATTTTGGACATTATTTTGACAATTTGAATGAGGAAGGACCTCTTAGGAATAAAAAATGAACAATTACCTCGCTGGAAGTCTGTCATTTCCATGAAAAGGGAATATTGACCATTTAAATAAGCCATAACTGCCAGAAACAGCTTTCTGCAAAAAACAGGCATGTCTGTTGGGGTCATCCGCGCGGATAAGATTGTACCTACAATCTTGTCCACTCGGATAAGATCAGCATCCAGGCAACCTATAAATACCCCCCTTCTCCCTCAGTTTAAAATAGATAAAAAGCCCCAAAAAATACGAAAACCTACTGTCACTCTGCCCAAATCCACCCTCAAACAACCATTTCCACCTTCAAATCTCAAATTCCACAACATATTCATCCTCTAATCCATCCCAAAACCACTTTCAATCCGTTCAAACCTTCAAACCCTAAACAACAAACCCAAGACAATTGGTAAACCCTCAAGCTCTTCACTCATATCCCTCTCATTTATGCGTATACTCCATGTAAAAATGATGTGATTCTACTTACTATCTTTTGTTCAACTCCCCTTCCCCTTTGTCCCAAGGATCCAAGAGGATCTCCATGGAGTTCATCTCCATGGATGATTCTCTACATGGATCCACATTTTAATTATGCATTTCCCTTTGCCCTCCTTTTTATTAACAAGTTCTTGTTTATTACTTGCTCTTTTGACCTAAATGTGGTCATCTTGGAGTTCATCTCCATAGATGATCACTCCAAATGGTCCACATTTTTACTTTCATGTCTCTTTACATTTCTAGTCAATACTTGTTCATTTGACCTAGAAGATGGTCACCTTGGAGTCCATCTCCATGAATGACCACTTCATTTGGTCCATAATCTTTACTTTCATGTCAAATCCCCCTCCTTAGTCTAAGATGCTCACCTTGGAACACTTTCCATGGATGAACATCATCTAGACATCACAAAATGGGTCACACAAGATGTACAAGATACACTTGAGTATAGGTCTCAAGGATGGTCTTCCTATGACCACCTTAGAGATCTTCCTCTAAAGGTTGATACATCTTGACCTATCCTTTGTCAAAATTACTTTTATGTCAAATCCCCCTTTTCCCTAGCAAATGAAGTGTTTTCAAAGTCCTAACGTACCCCCGGGATGGCTTGGTTAAGTGGATTCATCACTTATGACCACTAATCAAAGTCTAGGGAAAGAGAGGACAAAACATGGATGCCAAAAATCCATTCAATTCCTTCATTTTCTGTTTTCAGTTACAATTCCAGTTAAGTCCTGTAAATCCAGTTAACTTTCTGGAAATTACAGTGACTAAACTGGAAACTGTAAAATATGGAGACTGCAGCCCTATCCGCGCGGATAAGATTGCACTGCAGTCTTGTCCACGCGTATAACACTGTCATCTGCAAACAGTCCCTCAAATTTTATGCTATTTTCAGTTTAATCCATGTTTTCAAACTGTTTTTCAGTTCAGTCCTTATAATTTCATTTATTTTCAGAAAACCCCCTTTTAATACACACACACACACACATGCAAAAAAAAAAGGTTTCAAGTGAGGAAGACTCATCATACGAGGCATTCCGGGTGAACACCAACGTTCTTCCCGGAGTGTAACGTGACCTCCGAACCCATTTTCTCTAATCTAGGGTATTTTTCAAAGTTTTGACCCTTAAACAAAAAACAGCGTGGCGACTACCAAAAAAATGATTTTCTTTAAGTCCGATAAAGATTTTTTTCAAAACTTTCAAAAACAAACAAAAAGTCTTGTCGGGCAACTCAAAAAGAAATTTTCAATTTTTTAAAAGAAAATCGGCGCGGTCGGATACACATCATCACAGTGGCGACTCCGCTGGGGACATAAAAGTTTTTTTTTTAAATAATAAAAAAATGATACTCGATATATAGGTGGAAACCATTAAATTTCCTGTTAAGGCCTCCTTATCAGAGTCGGGGATAAATTATGGTATAACAATGCCACGTACTGGTATTATTTCAAAAAAAAAAAAATGCTTTTGTGGGTCAAATTTCCGTCCCAACACTTGAGACTTTTTTTTTTGGTTTTGTGTGTGTGTATTTTTCCCGTTATGATTTGTTGTTCTTTTGACCGTCCCGGAAAAGTCAAATTTTGAACGTCGGATCGTTCCTTTTAACTGTTTAAAACTTTACGTGCTTATGTGCCAGCATGTTTTAAAAAAAAATCTTTTTTGCATGCATCATGCTTTTAAGACACATTTGAAAATTTCTGTTTTTTACTCAAGAAGGAAAATAGACAGCCGCACACTACGCGAAAGTTGACTGTACACTGCACACTACGTCCTTAACCCGGGAAATCTCAGTACCAGCCTGGGAGGCCTTACTACGCCTCTCGGTGCGAGCACGGGACAACCCAAACAGCCATTGGTTTACCCTCGTGTCGACCCTGCACTTGTCCGTGACACACTTTTTCCGAGACTCAATTGGTTTTTGGTCTGGTCCGTGTCAGACTGTGTCAGTGCATGCCCCGTGTAGGTCAAATCCTAGTCAACGTGCCAAGTCAGGATCCCCCGCAGACCTAACTCAGTCGAAACCATGCCGGTTTTCCGTCATGAACTTTGACCCGATCCTGACTGGGGCTCGGACTTCAGTTTTGATTCACACGGCTCATACACCGGCTCCCGGTATGACACCGAGTCATCTAGGATTAACGCTCAATCCATGTCTAATTACTTCTTAACCAACGACTTAGTCAAGATCCCTTGCGGACTATTATAAGTCGAAGTCATGCCAATTTTTCGTCATGCACTTTGGCTCGATCTTGACCCTCGACGCTGGCCTTGACGGTAATTTACATCGACTGCGCGTTAAGACTTTATGATCCGCCAGACCTTAGGTTCGTTTTCCTTTTCGGTCGGTGGGATTCGCTTGCCCTACGGAGCCCTTGTTCGGGGTTTCAGGTTGAGGGTCTGCAGGCGTGGTGACGGGTCCCACTGATCTAGGACTTAGAGTAGTTGAAAAAAAGAAGAAGAGCCTTCTGGGACAACACCACTCCGCCTCCTGGGACTCCCCAGACAGAACAACAGTGGAATCAGTTGGTAACAATGGGGACAACACCACTCCGCCTCCTGGGACTCCCCAGACAGAACAGCAGTGGAATCAGTTGGTCAAACAAATGAGACTGCGACAAGAAGCACAGATGAACAGCCTTCTGGAGGCTATTAGGAGCCATGGTTTGGCCGCCAGTCTTAATCCCGACGGCACTTTCTCCGTGGAAGAAGAGGAGGACCCCAATACCACTCTTGGTTGCCCTGACTACTCCAGGATGCCACCACTAGTCTTCTATGGTACTACTATCGGAGCCCATGCTTCTCGATCCATGGGTCAACCAGCTCCTCAACCACAGACTACTGGACCCATACAGTCTGCCGGGACAAGCCAGTTCACAGTTCCTCAGTGGGGACAAAATCAGTACGGAATGTCTTCCCATGGTTGGGGGTACCTCGGAATGCCACAGCAAGTTGGGATCCCACCGCAGTTTGGAATCGATTAGTCCAGACCTTCACAAAAATAGTTCAGAGTACCACAACAACAGTTTGGAATGCCGCCACCACAGTTTGGTCTAGGGCAACAGTCAGGAGCCCCTCCTCAAAATGATGTTGGTCCAGCTGCCCCTAACGCCTCGCCAGGTTCCACAAACCCATTTCTCACTCAAGGTCCAATGGGCCAGCAAGCCCCCATCCCAGTCTCATCAGAATCACCAGGACTGCAGTACCCTCCCGGCTATACACCCTCGCCACAATCAGGCATGCAGTTCAACAACCAGGGATCACAGCCCGCATTTAAGCCTACTTATGAGTCTCACCCTGGGAACTCGAGCTACCCGGCCACCTCAGGTCTGCCACCACCCTCTTTGCCAATTGGAAGCCAACAACAAGCCACTAGGTTCTATCCCTTTACCCAGGCTCTTACTTACACTCTCCAGGGTAATTTGGGTCAAGGACAGGTTTTCACCTATGTCCCTGGACCGGCCATCCCTTCCACCAGTGTGGCGCCAATGGTAACTCCTCTCTCCAGCTCAGTCACTGATTTGAACGCTATGGCTCCACCACAGGACCCTCACTTAGCCTGGTTCATGGAACAACACAAGGAAATGAAAGCACAGATTTGCCGAGCTGACAGGAAAGAAGGCTGCCCTCTGACCCACAAATCCTGATTCTATTGTGCCTTTACCCCACAAGTTCGTGATGCCTAGTTTGGAACTGTTTGATGGAACTGCCTGCCCAAAAACCCACTTGGACACCTATACCTTAGCTATGAAATCCAAAGGATGCATGAACCAGTAGCTGGCCGATTACTTCAGCTTCTCTTTGAAACTGGGGGCTCTAAAATTGTTCTTTTGGCTAAAACCCAAGTCCAGGGTCACTTGGGAACAGATCACCAATGCCTTTGTGAGTATGCCAATCCAATTCGCTACCCTTTTAGGTGAATTTTAATATGATAAAATTGTATTAGGGGCGTTTTGGTAAATTCCCGACCCGTTCTGAAACTTTCGAGAGCTTTTTATAAGTTTCTCGTGAAGAAAGGATCTTCAGGGAATTAATTGCTTTGGACCTTTAAGGAATTAGCTCAGATTGTTCTAGAACCAGTTTTGGCTAATACGGTTATGGTCTTGTTGTGTCACGCGACACTTTGAAACACGGAAAGCTGATACAGGATGTCGTGCGACAGAACAAGCCTCCATCTGCAGCTATAAATAAAGCCCTCTGCCTCACATTTCTGGATCCTTTTTCGACTCCACAACGTCACTCTGTAGAAATTCCACCAGAAACCAAATCTCTCTCCTCCTTCCTCAACAATACCCACCAATTCTCCTACAATTCATTCATATCTCATACATACTTCACCCATTTTCTTTCACACACCACACACCATTGAAGATTCAAAGCCCAGAAGCTCTCTCTGCACTCGAATTCCAATCTGAAGCTGCTTAGAAGGGTTCTACACTGAACGTGGTGTAGAATTGTGGATCTACAAGGGTAACTCCTCAATCCCTCCATCTCTCTCTCATACTTGCTCTTTGCAAAATTCTGTTCCTACACCTGATAATTGAGCTCCATCCGCTTTAGTTATCAGGTGGCAACTGCCATCTCTCTGTTTAAGTTGTATTTACCTAATCCAATTGCATGTTTATAATGTGATCTAATTATAATTGCAATTTGGTTGTCAAGGGAGTGTGGATCTCCCATATCCATACTCCTTTGACCGATCTGTCATTGATTCGTGTTGTATTGAATTGCTTTGGCATGGTAACTTGATCGAATTTGGTATCTGTTAAATCTGTCTCTCAATTTGTAAAGTCTTTGTAGATGGCTAGGTTATGTCACGTTATACTATAGGTATTAGCCGTCCTGTGTAGCGCGACATAATGAGTCATGTGCAGAGATTGCCATTTCAGTTGTAAGTTGCTCATCCAGGTCACTTGTCACTCAAAACAGAGTGTGGATCTTCAATATCCACACTCATTTGAAGTGATTGGGTAGATCTATGTCAATATGGTGCTTAATTTTGTAAGGTTTCTGCATGTGATGACTTGTGGCACACGACAGAACATGCCATGGCTGTCCTGTGTCACGTGACACAAGTTGTCAATCTGCAGAAGTCATTTTTCAGTTGTAACCTGTTCTTCCTCGTTGTAAAGTGGGATGTGGCCTCCCATGATCAATGGCTCACAAGTTGTAATGTTCCCCTTTGAGCAATAAAACGAAGCATTAATGTGCATTTTTTATATATATTTTGTCTCACACAATTGCACACACTTTTGAATGATTTTAGATGTTGAACATTGAAAGACTCGTGTTGGATATGCATATTTTAACCCTCCTATTTTGTATTAGATTTGATTGATACCATAACCTCCTTTCTATTTTAAGGACTTTAGGACCCTATGTATTGAAGCTTAGACTTCAATTTTTTAGCTAAGTCCATTTTATAGAATAGGTTAATTTAGGCTTGAAGACTGGCACAAGACTCATTGAATCTGAGGATATGCAGTTCAGAGGTTCAGACCGCTTTTCCTTAATTCTACTTGGAACCGCTCATGCAAACCGCCTGGTGGAATCCTTGTCTAAGAACCGCTCCTGAACTCCTAGAGTGCAATCTGCCTTGAACCGCTCCATGCTAACTGTAATGCAGTTCTATCTTTGTATCTTGCACTTAAGTTATCCTCCTCTGGTGTAACCGCTCACACTTGGAACCGCTCCACACCAGAACCGCTCCAATGATTGGAAGACTTGAAGTGAACCACATTTGACCGTTGGAATCCACGTCAGAAATATCAAATGTCAACCACCATATCTTGTCACGTGACTACTTTTCAGACAAGATCTGCAAGGATCTTGAAAAGGTGACAGGTGTCCAAACCTCATTGCTTGCAGCTGTAGCCTGATCAGTTTTTCCTGCAACAACAGTTCCAAAGGACAAAAGTGGTTGCTGTGGACGAATGGGAACGCATCAAGTACTGTCCTTGCAACAGCTGTGTCCAACGGTTATATCTTGGATGTTTGGGTATAAATACCCCCAATCTTCACCATTTGAAGATTGCTTGAGAAATTGATTTGCTTTGAGTTCATAGAAGCTGAAGCTCTGCCCAGAAATTATTCAACCCTTTAAATCTTCATCTTCATACTTCAAGAAATATTCCCCAGCCCAGAAATTAAGCCTTAACACCATCAAGAATCATTGTGCTCTACATCTCAAATATTTAAAGAGCCTTGATCTTGTTCTCACACACACACCTCATTTGTTTAATCACATAGATTATTCATTTGAGATACACTGGTTATAGTCTAGGATTCAATCTTCATAGAATAGATTTTAGCTTTGAGTATCGATCTTTGTAACTTGTAATCTCTCATACTCAATAGTAAAATCACTCTTGAAAATCCAAGACTAACCATCTTGGTAGTGGACGTAGATCGTTTATCGATTGAGCCACTCCAAATCGTGTGTTCTTATATTTCTGCATTTATTTTCTTGTGATTACTAATTATTTATCTCTATCTCTGTTTGATCTTTATTTAGTTATCCAATATTGTGAAATAGTGTTTGGAGTTAACATTGTCTAAAATACACTTGTTTGTAAACTGCACTTACCAAACCGCACCATCAAACCGCTTTACAAACCGCCTCTATAAAACCGCTTTGTATATCTATTATTCCGCTGTGCATTTTACATCTCGGCTTGCAGTCTATTATCAACTGCAAGAGGTTTTGTAAGCTATGTGGTTTAGTTTTTAAAAGAGGATGAAAAATTTGAAACAGCTATTCACCCCCCCTCTAGCTGTATTTTCACCCTTGTTGCCACCTTTGGGACCAACAAGTGGTATCAGAGCTAACACATTTATAAAACCACTGTTTTTCAAGCTTAACAGCTTGTGTGCCGATTCAATATGGCAAATTCAAAGACAATGACAACTGTTAACTATTCACACATTCCAATCTTGGACGAAGACCACTTCGACATCTGGAAGTACAGAATGCTTATTCATTTGGAAATAATTGATGAGATGCTGGTGGAGTGCGTAATCAATGGCCCGTTGTTCCCATGAAGGCCAACACTGATGCAACCACCAATGCAGAAACTCCAGAGGTCAAAAAACCAAAAGATGAGTGGTCGAACGAAGAGAAGAGATTAGCTGCCTTGGACAGCAAGGCAAGGCACATTATTTCTGGAACCCTCCCCATTTCAACTCTTCAGAAAGTGATGTATCTCAATACCGCAAAGCATATGTGGGATGCCATAGAGAACTACCTCGAAGGTGATGACGAATGCATGGAAAGCAAATTATATGCTGTTGAAAGATCCTACAACAACTTCAACAGAAAATCCAACGAAACCTTGCGTCAGACCTACGACCGTTATGTTGAGGTAGTTAATGCTTGTAGATATCTTGGCAAAACTTTAACCGATAAGGAAATCAATATGACTTTCCTAGCTGCTTTATGTTCTAGATGGGTTAATAAGGCTACGTCTCTAGAAGACTCCAAAGTTTTGGGTACTTGGTCGTTAAGTAACTTGTACGCCAATCTTAGAGTCTATAAGCTTAAATTAAATCACATTGAGGAGATTGAAGGGAAAACCAAATCGCTTTCCATGTCCGTCGTGGAACATGAGGAGAAACCATCTACATCCAATCAAACCGCAAATCCTTCCATATCAGCCTCATCACTCATCGAGATGGATGATGATGATTTTTCCATGTTTGTGAAAAGATTTCAAAAATTTAGAAAATCCTCAAAACCCTTCACAAAAACATTTTCAAAAGGCAACCTCCTGCAACGTTTTCAAAGGCTGCAGATACAAAGAAAAAGAGTGATCTAGTTTGCTACAACTGTAGAAAACCTGGTCACTTTGCATCTGAGTGTCCACAGCCTAAATATGAATACATGAAAAAGAAAACCTCTCCTGCGAAATTTTCTCGTCGCAAGAGAATGGTTGCTGAGGAGGAAGAGAATTCCAAGGAATTAGCAACTTGGATAGAAATAGATTCTGATGATGGAAGTGACGATGAAACCGAAGAGGTTAATATCTGCTTAATTGCAGATGCTTTCGATGAGTCAGATACTGAGTCAATCGAGTTGCAAGATATGGAGGAAGAAGAGGTTTCTACAAAACTTCAAAATTTTAAGTTGGATGAAAATGTCAAACTTACTCCTAGCATTAAGATAGGAAATTGTTCGTATTCACGTCCCATTTTTCCTCCTACAAATGCTCCACCTTCAAAAGTAATTCCAAAGAAGAAAATTTTGAAAAAGGTGGTGGAAGAAGTTTCTCCTTCGGAACACGAAAGGATGTTTAAGGAAGCTGAAGTGATGATCCACAAATTCTCTAAGCTTAAGAAAGCCTTAAGCTTAGCTAATGATGAGATTTCTCAGTACAAGACGGAGAAAACTATGATGAGGTCTGAAATTTCAAATCTTAAGGACCAAATCAAAAGAATGAATCCTCTTGCTGATCAAAACCACATCCTTGAAACTAAGGTTGCTGCACTTCAACTCAGGAATGATGACCTGGTCACCCAAATCAACTATCTCCAAAAGATTATTGATGGGTGGCTCAAGTCAAAATACACCCCAGATCAAATCATAGATTCCCAAATTCCCTCTGGAATTAAGGAGGGTCTAGGTTTTGGATCTGATGAAGAGAAGAAGTGTGCATCCTGCAGTGAAAAGGATGAGGAGATTTTGAAACTAACTAAAGAAACTCCTAAGGGGAAGCATGCAAATGCTAAGGGTAAAGGACAACAAAATTTTAATTATGTCTACCCAAAGAAGCAATATGGGAAGAACTCTCAGATGAAGGCAAAGGATTCTGAGAGTGTAGCTTCAGAGGAAATGGCATATGGAGTTGGCCGCATCCCTAAAACCGCTTCTGGTGGAACTAGAGATGCTGGCAACTGCAAGTCTGACCGCGCCTCTTCTTTGACCGCTCCACCTGCCTTCAAAAGCAAAAAGAGCGCTCCTAGAAAATACGTGGTCAAACTAAAGCCAGTTCCCTTTGTTAAGCCTGAAACCGTGCCTCCCAAACCGCATGCAACTCCTAAGAAGAGTAAGGAGTTAGTAAAACCTCATGATGCTTGTAGCTTTTATAAATGCTCTGTGTGCGATGGATTAGGTCACAAGGCTACAGAATGCCTTTGCGGTTCACATCCAATGCCAGGAAGAGTAAACCTCCTTCTCTCAAACAGGTGTGGGTCATGAAGGGTTGCTAACTTCAGGACCCAAGGAATAAAGGGGGACCTCGTTCTTTATGTTTACATTTCAGGTCCTCTGCTTAATTGCTGGTCACTCCAAGGATAATGAATGGTATCTTGACAGTGGCTGCTCAAGACATATGACAGAAGATAGATCATTACTAGAAGATGTCATTGAAGCAAGTGTTCCATCTGTAACCTTTGGTGACAACAACAAAGGCAAGACCATTGGATATGGTGTAATAAGGAGAGGAAACCTAACCATTGAGAAGGTTTCTCTTGTTGAAGGACTCAAGCACAACCTCCTTTCAATTTCTCAATTCTGTGACAAAGGAATGCTTTGCAACTTCACGTCATCAAATTGCTTTATCAAGGATAGCATTTTCGGAGTCACCCTACTCACAGGGATTCGTAAGAGTAATATTTACATTATTGATCTAGATTCTGCATGTAGTATTACTAATCTCTGTTTTGTAGCTAAAAATGTGAGCGAAAATAGTTGGCTATGGAACAAGAGGTTG
Organism: Adenophora triphylla var. japonica; assembly: GCA_022495995.1. Taxonomy (NCBI): domain Eukaryota; kingdom Viridiplantae; phylum Streptophyta; class Magnoliopsida; order Asterales; family Campanulaceae; genus Adenophora; species Adenophora triphylla. Next base: position 172,404 of record JAFEMH010000355.1, read on the forward strand.
AGCCACTTGAACTTCAAGTATCTTGCAAAGATTGGTAGAGAAAACCTCGTTCGTGGTTTACCCAAAGTGGCTGACCACGATCCTGAGAAATGCAGTGCATGCCAGCTTGGTAAGCAATCTGCGTCGTCTTTCACCAGCAAGACCGCTCCTTCAACTTCAAGATTCTTACAACTGCTTCACATAGATTTGTTTGGACCCGTAACCACTGTCAGCATTGGAGGAAGTAGATATACTTTAGTGGTAGTGGATGATTATTCAAGATATACGTGGGTTGAGATGATGATTTCCAAAGATGATTGCTATGATATTCTCATCGCACTTTTTAGACGGCTCCAAACTCAGAAAGAAGACGACATCGTTAGTGTTCGATCAGATAATAGAACAGAATTTAAGAACAACGGTGTTGCTCAGTATTGTGATGACCTTGGGATTGATCACAATTTCTCAACTGCTGGTGTTCCACAACAAAATGGGGTTGTGGAAAGGAAGAATAAGACGTTGATTGAGGCTGGAAAGACAATGATATCTGAAGCCAAGCTGCCTCAATATTTCTGGGCTGAAGCAATCAACACAGCATGCTTCACTCAGAACCGCTCCCTCATCAACAAGACCTATAACAAGACTCCCTATGAGCTTTGGCGAGGAAGAACCCCCAACATTGCTTTCTTCAAGATCTTTGGCTGCAAATGCTTTATCCTCTACAATGGAAGAGAAAATAGAGGTAAATTCGGAGCCAAGGCCGACGAAGGTATTTTTTTGGGTATGCTAAACATTCAAAAGCTTTTCGTGTTTTCAATAAAACTAGTTTAAAAATAGTTGAGCCTGTCCATGTTACTTTTGATGAGCATTCTCTCCTTGAGCCACATTTGGCTCCAAATGTTGCTGATGATTTTGTTAAGCATAATGAAACAGGTGAACCATCTCAAACCGCACCTGAACCTCAACCGCAAAATCCAGCACCCTCAACTGAAATTCCCTCAAACGCACCTTTGAAACCGCACCTGAAATTCCCATTCCAGATGCAACTCCAAGGGAAGAAGAAGTTGAGAATTCCCCCATCCAGCTTATAGAACCTCTTCGTCAACTTACATTCCATGACTTCGCTGAAGGATCTAACGACGTTCCAATTGAAGATCTTCAGCAAACCTCAGTCCAACCAGACTTACCCCCGGAGGTTCGTGAAGTCAGCAGTTACCCTCTCTCTAATGTGATAGGCAATCTGTTTTCCGGTGTTCAAACAAGGAGATCGAACTATGATGAGCATACTTCCTTATTATCTCAAGTTGAACCCAAGAAGATTGATGAAGCACTCCAAGATTCCAGTTGGGTCATTGCTATGCAAGAGGAACTCAACCAGTTTGAAAGATGCAAGGTCTGGTCACTGGTGCCTAGACCTCAGGATCAAGGAGTGATAGGAACTAAGTGGCTGTTTAGGAATAAGATGGATGAGAATGGAAGCATCACTAGGAATAAAGCAAGGTTGGTTGCACAAGGATATAGGCAAGAAGAAGGAATCGATTATGATGAAACCTTTGCTCCAGTTGCAAGATTGGAAGCTATTAGAATCTTCTTAGCCTATGCCTCTTTCAAGCGTTTCAAGTTATATCAAATGAACGTGAAGAGTGCTTTCCTCAACGGTGAACTGCAAGAGACCGTGTATGTTGCCCAACCGCCTGGATTTGAAGACTCCAAATTTACCAATCATGTTTACAAACTTCAGAAAGCTTTGTATGGACTTAAGCAAGCTCCAAGGGCATGGTATGAGACTCTTTCTAATTTTTTACTAGAAAAAGGTTTTAAACGCGGTAAAATTGATACAACTCTTTTTATTGCCAAATATAATGAGCATACTTTACTTGTTCAAATATATGTCGATGATATTATTTTTGGTTCTACTAAAGAGTTACTTTGTAAGCGTTTCGAGAAACTAATAAAAACAAGTTTGAGATGAGCATGATGGGAGAATTAACATTCTTCATCGGGCTTCAAATCAAGCAATGCGAAGAAGGTATTTTCCTCAGCCAAGCCAAATACACCAAGGAGTTAATAAAGAAGTTTGGATAAGAAAATGCTAAAGCATATGATACTCCAATGGCCACCGACAATAAGCTAGATAAGGATCTAAAAGGTAAATAGTTTGATCAAACCCTATATCGAGGTATGATCGGCTCATTACTTTATTTAACTGCTAGTAGGCCCGATATCATGTTTAGTGTATGTGCACGCTATCAAGCAGATCCTATAGAAGCACATCTAATTGCAGTCAAGCGTATAATCCGCTATTTATCTGGAACCACTAACCTTGGACTTTGGTATTCCAAAGATTCAAACTTCGATCTTGTAGGTTATTCAGATGCAGATTATGCATCTTGTACTATTGACAGGAAAAGCACTAGTGGGACTTGTCATTTCCTCGGGAATAGACTAGTTGCTTGGGCCAGCAAGAAGCAAGCTTCAGTTTTAGTGTCAACCACAGAGGCTGAGTATATTGCTGCTGGTAGTTGTTGCTGTCAAATCCTTTGGATAAAGCAACAATTGGTGGACTATGGAATCCATGAAGGAAATTGTCCTATCATGTGTGATAACACTTCAACAATTTCAGTCTCCAACAACCCTGTCATGCATTCCAAGACCAAGCATATTGATATCAAGTATCATTTCCTCAAAGACCATGTGGAGAAGTGGAATATCCATTTAGAGTATGTGGGGATAGACAACCAGATTGCTGATATCCTCACCAAGTCTCTTAACTCCAAGAGATTTTCTTTTCTCAGAGGAGAAATGGGTATGCTTGAACTTAAATAATTCCATACTTTTTATTTGCTAACTTGTGTGTTAAAGTATAGGTTGAAATTCTTATTGAGGATTCAAACTGCCTCTGTTGAAACAGCTTGTACCAAAACCGCAAGCAATCAAACCGCCTGCATCCAACCGCCAGTGCCAAACCGCTAGATGCAGTCTGACCGCTTGGATCAAAACCGCGTTTCAACATTAGTAAATTCTGTCTATTTATGTCTTATCCTCATTATTAAAAAAAAAAAAAATTTGTTCAAATTCTTGTTATTTATTTTTTAGTCCTTATTTTGGCATAAGGGTATTTTTGCAAATGTTTTCCCTCGTTTATTTCAAAATTTAACAGCATTTAATGCTAAGGGGACATGAGCATTAAAAACTCTCATGTCAGCCGTCATTGAGAGAGGTGCAGGAGGTGAAAGGGTGCAACAGTTGGTATATTTCAATCATTTTCTTCTGAACCAACTGCCTACCCCTTCAACCTATATATACCTTGTTTGGTGAAAACCTAAAACATTTTACTGTCACCCTCTGCACGTACTTTCTACCAAACTCTTTCTCTCTCTAAAAACCCTCTAAAACTCCATTTTCAAAACCTTTTAACTGAAATGGCTACAACTTCAAAAAGACAAAGAGCCTCCACTGTTGCAAGAGCACCCAAAAGGCCTATTCTGGAAATGGTAACAAACTTCTAACCTTTAATCTTTACAATGTTTCAGAATCTGCCATTGATGAACCAGAAACCCTTCGTATACCATGTTCTTCATTTTGGGTGATTTTGATCTTATTTGTTGTTCATTTTCAATGATTTTTGTTTGGTTATGCTCGGATTCTTACATGGATTCTAAACATGTTAACTATTTCATGATCTATCCATGTTTAGAGCATTGATTTTGTATTTTTCAGTTTATGAACTTCGAAAACCCACTTTATGTTCTTAGTGATTATGGATGATTTTGGGAAAAGTTTGAAATTTTAAAGATATATTATTGTTCCCCTTCCCAAAGTGATCATTTTGATATGCTATTTGCTTAATTTGGTTAAGTTTTGAAAATCTCTGTTCTTGGTGTTCATGACTGTTCATACGTGTTCTTCATGAAACTCATGTGTTTTTCTTGAAAAATCATATGCTTTGGATGCCTTGAATCTGAATAGTGTTTTTCAACACTTAGAAAAATTTTGGATTTTTTCAAAAAAATTTGGAATTCATTTGGTCTTGAAACCGCTTATATGCAAACCGCTCAAGCTTCTCTGTTTCAAACTGTTTCTCTTTTTCAAAGCTAAACCGCATGCTGAACCGCTTGTTCAAATCATTTGAAACCGCATGATGTTTTAAATTACTTCCTTCATTCCTTTTGAGATTTTACTAAGTATATAAGCTGGAAACCAAGAACTTCCTCTCTAAGCACCGCTTGCAGTGTGGGATAAATTTGGATTACAATGCCACGTACTTAAGTAATCTTATTCTCAAATCCTCATTATCTTTGTGTATTCATAATTCACTTGGGGTTTGAAATTTTGAAACCGCACCATTGCTCAACCGCTTGGTGCTCAAACCGCTTGTGAACTATGAATACAAAAATGGATCTAACTCTTAAAGTTTCACTTTGTAGGATCCATTTACTTTCCTCCCTGGATGGGAAGTAAATGAGACTGAACTCAAGACAGATGCTCTTGGAAGGGAACTGCTTAGGAAGCTGAGAGTATCAGGCATCCTGCCCCTCTTCACCAAGCAGCAAGACTTCATTGTGCCTTCCTTTGTAGATCAGTTTTATGCTACTGCAAAGTATGGTAGCAGGATTCTAGATGGAGGTCAAAGAGTTTCCTGCCTAACTGCTGTGATTGAAGGCCTAAAGCTCTCCATTGACTACATCGATACCTAGAAAGGTTATTCAAGACAATGCTGCCTTTCAAACTGCCAAGGTAGATTCCATGGTTAGGAGATACAAGAAGATACCTAGAAAGGGTTTTGGTGAGCTGATGAGCCACATAGGACATTTGGTTGGGAGATCTGTTTGTGGAAAGACAGGAAACCACAACAACTTTACATCCCAACAATGGATGTATAGTTCAGCAATCTTTATGGAGATCAAGCTACACTGGCCAAAAATTATCTACCAGGAAATTCATGATAGTGTGGACACTTATCAGTCCAAGGTTAAGGGAGAAGATCAGAGATGGAGACCATTTTGCAGAATTCTAACCGCACTTTTGATGGATTTTGAACATCTGGATGAAATTGCCAACAAGAACCCAGAGTTAATGGTAGATTGTTCTGATGACTCACTTGGATTGCTTGCATGCCACTCCTTCAGGTATGCTAATGGAGATGATTTATACAAATCCTTGTATGATGCAGATACCTATCCCTTGAAGGAGCCCTATGAGCTTAGAGATCCCTCAACTGCTCCAAAAGCTAAAGGAGCTAAGCGGTCCAGAAAGCCTCAAGCCAGAGCAGAACCGCTCCCCAAGAAATCCAAGACCGCTCCTGCTTCTAAACCGCATGCATCTGATGGAGCTGGTACTAGCAAGGCTAAGGATCAGTTTGAAACTATGCATTTGGAAGATGAAGAGGAAGAGGAAGAAGAAGACCCAAGTATTCCAAACTTGGTGGCTAGGGCCAAGAAAGCCAGAGATGATGTTGAAGGCTTGACTGTTGAAGAGAAGATTCAACTTTACAAAGACAAGATTGAAAGATTGGCCAAGGAGCATGCAGAGAGATATGTTGCCAAGGGAAAATCCAAATCTGATGATGGAACCGCTTCACAGCCCCAACCGCCTCCTGAAACCCAACCGCCTCCTCCCCTACATACAACTCCTGACCAATCACCAGTTCAATCCCCTGCTCAATCCCCAGTCCAATCCCCCAACAAATCACCTTCCAAATCTCCTTCCAAATCCAAATCCATAACTCCTTCCCCTGTCAAAACCGCACCAATTCAGGGGGAGAAACCTTTGAAGAGAAGGAAGATGGTTGCCAGAAAGAAAGCCAAAAAGGGCAAACCAATTCAACCCTCACCCTCTCCATCACCCCCTAGAAATTCTCCTCCACCATCTCCTCAAAACTCCCCTTCACCTTCCCCCAGAAAATCCCTTTCACCCTTATCTTCTCAATCCCTAAATAACTCACCCCAACATTCCCATTCCATAAACTCCCAACACTCTAACCAAACCCCCACTCAATACCAAGCCTATCAACAATGGCAATCCAAGCCCTCTGCTGGACATGCCACATCCAAATCCATTAGGGATGATCCAACCCCAACCAATTCCCCAATCATAACTGCTCCCATTCCCCTACACCTGATCACTCCAGATCCAACTCCCCTGCTAAATTCCTAACTCCCCAAAATTCTCCCCAAAGATAGAAATCCCCTCCTAAAACATACCTCCTCACACTCAAACCGCTCCTGAAACTACCCAATACCAACCACCTCCATCCTTCAAAACGGCTTCAACCTCAACCGCTCCTCCCACTAAATACTTCCAAATTCTCCACACCCTAAACCTCATCCAAGGCCAACATGTAATCAACCAAGGCCATATCATTTCCCTTACCGCATCTAATGCCTCTCTCCTTAAATCCAACCGCTCCCTCCAAGCCAAGGTAGATGCTCACTCCCTTGAGATGGCAACTATTAAATCTTCTTTGCTTGATGCCATTAAGGGGGAGAGATCTATAGCAATCCCAACCGCTTCATCCTCCTCAACCGCTCCAGATGATCAAACCGCCTCCATTATCAAATCTGCGATTGAAGAAGGAATGATCAAAGCCTTGGGAGATAAGGCTTCAATTGCTGAGCTAAATAAGTCCTTGGATAATCTTGGAGAAAGGATCTGCACATCCCTTGAAAAGGATCTTGGAACCTTAAGCTCTAAATTCCTTGACTTTCTGACTTCCAGACCACAGCTTGTTCAACCTGTCCAAAACTCCCTAGATTCTCTGCGTGAAGAAGTCTTGGAACAAATTGATCTATTCAAGGTGGACTCCAAGGTAAATCTGGACTGCGTAGGAGATGCTTCCATGGCCAAGTTGAAGGAAATTCAAGAAGAATTCACTGAACGCCTAGACAACTTGAAGACTGGATTCAACTCCAAAATTGAAGCTGAAATCCACAACTTAAAATCATCTCTGAAAGTTACCATTAACCTTGAGCCAATGGAAGAAGCTATTCAAGCCCAAACCGCTGCTGTACAGGAGGAAGTTCATACCATTTTCAATTCACTATATTCCTCCCTCCATGTTCAGCTGGATACTATCAGAGATAATTTGGTTGCTAATACCAAAGCGGTTGGAGCTACCAATTCTACTTCTGCCCATTCTGTGAATGCCTTGAAGAAGCTTGAAGCTACCCTAACCCGAACCGCAGAAGAAGTAAGAAGATTAAGGAAAGTGTTTGCACCTGATCAATCTAGAGCTGGGAGCAGTGGAGCAGATCATGAAGTCAACAACCAACAGTAAACCGCACTTTCCTTATTGTTTTTGAACCGCTTATGTAAGTTGGACCGCACTCTCCTTGTATTTTTTTCTTGTCCAACGTATTCTGTTTTTTTTCTTTTTGTAACCTTGTAATTTTCTTTCATTCCTGTTTTGTAATCACTTGAGGAATTAATGGAAATTGCATCATGGTTCCAAAACCTTGTTCATAGCAAACTGCTTGTTTGTAGAACATTGAAACCGCTTATGGTCTTAAACCTCATTCAAATATTTTTCAACTTAAAAATCACTTTTTGAATTGAAGTTTAAACATTCAGTTTAAACTGCACTTTGAACTTAAACTCATATTTTTCAAGTGCACTGAATGCATTTCTATACTTTTCAAGTTGTAACTTCCAATCTTTCAATATTATAGAAATCTATAGCTTAAGCTAGTGTGTGCATTGACTTGGGACATGACTTACCATGTTAATTCTTATGGACATGTTTTTACCAAGTACAATGTTTGCTTTTGCTATAGTAGGTAATGTCATCAATCAAATAGGGGGAGATTGTTGGGTATGCATATTTTAACCCTCCTATTTTGTATTAGATTTGAATGATACCATAACCTCCTGTCTATTTTAAGGACTTTAGGATCCTATGTAATGAAGCTTAGACTTAAACTTTTTAGCTAAGTCCATTTTATAGAATAGGTTAATTTAGGCTTGAAGACTGGCACAAAACTCATTGGATCTGAGGATATGCAGTTCAGAGGTTCAGACCGCTTTGCCTTAATTCCACTTGGAACCGCTCATGCAAACCGCCTGGTGGAATCCTTGTCTAAGAACCGCTCCTGAACTCCTAGAGTGCAATCTGCCTTGAACCGCTCCATGCTAACTGCAATGCAGTTCTATCTTTGTATCTTGCACTTAAGTTATCCTCCACTGGTGTAACCGCTCACAATTGGAACCGCTCCACACCAGAACTGCTCCAATGATTGGAAGACTTGAAGTGAACCACATTTGACCGTTGGAATCCACGTCAGCAATATCAAATGTCAACCACCATATCTTGTCACGTGACTACTTTTCAGACAAGATCTGCAAGGATCTTTAAAAGGTGACAGGTGTCCAAACCTCATTGCTTGCAGCTGGAGCCTGATCAGCTTTTCCTGCAATAACAGTTCCAAAGGACAAAAGTGGTTGTTGTGGACCAATGGGAATGCATCAAGTACTGTCCTTGCAACAGCTATGTCCAACGGCTATATCTTGGATGTTTGGGTATAAATACCCCCAATCTTTACCATTTGAAGATTGCTTGAGAAATTGATTTGCTGTGAGTTCATAGAAGCTGAAGCTCTGCCCAGAAATTATTCAACCCTTTGAATCTTCATCTTCATACTTCAAGAAATATTCCCCAGCCCAGAAATCAAGCCTTAACACCATCAAGAATCATTGTGTTCTACATCTCAAATATTTAAAGAGCCTTGATCTTGTTCTCACACACACACCTCACTTGTTTAATCAAATAGATTATTCATTTGAGATACACTGGTTATAGTCTAGGATTCAATCTTCATAGAATAGATTTTAGCTTTGAGTATCGATCTTTGTAACTTGTAATCTCTCATACTCAATAGTAAAATCACTCTTGAAAATCCAAGACTAACCATCTTGGTAGTGGACGTAGATCGTTTATCGATTGAACCACTCCAAATCGTGTGTTCTTATATTTCTGCATTTATTTTCTTGTGATTACTAATTATTTATCTCTGTCTCTGTTTGATCTTTATTTAGTTATCCAATATTGTAAAATAGTGTTTGGAGTTAACATTGTCTAAAATATACTTGTTTGTAAACTGCACTTACCAAACTGCACCATCAAACCGCTTTACAAACCGCCTCTATAAAACCGCTTTGTATATCTATTATTCCGCTGTGCATTTTACATCTCTGCTTGCAATCTATTATCAACTACAAGAGGTTTTGTAAGCTAAGAGGTTTAGTTTTTAAAAGAGGATGAAAAATTTGAAACAGCTATTCACCCCCCCTCTAGCTGTATTTTCACCCTTGTTGCCACCTTTGGGACCAACAACTCCTCTACGGACGAGGCGTGTTGGGTGAACTCTCGGTTCTTCCCAACACATAACTTGACCCCCGAACCCATTCTCTCTCAAAGGATTTCAATGTTTCCTTAAAAATGGCGTGGCGACTTCTATTTTTTCAACGAGCGTTCATTCATTGGCGACTCCACTGGGGACTTGAAACTTGGTTTTCAAAAGTGGGTCAAACTTTCGTGTTTGTTCAACATTCAATTCCTTCATTTGTGTGTGCATTGTTTGTGGAATTATATGTATATAAATGTGTTTATTGCTTTGCTTTATCCATCCCCTTCCCTGCTTCCTGTTTGTTGTGCTTAGGCCTGAGATATTGTTTTGATGCTTGGAGGCTGGAGCTGGTTCTGCTTCTTTAATTCAGGGTTCTGGGAATATGGTTCCTTCTGTCACGCGACAGAGCTTGTATAATCAATCATGTGTAGCGCGACATAAGTGACCATTTTGCAGGTGTTGGACTCTGGTGCAGGTTGTGATTGTGGGGCAGTCCCCCATGATTAAATTATCGATCATTTGATTGTTTTGCTCTTTGGGATTTAGTGTGTGTGCGTTGTTTTTCATTTCACACCCCTTTTCAAATAAAGAAAATAAAAATCCAAAAAAAAATAATAATAAAAATAATAAAAAAAATCATTTTTCGCAAAATAAAGGATCATAGTCATCTGCACACTACTTCACGTAGATCTAGAACCCTCGGGTGCGATTGACGGCATCGCGGATGGCGATGTATGTCGCCTAGGCTTGAGCGCCTAATGTCAAACCTATCCCCCTAGCGCGTTATAGGTGGCGCCACGCTTTAAAGCTTATCCAACGGTTGGTTTTTGACTTGCCATTTTCAAATACACTAAAATGAATTGTTTCAAAAAATTTAATAGGCCTTCGTACCTACCCCAAAACCTAGCACGTGTGGGCATATTGCCAAACGCAACATGGTTTCACGAAATGACATGTCGTCCCCACAACATGTTCTAACGAGAGATCATGTCGCTTTGTCAACGTGCACCGATGAGAGGTCATGCCGGTTTTTTCCTTGAATTTCTTCAGGAATACCCGTTATGCTGCCCAAATTTCTCCAAAAATTGGGGCTGCTCGTCCATCCCATAAATGCTTCAGTTTTATTTAGGTATCATTGCCTATTGTTAATTTTGACTCAATGCATTTGGTGTATTTTTGGATGATGTGTCCCTAGGTTCCCCCGAGGTCTAGATTGCGTGAATAAAGGCTTATCCTTTCCCAACCATTCATAGGACTTAAAAGACATTGATTTCTACTTGAACATTAATAAGATGTTGCATGAGTCCGTCTCCTTTCCCACTTCTCCCTCTCCCATACCATCTCAAAGTTCTCTATCCTCCGCCTTATACTCGCTCTCTCCTCTCCAGTTATGGCAAGTTGGGTGTGCGCTCCGGCTCCCAGTGTTCATTTAGTTGGTGTCTTGAGGCAGTCGCAGTGTCAGCAGAGCCTGCATCCGATTCAGTTTCAGAAATGTCTAGTGCAGAGAAGGATATGACCACTCAATCTGGGGATTCATCTGTCCTGGGTCAGCAAGGCATGCATGATCTGTCCATGGAAGAGATGAGAGCTAATTTGGAAGCCGCTCTAGTTAGAGAGCGTGAGGCTCGATTACTCGCTCAAGCTAGAGAAGAGGCAATACATTCTAAGTTCGTAAAAGCAATGAGAAGCCGTGGTATTGCTGTGATCGGACGTGCTGATGGGACTTATGAGGAGATTACCGATGCCAATGAGTTTGATGTCGAGACCAGGAATGTCTCCCTTCCTTCCCTTGCTCCAACATTTCATCCAACTCAGTTCCGAGTCATGGTGTGCAGTCAAACCCTCAGATGAGTTTTGGTTTAGTTGGAGGACCACAACCGATGTTCCATGATTTGACCTCCTCACCCATTCCCAATGCTTCCGTGCCTCTTAGCCAATTTGGGTCCCAGCTTCCAAACAGTCAAGGTCTGTGGTTTCCAGGTTCTCAGTATCAGCAAGGTCAGTCTCATGGTCCTCACTTCCAGAGTAACGCCCAGTATCCGAATCAGCATCCTTACTCCAGGAATCAGTTCAGCCACGATGGATTTATGCAGTTTCCTACTAGACAGCCTCAGTCTCAAGGATATATATCTCAGCCTTCAATGGATTCAGCTTTTGGATTTGGCTCATCATCTATGCAACATCCGGGGTCAACTCCTTACATGCCTGCTAGTGCTTTTCCACAGAATCAGAATTCTCCAACCGGTCAGTTTAACTATTTGTCAGCTCCAGCTTCTGGAACAGCTCAGCCGTCTTTCTTCCAATTGACCAGTTCTGAGCTTTCATCAACTACTGCTCCCACTCTTCCTCAGCTTCTCGGGATGACTCCGGAAGTAGCTGCGCTAGTGAAACAGATGCAACAGAAAATTGACAAGTTGACGGAAGGATCAAGTGGGCTTAAGGTTGTTGATCCAAGACAAGTGAAGCCTCTTCCTTATAAGTTCAAGATGCCCAAGATACAATTTGATGGCTCAGCATGCCCTAAAACTCATGTAGACACATATGTGATGACTATGGGGGCAATGGGTTGTACTCCTGAGTTTATGGCTCAGCACTTCCATCTCACACTCAAAGGACCTGCCCTGACATGGTTTCTAAGTCTTAAGTCGGAAGCTCGATCTACTTGGAGTCAGACCACTGAGGCCTTTCTTGAAAAGTACCGTGGGAACCTTGAGTGCCACGGTTGGCACAATCTAAAAGAGCGATGAGTCCATTACTGATTTCTACAAGCGTTGGAATGCCAAATTGAATGAACAGTCTGAGCCAATTCTGTTGCAAGATCAGAAGGACATCTTTTTGTCATGTGTGAAGCCAGCTCTTTGTGAAGCCATAGGTACTGGATGGTATCCCGATTTAAGGGAGATGGTAGGCATGGGAGCTCGCAGCGAGAATCAATTCTTCAACCTTATCCCGGAAGCCAAAGCCGGCAATATTACTGATTATGGGTCCAAGATGGTCAATCCAGTTTCCCGGGTCCCAAAAGACAATAGTATCAACAGCCTTAAGAGGGGAAGCACTGGCCCAAGCAGTGGGAAATTGCAACCTCATCAGCCACGGAAGTTTGATGATCTTGGCATGACTACGAAGGAAGCATATAATGGTCTGGTTAAGACGGGAATGGTTCAGCCCCTTGATAATTACCGCCCTATGCATCGCAACCCAAAACTGGACACAAGCAAGTACTGCTGCTACCACCAGTTCCCTGGCCATACAACCAACGATTGCATTCCCCTGAAGATGCTCATTCAGAAGCTTGTTGATGATGGAAAGGTTGAGAAGGCTCGCCCCAATGTTGTCCCTGATCTTCTTCAGTGATATCGGCAGAAGCCCAGAGGCTATCCCACCCGAAGGCGGAGAAGTCAGTCAGTTAGCTCCATAGGTTCCAGAGTGTCTTTTATGTGGTCATGAGTCCGTCAAATCCATGTTATGAGTCTTTTTATTGCAGTAATAAAAATCTTTGTTTCTATTCTTGCTAGACTCGAGACATCACTTGCACCCCACGTTACACTCAATTGAAATGGTCTTATTCCAAATGATCACTTGTACTACTCAATCACTAATGCTTTGAAATAACTAATATTTAAATTAATCGGAGTGAGAAAATCAGTGGATATACTTCTCGAATTGGAGCTCACCAACTCCCCATCTCGCATCTCCTGTGCTCACATATCTTCCTTCGTCCGTACCATCTCGTTGTTCGATGAATTTGCATGAATCCTTCGCAGAGTAAACTTAAGCAAGCAAATGAAGACTCAATCTTGTTCGGATCATCCGGCAGGGACTGCGGTTGAAACCTTTCACCCATAGGAAAACCATCACCTCACCCTCACCAAATAATGTCCCTTCATTTCAAGATCGGCACGTTTTTGAAATCCGTCTAACCATCTCCAGAAGAAGAGGGACTATCCTTGGGGCTCCCATGATTCAAAAGAAGATCGGCCATTTCCAAGCTCAAGAACAACGGAAAGCAATGATCCATCCTGGGGACTAGCTGAAATTCTCCTCTTTAAAAAAAAAAAAAAGAGAATAAAAAAAAAGAAGAGAAAGAGAGCCTAGTCCCTAGCAATCCTCTCAAAAGCAAAAGCCAAAGGATCCGGTCGTTACTCAAGAGGAGTCCCAGTGTGAATAAAGAGACATCATAGATGTCCCCTCACTTTCCAAAACCAATCCCAAGCCGTCCTCTCAATTTTAGAGGATATTCCCATTACCATTACCCTTGTCCTTGGCAAAGCCAATTTTGACCTCTCATCCTCAGAGACAATCAATTCCCTCACCTTAGAAATCCCAAACACATCCCTGCAAGCCAACCTCTCATCCTTAGAGGTTCAGCCAGCAAAAGGCCTAGCCGACCTCTCGTCTTAAGAGGTCATGATATCCCGAATCACCCAAGGGCCGATCGTAACCCTAAAACTCAGTCGCAGTTCCTACCGGATAACAGTTTCAGACCATCAAACGAAGATTGTGCAAATTCCATCCGTTCTTTCGACGTTTCATGTGAGTATATTTCATTTCTCCTTCACAAACACTTGCCGTTGATGTCCCACTGGGGCTTCTCATCCGTGTCTCCCATCGACACTCCAAGAGGACATGGTTTTTCAATTCTCCAAATCCTTAAAATCCTCAAAGGTCCTCAGATCCTCGAATTCCAGCGTTCATTCTCTTCATTCGGGATAAGCCCGAACTATGGCGACCTGAGCTCCTCCCAAGGAGGGGAACGTAGGCAACCGCAACTGGTCCGGTCGAAATCACAAATAAATCTCAGAAAATTTGGTCTCCTCAAGGGTCGTACCTATACACAGATCCTTTGTTCCATCTTTCCGAGTTTGATTCTCGATATCAGTGGGCTTTCTCCTCAGGATTGATAAAAATATTTGTTCATATCAGGATTGGTGATTGAATAACCCGAACATCAATAAAGGGTTTTAAGCAGCTTTGTGATCATCACGAATGAGACAGGTTTTCAAGTGTCTCGACAAGTCTTCTCTTTCCACATCATAGGAAGATAGAGCAAAACACTGTTTCGGTCAGCAGGGGCTTCCATACACTTTTTCACACCTTGTGATGTTTATACTCTCCCAAAAGAGTCAAACCCAAAAGCGAGTGTGTCACAAATTCGGGATCCATTCCCACTTTTCGAAAGATGTGCCCCTGCACGTATATATTTCCGAGTCTATGACTGATTGACTAAGGTCTGAAAAGATGGGTGCCTCCTTGGCCACAAGATGACTCTGTCTACAATAAGGTTGCATTGAATCTCACCGAGCTGGGGCTTCGCTATGTTGTTTTCTCAGGACCAGATTCCCTCCGGGTTTGCCTTGCATTATTAACTGGGGCTTCGCCAAGCCGGGATCGTTCTCTGCACATTCTCTGCTGCTTGCTGTCTCAGGCGCGCGATACACTTTGTCCTCACCAGCAATAGGACCTGCTGTAATCTGTACTCTAGGGAGCGCCCCCGTCTTGCCTAAGCTGCATCATATCATCCATCACTCATACATTTTCCCACCCCATGGGAGAGGGTCCACCCCATCATAAACACATTCGTTCCATACACAATCCATCATAGCGCAACTGATACATACATATCTGCTCGTCAAGCCTTGCAAAATTCCCACTTCCTTTCTATCCCCAGCTGAGATGGACTTGTGCAATAAAAGATTAATAATGCATAAGCAAAAGGTCAAATAAAATGAAAAGTGCCTTGAGTGTTGTGTTTTCCCCTGCAGGGTATAATAATCAAATGATCGTAATTTGATCGTGAGGACTGCCCCTCGAATCACAATTTTGGACAAGGATTCCAAATCCTGCATGTGGCAGACCCCACCTTTATCACCTTCATCAGGCCCGTCACCTTCGAACTCATCAGCATCATCTGAAAGAGCCCCAGCTACCTCAGTCTCCAAGCAATGCTTGTCAAAAAGAGCTCCAGTTGTCTCAAGTATCCAAGCAACGATGCTCACCAGCCTCAGCGACATTAAGGCATGTTCCACCCGGCAAGCGTCAACAAGTGGTATAGGTCCCTCCGACAGCCATAGTCATCAAGCAGTAGCATGAGACCCTTCGGCAGCTACACCTATCCCCAGCAGAATCAATGGTAGCATGAGACCCTTGACAGCTACTTCCCATCAACCAGTAGCATAAGACCCTCCGGCAACTACAACCCTCCATAATCATCAGCCGTAGTATCAGTCCCTCCGACAGCTACAGGTAAGCATATCATAGGTATGAAAGCATATCTCAGTTAATTACTTTGCTAGAAGCATTAATCCCTTTCAGGTCAAGAGACCTTTAAATAATCCCTTTCAGGTTGTGATGCCTTCAAATGATCTCATTTAGGTCAAGAGACCTTCAAATGATCCCTTTTAGGTCAAGAGACCTTCAAATGATCCCTTTCAGGTCAAGAGACCTTCAAATAATCCCTTTCAGGTTGTGATGCCTTCAAATGATCCCTTTCAGAACAAGAGACCTTCAAATGATCCCTTTCAGGTCAAGAGACCTTCAAATGATCCCTTTCAATTCAAGAGACTTTCAAATGATCCCTTTTAGGTCAAGAGACCTTCAAATGATCCCTTTCAGGTCAAGAGACCTTCAAATAATCCCTTTCAGGTTGTGATGCCTTCAAATGATCTCGTTTAGGTCAAGAGACCTTCAAATGATCCCTTTTTGGTCAAGAGACCTTCAAATGATCCCTTTCAGGTCAAGAGACCTTCAAGTAATCCCTTTCAGATTGTGATGCCTTCAAATGATTCCTTTCAGGTCAAGAGACCTTCAAATGATCCCTTTCAGGTCAAGAGATCTTTAAATAATCCCTTTCAGGTTGTGATGCCTTCAAATGATCCCTTTCAGGTCAAGAGACCTTCAAATGATCCCTTTCAGGTCAAGAGACCTTCAAATGATCCCTTTCAGGTCAAGAGACCTTCAAATGATCCCTTTTAGGTCAATAGACCTTCAAATGATCCCTTCCAGGTCAAGAGAACTTCAAATGATCCCTTTCAGGTCAAGAGACCTTCAAATAATCCCTTTCAGGTTGTGATGCCTTCAAATGATCTTGTTTAGGTCAAGAGACCTTCAAATGATCCCTTTTAGGTCAAGAGACCTTCAAATGATCCCTTTCAGGTCAAGAGACCTTCAAATAATCCCTTTCAGGCTGTGATGCCTTCAAATGATTCCTTTCAGGTCAAGAGACCTTGAAATGATCCCTTTCAGGTCAAGAGACCTTCAAATGATCCCTTTCAGGTCAAGAGACCTTCAAATGATCCCATTCAGGTCAAGAGACCTTCAAATGATCCCTTTCAGATCAAGAGACCTTCAAATAATCCCTTTCAGGTTGTGATGCCTTCAAATGATCCCTTTCAGGTCAAGAGACCTTCAAATGATCCCTTTTAGGTCAAGAGACCTTCAAATGATCCCTTTCAGGTCAAGAAACCTTCAAATGATCTTTTTCAGGTCAAGAGACCTTCAAATGATCCCTTTCAGGTCAAGAGACCTTCAAATAAGTTCCTCCTATGTTCAGACCCCTTCAATCAGTTTCGTCCCTAGAACTACGACTGGCTTGATTCCCGCCAGGGATACGTAGGAATCCTTTCTCAAAAGGTCCAGCCATCCTATCTCGCCAACCATCATTTTTCTAGCCGTCCACCATATCCTCCAGCCGCTCATTGGTATTGGGTCCTTTTTATTGACAACCTCACTTCTTCCATAAGTGACATTGCCGAGGGGCTCTGTGAGTACGCCAATCTTATTTGCTACCCTTTTAGGTGCATTTTGATATGATAAAATTGCATTAGGGGCATTTTGGTAAATTCCCGATCCGTTCTGAAACATTCGGGAGCTTTTTATAAGTATCTCGTTAAGAAAGGATCTACAGGGAATTAATTGCTTTGGACCTTTAAGGAATTAGCTCAGATTGTTCTAGAACCAGTTTTGGCGCCCAAATATGGTTATTGTCTTGTCGTGTCACGCGACACTTCGAAGCACGGAAAGCTGATACAGGACGTCGTGCGACAGAACAAGCCTCCATCTGCAGTTATAAATAAAGCCCTCTGCCTCTCATTTCTGGATCCTTTTTTGACTCCACAACGTCACTCTGCAGAAATTCCACCAGAAACCAAATCACTCTCCTCCTTCCTCAACAATACCCACCAATTCTCCCACAATTCATTCATATCTCATACATACTTCACCCATTTACTTTCACACACCACACACCATTGAAGATTCAAAGCCCAAAAGCTCTCTCTGCACTCGAATTCTAATCTGAAGCTGCTTAGAAGGGTTCTACACTGAACGTGGTGTAGAATTATGGATCTACAAGGGTAACTCCTCAATCCCTCCATCTCTCTCTCTCTCTCATACTTGCTCTTTGCATAATTCTGTTCCTCCACCTGATAATTGAGCTCCATCCGCTTTAGTTATCAGGCGGCAACTGCCATCTCTCTGTTTAAGTTGTATTCACTTGATCCAATTGCATGTTCATAATGTGATCTAATTGTAATTGCAATTTGGTTGTCAAGGGAGTGTGGATCTCCCATATCCACACTCCTTTGACCGATCTGTCATTGATTTGTGTTGTATTGAATTGCTTTGGCATGGTAACTTGATCGGATTTGGTATCTGTTAAATCTGTTTCTCAATTTGTAATGTCTCTATAGATGGCTAGGTTATGTCACGCGACACTATAGGTATTAGCCGTCCTGTGTAGCTCGACATAATGAGTCATGTGCAGAGATTGCCATTTAGTTGTAAGTTGCTCATCCAAGTCACTTGTCACTCAAAACAGAGTGTGGATCTTCAATATCCACACTCATTTGAAGTGATTAGGTTGACCTATGTCAATCTGGTGCTTAATTTTGTAAGGTTTCTGCATGTGATGACTTGTGTCACGCAACAGAACATGCCATGGCTGTCCTGTGTCATGCGACACAAGTTGTCAATCTGCAGAAGTCATTTTTCAGTTGTAACCTGTTCTTCCTCGTTGTAAAGTGGGATGTGGCCTCCCATGATCAATGGCTCACAAGTTGTAATGTTCCCCTTTCAGCAATAAAATGAAGCATTAATGTGCATTTTTTATATATATTTTGTCTCACACAATTGCACACACTTTTGAATGATTTTGGATGTTGAACATTGAAAGACTCGTCTACGGACGAGGCGTGTTGGGTGAACTCTCGGTTCTTCCCAACACGTAACTTGACCCCCGAACCCATTCTCTCTCAAAGGTTTTCATTGTTTCCTTAAAAATGGTGTGGCGACTCCTATTTTTTTCGGCGAGCGTTCATTCAGCCTTCACCGAAAAGTACAAGGCGTTGCTGGAATGGGAGACGAATCGGGTAGACTTGCAAACAACCGTGCAACGCCCTGATCAGAATATTGCTGATTTTTACAAACGTTGTAACCTTAAGCTGAGTGAAATGGCCATCCCTCCTTCTGATGAAGAACAACTGGACATCTTTCAGTCATGTTTGAAGCCTCACCTAAGAGCATCCCTCCGCAATTTACACTATCCAGATCTGCGTGCCATGGTCAGCTCTGGGGCTATGTTTCAAAAAGGCCTACAATCAGTAACAAGCAACTGCCCCCACTTACCGATACCGAGCCACTGTCGCCAATCCTGTTCCTACCCAGTCCTAGGGCAAAGAAGCTGTCAACTTTGCCGGACAGAATTGCAAATATGCCACTCCTTTCGTGCCTAGGAAGGTCGAGATACCCAAGCCTCAGAATATAAAGTTCAGTAACTTTGGAATGCCCCTGAGGGAAGTTTTCAGAGGACTAGTCAAGGAGGGTTTGATTCGCCCTTTGGACAATTACCAGCCCAGGGATCCCAGCATCCCTTTGGACACCACCAAGCATTGTGCTTTTCATCAGTACCACGGGCACCATACGGACAATTGTATAGTGTTGAGGAAGGCTATACGAGGGCTAATTGAAAAGGGAAAGCTAGAAGCACCCGAGGGGCCCAACACTATCAACAATCCATTCCCTAGGAACAACAACAGGGTGAACATGTTTGAGATCAAAGAGCCCTCTCACGCCAAGGAAGGTTTGAATGATGAGCCAAATGAAGATTCCCAAATACCCCTGATCAACTTGGTCGAGGATCCCAAATTCCGATTCCCACTCAGCCTCGAGAATGAGGGACAGGTTGATTCCCCCTGGTCCCATGTTAGCAGCTCCCTGCTCGACTATGAGGCTCGCTACTTCTCAGAAGAAGGGATAGTTGACACTGGAGAACTGGGGCCATTCAGGTCAAACTATGAGAAGACCATTTACACAAGATGGCTAGATCACTCAAGAAGAATTGAACAAGAGAGCTTTAGACGGGCACCCATATTAGGGCTTATTAGTAAAGAGGCCAAAGCACATCTCGAGCTAGTACACTTCTGCAAAATGGTCATGGGAGAAGCCGATTACAGTCCAGATAATAGCAAAGGTGAATGATCAGATGAGGAGGATTGCTTCCATATACTCCCTGGGGTCAAATATGTACCGCCACCTTTCGTCCTTCTCCCACAGTTCCTAGGAGGAAAAGCTGAGTCACAATTGCCTCTTCCAGCATTGGGGGCCTATGACAACTTCTGTGGTTGCACATACCCATACTCTCCTAACAGATATGATCGGCGCTCCCTCCTAGCCGAAGTTCGGATAATATGGGATGATGATGATTCTGATGACAGTGACGATGACTCTGACGACAGTGATGATGATGAGAGCGAAGAATCAACTAAACCCCAAGACCCAGAATCTATTTGGAATAATCATGCCAGAAATGACCGTATGGGTGCTAGGCACAATGGGTGGTTGTCAGCCAGTAACGACGAAGAGCTGCCAGAGAATGTGGATCAGGAACCAATGGAGACTGACCCCTATGAGGAGTTTTTCTCAAGGTGCAACTGTGGTCAATGTCCAAACACATCAGAGGATGAGGAGCAACAGACCCCATCTGAAGAGGAATATGGATCTGAAATCCTGGAGCACATCGTCCCCTATGAAAAACTAGTAGGCGAATGGAGAAGTTTCATTGATGCACTAATCTAAAAGGCAGGCTTTCAGCCTCCAGCGGACAATGAGTTTGTGAATGTCATTGGATCCCTTTCTTCCTCCCCTAGGATGGATGGCATCACTGCTATAAGAGTCACTGCTGAACCTCTCGAGTACACTGAATGCCTGGAATTGCTAAAAAGGGTTATGGATCTGGAAGCCACTCCAGTTGCCTTCATACCCATGGATCCCCATGACGCCTTTCTAGTAGCCCCGATACCCAGGAACGGACCTCGAGAACTCCTCATTTGGACTCAGGTGTCACGAACCCCCGCTTTGGGCCAGACAAACGGGCACTGCCAATACTTCACTTGTGGTTGCTTAGCCTACAAAAAGGAGAGGAAATTGGTGTACGATGAGATGGAAGCCGACAGTCAGAAAATTGAAGAAACTTCAGGGGACAACTACGTAATCGAAGACATGAAAGCCATGGATTTTTCTAGGGTTGAATATGTAGATGCCATGGAGTTCAACACCACTTAACGTACTTTGGGGAAAGGATTCTCGAACATCCAATCTAAGAAGTTAGTCAAAAGCCTGCTAGAAAAGGGACGACTGACCCCTATCCTCCCCAGTGAGAAAGTAACCATTGTCAGATCAATACCGCCCGAAGGCAAAGTAAAAATCCTCGTCAGGATTACCAGGGAAGAAGTCACTTTTCCCGAGTGTATCTCAGCCCTGAGAGAGGTTCTGGACACTGGCATGATACCTGATGCACCTCCCTGAAATTACCTGGATCCGAGAGGCGCAGCAATTGCGCCCCGGCATCTGGCATTCTGCTTACGTTGGTCGGTGGAGGTGTCTCGCTGTGTTTTTGCTTGTAGAGTCGCCATGCCATTTTGATTTAGCCCAAAACATTGAGAAAAGACATCAGTTTAAAAACTGTTTTTTGTGTGATGAGATTTTTTAGTTCGGAGGTCAGGTTACTCCTCGGGAAAAGAATATTAGAATATTAGAGCTCACCTGAGTCGCCTCGTAAAAATGAGTCTTTCGACACCCCTTCTTTCTTTAAATGTTGTGTGTGTGTATGTTCTTTTAAAAATGCATGTTGTATCGGATGTCTAAATTGTACACTACGTATTGAAATGTATTAAAATAGTAATGGAAGGAAGCCTTACCAATATTGGTTCTTGTCTGTCTTCCGCGGGAGAATAGTGTTTGAGGATGGGATAGTGTTCCGGGGCGGATCGGGATTGCTTCGGGATGTGCTGGTTGTTTGCGAACAGAGTTTCGGCGTGCCTCGGGATTGTCAGGTGTGCACTCGGGCAGAGGTTCGACGTGCATTGGGATCGCAGGGATCATTGACTGGATTCAGGTAGAGGTTCGGCGTGCGTCGGGATCGTCGGTTGCGTTTTCGGGCAGAGTTCCGGTGTGCGTCGGGATCATCGGTTTGGCTCGAAAAGGGCCATGATGCCTCGAAAAAGACCAGGCAAGGCTTCAAAGTACCACGAGAGGCCTCAGAATACCTCAAAAGTGCCTCAGGGCAGCGCGGGAGTGTCTCGGGAATGCTGGGTAGGGCTTCAGAGCACCGCGAGGGAGCCCGGAAGGAACCGAAAGGGACCGGGAGTGCCCCAAAGGGACTTAGAGGGGCAGCCTGAAGGCTTAGGGAGAGAGGAGAAGAGGGAGATGTGTGAAATGAGGGAGGGGGAGCCCTCTATTTATAGTTTTCAAAAACGTGCAAGAAGGTCTAAAATTACCCGAACCTTTCGCGCGCGGGGCGCGGAAAGGGCGGTTGTCTTTCGCGGGGGGTTGGTGTCTGAGACCTCGCTTCATGGGAAGGAAAATGAGGAGTTGCCACGCGATTTTTGTATTTTGAGCCCAAACGTTGAGAAACGGCTATTGTGAAAATGGTGTCATTTTTATTGGTAGCAAAAACTTAGGAAAAGGCTTTGAAAACAGGGGATCATTTTTATTGGTAGCAAAAACGAGTAAAAAGCTTTGAAAATAGGGGATCATTTTTATTGGTAGCAAAAATGAGTAAAAAGCTTTGAGTACCAGAGATTGTTAGGTTCGGAGGTCACGTTATGTTACGAGATCACCCGTCTTTCTACCTTTCTCGAAAACGTGTGTGTGTGTGTGTTTTGAAATGGGGGCTTGAATGACAAGCTTAATCTTGGTTTGAATGTCAAACGTTGATTAGGTGACTTTGTTTGAAAAGACGAGCGTTTGAATGACAAACGTCGGTTTTGAGTTTGAAATGAGCGTTTGCGTGGCAAACGTCGATGTTTGAGACGAAAATGAGCGTTTGCGTGGCAAACGTCGATTTTTGAGTTTGAAAAGGAGTTCGAAGGTCGAACTCCGGTTTTTTAAACCGGGCGAGTCATTGTTAACGATTTTTACGAGAAAAACGTATTAAAATATTTTGAGTGTCAAATGGCAGCTTTTAGTTTGAGGATGAGCGTTTGGAGGCCAAACGTCATTTCGCGCGTTTTGAAAGAGAGTTCGAAGGACGAACTCCGGTTTTGAACCGGGCATTACATTGTTAACGATTTTTACGGGAAAAAGCATATTAAATGACATGCAATCAACGAATCGGGTTGTGACTCGGACTTTGAAAGGTAAATACTATCACGATCCAAACGGGTC
The DNA here is from genome assembly GCA_022495995.1 of Adenophora triphylla var. japonica. NCBI lineage: Eukaryota > Viridiplantae > Streptophyta > Magnoliopsida > Asterales > Campanulaceae > Adenophora > Adenophora triphylla. The sequence goes on from JAFEMH010000355.1 coordinate 195,383, forward strand.
GGACTTTGTAAATGACAGTATTTAAAGCAGTATCAACGGAATCAAACGATCCGGAATCGTAAATGACGATCAACGAGCCAAAACGGCTCGGAAGAGTAAATGACTATCAACGAGCCAAAACGGCTCGGAATTGTAAATGACAGAAAGTAAGTGATGATCGATGGATCGATCGATCCGGAATGGTAAATGACATAAAAAGTAAACGGAACAGGGTCGAAACGCCGTTTTAACCCGTGATTACTTCTCTTACGGGAAGAGAAGAGGATCGAGGGGCTAAAACGTATCGGACCCCGTTAGATGGAGGCGTCTACATTTCAATAACGTTGTTCGAAACGGTTGTAGCGACTGGCGGGTAAACCGAGACGAAACGAGAGATTTAGAGAGTGGGAGTTATACCTATGGCTAGGGTCGACTCCTTTGGCTCGGGGGTGTGTACGGGACACGGAAAGTAGCTTGAAACGGTGTTTCAGAGTGGTGAGGGGCGTATTTGATCGAAATACGGAAGTTTCACGCGAATCGAGACAAACGGGGGCTCGGGAGGGGGTGAAACTGCTTAGGGCCGAGGCTGTGGTGATTTTTTGGTGTAAAATTATCCTCCTTTTGGCTTTGACAGCAACTTCTATTTATAGGTGAAAAATGCAGTAAGAGTCCGGACGGACTTAGACTGATTTCCAGGGTTTTGTGGTATTTTGGAACTTTGAGGGGCTTGCTGGCAATTTCAGAAAATTTGCACAGGGAGTCCGGCCGGACTTTGACTGAAATCCAGAGGTATTTTAGTCTTTTCCCTTTGATTTCTGATTGAAAGGTGACTAGAGGGCTGTGACATGGCTGCCACGTGTCCCATGACTCACCAAAGGTGTGGGAGTTCGTTCCCCGGTCCCGATTTCGTCCGTTTTTTAAAATAACAGTCCGGAAAATGTCCGAAACGCCCCCGGAAAGTGCGTTTTTCAGGGAAAGTCGTACTTTCTCGTGCGATGACGTGTCTTAAGTACGTTTCGACATCGAGATGTACGGGGGAGTCTCGAGACGTCTCGTTGGCTTGGCAACGGGGAGTTTAACGAGTTCCTGTTAACCTGGAGCGGGCCAGTTAACGGATTTCGGTTAACTTTCTGACGGATTTTGACGATCCGAATTTGGGTACTTACAGTTAGCCCCTCAGCGACATCTCCTCCGAAGGAGGTGGGGTCGTTGAAAAAGATAAGGATCCAAATCGGGATGCCTTATTTTGAAAGACCTGGGCGGTCAGCTGGCTGGACCCTTGGCGAAAGGATTCCTACGTATCCCGAACGGGAATCAAGCCGATCGTAGTTCGTAGGTGCAAGGGCCGCGCGTGGGGACCTCGACCTGAGCGAGACTGTTGGGAGGCGTCTGAACCTGAGAGAGACCATCGCGAGGTACCTGGACCTGAATGGAGACTATTGTGAGGCGTCTGATCCTGGGATTTCTGAAACCTTCGAGGGCGTGTGGCGCCTCAGACCGGAATGGTGGAACATACGAGGGCGTGTGGCGCCTCAAACTGGAGTTGCTGGATCATACGAGGGCGTGTGGCGCCTCAAACCGGAATTGCTGATACTGACGAGGGCGTGTGGCGCCTCAAACCGGAGTGAACGAGGGTACGCTTATCCTGGGACGAAGGCGTTCGTGCCTTGGATGCTGGGCTTACGTTGACTGCCGGGTTTATCCTGCTGGGGATATGGTAACAATGATGGGAACGGTTGTGTTAAACTGGCATTATTAACAACTCGGAAGGATCAACGTTTCTTCTTTAGAATCCTGCTGGGGATGAGCATTCGGGCTTACCTTGATGGCCGAAGAGGGATTGTTGTGCGGGCTTACCTTGACGGCCGCTGAGATGGAATGATGGTGAAAACCACTAGAAATTTTAACGTCAGAAGACGGAGGTGCAACTGGAATGTCCGGAGACATGATTGAGCGTTTGAATGTCAAACGTCAACTGGGGATAAAATTTAACGTCTGGAGACGGAAATGTAACTGGAATGTCCGGAGACATGATTGAGCGTTTGAATGTCAAACGTCAACTGGGGATAAAATTTAACGTTTGGAGACGGAAATGTAACTGGAATGTCCGGAGACATGATTGAGCGTTTGAATGTCAAACGTCAACTGGGGATAAAATTTAACGTCTGGAGATGGAAATGTAACTAGAATGTCCGTAGACATGATTGAGCGTTAGTGAAAACTAACTGGGAATTTAACGTATGGAGTGAGCGTTAGTGAAAACTAACTGGGAATTTAACGTCTGGAGACGAGCGTTAGTGAAAACTAACTGGGAATTTAACGTCTGGAGACGAGCGTTAGTGGAAACTAACGGGGAATTTATCCTCGGGGGATGGGGTGTTAGAAATGTCTAACTGAGAATTTAACGTCTGGAGACGAGCGTTAGTGAAAACTAACTTGGAATTTAACGTCTGGAGACGAGCGTTAGTGAAAAATAACTGGGAATTTAACGTCTGGAGACGGGCATTAGTGGAAACTAACGGGGAATTTAACGTCTGGAGACGAGCGTTAGTGAAAACTAACTGGGAATTTAACGTCTGGAGACGAGCGTTAGTGGAAACTAACGGGTAATTTATCCTCGGGGGATGGGGTGTTAGAAATGTCTAACTGAGGGGAAACTCTACACTTTTGGGGGCCAAAAGGAGTAAAATTGGAACTGCCAAAAATTGAGGGACTCAATTGGAAGGAATCTTTTTAAATTGCAGCAGGAGTCCGGCCGGACTTGGACTGAATTTGACCAGGTTCAAATCAGCTCCAAGTATGACGCAAACCATCCCTTTTCCCCCAGTATTTCCGACGAGAGAGGAGAGAAAGGAGAGAAAATTTCCACCCCAAATTGCAAGATTTGCTCAAATTTGTGAAGGAAAATTGCTATGGAAGGTGATTGGGAACCAATGGCTCGTCATGGAAGGACCGATGACGAAAGAACGCGGTTGGTTCGGACCATTCGAACCATTGTTCATCCATTGAATCCGGCGGAGTTCTACACGGCTAGGGAGAGACACAACTCCAAAGGAGGGATCGAGAGACAAGTAAGCTTCCTTCAAATTCCATTAATTTTAAGAATGTGCATTCTTTAAATGTTAGAAATTTGATTAGGAATGAACTAGGGATTTTGGTGCCCGGATTGGGGCTTTTGACTTTGCTATGAACCTTTGTCGAAATTGACTAGGATGTAGTTCAATTGACACTATGGGTAAATGACATAAAAATTTTGGTTGCAAAATTCCATGTCTAGATGCATTTTCCAAAATTAAAGTAGCTTTAATTCGGGACGGAGTAAATTTTCGAAATGTTCGAAAAGGTTTGAAAGTTCCGGTTTCGACGGAGTTTTCGAAAGATTTTGAAAGTTCTGGATTCGACGGAGTTTTCGAAAGATTTCGAAAGTTCCGGATTCGACGGAGTTTTCGAAATGTTTTTGAAAGTTCCGGATTCGATGGAGTTTTCGAAGGATTTTGAAAGTTCCGGATTCGACGGAATTTTCGAAGGATGTTGAAAGTTCCTGATTTGACGGAACTTTCGAAGGATTTTGAAAGTTCTGGATTTGACGGAGTTTTCGAAAGATTTTGAAATCTTGGACCGTCAATACTCCAACAGGGATGGAAATATTTTAGGAAAGGAATATGAACTGCCATTGCATTGCATAATTCTGACATACGTCGTGCATTTTGTTGATGTTGCTATTATCTTGTTCACCTGCAGGGGTGAGGGAAGGTTGATACCCACAACCAGAAGAGTCGGGGTGCCTTTGAGGTAGTACGAGCGCTGTGGGAGGCCTTCCCGGACGTGGCTCGAGAGGGAGAGAGGAGTCCGCGGCAGCTGGTGCTTGACTCCAGGTTGGCTGGGTTTATCAGTGCGGTAGCTGCGATAGCTGCGACGCTGAGGGCCAGGTCCATGTATGTAGCTCTGAGCGAGTATTGGTGGGATACGACCCATACTTTCCATTTCAGGTGGGGGGAGGCGACGGTGACTCCCACGGACTTTGCTGCTATCACTGGGTTGCCGACCTATGGCAACACGCTGGTGTGGATTGACGGTTACACCCCGGAGCAGTTGTCTGAGCTGCTGGGTTTTGACATTACCGATGCCAGGGGCTTAGGCATTCGGTACAGGCCGATGGAGAGGCATCTGGAGGCGGGTATCGCCGACTATTTGGCTGGATCTTTGAGGATGACCGCGGAGCGCCTGGCTCGAGGGTTCATTTGGTTCGCGTTGTCAGCGACTTTGTTCCCGACTTCTGACACATCCTGTCACTTCCCTCTGCTCGGGTCGTTGACAGACTTGGATGCCGTGAGGGGGTTCGCATGGGGGGAGGCTGGACTGGCCGAGCTCTATCATTCCCTGGACAGATTCTCGCGAGGAGAGGAGAACTCCTTGAGCTGCTTCACACCTGTCTTGGATGTAAGTTCATGTCTTTTTCTCTTCCTTGTCTCTTTTATGTACTCGTATGTATCTGCTCTGTAGCTGACATAACTTTCCATTTGCTTGGCAGGTCTGGTGCTATGAGGTGTTCAGTCCGCAGGAGTGGGACATCAGGGAGGCGTATCGACCCCTGTTCCCTGCCATGCTGGTTTGGCAGAAGAGAGCGAAGAGGCCGGTCTCGTCGAGAGTCGGCACTCGAGTGTCATACGAGGAGGTGTCCCAGGCACTGAACCGGGAGTTCTCTGAGAGGATCCAGCTGACCTGGTGGAGTCGGTTCCACATGGGCGTGGTTCAGGTTGCTAGCGAGGTGACGCGGCGGAGGAAGCTCCTGGTGGGACTTCATTGCGACGCTATGTATCTGGGGGAGCGGGTGACCCGTCAGCACGGCCCGGGGTCCATTCCATTGGTGCCGGTGGATCCTCCTATGCACATGCAGCATCCTCGGGAGATGCCGATAGAGGAGTTAGGGAGGTATAGACAGGGCGTGTTCTATATCGAGTACATCATAGCGAGGGTCGCCTATGATACTTTCTTGAGGATGAGGCTGAGGAGCCCACAAAGTGCAGCATAGGGAGGGCGATGGCCCTGGATATCCCCGAGATCTTCCGCTCCCACGCGCTAGGCTGGCGTACGAGGGGCTGGACGGTTCGCGCAGGCGACTTGTGATCTCGCTCCCGAATGAGCCGAGACCACGATACAGGGCTGACCCCAATGCTTCGATGAGCACTTTTTGATTTTCTGCATTTGATAGTAGTATTCTGCAAATGTTGCATCTGTACTTTCTGTTCGTCTTCTGATGACCTTCCTGGTTCGCAGGTGTCTGGCCGTACGTACAACGACGCTATGAGGCTGGTGGACGGGTGGTCCGCCTATGCTAGGAGGCTCGTGGCGTTCATGCGGTGCAGTTCCCGGAGGAGCGTGGATGTCCGTGAGCCGAGGCCGTCTAGGCCGAGAGGTTCGCCTGCTCCCACGGCTGGTGGGGAGGACTTTGCACAGGGATTTGGCCAGTTCGCGGGCGGAACGGCTGGATTTGGAGCTCATTCTTCTTCGCACTCGGGGCACGAGAGGGGAGAGTCCTCGAGTTCGCATACGCCGAGGAGGCCTTTCGCGTATTCCCGCCTGGAGGAATTTGGCGAGTTCCTGTTTGCGACGGATCCGGCAGCAGCGGAGCAGTGCGTCGAGTGCTCGGATGACGAGCAGGACTCGGAGTAGTCCTCTTTTTACTGCTTTCTTTCCCCTTTTTTTGTATGTATCGTCTGGAACGATTTGATTTGAACTGTATTCGAAAAAGGCGCCCGTGGGGCGGAACCTGTACTTCGCACATTTATTCTGTGATCACCTTCTGTTATTTTCGGCAAATAAGGAAGTAGGTTAATCAAAAATAAATAAAATGAAACATGCATTAAAAATTGAACGGGTCAAAAATTAAGCCTATATGCACTGATTATTAATTATTTGCACTGTTGCACGAGCCCGGGGGCAGAAAAGGTGTTGGTTTTGGTTAATTAAAACCAGGGGAGTACGCAGGTTTTATAAAGGATGAACAGGGAGCTGTTTGGAATTGTTTCCAATTCAGGAGCAGCTGGCTGCAGAGTCGACCAAGTCAACTGCAGAGGGAGTTCGGCCGGACTAGAAGTGAATTTCCAGATTCTTTAAATTGCAGTTTCAGCTTTGCAATTTGTAAGAAACTGCACATTGCTTTTGATCAGTTTAGCTGAATTCTTTCAAATTTCTTAGATTTCCTTCACTTTCTGTCATGGCTCCCTTTCCTAAGCTATCGTCTCGGATGCAAGAGCAATACTTGGACAATTTTCAGTCGTGGGTACGGAACCACACGAGGCAGAACAAGGGGTTTTTCGAAGGCTGTTACGGGATGAAATCGGGATGAAATCTGTTTGGGCTTTGAAGGAGCTCATGCCAAATTGGGATCTTTTGAGAGCCGCGTCTCGCTTCTGGGACGTAAGGAGGAATGTGTACAGCTTTTCGTACAACGAAGTCACTCCTACGTTCGAAGATTTCCGGGCCATTCTGGGAGGACCTGAGACGGAACAGCTAGTTCTTCCGTATGCTGGTGGCATGGCCACTGTTGAGAAGCTAGTGTATTTGCTTGGTATCTCGGCTGGAGAAGCATACGGGATGCTGATACTGGATACTGATTATGTTGACATTTCGGGACTGCCCGAAAGATTTGCCGGAGCTGAGGGGAGCATTTTTGCCTGGGACGCGTTTGCTCTGAGCGCGATCGCTACTTTGTTCACATTCACATCTCTGGGTGTGTGCCATCACAGTGTACTGGACTTGGTGAGGCAGTGCCGGAGCGGGGGAGACATTGTGCCGTTGGTCTTGGGCGAGACGTTCCTGGGCATAGGCTGGATGGCGACCGATAGCCGATACATGTGGGGAGGGAGTCCCGCCATGCTTACCATGTGGTTAAGGGAGAGACTGCAGATGATGCATGAGGTGTCAATGTCTTGTGACGCTTGGTCCCTCTCGACGTCCTCTGGTGATAGGGGGCAATCAGGCTGAGCTGGAGCTCTGGATGGCCAGACTCCGCACGCATCACTTGCGATGGTGGGTTCCCCACTGGAAGTTACAGACTTGTCGGACCACTCAGGAGGGTCACTTGGTTGTCAGAGTGCCGGGGCTATCTCAGACGTCTTTCTACATTCCATCGTTGGTTACTGCGACGCATGCGGGTGGAGCAGGTGCCATAGACGGGTTTGAGTTATGATGCTACCTTTGAGGTGGGATCTCTGCTGATGGAAGATCCTTCGACGCTATTGCTGCTCACACGGTGGTGGCAATACACGTCCTTTCTGCCCGGGGTTCTCCTTCACCGAAGAGGGGGCACTTTGATACGTCGACGCAGATATACGAACCTGGTATGAAGAGTGTATAGGGGAGACACAGATGTCAATCTTGCGGAGATGGAGTGAGCTGTTGGGTGCTGATCACCTGGACAGCTCAACCTTGAGGAGGACTGAAGTGGGGGCTAACCCTCGGAATCAGACAGGGAATGCCATGGCTGACTATGAGGCCAATGCTGATAGGGAGGCCAATCAAAGCACTGTTATGATGGCTCGAAGCGAGGCAGCTCGAGACAGAGCTAGAGAAAGGGCTGCGTTGACAGCCACAGGGGTGACGGAGGCGTCGGGAAGGGTCCCTGAGTCAGGTAGAAGGACTACAGGAATATTTCCTGTGAAGGTGAAGAACACTCGCCGTGGGAAGGGGAAGGGGAAGAAGGATGAAGGACCAAGTACGGGAAACTAGGTTGACCTTGCTGTCCAGAGTATCCACCCATTGTCATTTGCAGACACATTAATTGATTAATGTTTTATTGTAGTTTTGCTAGCGTGTAGCTGATAAGTGACTATTATATAGTCATTTATCCTTAGTTTTATATACTTTTTAAAGCATAAAATATCATTTCTCATTTCATTTTATGTACTTTTTAGTTCCTTTTTCATATTTTCTAGATTTTACGCCTTTTGGTATATTTCTTGCATTTTAAAGACAGGTTTTAAGGTCTTTCTATCAAAAAGGATGCTTGGACACTTCAAGGCAAAAGACATGGAAGAGCACCAACCAAATCAAAGCACACAAAGTTAAATTCAGATGGAGCGGCCGTGCAGCCAACACGGAACGGCCGTGCGCCTAGCCATTTTCAGGCCATTTGTGGCCCTAAAATATAGAGCGGCCGTGTCTTGAAGATTGAGTGGCCGTGTCATTATTCAGAGCGACCGTGCATCTTAGAGTGAAGCGGCCGTGCGAAGTGTCAAAACGCAAATTCAAATCTGGCGCCATGGAGTGCACGGCCGTGCAACTTCCTTGACGCGGCCGTGCAAATCGTGACTGCAGAATGTAAAGGCACCTTTTGATGGCACCTTCTTGAAGAGTCCCCTCCCAATTATAAATAGGACCCTTGTAATCAGTCTTAGATACGAAATTTTAGAGAGAAATCACTGATACTTCATAGATAGAAAATACAAATACTTGTGACAACAATTTTCCAAAGAGATTTGAAGATCAAGTTCATTGTTTGTTCTTGGAATTACTTTGGAAGAAAAGCAATAAAGTGAAGCACCATTTCCAGCATTTGCCTTCTATATTCATAAGTCTTTCTTACTCAATCTCTTATTTTAATTGCTTGTTTATTATAAATGGCTTGTGAGTAATCCCCCTTATTCTTGGGGTTGGAAACTCAAAAGCATACTTGTTCATCATCTAGAAAATGAAAAGTCTTGTCTTCTTTCTTCATCTAAACAATTTCTTTATATTATTCTCTAAATGCCTTACATTTTGGAGATGTCCAATTTGTATGATTCAGTCAATTGAGAGAAGTACCTAGCGGAGAATCTCGATTGACGGAACCATATAAAGAAACTAGGTTTCATTGATCACGAAAGTAGTTCAATGGCCTAGGGATGTTTCTTTAATGGAAAATATGTCGACTCTCGTTCTTAAAGGATTCTTACTAATTATGGTCAGCTAGAGATAAGTCGGAACGCCCGTTTGTGACAGGGCGGGAACAACGTAAACGGAAATCTCAAACAGTTAGGACATAATTAGTGAAGAATACAACACTACTTGCTTGACCGTGAGAAGTAGTGCAAGCCGAATGTATCATCCTTGCTTTTTATGAAAACCTTTTATCTCTAAGACAATGACGATTTGATGAACAAAATTATGTGTATGATTTCCAATCCCGAGAATGCTTCATTTTATAAGAATTTAATTAAAGTACCTTCTGTTTATGTTTTCTCTATTTTTCTAAAAACAAATTTTATCTCCCCCCAATCTTTTCTATACTTTCTAAAGACAAAAATACTCCCTAAAGTAAACCTTGTCTCTGTGGGATTGACCCGTACTTGCACTCGCTATATTACAATAGCCCGTGCGCTTGCGGATATAAATAAACCGTTAGGTTTCGACCTCGAACAAGTTTTTGGCGCCGTTGCCGGGGACAACGGTTTACTTTTATTTTTGTCTTTACTACATAATTTTTAGTTTTTGTTTTATTTTTACTGTTTTGCTTTCTCTTCCGATAAATTGTTGCGTTTAATTTCTCTTCAAGTGTTTTTCTTATAGTTTATGAAACGGACTCGGACATACGTTGACAACTTTGATCCGGAACCCGAAAGAAGCTTTCACGAGAGACTAAGAAGATTTAGAGAAACTTTAAAGAAACATATGGAAGGAGAACAGCAAACACCCGCTAGGACCCTACGGGACTTTGTTAACCCAAGTACCCCGGGAACTAGATCCCCTATTGTTGTGCCGAATGCCGGAGCGGCATACTTCGAGATAAAGCCGCAGCTATTGCACATGGTTATGAATAACCAATACAGCGGCACCGCTTTCGAAGATCCCCATCTACACATCCAAACATTCCTTGAATACTGTGATACCACACGTATTCAAAATGTTACGGTGGAAGCAATTCGGATGCGCCTTTTTCCTTTCTCTCTTAAGGATAAGGCGAAACAATGGTTGAATTCGGTCCCCGTAATTCATTAACAACATGGGACCAAATTCAAGAAGCATTCCTTGGTCGATTTTTCCCACCAAGCAAAAGCGCCAGATACGAACAAAGATCACTAACTTCGTCAAACGAGATAGTGAGACTTTGTATGATGCATGGGAGCGGTTCAAGGAACTTCTCAGAATGTGCCCCCACCACGGGCTTGAAAAGTGGTTGATTGTTCACACCTTCTACAACGGTCTCATATTCAAAACAAGAGAGACCATTGATGCCGCTGCGGGAGGAGCATTGATGAACAAGGGAGTCGATGAGGCATACGACCTTATCGAGAACATTGCATTGAACCATTACCAATGGTCAAATGAGAGGGAGCAGCAACAAGGTACGCCCGGTAAATATAATGTTGATGCAGTTACTCTTCTCTCTTCTAAAGTTGACATGCTTTTGAAAAAGTTTGAAAATCTTAATGTCAATCCCATTGCTAGTGTAAATGTGTTATGTGATCTATGTGGGTCTAACTCACATAGTACGGATAACTGCGAGTTACTTGACGTTACTTCTAACGATCAAGTGAACTTTGTTAATTCTTTTGGTCAAAAAGGGGGGATGTATTCTAATACATACAATCCCGAATGGAGGAATCACCCCAATTTTTCCTATAAGAATAACAACGTTCTTAACCCGCAACCATCTACACAACCCCCGGGATTTGCACCTAAGAATTTCAACAACAATGCAAGTACCTTCCCCCCTAAATCTAAATTGGATCTTATAATGGATTTTGTAGTGGAAAATAAAAATTCCCAAGAAAAGATCAATAATGAATTTAGGGAATGTTTTAAACTGCTTAATGCTAGGTTTGATAACTTGGCAGCGCATAATAAGATGCTAGAAACTCAACAAGCTCAACAGGCTACCCCAATGAATAGGCCACAAGGGAGTCTTCCCGGTCAACCTCAAAGGCCAAATGAGCAAGTTAATATGGTAAAAACTAGGGATGAGCAAGAAAAGATAAATGAATGCCCTAGAAATGATGATCATAGTCCAATCCCTCCGATGATTGAGACTAGTTTGGGGACAGAATCCCCTAAAAAGGAAGACAAGGATTATGATGAATTCCTTGATAACCTAGATGCCATTAATGTCAACATTCCATATTTTAGAAAAAAATGAAGATATGCCTTTAGCCGTTAAACCTTTGAAAAAATTAATTTTTGAGAAAGAAAGGCTAGAAGAAAATGAGAATGTTATGTTGGCGGAGGAAGTAAGCGCTGTTTTGCAAAATAAAGACCCTCCGAAATTGAAGGATCCGGGAACATTCACCATTCCTTGTTGTATCGGCAGAATGAACATAGATAACGCTGTCCTTGACTTAGGATCTAGCGTTAGTATAATGCCATTATCGGTAAGCGAGAAGCTTGGTATAGGGGAACTTAAACCCACAACCATGACTCTCCAATTGGCAGACCGATCCGTTCAATACCCCGTAGGTATTATGGAAAACTTGCCTTGTCGAGTAGGGAACTTGATCATCCCTGTCGATTTTGTTATCTTAGATATGGCGGAAGACCATTATATTCCCGTCATTCTAGGAAGGCCATTTCTTGCCACTGCGGGGGCAATCATAGATGTGAAAAATGGCACATTTTCCCTAAATATAGGGAAAGAAAGGGTCGAATTTAGTATGCATAGGTCAAATCTTGAAGATCCCTATCTCAAGGCCTACACGCCTAGTGAAGAGAGTTGGACCCCAAATGAAGAGACCTACACCCCTAGCGAAGAAGATTGGATTCCTAGTGAAAAAGATTTAATGGGTGAGGAACCAAAATCAAAGGAAGGAATGGAAATAGATATTGAACCTTTGATTTACAATAAAAATAATGATTTAGATATTTCTGCATGTCCCAAAACTAACAATGCAGTGAAAAAGTCAAAAAGAACAAAGAAGGAGGTCACTTCGAATTTTCGAAAGTGCAAAGACTATAGGTCACTTGTTCTAACCAAGAAATCGGGATGGAAGAAATGTCTACCACAAGAGATACTCATTACCCCGGAAGGATTGCAATGGAAAGTTGTCAATGACAAAAGGCCAACCAAATATCATGCACCTCCTACTGCCGGGAAGGGGTCAAGCTAAAGACCTAAAACAAGCATCATCGGGATGGTAACCGATGGATTATTTTTGCGTTATTTTTCTTTATTTCTTATTTTAAAGTTTTTATTATTAGTATGCTAACCTTGTTTTGTAGGTGTTAAAAGAGAAAAATTAAAAGTGGTGAAACTGGTTAGCACGGCCGTGCAGTATAAGGTGGAGCGGCCGTGCAGTTCATATCGAGTCAGAACGGGTTGACTCAGCAAAAGGGGAGCGGCCGTGCAAATTACTTGACACGGCCGTGCAAAGCGCCTGGGGAGTTGCGTCGTTCCAGTCAAAGATACGTGTCTCTCCCTCTCCTCCCTTATTCACTTCATCTTCTTCACTCCTCTCTCTATACCTCCGCCCCACCCACCTTAAATACCCATCTCTCTATCATTTTAACCCACAATACAACCCTCAATCCTCCTCAAATCCACCACTCAAACATATCTCCCCCACCAAAATCATCCCAAAACCCTCCTAAAACCCCAATTCCGAAAATTCAAAACCCTTCACCCATTTCATAAATTCAAAGGGATTACTCCGAATCAAGGTGCAGGAAGGGAGCTTTTGGACATTTCAGTGGTCGGGTAACAAGGATTTCGGGATTCCTTCAGCAAATTCTTCGGGTAAAAACTCTTTCACTTCTCTTGTCTTTCAACTTTTTGGGTTTTTGCTACAATGTCTACCAAAGGAAAAGGGAAGGGCCACAGAGAGAGCAACAAAGAAGTCTCGAAAAGAGCAAGGCTCTTCCTCTAGCTTTAATCCTACTCTCAATACTTTGGGGATTGATTTTAGAAGCCCAAGGGAGACGGCATGTTTTGTTACCTTGAGTTCTAAAAGGATTAGGCCAACCCAATTACCTGATAGGCTTGCCCTAAGAGCTTTAGGAATTTATGGGGATGTTCTTACTCTTCATATGGGATTGAGATCCGATGGCTTCCTTCAGAAGCATGAAAATATTTATGAGGTCCTTACCCTAGAATTTATAAGCACGGTGAAGAGTAAGATTGTGCAGGAAACTTGTCGATTAACGGGAAGGGTTTTTAATCAATTCCATTTGGACTTTCGCCTTGGAGGAAGAGAGCTTCATTTGACCGGGGCTGAAGTTAGTAGAATTTTGGGTTTATCATTCCAAACTGAGTCTTTTCCCGACATGCCCATTGAATATAATGAGACTGCTTTTTGGAACCAAATTACCGGCCTTCCATCCTACACATCCCGGAGTGCCAAAGCTTCTTCTATCATTCACCCATCCATCCGCCTCATGCATAGGATGTACGCTTGCACCATCTTTGCTAGGGAGGATAAGGGAACGGTAAATAGGAAGGAGTTGCATGTATTATGGTGTTTTCTTTGGGAGAGAAGGAGGTTGAATTTGTGCAATTTTCTTTTTGAGTTGATTGGTGACATCATTTCCCCAACCTACAATGGGGAAATTCATATTGGAGGTATAGTTACTTTGTTTGCCAAGCACTTCAATTTTGAGATTCCAAATGATTGGGTTGAGGTGAGAGGGTCAACAAAATTGGATATTCCAACCCTTCGGACTATGCAGCTCATTACGGAGAGGGGGAATAACGAGTACAATTGGTTAGTAGGAGCGGGAAAAATGCCCTATATTGTACTCCCAAGCAACAATCTCCCCACCATTCGGATAAGAGAGCCCGAAACTTGGATATTTCCAAATGCCATTGAAGGAGAAGGCCAAGAAGAAGAAGGAGAAGAAGAGATTCAAGCACCATTGCCACCCGACTTCTATCAAAGATTTGATCAAATGTTTGCCCAACAAGGTCAATTGCTTGAGCAAAACGCTCAAATCCTTCAACAACTCGGCCAAATGGACGGTCGTATTCAACATGCCCAAGGAAGGATTGACGAAATTTACAACTATGGGGCAAACTATTGGGACAACTTTCCACCACCACCACCATTTTAGTATGTTTTTCTCTTTACCCTCCCGGGATTTGACATTGATTCCTTGAAACATTGAGGACAATGTTCATTTCAAGTGTGGGGGGGGGGGGTATATCTATCCTTTTATTTTCGCTTTCTAGTTTTAAATTTTTACTTGCTTTCTATTTTCCGATTTAAATGCTTTCTAGTATAATTTTTTTTTTCATTTTAACTTAGTTGCGTTTTTCATTTATGCATGTATAATAGTGTATATAAAAAAATAAAAATAAATAAATAAATCCCTATGATGATCTATATCATTATTTCTTATGCTTGCCATTTGCCCTAGAATAATGCCTATTTATCTTTCCTCTCATATTTTATATAAAATTAGAAATTTATAAAAAGAAAAATATAGGGATATTTCTAGGAAATAATTTTGAAGCCTCATAAGTTAGTATAGCACAATATAGAGTTTTATCAAGAAAAATGCATTTGATTAGAAGGAATCTTTAAATCTGCACTTGGTCATTTTTATGAAAAAAAAAATTGAGAATATTTCTTTAAGATTGTACATCCTTTATCTTTATTAAATGTCTATTCCCTTTTTAGAAGCATCTTTTGTTTGCATCCTTTGAATCACACCCTTTCATCAAAAATTTCATCTTTCCATTTCTCAAATAAAATCAAAGTAAACATCTTTATCTTATTGCTAAAAAGAGTGACTTAGTCACCAATCCTTAAAAGCAAAAAGAAACCTATTACTTCCTAAGTAACTCGGGGCACGGCGTTCGCTGCGACGATGCTTCCTTGCCAAACGGGAGTAATATCCAAAAGTATTCTTGATCTAAGTATTAGGAACATGGGGTTCGCAACCACAATGTCTCCTACTTGAAAGGATCAAAAATAACTTAGGTCTTTTGCAAAAATATAACACGTGCAAAGATAAGATAAATTTGTTTAAACTTTGATGAGATTTTTCCACTACCATCATCCATTTTCCACCCTTGTGATTCAAGAATGTAATACAATTCTTCGGGAACTTCTAACTTGTGAATAAATATTTATACTTTCTCTTGTACATTTTAAAGAAATAAATTCATTTTTTCTCAAAAATCACTCTAAAAAGTGAAAGCTTCTCTTCTACCAAGAAATGAATCTAAGATTTATCCTTCTAAGCATGCTTTACTTGGTCAAAATTCTATATATGCTATATTAGATTATAGTCTTATAAATTATCTCTTTAAAAATATCCCCAAAATGCTTCTTCCTAGATAAATTTTTAAAGGTATACAAAATATGATTAGAAAGATGAAGGCATTATCCAAAAGGCATTTAGGGCTTGCTACATTATTTCTGAGGGATCATTCTTGCTTTTTCTCCCTCTCCGTATTTCATTCTAAGTTTGCTTGGGGACAAGCAAAAGCTTAAGTGTGGGGGAGTTTGATAAGTGACTATTATATATTCATTTATCCTTAGTTTTATATACCTTTTAAAGCATAAAATATCATTTCTCATTTCATTTTATGTACTTTTTAGTTCCTTTTTCATATTTTCTAGATCTTACGCCTTTTGGTATATTTCTTGCATTTTAAAGATAGGTTTTAAGGTCTTTCTATCAAAAAGGATGCTTGGACACTTCAATGCAAAAGACATGGAAGAGCACCAACCAAATCAAAGCACACAAAGTTAAATTCAGATGGAGCGGCCGTGCAGCCAACACGGAACGGCCGTGCGCCTAGCCATTTTCAGGCCATTTGTGGCCCTAAAATATAGAGCGGCCGTGTCTTGAAGATTGAGTGGCCGTGTCATTATTCAGAGCGGCCGTGCAGCTTAGAGTGGAGCGGCCGTGCGAAGTGTCAAAACGCAAATTCAAATCTGGCGCCAAGGAGTGCACGGCCGTGCAACTTCCTTGAAGCGGCCATGCAAATCATGACTGCAGAATGTAAAGGCACATTTTGATGGCACCTTCTTGAAGAGTCCCCTCCCAATTATAAATAGGACCCTTGTAATCAGTCTTAGATGCGAAATTTTAGAGAGAAATCACTGATACTTCATAGATAGAAAATACAAATACTTGTGACAACAATTTTCCAAAGAGATTTGAAGATCAAGTTCATTGTTTGTTCTTGGAATTACTTTGGAAGAAAAGCAATAAAGTGAAGCACCATTTCCAGCATTTGCCTTCTATATTCATAAGTCTTTCTTACTCAATCTCTTATTTTAATTGCTTGTTTATTATAAATGGCTTGTGAGTAATCCCCCTTATTCTTGGGGTTTGAAACTCAAAAGCATACTTGTTTATCATCTAGAAAATGAAAAGTCTTGTCTTCTTTCTTCATCTAAACAATTTCTTTATATTATTCTCTAAATGCCTTACATTTTGGAGATGTCCAATTTGTATGATTCACAAATTGAGAGAAGTACCTAGCGGAGAATCTCGATTGACGGAACCATATAAAGAAACTAGGTTTCATTGATCACGAAAGTAGTTCAATGGCCCAGGGATGTTCCTTTAATGGAAAATATGTCGACTCTCGTTCTTAAAGGATTCTTACTAATTATGGTCAGCTAGAGATAAGCCGGAATGCCCGTTTGTGACAGGGCGGGAACAACGTAAAAGGAAATCTCAAACAGTTAGGACATAATTAGTGAAGAATATAACACTACTTGCTTGACCGTGAGAAGTAGTGCAAGCCGAATGTATCATCCTTGCTTTTTATGAAAACATTTTATCTCTAAGACAATGACGATTTGATGAACAAAATTATGTGTATGATTTCCAATCCCGAGAATGCTTCGTTTTATAAGAATTTAATTAAAGTACCTTCTGTTTATGTTCTCTCTATTTTTCTAAAAACAAATTTTATCTCCCCCCAATCTTTTCTATACTTTCTAAAGACAAAAATACTCCCTAAAGTAAACCTTGTCTCTGTGGGATCGACCCGTACTTGTACTCGATATATTACAATAGCCCGTGCGCTTGCGGATATAAATAAACCGTTAGGTTTCGACCTCGAACAAGTTTTTCCCGTCTGCCTATTCTGAGGGGTTTTACTGCTTTTCCATCGGGAATTTCGACAAGAGAGGCGAGGGTTGCCAGGGCATCTGTGAAGCGGTTCCTGTCTCTTGGCAAATAATGAAAAGAGATGTCCTTCAACTGAGCAATGAGCTCCTCCAAGTACGCGTGGTACTTCTGAAGGCCAGAATCTACCGCCTTCCACTTGTTGGACACTTGATTGATGATCAATGCTGAGTCTCCATATACATCCAGTTCTGAGATGTTGCGCTCGAGGGCGGCTTCCAGACCTGCTGCACAGGCTTTGTATTCTGCTGCATTGTTGGTTGTTTCAAAATTCAGCTTGATGGCTATGGGAGTGTGCTCGTCCTTGGGATCGACAAGGAGCATTCCAATACCATTCCCCTTCTTGTTGGCTGTCCCATCGAAGAAGAGTTGCCAGCGGTTTGCGCTATCCAGTGAGAAGATTCCATCGTCCAGAAATTGCGGATCAGGACCCTTGGGTTCACTGCTCGGGAAGTCAGCCAGCTGATCTGCCATTACTCTGCCCTTTGTTGATTTTCTGACCATGTACTTGATGTCGAACTCAGCCAGGAAGAATGACCACTTGGCTAGTTGCATTGACAGGGATGGCTTGTCTAAGAGATATTGGACGGGGTCCATTTTGGAGACCAGGAGCACTGAATGCGACTGCATGTAGTGTTTCAGTTTCCCGACTACCCATACCAAGGCGGTACAAGTTTTATCTTATGCTGAGTAGCTGAGTTCACTTCCCTGAAGCTTCCAGCTTACGAAGTAGATTGCATGCTTAACCTTGGAATCTTTCTGTTCTTGCGCCAGCATTTCTCCTATTGACGTGTTTATTACTATCAGATACAGGAGTAGTGGCTTGTCTTCATGTGGCGGGCGCAGAATTGGGGGATTCACCAAGTAGGTCTTGATTTTCTCGAAAGTTGTCTGGCACTTGGAGTCCCATTTGATGTCGGCATTCTTTTTCATCAGTTTGAACATGGGCTCGCAGAGAGATGTCAACTGGTTGATGAAGCGACTGATGTACTGAAGTCTTCCCATGAAGCTCTTCACTTCTGTCAATGTCTGAGGTGGCTTCATGTCGATGATGGCCTTGATTTTCTTGGGATCGGCTTCGATACCCCTTTCTGTAACCATGTACCCCAGTACCTTGCCGCGCTTGACGCCGAAGGTGCACTTCTCAGGGTTCAATCTCATGGAGTGTTTTCGAGCTGTTGAAGAACTTCCTCGAATCTGTCATGTCTTTGCATGTCGATCCCTTGGAGTGGATGATCATGTCGTCGACATACACTTCGATTTCCTTGTGAATCATGTCATGGAAGAGGGCTGCATTGCGGCTGGTAAGTAGCCCCAGCGTTCTTCAGACCGAACGGCATGACCGTGTAACAGTATGTCCCCCACGGAGTGGTGAAAGTAGTCTTGGCTTGATCCTCCTCGGACATTTTGATCTGGTTGTATCCAGCGAACCCGTCCACGAAGGACTTTACTTCGAAATTTGCCGTGGTGTGGACCAGCATGTCGATGTTAGGCAGTGGGAAATCATCTTTAGGGCTGGCCTTGTTGAGATCCCAAAAATCCACGCAGCATCTGACCTTTCCATTGGCCTTGGTGACCGTCACGATGTTGGAGAGCCAAGTCGGGTACTCAATCACTCTGTTGAAACCAACTCGGAGCATTTTCTCAATTTCTTCTTTCACTTGCAAGGACCACTCTAGCTTGATCTTGCGCAACTTCTGCTTGACAGGCTTGGATTCTGGATCCAGGGGAATTCTGTGCTCCACAATCGAGGGATCGAGTCCTGGCATGTCCTGGTATGACTAGGTGAACACGTCAACGTACTCCCGGAGGAGGCTTATCAGGGCTTCTTTTTCTGCATCGGCGAAGAAACTGCCCACTTGTGTCTCTTTAGGCTCTTGTACTGACCCCAGGTTCACTTTGGTCATAACCTCTTCGGCAACTTGGGCCCGGTTGTCCTCTTGGTCAACTACACGCTCGAGAACTTCTCTAATGTATTGTTCATTTAATGTGTCTGCTTCTTTATCAATTGAATTATTAACGTCTTTTAAGTTGTTTGTTAACTTATCAGTTGTTAAAGTGGCAATGAGGATACTCCGAAAGGTCGACTTTTCATTAAGCAAGAACGAGAAATACATGGTTGGCTACATTATCATGGTCCTCCGCGTAAGGCCATTGGATGACTCGAAGGGCGGACTCTGACAAGGACTGACTCAGAGGGTTTGAGACCGGGTTTGGGGAGATGTGGGTGCAGGCCCAGCTTGTCTTCCATTTCTGCCTGGCTTGCCCTTGGTCCGGTGAAGGTTACCCAATTCTTCAGTGGCATTGCTAGATGCTTGATGAGGGTTCGGGGATCGAGAGGCTTGGCTTCTGTTGTCCCAACCATGGCAATCATGTTGTTTTCGGAGCCCAAGTCAATCAAGTTTGGCACCTCCATGACTTCTTCAAAAAGACTCTGTAGAGCTGGTCCACTGAGAGCGTCTTCTATGAATTCTGGTTCCTTCTGCTTTGGAGTTACTGTCTCGAATGTGGCCTCGGCGGCTGATCCGAATAGTCTGTTTCCCGTGAAGAGTACCTTGAGTTGCTCTTCCGCATCTGGGATTCCCTTGAATGTGTACTCGTGCTGGACTGTGGTGGCAGTTGGTCCAGGTAGAGCTGTGATGTCGAGGAACGCTCCCCTTATCGGATTAGCTTTGAGTCCTCTGAAACGCTTGAGGTCCCGTGCTAGCTGTTCCATCCTTTCTGTAGTCTCGGTGCTGACTATCCCTGCTTCTTTCTCATCTTCATCAGTTCCACTGTCGGTCCCCTCAGTTCTGCTGTCGGTTCCGCTGTCGGTCCCCTCAGTTCTGCTGTTGGTTCCCTTGTCGGTCCCCTCAGTTCTGCTGTCGGTTCCCTTGGTGGTCCCCTCAGTTCTGCTGTCGGTTCCCTTGGTGAAGTAATGAGCAAGGTCGAAACTGTAAGGTCGGAGGTTGGGTGTGCCGTCGGAGGTTCCCCTTTTGCGGGCTGCTGCCTTGGTGCGGGCGAGCCTTTTGCTTTCTCTGATGTCAGCCGGTGTTGGCACGTAGCCAAGCCCCTGGACCGTGGTGTGGTCCTTGACTTCAATGACTTGGTGTTGGCCTTGTAACCTTTTGCCGAGCCCCAGTCCTGGGATGAAGTTCATGCGTTTCATCATCTTCATGGCAGGAGGGATCTTGTCGTGAGACAGTGGAAGGTCCACGTTGCATATTTGGATCTTGGAGGTCTCCAGAGTGAATCCAGTTAATGGCATGTCGTCACTATGCTTGATTTCTAACACTGGAATGTCGTTGGTGCTGGTCCCCTCGGTGGTGACGCTGTCGCCGTAGACTATGGTTAGCTCGTTGCCTTGCATGAACTTGAGGCACTGATGAAGGGTGGATGCCACGCCATTGATTTGATGCAGCCAGGGACGCCCCAGGATGGTTGTGAAAGTGATTGGAATGTCCAACACTTGGAATTCAGTGGGAATCATCCGCTTGCCGAACCAAATATTAAGAGTAGCAACCCCGAGAACAGTACGGGAAGTAGAGTCATAGGCCTTGACGGTGTGGGTGAAGGCTTCAGATCTGTGAGCTTGATGTCAAGCAGTCCATCATCTTGGCGGGCAAGACATTCATTCCGGAACCTCCGTCTACCAACACGCGGGAAGGCGACGCTCGTCCAGTGGGTGTGATGTAGAGCGGCTCATTGTGATCGGCCCCAAATTTTGGAAGGTCCAAATACGTGAAGGTGATAATGTTGCCATAGTGGATGTTGTCGAACATCTGAATGACTTCGTCTGGGGTTGCGTCCACGGGGACCATGGTACGGGCCAGGCTTTCCTCTAGCTTGAGCTTGTGAGGATATGAAAAGGTGAGCAGAGACCAAAGGGAAATGTTCGCCTGAGTCTGCTTGAGCTGAGTGAGGATCGGGTCCTCTTTCATGAAACTTGTGTCCTCGCGCAGACTGGGTTGCAGTTCGGGCTCCGTCGGCTTTTTGGTGGCCTTAGGTGGTAATGCATGGATTTGATCCGATCGAGTTAGAACGCTGACATCAGGTTTGGTCCCTTCTGAACAGGCCGCTCTGAGTTGAGCCATAGTTAAAGGAGGATTCCTCGTAGTATAGGGCCATATGTCTTCCCACAACTCATTGACTGTAGATGTATTCCCGGGAGCTTCGGCAGCTTGTCGGATTCTGTCCCAGGATACTGGCTTTGGTACCTCTGCGGGGAGGTAGTTTATGGATTGCCGCAGTTGTTCGAACGTCAGTGCACAACAAAGTGGTTACTCGAACGTGCGTGCGGACCCTCCGGGGGAGGTTGGAGAGTTCTCGGTTCAAGCGAACGGTCTCCTTGATCTCTTCACGGTATATCGCGTTCCTTTCTTTCTTCTTGAGCATACTCAAGGCATTAAGGTTGGGTTTGCAGCGATATTCATGGTTTGCCGGTTTTCCTCCGCTCTTGACCCGAGATCAACTTTCTTGCGGCGGAGCTGCGTCGAGTTAGCGCTGCGTTTCTTCCCACGTGAGAATAGCCGGTGCTTCTTTGAATTGTGTGCGGCGATCTACGCACGCATTCAAAGAAGCCTATCCATCGGGAGAGTTTTCTCCTCTGTTTTATCGAGTGGCGGGTATGTCGGAAGGTGAGTACACGGTTCCCGAACATCTGCCCATGTGGTAGTTCTTTGTCCCAGTTGATCGTTTACGTAAACAAATGCCGCGGTGCTGTGGAATTTCCCGAGTATTTGCTCGAGACGAATTTCCATCTTCCTCTAGTTTTTAAATAGACCTTCCACTCTAAGTTGGCCTTTCAATTTGAGTGCGGAAATGATCCGTCCCCATCCTCCCAGGACCCTTGGGAGTCCGGTTTTGTTGACTTCATGCCCGGCTTGGAAGAGAATGGTTTCATCGACTTCGTCGTCGCTTTCACAGAGAACTTGCTTTCCTCGGGGAGGTAAGCGCTGGGATTCATTCTGCTGTGTCGTTCCATCTCCTAGGTCATCGGGACCGTTGACCACCCTCGTGTGGCAGAGGGGGTTGGATGAGAACAGACGGTAGTCGAGGAAGTTGCCGTGAGCAAAACCCCTGAGGTCGAACTGGTCTAGAGTGGCCTCTAGCTTTACTGCGAAGCCGCCCTGTGACACTTTAAGGGCTCGGTCCCTGTCGGTCTTTTGAGCTTGGTTTTCATCCCAGAGATGGCTTTCTTGAGCGGCTAGTTCCATGAGGGCTTTCCTTACGAGAGCTAAACAGTCTCCGTAGGTGCGCGCCGTCTGACTAGTGTCCAGAACCGTGATCACATTCAAATCACCGAATGGCGAAAACACTTGGATTACGTTGATGAAGGAAGTCGGACTGGGACATTCCATGTGGCCTTCCTTGATCTCGATTACCAAGAAATTTGCCCATATCTGCTTGATTGACCCCACGGGGGTGTTGAATTCTGCAATGTTGACAGTCTAGTGATCTCGCTCGATCGCCAAGTCTATCAGAGCTAGCAGTCTGCTGGCGGGATGTCTGAATCCGGGGCCGTGACGACTGGGAGCAGAATCGAACTGGAGCATGTTGATGCTGAGGTGGTCATTTCCTATGTCGAAAGCTGACTCTGTCTTGCGGGGAAAACCTTCACAGATGTTTTCGGAGTGGCTGCCGGAAGCGTTCCCGAGGTTGATCTGACTCGTAGCAGGGTGAGGAACTTTGTCTCCTTCGATGTTGCCCTTGGCCTTGGCGGCGCTTGAGGGTATAAGATTGACTGACGGCACGGGCCGGTTGCCACTGGGGCTGGTACTCGGAAGTAATGATGAGCTCTGAGCTCGCTTGGCCAGGGCCTCGTTTACCATGAGCAGGCAGTCGTCGAGGGTGACTTAGGCATTGCAGAATCTGACGATAAGGACCGGATCCTTGGCATCATCAGGATACCTGGAATAGATGATGTTGACGAAGTCGTCGTCAGTCACTTGATCAGAGGGATTCTTTGTCGTGTGAACCAGTTGCTTCCAATTGTCGGATAGCCGCCTGTACTGGACGTTGAGCTTGACAATCTCCATAGTGTTGGAGTCTTGGTCATAGGTGACCTGATCAGAACGGGTGCGGTCCTCGAAACTGAGCATGTGAATGCAGAGATCTGCCCGCGGGTCTGCCGCATCCTCGACTCCGGAGAGTCCTGATTCGTCGTCGTGTGACGGCTCAACCCAAACGTAGGGACGTATCGCGTCCGGGTGTGTTGCTGGAGCTGCTAGAAAAACATCATGCCCTTCATTGGAGAAGAGGGGTGCAGCGGGTAGTTCCTCGTGGAGGACATCCCATACGACTTTCATGCATTCAAGACGAGAATGACGGTGCTTGTTGACCTTTATCACGAAGATTTCTTTGCCTAGCGGGGCCAGAGAGTTGGCTTGAAGAATGCTGACGAATCTCCGATTGGAGACAGGGGGTTTGCGTGCCCGCATCATGGCGATGCAAAGTGTTTCTTTCCAATCTGCTTCCAAATGTTGGAAACGACAGTTGAACTTGATGTATCGGGCGCTTCGAGTGCACTTTGCTCGAGTACGTTTACATAGTTAGCATCTCCGGACTCTGAGGGATTCTGATGAGATTTGCCCCGATAGTCCCCTGGTCGGTTTGAAGGAGGTAGCCCCGGCGCATGACTGCGGGCACGCTTGGCTATTGTCTCGGCTTCGTTTCCTATGAGGAAACTGTCCCCTCGGATGACTTCAAGATCTCCCTACCGGTTAATGAACTTAACACACTGATGGAGAGTAGAGGCTATGGCTTTCATGTGATGCAGTCAAGGGTGTCCTAAAAGAGCCGTGAATTCGGATGGAATGTCCATTACGTGGAATTTTGCTGGCACCATTTGGGTTTCGAACCAGAGTTCCAGAGTCACCGTCCCGGGATGGGGCGAGACGTCTTTGTCGTAGGCCTTGATAGTCCGACCTGACGGAATCAGGTGGCTTTCGTTAATGCACAGGGCTTGCATCATGCTGAGAGGGAGAACGTTAACAGCTGACCCGTTGTCTACCAATACTCCAGGGAGTGTTATGGTGTTGAGCTTGAGAGTGATGTACAGAGCTTCGTTGTGCCCCGAGGCATCTCTCGGTAAATCTTCGTCACAGAACGTGATCATACTGCCATACAGTCGGGAATCGTAGATCTGATCTCTATCCGGAGAAGGAGAGTCATCCAGCCATCTGTTTCATGTCTTCCTCTTGCGAGGTAAAGCCTTTACTGGAGCCTCGGGATTGCGTTGAGGCTGTTTGTGGCGGTTGCCGCCCTTGGTTAGCACGTTGATCGAGTGCGAGTGCCAAGCTGACTTTGATCTTCCCTTGCCGGTCCGAGCTCGGAAGCTGGACAAATTGAATCTTGGCTGATCCCGCGGGGGGTTAGGCTTCAGTGCGGTAAGATTACCAAGATCGAGGTATTCCGGTGTCCCAAGGTCGAGCTCTATTGTCGGCATGACTTTTCGGCTTTCCTACCCCTACTTGCTCTAAAGCCGCATGGCCTGGAGGAAGAGAGGGTGGTGGAGTACAGTGCGTAGTAGTCGAACCTCCCGTGAAGGCTCTCAGAGTGTACCCACACTAGTGTCTCCGGCTTCGTATCTTTCTCTCGATTCTTTGTTGAGAGGACTTCTTCTTGTTTTCTCGGAGGATCGCTCGGACCATGTCTTGGGACTCGTACTCCGAGCGGGCGGAGCGATCACAAACATCGTAGCCTGATGTGGACATTTGATGAGGACCCGACCGGAAGAGGCGGATGAACCGGTTACGTGGCAATCCTCTTGGGCACCCACTCAATGGAATTCACGCCGTTATTATTCGGAAAAGGGTTTCCGGCTGTATTGGGCCACGGGGCGCTCCAATTTGCCTTCTTCTATCAAGTTACGGATTTCGTATCGTAACCCCACGCGGTTGTCGGTGGTATGGCCGTGATGCGATGGAAGGCGCAGTACTTGCTCTTGTCGGCGTTGACTACGGGATTCTTAGGTTTGTAATTGGCAACGGGTTTAAGGAGACCTTCCTTGATTAACCCTTCCGACATCTTGCTCGGTGGCATATCCAACTTGTCGAAGTGCACGGTAGGCGCCGAAGTGGAGTTGTTGCTTTGCGGGGCCCAGGTTTTGTTGCCCGGCTAGCATCCACGATGGATGTAGTTGACAGACGTATCTTTCCCTTTGCCGGGGCCGGTGCGGGATTGAATGCAACCGCGAGCGGTATACGTATGGCCGTGCGGTAGCCAACTTCTCCTTGAGATCCTTCTCGAAGCTGTGAGCCGGCATTGACCATGGCCGGAGATGCAGGAAGAAATGGTGGCCCGATGAGAGTTCTGATGGACGGTCTTAAGAAGGACTTGAAGATCCGCATCTGTTCATCCTTGGAGAGGGGCTCCATGATCTCGAAGAGTTTCCAGCTCCACCTTTTGTAGAATTCTTCGACGCTTTCGTCCGCTTTCTGCTCAGTGGTGATTAAGTCCTCGCGACTCATTTCCCAGTCTAAGTTGGATCGGTACCGTTCCAGGAAGATGTTACTGATCTGATCCCAGGTGTGGCGATCCGCAGGCTTGATCCTCAGAAACCATCATAACGCTAAACTCTTAAGCGTGTGCTGGAAGTGGTCGGCCATTTGCTGGAGGGTTGCTCCTTTCGCTCTCATGCCGAGAATGTAGGTGTCGACGTGCGTTTGAGGACATTCGGTTCCGTCGAATCGGTCCATCTCCGGCATTCTGAACATGGCAGGGAGAGGCGTGACCATTCCCGGATCCGTGGACTTGATCGTTTCCTACTTTGAGCTGCTCATGGTGGCTTTCAGGTCTTTCATCTGTTCGACCATCCAGGCTAAGGTTGGGTCCGGTGGTGGGTTTGTGAGGCTCGGCGCGGGTGCTACCACTTGAGCGGTAGTGATTGGATGTGGAAGGCTTGATATATGTGGATATATGGGGGCCTTTTACGAGGCTGTATCGGGGTTTGTCCCGGTGTTTTGGGATTCGTGTAGAGGCAAGGGGACAAACCCGGGAGGGTATGGAAGGATATTGGCGTCCTGGGATGGTTCAGTGGTGCGCTGGTGGTATTGAGTGATAGGAGTAGCACTGGCCTGGCCAAATATGATAGGGTTGCCCTGGGAGGTGGCAATGTGAAGCCTAGGTCGGCTGTTTCCTTGGTTAGAAGGAATCTCGTAAGTTGGCGGGGGAGGAACCTGGTTGAAGGTTTGAGGAGCTGGTTTCGGGGAATCGTCATCCTCGACCAGAACGAAAGTACCGTCGGCGGGGATAGCCGCTATATCACGCTCATTCGGAAGCCGTACAACGAAATTCTCACGATCTTCTTTACGCCTCTTGTGAACCTCACAAGCCCGGATGGCTTCTTCCAAAGTCATATACATTACCGGTGGCGGGGGTCCTTCCCGTCACGATTTCTCGGTGAGCTAGACATGTCGGAAATTTTGGTGAGGAACCGAGGGAACCGAAGAAATGTCTTCTGGCTGCCGTAATAATCTGGCAGCGGCGGCCGGAAATCTGAACCACTTTCTGCTCGCTGCAGGGAAAGAAAGGAAGGGTTTAGGCTTCGGAAAGGGAGGATTTGGATCAAGGTTTCGGGATTGTGCAATGTGCAGTTACCGATTAATGTTTACTTAAAGCGTGTTTTCTCAGTGTCCTAATCGGTTGGAAAAGAGCGGGTCTTCTTTTTCGCAACTAATCCTAGAGCTCTAATCAGTGGATCTCGTCACTACGCTTATAAGCCCCTCGCTTCCATTGTAGATCATCCTTCTCGGGACGGACTATCCCGAGCGAGGTCCTATAAGGCAAGCGAGTTCCACCGACAAAGGAAAAAGTGAACTTAAGGCTAGCTGATCATGAAAACTTCCAATGTATGTGACGCACGGGCCACAGTCGAAGTCAACGTCCTTAAGTTAAGGCGGGGATCGTGCCAAATTTTCGGTATGACCTCTCCTGACTCGCTTGCGCAAGGGACCTTAGCTTTTGGCGTTGGCCAAGTTGTGGCTGGCACGGTGAATACGGTGAGGGTTTGGTGACACGGCGTCACATTGAACCTTTGGGTATATTTTTCGGCAGAGCTCCGCGTCAAAGTCAAGGCTGAAGAGCTCGAGACTTCGGGTCGGGAACGACCTTCGGTCTCAACCTCTCGAGCTTGACTCGGGGCGGGGCCCGGCATAAAAAACATATACTTAGGCTTTATGACACGAGCTAAGCCAAAAAACCAACCGGGGTCTTGGACAAAGTGTGACACAAAGAGTGCATGGCTTACACGGGCTAGGATGGGATGTTTGGGACGACCCCGTGCGCCCCCGAAAGGCATCTGGCAGGCCAATCGGGGTGCAACTGATAAGGCCATCCTGGGTTACGAGTTGTAGTGTGCAGTGTACCGAGGCAGCAAGTGCACGTGAAGTGCGGTGTTCCGAGGCAGCAAGTGCGCGTAGTGTGCGGTCACTAAAATTCCTTTTTTTTCTGAGTAAAACAGAGATTTTTCAGAATGTGTCTTAAAGAATTATGATGCGCAGTTCAAAAGACAGCAATGAAAATCAAACATGAATGGGGATGCACAAACATGGTATGATTTTGAAAAGTTGACAATGTAATGCCTTTTGAAAAAAACCGTTCGAGGTTTAAAGGAACACACACACACGAAAACGAGGAAGGGTAAATGAATGTTTGACCCACGGAAGGCTGTTTAGAAAACAACGGTAGTTTTGAAAAAAGTATCACTCTCCCCAGCGGAGTCGCCAACTGAAATTACCCGGACCTTTCGCGCGCGGGGCGCGGAAAGGGCGGTTGTCTTTCGCGGGTGGTTGGTGTCTGAGACCTCGCTTCATGGGAAGGAAAATGAGGAGTCGCCACGCGGTTTTTGTATTTTGAGCCCAAACGTTGAGAAACGGCTATTGTGAAAATGGTGTCGTTTTTATTGGTAGCAAAAACTTAGGAAAAGGCTTTGAAAACAGGGGATCATTTTTATTGGTAGCAAAAATGAGTAAAAAGCTTTGAAAACAGGGGATCATTTTTATTGGTAGCAAAAACGAGTAAAAAGCTTTGAGTACCAGAGATTGTTAGGTTCGGAGGTCACGTTACGTTTCGGGAAGAGTATTACGAGATCACCCGAAATGCCTCGTATGACGAGTCTTTCTACCTTTCTCAAAAATGTGTGTGTGTGTGTGTTTTGAAATGGGGGCTTGAATGACAAGCTTAATCTTGATTTGAATGTCAAACGTTGATTAGGTGACTTTGTTTGAAAAGACGAGCGTTTGAATGACAAACGTCGGTTTTGAGTTTGAAATGAGCGTTTGCGTGGCAAACATCGATGTTTGAGACGGAAATGAGCGTTTGTGTGGCAAACGTCGATTTTTGAGTTTGAAAAGGAGTTCGAAGGTCGAACTCCGGTTTTTTAAACCGGGCGAGTCATTGTTAACGATTTTTACGGGAAAAACGTATTAAATGATTTTGAGTGTCAAATGGCGGCTTTTAGTTTGAGGATGAGCGTTTGGAGGCCAAACATCATTTCGCGCGTTTTGAAAGAGAGTTCGAAGGACGAACTCCGGTTTTGAACCGGGCATTACATTGTTAAAGATTTTTACAGGAAAAAACGTATTAAATGACATGCAATCAACGAATCGGGTTGCGACTCGGACTTTGAAAGGTAAATACTATCACGATCCAAACGGGTCGGACTTTGTAAATGACAGTATTTAAAGCAGTATCAACGGAATCAAACGATCCGGAATCGTAAATGACGATCAACGAGCCAAAACGGCTCGGAAGAGTAAATGATGATCAACGAGCCAAAATGGCTCGGAATTGTAAATGACAAAAAGTAAGTGACGATCGACGGATCGATCGATCCGGAATGGTAAATGACATAAAAAGTAAACGGAACGGGTCGGAACGCCGTTTTAACCCGTGATTACTTCTCTTACGGGAAGAGAAGAGGATCGAGGGGCTAAAACGTATCGGACCCCGTTAGACGGAGGAGTCTACATTTCAATAACGTTGTTCGAAACGGTTGTAGCGACTAGCACATAAATCGAGACAAAACGAGAGATTTAGAGAGAGGGAGTTACACCTATGGCTAGGGTCGACTCCTTTGACTCGGGGGTGTGTACGGGACGCGGAAAGTAGTTTGAAACGGTGTTTCGAATTGGTGAGGGGCGTATTTGATCGAAATACGGAAGTTTCACGCGAATCGAGACAAACGGGGGCTCGGGAGGGGGTGAAACTGCTTAGGGCCGAGGCTGTGGTGATTTTTTGGTGTAAAATTATCCTCCTTTTTGCTTTGACAGCAACTTCTATTTATAGGTGAAAAATGCAGTATGAGTCCGGACGGACTTAGACTGATTTCCAGGGTTTTGTGGTATTTTGGAACTTTGAGGGGCTTGCTGGCAATTTCAGAAAATTTGCACTGGGAGTCCGGCCGAACTTTGACTGAAATCCAGGGGTATTTTAGTCTTTTCCCTTTGATTTCTGATTGAAAGGTGACTAGAGGGCTCTGGCACGGCTGCCACGGTCCCATGACTCACCAAAGGTGTGGGAGTTCGTTCCCCGGTCTCGGTTTCGTCCGTTTTTAAAATAACAGTCCGGAAAATGTCCGAAACGCCCCCGGAAAGTGCCGCAAAGTGCGTTTTTCAGGGAAAGCCGTACTTTCACGCGATGACGTGTGTTAAGTACGTTTCGACGTCGGGATGCACGGGGCAGTCCCGGGACGTCTCGTTGACTTGACAACGGGGAGTTTAACGAGTTCCGGTTAACCTGGAGCGGGCCAGTTAACGGATTTCGGTTAACTTTCTGACGGATTTTGACGATCCGGATTTGGGTACTTACAAGGTCTGTACGGACCTTCCATGAAAACTAAAAATTTAGTTTTCCAAGATTTGAGGGAATAATGTGGACTTTAAGAGGATTTTATCATAATTATGTCTGGTTGCAAAGAGGTCCGTACGGACCTTCTAGCATGCAAAGAGGTCCGTACGGATCATCCATGCTTTTCCAAATTTTTCAAAATTCTTAAAAAGTCCTTTTGTGTTTTTTTGTCCCAGAAAGCCCCCCCCCCCCATGTTTGGCTGGTGGTTTTTTGGGTTTTGAGGGTTTTTTGAGGGTTACGAGTGTTCGAGACTGCGTTTGCATGAGTCTGCGGTGTTTCCCATGAGTTCGGAAGAGAGTGATCCAGATTGGGATACTTACAGAAGCCCCTCGACGACGTCACTTACGGAGGAAGTGGGGTAGTCGATAAGATAAGGGTCCTGATCTGGATCGCGTGCTGAGAAAGAAGGTGACCGTGTAGGTCGGTTTGTGAGGACGTGGCAGTGTCCTACTGTGTGACCGTTTAGGTCAGTTGGCTGGACCCTGTGATAGGATTCCTACGTATCCCTAGGGGGAATCAAGCCTGATCGTAGTTAGTGTGTGGGGTGAGTGTTGTCGTGCTTGAGGACGTGTGATGTCCTTGTGACTAAGACTCTGTGCGTGGATGTGTCAGTGTCCTGTGGGTGAGCGTATAGGTCGGTTGTGAGGACGTGGTGGCATCCTGTGTGACCGTATAGGTCAGTTGGCTGGACCCTGTGATAGGATTCCTACGTATCCCTAGTGGGAATCAAGCCTGATCGTAGTTTCGACGTCATGAAATTGTGAGTGCATGCGGGCATGGTGGTGCCCTAAAGTGTCGTGACCGCTGTGGTCGGCTGTGAGGACGTGGTGGTGTCCTGAAATGGAAATTTTACGATTTTCCAAACCGGGTAATTTAAAGCCTTTCGGGCTGGAGATAATGATTTTGGAGATTTATATGGTTTTCTGGACCGAGTGGTTTAGAGTCTTCCAGGCTGCGAATAGTGATTTGGCTGATTTATGCGGTCTCCCGGACCGAGTAGTTTAAAGCCTTCCGGGCTGGGGATAGTGATTTGGCTGATTTATGCGGTCTCCCAGACCAAGTGGTTTAAAGCCTTTCGGGCTGTGGATAGTGATTTGGCTGATTTATGCGGTCTCCCGGACCGAGTGGTTTAAAGCCTTCCAGGCTGCAGATAGTGATGAGGACGTGTTATGCCCTTTAACTGAGGTTGTGTCATGCGTGAGGACGTGACTTGTCCTCTGACTGAGGTTGTGTCGTGCGTAAGGACGTGACTTGTCATCTGACTGAGGTTGTGTCGTATGTGAGGATGTGTTGTGACCTCTGACTGTGGTTGTGTCGTGCGTGAGGACGTGACTTGTCCTCTGACTGTGGTTTTGTCGTGTGTGAGGACGTGACTTGTCCTCTGACTGTGGGTTATGGTTCAGGAGTATGAACCTGGCGTTTGAGACTTAGTTCAGGAGTATGAACTTAAGTTAGAACTTGGTTCAGGAGTATGAACCTGGCGTTTGAGACTTAGTTCAGGAGTATGAACTTAAGTTGGAGCTTGGTTCAGGAGTATGAACCTGGCGTTTGAGACTTAGTTCAGGAGTATGAACTTAAGTTGGAGCTTGGTTCAGGAGTATGAACCTGGCGAGGCCTTTTGTGAGGCGTGATTGCCTTGCTTTGATTGTGAGAGATGTGATTGCCTCGTGTTTTGATTTTGAGAGGCGTGATTGCCTCGTGTTTTGTCCGCTGGGGAAAGGTTGGACTTACGATGACTGCCGGTGTTCATCTGCTGGGGACGCGTAGTCTCATATGGACTCTCAAGAGTTCCCATTTGAGTTTTGTCCGTGGAGGATTGGTTTTCGGGCTTACTTTGATGGTCGGTGTTTGGTTCACCATTTTTTGTTTTGGAGGCATTTTGTGCCTTAGGATTTGTGTTCGGAGGCGTTTGCGCCTTTTGTGTTTGTTTTACCGTTTAGTGGGCGAGGTTCGGGCTTACGATGACGACCGGTGTTTGTTTTGCCATTTAGTGGGCGAAATTCGGACGTACGATGATGGCCGAAGTTTGTTTTGTTGGGTTAAGGACCAATCTGCATTGAATCTGCTGAAAAAGGGCTTTGGACAGCCAGGGGCAAAGATTATAAGGGCAAAGGAGTAATTTGGCCAAATAATGCAAAAAGTTCCGTACGGATCTTCTTTGTTTGCAAAGAGGTCCGTACGGACCTTTGTGGGATTTTAATTTCCCAGGTTTTGACCAGCTTCAGCAGCGAGGCATCCCCCATTGTTCCCTCTTCCAGTCGTGAAAAATAGAGAGAGGAGAGAAAACATTGGTTTTTGACCAAAATTTTCTAAGTAATTCCTCTGCATTTGCTTGAATTGCTCGTTATGACGGAAAAGCGAGAAGAGGTCGTCGTCAAAGGGGCCAAGAGGCGGTTGAACAGAGATGTGACCTTCAAAGGAATTGCACTTCATTTATGCCTTCGTCGAGGAATCCAGATGTGTTATATCCGGATCCGGAGGTGCACAATATGCGAGATAGGACCGCTGGGGAGGTAAGAAATCAATTTTGTCTTGATTCTTATTCGAATTGTTATATGCTAGAACTAGGTTTTAGTTCTTCGCATATTTGGGGCTTTCGTTATTGCCATGCTTTTTTTGTGAAATTCGTGATGAATTGATGAAATTGAGCATGTAAGAATTGTGGGTATGTGAGTTTTGTGCAAAAATGTGGAGATTAACTCTTATTTGTGAAAATAAAGTGCCTCTCTTTGAAATGCATGCTTTGATATTTTGTGCCTTATGCTATTTCTGTGTGTATATTGTGAAAAATCGCCGTATAGGGACTGACTTTGTAAAAAGGGTGACGTGTGCCGTGTTTTGTGACAGGTTTTGTCTGAAAGTGTGTGTCGTGTAGGGACAGACTTTTGGAAAATGTGTCATGTAGTGTGTGCCGTATTTTTGTGACGGACTCTGTAGGAAGTTTATGTGCAATGTGCGCCGTGTTTTGTGACTGGTTTTTGAAAATGTGTCGTGTAGGGACTAATCCCTCTTTTGAGAAAATTTGTATAGTGTGTGTCGTGTTTTGTGACGGACTATGTGGGGAAAATTATGTGCAATGTGTGCCGTATTTTGTGACGGGTTTTTGTTTTGCCGTGTTGGGACGGACTTTTTATGCTTTGCCGTGTTGGGACGGACTTTTTATGTTTTGCCGTGTTGGGACGGACTTTTTATGCTTTTGTTTCCTTTTGGTATTTTGCATTAAGTACTGTGATTGACGTACCTTTGCTGTGTTTACCTGCAGGATGAGGGGCCTTTGTCCGGAAAGGCAAAGAAGATGAAGTCTCGGGGGTCGCTCGAGGCCGTAGTTGAGCTGTGGCAGCATTTGCCGGATATCTCCAGGGAGGGTAGACCGAGTCCTAAGAGGCTGGTCATTGGTTCTGGTTTGGGCGCGTTCATTGAGAACCTTGCCGGGATCTCGGAGACGAGGAAGAACAAGAGCATCTTCCTGGCATTGTCTGAGTATTGGTGGGACACCACGCATACCTTCCATCTGAGCTGGGGAGAGGTGACGGTGACTCCCACCGACTTTGCGGCGATTACTGGGCTTTCCTTCAAAGGAGGGCCAGTGAGATGGCGGGACAGGATGTCCGATGGGACGCTGGCGGAGCTGCTGGGCTTCGTACCTTCTCCTCGTAGGGGCCTGGGCATGTTATATGGCGATGTGGAGGTGCAGATTACGGCCAACATCGGGGCATATCGCCGGGGCACCGGCTTGGTGATGGCTGATCAGCTGGCGCGCTCTTTCTTGTGGTTTGCTCTTTTCGAGACTTTGTTCTCGAATCACTCTTCCTCAGCTCCTTTTCCTCTACTGGAGAGCTTTGTGGATTTGGGGAGAGTTGGTGAGATTGCTTGGGGCGAGGCAGGCTTGGCCGAGCTCTATTTTTCCTTGGACCGATTTAGCCGAGGCGTGGCCAGTTCCCTGGGATGCTTCGATTTTGCGTTGGAGGTATGAGTTTATTGTTGTTTGTGATTTAGCAGTTTGTCATTTCTCCATCTTCTTTTGCCATGAGCTTTATCTGCTTTTGTTGCAGGTGTGGTTTTATGAAATATTTAGGTGTTTTCCGTGGAATCGGGATGCTGAGGCCATGGGGGCCTATCCTGCTATGCTGGGCTGGGCCCGTCCGTTGAGAAGGAGGAGGACGGTCAGGGGGAAGCTCACTATCACATATCGGGATGTGCAGGAGTTCTTGGAGAGAGATAGCCCGGCAGAGTTTGAGCTGTACCCCTGGGCTCGGTATGGCGGCAACGAGCTCGAGGGTGGTCCCGTGGTCACGCAGCAGGAAGATGCTGCGGGGCCTGACTTGTGATGTCATGTACTTGGGGGAGAGGGTCTTCTGGCAGCATGGCCCCGGTGTGCCCCCTATGGCTCTGAGGGATCCGCCCTTTGGGATGATGCATCCCCCGACATGGAGGTGCTGGAGTACGACAGGTACCTAGGCAGCGTGAGTGCCGAGGAGTTTATTTTGTATGGCGAGGAGTACGGGGCCTTCGTCAGGAGGAAGCTGAGGGCGCCACAGGTGTTAGCGAGGGAGAGGCGGGATGGCCCACCGCGTCCCCTAGATGTTCCGGTGCCTGGGCCGGACTTTACATATGTCCGCGGGGATTCATCGAGATGGAGGGTGTCAGTACCCGTCCCTGAGCAGGCTCCTGCTGCCTATCGGGTTGACCCGGATGCTCAGGTGAGTATGCTTACTCTTTTCCATCTTGGCATCTTATCTGTATTTTTCTCTTTTTGTTGAGTATGACTATATCTCTTTTGCTGAGCGTTTCTCTGGCTGTTTGCTAGTGTAGGTCTCGGGGAGATCCTTTGACACGTTGACCCGCCGTTTTGTGGGGATGCGGTCTTTTGCGAAGAAGATAGCGGGGAAGCTGTCCTGCAGGTCTTCATGGCGTGCGCCGGCATTTAAGCCGATGCCTTCGAGATATTCTGTGGATGCCCCACCATCGAGGGCTGAGCAGAGGCCACAGTAGGAGGGACCCGTTCGAGGGCGGCATAGCCTGGATGCAGGGACGTCCTCAGGGGCCCAGAGGCCGCCAATTCTTCACCAGTTCTTGCCTTCACAGGAGGCACAGGGAGAGAGTTTGTCGGCGCATCCCTTCTATGAATCTTTCACCGGGTTTGATCCTTTGGAGTATTTCGAGTACCCACCCCAGGAGGGGTCCAATAGTCTGATGACGAGGGTGTGGATGGCGAGTTTGCCGAGGTGCCTGACTTCTTGTTTGCTGAGGTTGATGACGATGAGTCGGAGTAGGGCTCATTTGCTTTCCCTCTTTCCATTTTTTTTGTTTAGCAACAGACATTTTGGTACCTGTAATAAAACACTTGTATTTGCACAGCAAAGTATTTTATTTTAAGATGTAATGTCGTATTTTGTGATTCCCGGGGATTGTCCTAGGAATTGTTGCTAGTTTATTATTTGTGCATGCCACGTGAACTGGGAGTGCGTTTGTGGGTAGTGTATGCTTGCCGGAAATGGCTTTGGCCAGAATTTGGGCAGTTTGGAGCAAGGTCCTGCTGGGAACAGTGGCTGTTGTACTGTTTGCTGAAAATGTGGGAACAAGCTGCAAGAAGGTCCGTACGGACCACCTAGGATGCAAAAAGGTCCGTACGGATCATCTTTGCTTTTGGGGAAGGGATAAGTGTTTTCAGGATGTCTGATGTTTCCCCACTTCCCATTTGCAGTCATTTCGAGCTTTCTTCCCCATTTTCTCTAGGAACCTCCATTTTTGCCATGGATTTTTCGTACATTCCGAGAGTTTTGCCAAGGCTTTCGAAGGAGCGGCAAGCAAACTTCCTTGAGCGGCTGAAAATGTGGATGCGACACCGTATGAGGCATCATAGGCCGGCTTTCGAGGTGCGGTTTCGACTCTGCTCGGTTTGGTCCCTTAAGGAGTTGGTTCCTGATTGGGAATTGTTGTGGGCAGCCGTGAAGTTCTGGGATGTTAGGAGGCATGTGTATAGCTTCTCCTACAATGAAGTGACGCCCAATTTTGAGGATTTTCGGGCTTTGATAGGAGGACCGGAGGTGGAGGCCATCTCGCTTCCCTTGATTGGCGGTGTTGCCGTGAGCATGAAGCTTGCATGCTTTCTTCAGACTTCATTTGAAGAAGTGCAGGGTATGACCTTTGATTCGGGTCACATTGACATTTCTCCGCTGCCGGAGCAGTTTATGAGCGATGACGAGAGTGACGTCTCGTGGAATGCATTTGCCTTGTGCGTGATAGCAATGCTTTTCATGGTCAGCTCCCTTGGGGTATGTGACGGTGCTTTGTTGGATGTGGTAGGGCACTGCAGAGCCGGAGAGGATATTGTGCCATTGGTGCTGGGGGAGACCCTTCACGGCATTGATCGTCTGGCGACTGGAGATAGGTTCATGAGAGGGGGAAACCCCGCTTTGCTCACTTTGTGGTTGCGAGAGAGAGTTCAAGCTTTGCGTGAGGCTCCGGCGTCGTTTAGCCCGTGGACATTTGCTCAACATCCTCTTGTATTGGATATGGATTAGTCCGCCTGGGAGAGATGGATGGCACAGCTTGGCACGCATCAGATCCGTTGGTGGTTCCGCACTGGGGGATTGTGACTAGGAGGGCCTTTCAGGAAGGGTCTTATGTTGTCAGAGTTCCTGGTTTGTCTTGGTCCTCCTTCAACATTCCGTCGCTTGTTTCCCGGCAGTTCGGGATGAGGCAGGAGCCTTTGGTGGGCTGGGATGACCTTGCCACTGCTGAGGTAGCTCCTTTTTGTATGGCAGCTCCGGGTGCTCTTTTGTATATTCTGAGGGTATGAAAGTATTCCACTTTCCCTCCTGTGGTGCTCCTTCGACGTCGGGAGAGCATCGTATTGACCACCAAGTACCAGGATTGGTATGAGCAGCGTGTGGGGCAGTCCCAAGTGGTTTTGGGGAGCAGGCGTGAAGCGATTCTGGGGCTCGATTGTCGTCGCAGCTATTGCCTTAGGAGTGCCGAAGCCTGGTCTGACCCTCAGGATGTTACGGGAGAAACTTTTTTTGACCACGAGACCAGAGTTGACCGACTGATGGAGAGAGGTCCTCTTTTGCAGACTCGCAGGGAGGAGATCCGAGCCGAAGCACGTGCAAATGAAGCTCTGCGAGTTGCTGGATTGTTTGACTCTACGGGGAGGACCCCTAATCTCGGATTCAGAGAGACAGAGTTGGCTCGCGTTGAACGAAAGAAGACTCGCCGGGGACGAGAGAAGAAAGGGAAGAATGGCGAGGGGACAAGCGCAGATGGCGCGGAATGACCTCCTAGGCATCCATTCATTGCATTGCAGACACATTATTTGTTAAATGTATTAAGCTGTCTTTTAGCATGTTGTGAACTTGAGAGTAGACCGTGCTTGAACTCATCAAGAAATGTTGTAATCGTTAGTGATTTGTGATTTACTTTTAAAGCTTTGTCAAGATGCCAGATCTCTTGTTCGCCTTTCGTTTCTTTTGTGAGCCTTGATGGAGTCCAGCTTTGGACCTTTCTATTGTACTTGTGGACTGAGGTATTCTGGGCCTTGACGGCAATCCCTTTTTGTTGGGTTTTGTGTTTGGATGGGATGGTTGGATGATCCCTTGACAAGTAGTTTTTGACGGTCTTTTCCGTGGCCTCCTTGCCTCTTGTTTGTTGGCGTCGGGCTCTTGACCTCTCTTTTTTTTTGTAGCTTCTGCTTGAGCTTTTTTTTTTGAAAGCTTTTGCTTGAGCTTTTTTTTGAAGCGCGTGAGGGCGAAGACAAGCCCCTAGCTTGGAAGTTGACATGGGTCAGTCTTTTGATGCTGAGTGACCTTCGGATGTCCTTTGATGTTGCCGCCATCGTTTGACTTGGTCAAGGTGATGGTGGGGGCATGCTTTTGGAAAGTGTATAGTTTGATGGAGGTCTTGGTTGACAT
The DNA here is from genome assembly GCA_022495995.1 of Adenophora triphylla var. japonica. NCBI lineage: Eukaryota > Viridiplantae > Streptophyta > Magnoliopsida > Asterales > Campanulaceae > Adenophora > Adenophora triphylla. The sequence goes on from JAFEMH010000355.1 coordinate 233,159, forward strand.
TCAAACTTTTGTCTTTTTTGTGTGTTTTTAGACCGGACCAATTAAGGTTGCCTACGTTCCCCCGGACTAGAGGCTCAGGTCTGCGTAGTTCGACACTATAAGGAGTTCTAATAGATGCACAGTTGGTCTTCTTTAGGCGAAGTATCTGCGAAGTTTGCTTCCATTGACCGGATTTATGAAGGGATTGCCGTCTAGGTCTGTCAGCTTTATGGCACCTCCGGAGAAGATCTTTTGAACCATGAAAGGGCCGATCCATGTTGGTTCCCATTTTCCCAGTGGGTTGGTTCGAGTGGGAGGCTTTTCATTGAGTACCACATTGCCTTCCCTGATGTCTCGGGACTTGACTTTCTTGTCGAAAGCTCTAGCCATTCTATTTTGGTAGGCTCGGACGTGTTCCATGGCCTTCAGTCGTCGCTCGTCTAGCAGAGCCAGTTCGTCGTGTCGGCTTCGGATCCATTCGACATCGTTGATCTCGTTTTCCTGCAGCACTCGGAGTGAGGGAATTTCTAATTCAACGGGCAGTACTGCTTCCATCCCGTATGTCAGGGCGAATGGAGTTTCTCCCGTGGCTGTTCTGACTGATGTCCGGTAGCCCCAAAGTGCAAGGTGCAGCTTTTCGGGCCAATCACGTCCTCGGGTGGTCATTTTTCGGATGATCCGTTCGAGGGTCTTGTTTGCTGCTTCTACGGCGCCGTTTGTCTGTGGCCTGTAGGGAGAAGACTTGTGGCGTGTGATCTTTAATTCGGCCAGTAGTCTGTCGCATTCCCCTTCGAAGTGGGAGCCGGTGTCTGATATGACCTCATTCTAGATGCCGTATCGGCAGATGATGTTTTCTTTGAGGAAATGTGCGACTTTCTTGGAGGTGAGCACCTTGTATGACTTGTCTTAGACCCATTTTGTGAAGTAATCGATGGCTACCAAGACGAATTTGTGGCCGTTGCTGCCTGGCGGAGCGATCTTTCCGATGATGTCAATTCCCCATGTGGCGAAGGGCCAGGGCGTAGTCATGCAGTAGAGATCGTGAGGAGGTAGATGATTGAGGTTGGAGAACCGTTGACACTTGTCGCAGCTTCGGATAAAGTGGATGCAGTCTGCTCCATGGAGATCCAGTAGTAGCCCATTCGAAGAATGATTTGCATCAGGGCTCTGGCATTCATGTGGGGGCCGCAAGCCACATTGTGGACTTCGTTCATGAGCTCACTTGCTTTTTCCTGGCTGATGCAGCGTAGGAGTGGTCCTTGGTAGCGTTTTTTGTATAGCATGTCTCCAAGGATGACAAAGTGAGAGGCGAAGCGTTTTAGGGCCATGATGCTCTTGGCTTTGACTCCTTCCTTGCGTTGGCCTTCCTCGTTCATGAAGGCGGTTTCCCCCTTTTTGAGGTATTGGAAGATCTGATTGTCATGCAATGTTGTTGAAGAGGCTTCTGATTTGCGTCTCTTTGGCTCTTCAGCAGTTATCAAACTCACTATGATTAAAATCTTTCTCGGCAGCTTGGGCCCGGTTTCTCTCGTTTGACAACATGCTTAAATGTTTGTTTAATGCATTCGTTCAATTAATGTGTCTGCTTCTTTGTTAGATGAATTGTTATTAACTGTTTGTGATTTAGTTAACTCATCATTCGTTAAAGATGCTATGAAAGGATATTTTAGAAAGGTCGGACCTTTTATTGAAAGCGTAGAGAATATACATTGTTGATCACGGACTCACAATCTTCGGGCGTAAAGCCGTCAGATGACTCAAAAGATGTGAATTCATAGACAACATGAATCAAAGCTAGACTCAAGGCGATGAGGGATTGGACCAGGCTTCATTACTCTTTGCGGGCTGCAGGTCAAGAGAGGGTAGTGATGGTTTGGTGGCCATTCTTCAGTTGATACGGATCCCGAAGGATAGCTTGCATGTGGTTCAACTTCAAACCAGATCGCGGAGGTTTTTGGTTGCTCCTTTGATGATGTCCCTCCATTGGTGTTGCTGCCAGATCTTGGGGGACCTTAATGATAGAAGTCGTTGAGAGCTTCTTCTAGGAGGGCAAAGCATTCGCTGATTCGAAGTTGATTCTTGCTGATGTTGATTATCTTCATAAAATTTGCTTCCTTATCTGGGATCTTTGCTTGGACAACATTTACGATGTCTGAATCGAGGGGGCATGCTATCTCTCCTTCTCTGATTAGGCTTTGGAGGAGGTTGTGCCATTATTCATCCAGGTCAGACACCGGGATGTTGAATTGGACTATGCTGTGATGGATGTCCCCATGAGATCCAAGCGTGTCGGCAAGAGGGTTGTCCTGCACCAGTGGGTCGGTGATGAGCCAGTTTTCTTCAAGAGGGTTTTCGGTGAAGTATGGGTCTACTCCTCGGTCAAGTTCCATCTGGGCGTCCATTTCTTGATCCTCTTTCATGCATTCTTCGCAGTCGCATATTTCAGAGTTGTCGTCTTGGCCCATGAGCTCTTCGATTTCTTGCTCATCACGGCTTGGAGCGTGGATGTAGGGATCCACTTCGTAGCGGGACAGGGCTGGAGACTCACCTGCAGAGGAGTATTTGGTCATGTCGGGACCTTCTTCTGGGTCGTAGCTTGCTGGCCAAGCGCTTGCCATTGTGCTGCTTCCGCGGATCACCTCGAGGTTTCCATTGGCGTTGATGAATTTCACGCATTGGTGAAGAGTAGATGATACTGCTTTCATCTGATGCAGCCAAGGTCGTCCCAGCAGGGCGGAGAAGGTTGGTTTGATTTCCAGGACTTGGAACTCCATCGACTCCAATTGTGCGTCGAATTGGATCCTCAGATTGATTACTCCTACGACAGGGCATGGAGTGGAGTCGTAAGCTCGGATTATCCGGGGCGAAGGTCTCATCAGGGAGCGGTCGACGCGGAGTCGTTTCAGTGTTTGCAAGGCAATGATGTTGACTGCAGAGCCATTATCGATCAAGATGATCGCTAGGTAGAACATCTCTATCTTTATGAGGATGAGGAGGACCTCGTTATGTCTGTTTTCACATATCGGCAAGTCCGCGTCTGTGAAGGCTAGGCTTCTTTCGGTGCTGCCGTTTGATTCAGTCTCCTTCGTGGAGCGTTCGATCCACCCATTGGTGTGTCTTGATCGCGGCAGAGATCGTAGGGAGACACTCGCCCTTGGGTGTTCTTGTCTGGATTCCCGATCACGGGTCCGTTTGACTATGGTTTCGCGTTCCTAGTCGTAGCGGGATAGCATGTTAACGATTTCGGAGATAGCAGGAGGCCTATTCTCGCATGGAGTTTCGTTGAAGGCTATCGTGTTCACCCTCTCATTTCGGGGGAATGTATTTCCAATGGTGTTGGGGCCACAAGGGCGTTCCAACTTTCCCTCTTCGATTAACCCCTGGATTACTTGCTTCAGCACGAAGCAATTGTCAGTGGTGTGACCGGGGTAGTTGTGGAAGGCGCAGTGCTTTCTCATATCCATGTTGGGATTGAGAGTCTTTGGTTGGAAATTCTCGAGAGGCCTGAGAAAATTTCGCTTTACCAATGCTTCGAATACTTGGCCCAGAGGCATTTCAAGGTTGTCGAAATGCTGGAATTGTGGTATGCGAGGGGGATTGTTGTTCCTTGGGGGTGCCTGATCACGGTTTACTTGAGCTCCGTTCTAGATGTAGTGGACTGCTCCGGCTGCTTCTTTTCCTTTATTCGGAACAGGTACTGGATTTGACAGGTTTGTCCGATAGCGGTAAGACGAACCAGGGGTCGCTGTTGTCTTCTGAAGGCTCAGGGTTTTTTCGAACTTGGTTCCAGCGTTGACCATGGCACGGAGATCTGGATAGAAGTGATGGCTGATCAAGGTTCTCAGAGATGGTTTGAGGCAGGAATGGAAGATGTCCATTTGCTCTTCCTTGGAAAGCGGATCCATTATCTCGCTTAGCTTCAGTTCCATCTTTTGTAGAACTCGCCTACTGGTTCGTCATCCTTTTGTTCGGTGGCTTGCAGATCATGGCGGTTTGTTTCCCATTCAAGGTTCACGCGGTACATCTCTAGGAAGATTTCGCTGATTTGATCCCACGTGGAGCGGTTTTCTGCCTTTACGTTGAGGAACCACCTTAGCGCTGTGGATTTGAGGGAATGCTGGAAGTGATTCGCCATTTGTTGAGGGGTTTCCCCTTTGGCTCTCATACCCAAGACATAGGTGTCGATGTGGGTTTTTGGGCATTTAGTCCCGTCGAAATTTTTCATTTCCGGCATCCTGAATTTCGGAGGAAGTGGGACCACCTTGTTTGGATCCGTGGGCCTGAGGGAGTCCTTCCGAGAGCTGGCTAGTTTGCCTTTCATATCCTTCATCTGTTCGATCAACCAAGCCATGTGGGGATCGGTAGGTTGAGGCGGGTTGCCATTTTCGGGGATGGAAACCGAAGATGGAGGTGGATTGGCAGATGGGATCGCCATTCGGGAGTCTTGGGGAGGTAGTTGAGTGTATACCATCCCGTACCCTGGTGTGAATGTTGTGCCCAAAAGATCGCGGCTCTTTTTATTTATGTTGGAACCGCTCTCTCGTGTAAGGGGTCACCGCCTCACATCGGTTTGAAGACATCAAGTTTAAATTGAAAAACGTAGTCGCCACGCCATTTTGATTTCCTCAAAACTTTGAAAAAAAGGATTTGGGTGCGGAGGTTAAGTTACCCCTTGGGAAGAACGTTTGGCATTCACCCAAGGAGCCTTACCGAAGCAAGTCTTCCATGATCTGACTTTCATGCTTGCCTTTGTGCTTTCGTGTGTGGGATGTGTTTTGATAAAAAGGGGGGGAATGTGCCAAGTGGTCTTCCGGACGTATAAACCATGAGTTGGTTATCGCTCGGGATTCCTTGGATTTTGATATGTTCGAGACTTTAATCCCGTACTCATCTTGGACTTACGACCATTAATATGAGACCATGGGTCACATGTGATCGGAATAGGGACCCTCTTTTATAGTCCAAGGATGAGACTCTTTAGAAAGGAAGGACCTTTGCCCATCAATCCTACATCTTGAGACGATTTGAGCTTGATAGGGACATTTATGCTCGTCTCAAGTGATGATAGGAGATGTAGGGGCTCAAGTTCATCCTTTTCTAAAGGAATATCCAGCTATGGCATCTTTAGATGGAGGAAACGATGTAAAGATATGACCTTTACACAATTACGCCCCAAGAGATGCTTCAAGTACCAAAGGGATTAAGGGGAGGGGTATAAAGATTGGATCTTTATACTCATTCTATGCCTTTTTGTGCCTTATGAAGGTCACTAGGCAATCCTTGGAGAGTGATCCAACCATGAGGGACATGGGGAATGCATTTTAAAGTAAAGATGACATTTTTATGCTAACATATGTAATGAACATTATGCAAGCTAAGACTAGGAATGTAAAGGGAGGACCTTTATGGCTTTCCTATGTCCTTTAAGAACCATTTAGGTGGACAATCCTTGGAAGCAAGGTCTATGGGAAGGGGGAAGACATTCATGAATAAAGATGACATTTTTATATGGAAAAGATGACATTTTCACATCATCATGTGAGAGATCCACCCTAGAACAAGCCATTTATGGTCTTATTGTTCATCCTTGGGATGGATCCTCCATGAATCCTATGTGATAGGGGAATGGGGGTATTATGATCTACATGGATAAAGACTTAATTTTTTATAGCAATAAATCAAATATAAAGCAAGTAAATGGCAATATAAATGGCAAGGAGAAATATAGCAAGAATAACAAGTATATTTTAAAGAGAAGAGGAGGAGAGGTTACCAATGGTGGTGTTCCTCTATCTCCCTTGAAGGTTTCCTAAGGAAGGAGCAACTTTGGAGGAATTTTGGAGAGGAGGGAGGTGATTTTGGAAGGTTTCAGATTTCTAGAATTTTGTGGTTCTATTTTGGCAAAGTAACAGTGCTCAAAATTTGTATATCAAAATGAATAGAGGAGACCTCTATTTATAGGCAGTTTTATGCTTCCTAATAAAGTCGTGCGGCTGTAACCTTTGGCTATTGAAGCCGTGCGGTCTTATCCATTAGTGACTCAGCCTGTTTCTAGAATCATGCAAGGTGGCATTCTAGAAGCTCTTTTCCAGCGAGGGACTACGCGTAATTTTAATTCCTAGTAAGTCCTTCACCCCTTGGAAGGTTTGGGAAAGTTCCCAAATTGTCCCTGAACTTTAGGAAAATCCGGGGATTTGCCGGGAAACTTAACCGGAAGGCATGAGCCAGATTTGGGTACTTACAAAAGCCCCTCGGCAACGTCACTTGCAGGGCGAGTGGGGTTGTCGATAAAAAAGGATCCAATCTGGCGAACTGTCGAGACGGATTGGGTGACCAAGGTGGTCGAGTGGCTGAACCTTTGGAAGGCTACCTACGAATCTCGGAGGAATCAAGCCATAATCGTAGTTCGGAAATGATCTGCAGGGGAAAGGGGTGTCATATGTGACGAATTGGCTGAACCTAAAGTAGGCTACCTACGTATCCCGGAGGAATCAAGCCAGGTCGTAGTTCTGGAAAGATCCGCTGGGGAAAGGCGAAAAGAAACTGGTCCCTTTCTAGGAAGATGGAAGGAAAGTGACCTAGGAGGTCAAATGATTGATCCTACTGGGGATATGCCAGATGAAGGAAGCGACCAATGTGGTCGGATATCTGGACCTTTGTGAGGGGTTACTTCACCACTGAGGAGTGATGAAGGAAGAGGGTGACCAATGCGATCGGATGGCTGGACCTTTATGAAATGTTCATGCACCACTGAGGAATGATGAAGGAAGAGGGTGACCATTGCGGTCAGATGGCTGGACCTTTATGAAAGGCTACCTACGTATTCCGGGGGAATCAAGCCTTGGTTGTGGTTCAATCACACTAGATAGTTAGGAACAGTGTCTAGGAACCTTGAGATTTTGACGATTAATGGAGGAGTCACCTGATTTGACAATTAATGGAGGTTGTCACCTGATTGACAATTAATAGAGGTTGTCACCTGGTTGACAATTAATGGAGGTTGTCACCTGATTGACAATTAATGGAGGTTGTCACCTGGCTGACAATTAATGGAGGTTGTCACCTAATTGACAATTAATGGAGGTTGTCACCTAAAGAAACTAAAGCTTACATCGCTATCGAGGAGATAGAGGTAGCTGAAGTTGGAAAAACTGAAGCGTACTTCACTATCGAGGAGATAGAGGTAGCTAAAGTTTGGAAAAATTTGAGCGTACTTCACTATCGAGGAGATAGAGGTAGCTAAAGTTTGGAAAAACTTGAGCGTACTTCACTATCTATGAGATAGAGGTAGCTAAAGTTGGAGAAACTTGAGCGTACTTCACTATCTATGAGATAGAGGTAACTAAAGTTTAGAAAAACTGAAGCGTACTTCGCTATCTATGGGATAGAGGTAGCTAAAGCTTAGAGAAACTGAAGCATACTTCACTATCTATAGGATAGAGGTAGCTAAAGCTTAGAGAAACTGAAGCGTACTTCACTATCTATGGGATAGAGGTAGCTAAAGCTTAGAGAAACTGAAGCATACTTCACTATCTATGGGATAGAGGTAGCTAAAGTTTGAGTTTTGACAATTCGGAGGGTGTCACCTAGCGTTATTCCGTTATAACGGAAGTAACAGAGGCGCCTCAAGAGGAAGGTTTATTTTCTTTAGAGATAACGGATATCCTTGGGAAATAGTGTTACTCTTGTTAAGAGATAACGGGAATTGTATGCCTAAGTGGAAAGTCCAGGGGAAAAAGTGTAATTTCAGCTCAGAGCGGATGAAGCCACCCGGCGAGAGATGGGGGAAAAAGAGTCCGTACGGCCTTGAATCTATTTTCACCAGAATATTTAAACAGAATTTGAAACGGGCAAACAACCATTGCTGCTTGTTTCTGCCAAGGAAGAGGGAGAGAGTAGAGAGAGAAAATTTTGAATTTCTTCAATTCTCTTGCTTCTACCACTCGAGATGGATCCGAAAGGGAACATTGTTCCTATGAAAGCACGAATGACCTTGTTGGAAGCTGCTAGGAGGAGGAGGAGAGAGCTCGTTCGAACAGAGCGAAAGTATGACTTCAACACACCTCCTTCTGAGCTCTATCCCAGGAGGAGGGAGCACAAATCTACGAAACCTCAATCTATTGGGGTAAGCATTCTTGATTTGCTTGATTTTGTCAATTTTGATTGATCTAGGGCTTGACCCGATTTTTAGGAATTTTTCGAATTTTCCTATGATTTTTGTTAATGATTTAGGGAATTTGATGATTAACCTATGAGGTTAAGGACATTAATGAACATGCATGTGCAATTTATTTGAAAAAAATATGAGAATGACCCATTTTTTGAAAATAAAGTAAGAAAAATAATGTCTAAAATGTGACGGAGTCCTTGCATGTGCTAGAACTAGGTCAATTTCTGATCATGGATGGAAAAATAAGACTTTGGACGATGAAAAGGATTCATGCATGTCACTTTGAAAGATTAATGCTTATGTGCAAAGAATTTTGCGAAAATCAGAATTTTGTGCTTAGGAGAGCAATGTGCTCGGGATGACGTGTTTCAAATAATGAAAGACACATTTTCTAGGCAAAGGATGCTAAAAATATCTTATGAATGCTTTTCTTTGAAAATATGTGCACTTTTGAATATATGCATGCTTTTGAGATGAAATGAAGGACTGACACATTTTTTGTTGTGTTTTCCTACAGTAGAACAAGTCGAGAGGACCTTCTGAGGTGTCTGTGAAGTTGTGGGATAGGATGCCCAACATCGAGAAGGATGGGGTGAATCCCAAGCAGCTGGTGATGGCTACCGACCTTGATTTGTTCATTGACGCTATCAGTAGAGGTATCCATGTGACCTCTAAGAGAAAAGGGCTAGTCCAGGCCCTTTCAGAGTTCTGGTGGGACACCACTCACAGCTTTCATCTTAGCTGGGGAGAGATTACGGTGACTCCGGCCGACTTCACTGCTATCACTGGCTTGCAGTTCACTGGGAGGCCTATGACTCGGATAGATCACATCACCGCAGACGAGTTTAGAGCTTTGGTAGGATTTGACCTCCGTCCTAAGGGGCTCGGGATGGAGACGAGGTATGTTGAGGTGGCAGTTCTGGAGTGCATGCATGGGTTTGCTGCCAATAAGGTGACTACCCACCAGCTCGCGAGAGCTTTTCTGTGGTTGATGCTGTCAGTCACCATATTTGCAAACTCTGGGACATTGGCAATGCTATGGCTGCTTGACTCTTTGGAGAATCTGGATGAGGTTGGGGCGGTCTCTTGGGTGAGGCCGGATTGGCTGAGCTCTACTTCTCTTTGGACTTGTACAGCCATAACAAGGCAGCTTCTATGGATTGTTTTTCTTTTGCTTTGGAGGTATCCTCACTTTCTTTTCTCACTTTTACATTTTTGTCTTGAGATTTTTATGAGATAAATGACCCTTTGTTTTGAACATGCAGGTCTGGTTCTGCGAGGTGATTGGGTTCTTTCCTTGGAACCAACAGAGTGATCCGGAGATCTTCCCGGCCATGATTCGCTGGAGGGGAGAGGCTAGGGATAAGTTCACCGGGAAGACCCGGATTACTTTTGATTACAAGATGGTGAGACCGGTCATCAACAGGGATGGACACGAGGGGGTGGATTTCTATCCTTGGGGGAGGTACCCGGAGGTTTTGCTAGGGGATGCCTTGGAGGCGACTAGGCAGAGGAGGTGGCTGACGGGGCTGACTTGTGACGTCATTTACTTGGGGGATCGCTTCTCCAGGCAGTATAGCTTGGTCCCTCCTTTGGATGCCATCACTCCTCACGACCCTCCACCGCTTATACTGCAGCCCAGGAACTGGTCAGCAGATGAGATAGCGAGGTATCAGGCAGGTGTGGCGGCTGAGGAGTATTTTGATTTTGCTACCCCGTACGCCACCTTTGTGGAGCAGCGGTTGAGGACACCGTAAAAGCTAGTGAAGATGGCTGTCACTAAGGGGTACATGGAAGTAGAGCCCACTGATCCGCCTATGCCTCCCGCTCATCTCTCCTATGTGGTAAACGGGGTACCGAGGAGGTTCATGGTGCCTGTTCTTGACACGAGGGAGCCCCGATATACTCTGCCACCAGACAACACTGTAAGTACCTTTAGGGTCTCTTCTCTTTTCGAATTTCTTTACTTTCTGGGATTTTGAACTTTTCTCGAGATTTTCTGAGTTTTTCTTTTCTTTTCTCGCAGGTTCCAGCTCGTACTTATGATGGCTTGGTACAGCAGAACAGAGGCTGGAAGGATTTAGCTCGGTCCCTTCTGAGGAAGTTGGCCTGCTCTTCCAGGGCTGGGGCGAATGTGCAGGAGCCCGTGCACAAGAGAAGGCACGTTGGGAGCACAGCCTCTACCTCGTCAGCCTCAGGATATCAGACCTCATCCACCAGCACCGTGCCTCGGGGACAGGGGCCTAATACGGACATTCTGGAGCAGCTGGCGGAGTATGAACATGTGAATGTCAATCTTTCTGACGTGAGCGATGACGAGGACTTGATGAGGGATCCTAGCTTCTACGAGCTAAGCAGCGATGACGAGGAGTCGGAGGCTTAGGATCCCTTAGGTTGATCTATGAGAGGAAAGAAACAAACAATGAACAATTTTATGCACATTTTGTATATTTTTCATTTTATTTGGGCGCCAAGGAGGCGAAATCAATGTAATGGTATTTTATTTGCTTTTCTTATTTATGCTTTATGAATTTGCATATTACTTGAGCCTCGGGGTAGCTATTTTACTTGGAAATGGGGTTGAAACTGGGCCAAAATGGTTTGTATGATATATGATTGCATGAATGGTGTTTGGACATGTTTTTATGTAGGTTTCATTGAGAAAGTGGGGTGAGAATTCCACTTGGGCAGCAGCTTTGGCTGCTGCAGATTTTTTTTCTGCGGAAGCAAAAGACACCGTCCGGCCAGGTCGTTGGGCAAAAGAAGCCGTGCGGCTGGAAGTTTTGTCTGAACTGGTTTTTTTCAAATAAAATCAAGGGATGGACTTTTCATTTCATTTTCACCCTAGACTTGTCCCAACTAATCCCAGAGCACATTTTTGACCAAAAATCATCAACATTGATCACGACCAATGGAGAAACCAGTCCGATTGCAAAAGGGGAAAAGAGACCATTTTCTGTCCGATCTTCAATTTTGGATGAGACACAACTTCCAATCTAACAAGGGGTTGTTCGATGCCACCTTCAAAATCAACTCGTCCCAACCTTTGAAGACTTCCGGGCATTGATTGGGGGTCCAGAGATTGAGACCGTTTCGATTCCTCTAACTGGGGACTTGCCGGTGACGGTAAAGCTGGCATCTTTTATGCGAATCTCTCTGGAAGAGGCCGAGGGGATGATGGTAGCCCCTGACAGGATTGACATTTCTGATATCCTGGGCAGGTTTGGGTCTCCGGATACGGCTATGACAACTGTGGCTATGGATACATTTATCCTCTGCGTGTTCTCATTTCTGTTCACTACTGAATCCTTAGGGGTCTGCCATGGTGGCCTTTTGGACATGGTCAGGGATTGCAGGGCTGGAAAAGACATTGTCCCACTGGTTTTGGGTGAGACTCTGCATGGCATTGATAGGATGGCTAGGAGAAACCATTTCATGAGGTCTGGGAACCCAGCGGTGCTGACTTTATGTTTACAGGAAAGACTTGGGGCTTTGCCGGGGGCTTCGCCTACTCAGTGCCCTTGGGTGATTTCTCGGAGGGGTGCACCTAGGCAACAGGACCAGGGTAGCTGGGAGCTGAAGATGGCTAGGTTGTCCACCTCGGACATTTACTGGTGGGTGCCTCATTGGAGACTGCATACTCGTAGGACATTTCAGGAGTCCTACATAGTGAGGGTTTCGGGGCTCTCTTGGTCATCTTTCTACATCCCTTGCTTAGTCTCCAGGCAGTTTGGGATCTTGCAGGAGCCTCTGGATGATTGGAAGGACATTAGTACCGTAGAGGTAGTGCCTTTTGACATGAGGGATCCAGCCAACTTCTCATTTTTCTCGAGGGCTTGGACATACACTGCTTTTCCTCCCAGGGCTATTCTCAAGAGCAGGAAGAGTACCATACTGACCACGGCCTACATGGACTGGTATGAGAGGGAGATGGGGGCGACTCAGGTCATTTTAGGAGAGAGACGTCAGGCTTTATTGGGGGCTGACTGTAACTCGAGCAGGGCTCTGAGGTAGACTGGGGCCAAGGCTAGCTGCTATAACCAGTCGGATGACCTTATCAGGGATATGGAAGCTCGATATGAGAGGCTATCGGAAGTCGCTCCCCTTACTGAGGCTCAGAGGGAAGAGATACGAGCTCGTGCCCGGGTAGAGAAGGCACTTATTGACACAGGCTTGATGGAGGCTCCAGTGAGGATACCTGAGATTGGGATGAGGGAGACCGACATCATTGAGAAGAAGAGGAAGAACACTCGACGGGGTCGAGGTAAAGGGAAGAAGAACAAGGACGACTCAGTGAATGACGACTGAGAGATCTATTCCTAGGATTCCCTTATTTCCATTTGCAAACACAGTAGATTATTAGGCCTTTTATTTTGTATTTTAGATCTTTGTAGCAGGTTAGCAGAGTCAAGAGTAGACCGTGCTTGAACTCATCAAGAATTTTTTAACTTGTCATTAACAAAGATATTTATCTTAGAAATTTATAAGACACATTTCATGAAAACTTTGAATGTCTTGTTTATTGTTTAGACCGAACCATTTCTGGCTGCCTACGTTCCCCTTTTACAAGAAAGACTAAGGGGCTCAGGTCTTCGTAGTTCATTCTGGTGAACTATCGGGATTATTGTTTTTTGGTTTTTTTTTATGTGCAACCCTGTCTTTTGCCTAGACCGCCCTTTTTGGATTTTCAGCCTATCTGGGCATTACTCTTTTTGCACTATGTATTTTTTTTTCTTTTCTTTTCTTTTTTTTTTGTGCAACACTGTCTTTTGCCTATACCGCCCTTTTTGGGTTTTCAGCCTAGCTGGGCATTACTCTTTTTGCACTATGTATTTTTTTCTTTTCTTTTCGTTTTTTTTCTCTTTTTTTTCTTTCATTATTTTTTATTTTTATTTTTTTCTTTTTTTTTTAGACATAATACCTGCAGAGCTTATCACCGTTGACTGGGTGGACAAATGGATTGTCGTCCAGGTCCGCAAGCTTCATCGCTCCTCCCGAGAGTATTTTCTGTACCACATACGGGCCAATCCAAAGGGGTTCCATCTCTACTTCATTAACACTGTTTTCCAGGAGGACCCTTAGTGATGGGATTTCCAACTCTACTGGCAACACTACTTCCATCCCGTAAGTTAGGGCAAACGGAGTTTCTCCCGTGGCTGTTCTGACAGACGTTCTGTAGCCCCAGAGTGCCAGATGCAGCTTCTCAGGCCAGTCACAACCACAGGTGGCCATTTTTCGGATAATCCGCTCGAGCGTCTTATTGGCAGCTTCTACGGCTCCATTGGTCTGAGGTCTGTACGGGGATGATTTGTGGCGAGTGATTCTGAATTCTGACAGCAATCTATCGCAGTCCCCTTCAAAGAGCGACCCTTTGTCTGAAATGACCTCATTGGGCACCCCATATCTGCACATAATGTTTTCTTTGACAAACTGGGTCACCTTTCAAGAAGTGAGGACCTTGTAGGACTTGGCTTCTACCCACTTTGTGAAGTAGTCGACCGCCACTAGCACAAATTAATGCCCATTGCTTCCTGCCGGGGCTATCTTCCCTATCACGTCAATACCCCCTGCAAACGGCCAAGGAGTCGTCATGCAGTACAAGTCATGAGGCGGGAGATGATTGAGGTTGGCAAACCGTTGGCATTTGTCGCACGCTCGTACATGCTGGACACAGTCTGTTTCCATGGAAATCCAGTAATAGCCCATTCTGAGGATCACTTGCATCAAAGCTCTGGCATTCATATGAGGATCGCAGGGACCATTGTGGACTTCGGTCATCAACTCTCTTGCCCTTTCTTGGGTGACGCACAGGAGGAGTGGTCCTTAGTACCATTTCTTGTACAGATAGCCCCCTAGGATGACATAGTGGGGGGACAACCATTTCAGGGCTTGCAAGCTCTTGGCTTTGATGCCTTCCTTTGGTCTACCTTCTTCATCTCTGAAAGCTGATTCCCCATCCTTGAGGAACTGATAAATCTGACTGTACAAGGGTTCTTTGACAGGCTCGGATCCCAAGTCTATTTCACAGCAAAAAGTCGAGGCTTCTTTCCTACCCACTCTGAATGGTTTTATGGCCTTTCCCTCAGGGATCTCTACCAATGAGGATAGAGTAGCTAAGGCATCCACGAATCTATTCTTATCCCTTGGCAGGTAATGGAAAGTCACTTCTCTGAACTGCTCAGTCAACTCTTCCATGTAGGCATGATACCTCTGAAGTTTAGGATCCACAGTCTTCCACTTGTTGGAGACCTGGTTGATGATCAGGGCTGAGTCTCCATAGACCTCGAGCTCCTTGACATTCCTTTCTAAGGCAGCTTCTAACCCAGCAATGCAAGCTTCATACTCGGCGGCATTGTTCGTGGCAGGGAAATTCAACTTGATGGCTATTGGCGTGTGCTTATCTTTCGGATCGACCAGTAGCATTCCTACACCATTTCCTCTTTTGTTAGCAGCTTCGTCAAAGAACAGCTGCCATGGGTTTTCAGGCTCAACTACAAAGATCCCTTCATCTGGGAATTGAGGTTCAGGCCCGCGGTCCTCATTACTAGGGAAGTTTGCCGAATGGTCTGACAGTGCTTGACCCTTGATTGCCTTTCTTGTCACATAGTTGATGTCATACTCAGCTAAGAAGAACGACCACTTTGCTAGACTCATCGAAAGGGAAGGCTTGTAGAAGATGTACTTGATGGGGTCCATTTTCGAGACCAAGTTCACAGAGTGGGCTTGCATGTAATGCTTCAGCTTACCGACTACCCAGACCAGTCCTGCACAAGTCTTTTCGCACGCTGAGTAATTGAGCTCACTTCCTTGTAGCTTTCGACTGACAAAGTAAATGGAATTTTCTACCCGAGAGTCCTTCTCCTGAGCAAGCATAGCCCCAACTGCCGTATCAGTGACAGTGAGATAGAGCAGAAGAGGTTTATGTCTACGTGGGGGACATAGCACTAGGGGATGTACTAGGTACGTCTTGATTTGGTCGAAGGCATCCTGGCATTCCTCAGTCCATTCTATGTCTGCATTCTTCTTCATAAGCTTGAAGATGGGCTCGCACATGGTAGTCAGCTGGTTGACAAAACGGCTGATGTACTGTAATTTACCCATAAAGCTTTTGACCTCTGTCTGGGTTCGAGGTGGCCTCATGTCCATAATGGCCTTGATCCTTCGAGGATCAACTTCAATACCTCGTTCTATGACCATATACCCAAGTACTTTTCCCCTTGTCACTCCAAAGGTGCATTTGGCAGGGTTCAGTCTCATGGAATGCTGTCTCAACCTTTCAAAGAACTTTCGCAGGTCGACAAAGTGCTGTCCATCCTCACCTTTGGAATGGATTATAATGTCATCGACATAGACCTCAATTTCCTTGTGGATCATGTCGTGAAAGAGTGCAGTGGCTGCCCTCTGATACGTAGCCCCGACATTCTTAAGCACGAAAGGCATCACAGTATAGCAGTACGTTCCCCACGGTGTGGTGAAGGCTGTCTTTTCTTGGTCCACCTCGGCCATCTTGATCTGGTTGTAGCCAGCAAAGCCATCAACGAAGGATTTGACTTCATAGTTAGCAGTGGCGTCCACCAGAATGTCTATGTTTGGCAAGGGATAGTCGTCTTTGGGGCTGGCCTTGTTCAGATCCCGGAAATCTACACAGCAGCGCACCTTCCCATTGGCCTTGGTCACAGTCACGATGTTGGATAACCACGTCGGATATTCGATGACCCTGATGAATCCTACCCGCAGTAGCTTCTCAATCTCTTCTTTGACCTGTAGAGACCACTCTGGCTTGATTTTTCTCAGTTTCTGCTTTACTGGCTTGGCATCTGGTGCTAGAGGGATTCTGTGCTCCACAATCGAACTATCTAGCCCCAGCATATCCCTGTATGACCATGCAAACACGTCCATGTATTCTCTGAGCAGATTGACCAGTCTGTCCCGTTCAACCCCCTGGAAGAAGTTCCCAATCTGTGTCTCTTTAGGTTCCTCGACAGTACCCAAGTTAACACTTGTCAAAACTTCCTCGACAGCTTAGGCCCGGTTTTCCTCTTTGTCTGTAGCCTGCTTAAAGATTTCTTTAATGTATTGTTCATTTAGTGTGTTTGCATCTTGTTCAAATGATTCATTATTAACTGTTGTTAAGTTATTAGTTAATTTATCATTTGTTAAGTTGGCAATAACGGGATACTCAGAAAGATCTGTCATTTCATTCAAAGCGAAAGGAAAGATGACATTGGCTACATATTCATAATCCTCAGGCGTGAGGCCTTCGGATAACTCGGAGGACTGGAATTTAAAGACTCCTAACTCATATGACTCTTAAACCTAACGACTTTGGACCCTACACTACTTATTGACTCGAAGTGTTTGACACTGGTTGGACTGGGGTTTACTCTTTACTGTTGTTGCCCTGGGGAGTAGTAGTCTTGTCGGCGTTCCCATCCTTCTGTGCATCCTGTGAACCTTCACTGCCTTTGCTGACATCATTCCCATGGGGTACGTTCGGCTGATCTGGTGCAATCTTTTCTCCGAATCTGACCACATCCATTTGCACCTCTGGGGTAATGGGACCAGTTGCATTTTCGGCATCCGAGAGACAGCTTTCTCCATCATCAAAATCTTCTGGCTCGTTCACTCTTCTTTCCACATTCTTCCAAACGGGGGGTTGGGACTGATCTTCATGAACAGTAAGAGCCATCACGAACATATTATGCTCACTGTGAGTGATGAAGGGTTCCGGAGAGACTTCCATCATCATAGCTTGGCTTACTTCTGCCTCACAATCTTCGTAAGTGAGTCTTCCTTCTGTAATCTTGACTATGGTCACTGGTTCGAAATCACAAAAGAGAGGTCTGGCCTTGACAACATTAACGAAGTCGGTCCCTATTATAGGTCCAAATTGCCCTTCCATGGCGGAGGCATCAATCAGATCTTTCTACTCTCCTTGCAATTCAGCATAAGGAACATTGAATTCTAGGATGTCTATGATCTTTGGATTCTCGAAACCAGCTGCATTTGTCTCACCAAACTCAATCATACTGACTCGATTGTTGGCAGGAAGAGGATTCTTGACTACATTGGGACCCCGAGGTGGTTCAAGCTTGCCTTCTTATATCAGGCGAGAGATCAGGAATTTCAAGTAAGTGCAATCATTGGTGTTATGCCCATGATATTTGTGAAAGCGGCAGTGCTTGGTTTCATCCATTCTAACACTAGGGTTCTTTGGTTTCCAGTTCTCCAAAGGTCTAATGAGTCCTTCGGCCACCAAACCATCAAATACTTTCTCTAGTGGCATTCCAAAATCTTCGGTAGTATAGAAATGAGGTCTTGGCTTTACAGCGGCTTGACCTAGACCTTGTCCAACCTTCTCGTTCTGGATATAATTGACTGCACCAACCATTTCTTTTCCCTTTACGGTGACGGCGGGGGCATTTGAGACTGGTGCTTTGTACCGGTAAGAGTTACCTGTCCCTGTGACTGGAGCCATGTTGAAGGCATTTTCAAACTTAGTGCCGGCATTTACCATTGCCTGAAGATCAGGATAATAATAATTGCCAATCTGGACCCTTAACTAAGGTTTCAGGCAGGACTGGAAAATCTCCATCTGTTCCTCTTCATTCAACTGAGTCATCATTTCACTAAGTTTCTAATTCCACCTCTTGTAAAATTCACTTTCTGGCTCGTCTGAGCGCTGCAGAGTGCCTTGTAGGTCATTCCTGCTGGTTTCCCAATTCAAGTTAGCCTTGTACTTTTCCATGAACGCTTCCTTGATCTGGTCCCATGTGGCTCGGGCCTCTGGCTTCATATGCAGGAACCACCTAAGAGCTGAACCCTTTAATGATAGTTGGAAGTGATCGGCCATTTGTTGATACGTACAATCCTTGGCTCTCATGGCAAGAAGGTAGCTTTCAATGTGAGTCCGAGGACAATCTGTGCCGTTGAACTTTTCAATCTCGAGCATTCAAACTTTTGGAGGAAGAGGGACAATTTTGCTGGGATCAGTGATCTGGTATGCTGCTTTCTTGGTGCTCAGTTCCCCAAATTTTTCTTGCATGGACTTAACTTGTTCCATCAACCAAGTCATGTTGGGGTCAGGCGACGGTTTTGGATTGTTCGATTCTGAAGCTGGCTTATCAGATTTGGGTGGCAGGACAGTGGGTGGCACATTGGTAGCTGGTACCATGGCTTGGGGATCTTTCGAAGGGAAGTAAGTGTAAACTTGACCTGGTCCCATGTTTCCGTGAGGCTGGCCGGAGGCATAGGAATTAGGTTCATAGTTACCAGGGTAAGGAAAGGAATAAGGAACCTCGTGGGGTCCTATTGGCAAGGTTGGGGGTGGAAGATCTACTGTGGCAGGGCATAGGTTAAAGAGATCATTGGATTGATTCTGAGGCCTGGAGATTGTCTGAGATGGCCCATACTGAGGAGAGGAAGTGAATCCCATGGGATAATACAGAGGTTGAGTAACTGGGATAGCCATGGCATTTGCTCTCTGTTGGTAGGGAACAAAGCTGGGTCTTATCTGAGGAGGCGAGGGCGTTGGAACCCTGATGGCCTGGGATGTTGGAAAGGAATGAAAAGGGGTAGTCCTTGGGATCATATGTGGATGGAGGAGGGCATTGGTTATAGGCTGGGGGAACTGAGATCGCTGCTTCTGGAGTCTCATCTTCTACCATAACCAGGGAACCGTTGGACTCAACCACTATCTGAACCCCATGACGACGGAGTGCATCAATAAGCATGGCTTGCTGTTCCTCATGGACCTTACGACTGTTTTCCGCTGTTCCTCATGGACCTTACGACTGTTTTCCAAGGCTAAGGCTAGCTCTTCTTCCCTAGTCATCTGGTTACCCAAACCACTGCTGTTTTCTGTCAAATCTGCCATTCTGACTCTCTGGACTGACAAAACTGAGGATTCTGGCGAGCTATCTGAGAATTCTGCTCTGACTAGCCGCTGACCCGATATTCTCACCCACTTATTTCTCGCTGCGGGAAAGGGATAGGCAAGGTTTAGACTCTGGGGTTGGTGTTTAGGATGAAGGCTCAAGTAATATGCAAATTAAGAATCTTTCAGTTTACTTAAAACGGTGTCTTTTATTAATTTCTATTTGGTTGGAAAAGGGGTTGCCCTTCTTTTTCGCAACTACTCTAGATCCTGGATCAGTGGGTTCCGTTACTGCGTCTATAAGCCCCTCGTATTTCACCTGTATTTCGACCTTCCAGGGTGGACAGCCCCGGGCGAGGGTCCTATAGGGCACGCGGATCCCACCGACCGAGAGAGAAGAATGCTCCTAATGGGTCTAGTGGGTCATATGAACTTTTAACACACGAGCGATGCGGACTATAGTCAAGGCAATGCCGGGAAAGTCTCGTCTTTCAGCCTTAATGGAATTTCGGCAGAGTTTCGCTTGCGCGATTGACGTTTTGACTTTTTGGCCTTGTCCAAGAAGATAATAGGCATGTGTCAGACGGTAAAAGCTGGATGACACAGTGTCACATTGAACTTTGTTACATACGTTGTGCGAGTCAAAGTCCAAGTCAATGCCGGTTCAAGATCTTGCCAATTTTTCTTTGTCGGAATTTCGGCATAGCTCCGCTTGCGCGAAAGATATTTGGAATTTTGGCACGGACTCGGGCTCGACTCTTACGTATCCCGTGCGGGTCAAAGTCAAAGTCAATGGCGGAGTCAAGATTCTGCCAATTTTTCCTTGGCGAAATTTCGGCAGAGTTTCGCTTGCGCGAAGGATCCTGACTTCCGTCATGGGCAAAGGTTTGACCTTTACGGGAGTATACAATTAGGCTATATGACACGGTCTAGACCAAAAACCAACCAAAAGTCACGGTTTTAAGAAGTGTGACACGGACTGTGCATTAGTCGACACTGGCTGCCATGGGGAGTTTGGGATGATTCCGTGCGCGCCCGGGAGCATCGTAATGCTGTCCATGACTGCAGCTGAACAACCACCCCGGGTTAAAGGGACGTGCGTGCAAAGTGTACAGGATATATAAGGTGTGTGTAGTGTGCGGCCTCCTAAAAATATTCCTTTTTGAGTTAAAACAGAAATTTTCAGAAATGTATTTTAAATGAATGATTTTTCGTGACGGGGAAAATGCAACAAGTAAGCACGTAAATTTTCTGGAGCCCGGTCAGTCTTGGAACTGAATAGCCCCAAGCTGTCTAAGCTGCCAGATTAACCTCAAAAGTGTCCTGGTGGAATTGCCAATGAAGCCGCCCGGCTAGGATCCAGGGAGGATCAAGCCGTACGGCTGCATCAATCAATTTTCCATGTTTCATTTTTTTTCATTTGCAGGTTGTTCCCCGAATGTTTTGGCACCTTTCAGCTCCAGAAAGCTTCATGTTCAGTATCCAGAATGTGCACAATCCCAAGAACCAAAATGCATGCAAAAAAGCAAGAAAAGGAAGGCAAGAACGAGAATCGGATCCACGACGGAAGGCTAACCCACTCAAAAAGATTTTCTTTTTTTTCGAAAAGATACCAGTACGTGGCATTGTTAGACCATATTTTATCCCATACTCGTGTTAGGAGGCGATAACAGGAAGTTTAATGATTTCCACCTATATACTAAGTATCATATTTTTATTTAAAAATGAAAGTTTTTTTTAGTCCCCAGCAGAGTCGCCAAACTGTGAATGTGGTGCCCAAAAGATCGTGGCTCTTTTTATTTATGTTGGAACCGCTTTCTCGTGTAAGGGGTCACCGCCTCACATCGGTTTGAAGACATCCAGTTTAAATTGAAAAACGGAGTCGCCACGCCATTTTGATTTCCTCAAAACTTTGAAAAAAAAGATTTTGGTCCGGAGGTTAAGTTACCCCTTGGGAAGAAAGTTTGGCGTTCACCCAAGGAGCCTTGCCAAATCAAGTCTTCTAAGATCCGACTTTCATGCTTGCCTTTGTGCTTTCGTGTGTGGGATGTGTTTTGATAAAAAGGGGGGAATGTGCCAAGTGGTCTTCCCGACGTATAAATCATAAGTTGGTTATCGCTCGGGATTCCTTGGATTTTGATATGTTCGGGACTTTGATCCCGTACTCATCTTGGACTTACGATCATCATTATGAGACCTTGGGCCACATGTGATCGGAATAGGGACACCTCTTTTATAGTCCAAGGATGAGACTCTTTAGAAAGGAAGGACCTTTGCCCATCAATCCTACATCTTGAGACGATTTGAGCTTGATAGGGACATTTATGCTCGTCTCAAGTGATGATCGGAGATGTAGAGGCTCAAGTTCATCCTTTTCTAAAGGATTATCCGGCTATGGCATCTTTAGGTGGAGGAAACGATGTAAAGATATGACCTTTACACCATTACGCCCCAAGAGATGCTTCAAGTACCAAAGGAATTAAGGGATGGGGTATAAAGATTGGATCTTTATACTCATCCTATGCCTTTTTGTGCCTTATGAAGGTCACTAGGCAATCCTTGGAGAGTGATCCAACCATGAGGGACATGGGGAATGCATTTTAAAGTAAAGATGACTTTTTTATGCTAACATATATAATGAACATTATGCAAGCTAAGACTAGGAATGTAAAGGGAGGACCTTTAAAGCTTTCCTATGTCCTTTAAGAACCATTTAGGTGGACAATCCTTGGAAGCAAGGTCTATGGGAAGGGGGATGACATTCATGAATAAAGATGACATTTTTAATGAAAAAAGATGACATTTTTATATGGAAAAGATGACATTTTCACATCATCATGTGAGAGATCCACCCTAGAACAAGCCATTTATGGTCTTATTGTTCATCCTCGGGATGTATCCTCCATGAATCCTATGTGATAAGGGAATGGGGGCATTATGATCTACATGGATAAAGACTTGATTTTTTATAGCAATAAATCAAATATAAAGCAAGTAAATGGCAATATAAATGGCAAGGAGCAATATAGCAAGAATAACAAGTATATTTTAAAGAGAAGAGGAGGAGAGGTTACCAATGGTGGTGTTCGTCTATCTCCATTGAAGGTTTCCTAAGGAAGGAGCAACTTTGGAGGGATTTTGGAGAGGAGGGAGGTGATTTTGGGAGGTTTCAAATTTCTGGAATTTCGTGGTTCTATTTTGGCAGAGTAATAGTGCTCAAAATTTGTATATCAAAATGAATAGAGGAGGCCTCTATTTATAGGCTGTTTTGTGCTTCCTAATGAAGCCGTGCGGCTGTAACCTTTGGCTAATGAAGCCATGCGGTCTTATCCATTAGTGACTCAGCCTGTTTCTAGAATCATGCAAGGTGGCATTCTAGAAGCTCTTTTCCAGCGAGGAAATACGTGGAATTTTAATTCCTAGAAAGTCCTTCACCCCTTTGAAGGTTTGGGAAAGTTCCCAAATTGCCCCTGAACTTTAGGAAAGTCCCGGGAATTGCCGGGAAACTTAACCGAAAGGCATGAGGCAGATTTGGGTACTTACACCTGGGTTTTTCAAATTGAGGGCATGATTGCCCGGGCCGCTAAGGGTTGTGTTTGGGAATTGGGGAAATGTTTCATGAGCCCCAAGTGGTAGACCAGCGGGTGGTAAGTTTGAGATGTCGGGATATCCGCTTGGGATGCCTGTCCCGAGTAAGCATGGGGATTTTTGGTTATGGTTGAGAGGCTCGTATGGAGGCAGAGGATTGAATCCAGGGGGATACCGAGATGCATTGGGATCTGGCGGAGCAGGCACGTATGTGTGCTGTTGATAGTGAGCTTGGGGCGCAGGGCCGGGAAATTGACTGTGCTGAGGCAGGCATATTGGAGCTGCTTGACTGATGCCTGAGTGGAGCTTTGAGCGAGAGCTGCTTTGTGTTGCTGGGATCTCGTAGCTTGGCAGAGGTGGGACCCGCTGATAGCTTTAAGAGACCGTGGGAGCCGATATTTCTTCATCTTCTATGAGGACAAAGGTTCCATCGAGTTTGGGAACCGCCAAGGCTCCGCGACGGCGCATGGTGTCTATGATCCAAGATTGCTGCTCTTCTTGGCGCTTCTTGAGTGTTTCGAAGGCTTGCTGCACCTCCTCCATTGTTTGGAGGTTTCTTAGTGGCGGGGTTCCGTTTCCCTCACAGTTATCTGTTGATCCCGCCATGGGGGAATAGCGGACTGTTCGAACCGCTGAACCAGAAGGGCTGTCGGACCTTGTGACCTCGATACTGAAAAGGTGGCTCCCGGTTACTCTCAACCACTCTCGGTTCGCTGGAGTGGGTGACGGGTAAGGTTTAGACATGGGAAGGCCTTTTGGATAAAAGGGGGAAAGCTCATGTGACATGCAATTTCTGCTTTTTATTTATGATTATTTTTGTTTGTTTTAATTTACTTAAAACAGTATTTTCTCAGAAATCTAGGTAGGTTGGAAAAGATTGCTCTTGTTTTTCGCAACTATGCTAGATCCTGGGTCAGTGGAGACCATCTATGCGGCTATAAGCCCCTCGTTTTGCACCTGTATTTTGACATCCCGGGTGGACAGCCCCGGGCGAGGGTCCTATAGAGCAAGCGGTTTCCACCGGCCTAAAAGAAAAATTGAACCTAAGGATCGAGCCTGTCATGTTCGTTTTATTGCGTCGGCCATGTGAACAGTGAGCCGAGCCGGCACCTGAGTCAAGATCTGGTCGAGAGTTCGGTATGACCTCTCTTTACCTTGCTTGTGCAAGGGATTTGTGACGTTAGGCGTTGGCTGGATCATATTGTCATGGCTGACGTATTAAAGGCTTGATGACGTGGTGTCATATGGGCATGGATGTATATCCGGGACGTAACATAGTCTGGGTGTAGCTTCGGAAATCAAGATCGGGTCAAGATTTAAGCATGACCTTTCATCGCTTTGCTTGCACAAGGGATCTTGAGTTTCGAGCTTCGACTCAGAAAATGGCCGGCATGGGATATGTATCCAGGCTGTATGATGTTAAGAATCAAAATACTGCTCAACCAACCGAGGCGCCCGCCTCACCAAATGTCAGGCGCCCGCCTCACCTTGCTCAAACCAATGCTGAAGCTACTGCCTTGGAGGCGCCCGCCTCGACCCACACCATGCGCCCGCCTCAACTGCCGTTGCACAAGGCGTGTTCTTTGTTGCTCAAGCGGCCGCCTCTTCCCATGCCATGCGCCCGCCTCAAGTTACAAACCAACAGACACTCAGTTGTCGTTCCACTTCAGATTAGCTTAGGATTTTGTGCTTTTGATTTATCTGTATATATGTTCCTTGGGAACTAGAAGAGACACAAACTTTGTATATATATCTCCCTTGAATCAATGGAAAAATTATCATTTCCCACATATTTTACATGGTATCAGAGCCTTGTGATCAATAAAACCAATTCCTTCCTCTCGGTTGCCATCCTCTTCGCACCCGTGCAGTTGGCGAACCAAAAACCATTTTCCCCACACACCCGTCCTTACCCAAACCATCCTATCTGCGACACCCCACAAAACCGAACCACTACTTCACCCAATCCATTCAAGGAAAATGTCAATATTGCGGGTATGTTGGCCATGTCATATCCAGTCTTAAACCGCGGTTCAAGCGCGATTACCCCACAGTCAGCTTTCCTCCTCCGCCTTCCTCAACCCACCAATGTCGCCCAAACACATCCCATTCCCGGCCCTGAGCCCACACCGTGTCGGCCCCTCCCTCGAACCATGCTTTGTTTCTTGGCTTGTGGATAGTGGTGCAACTCATCACTTAACTTAACAATGATCTCTCCACTCTTGCTCTTCATCACCCTTACGATGGGAGTGATGACGTTATCATCGGTGATGGCTCTTCACTCCCCATCGCAAATATAGGTTCTTTCTTTATTCCCACCTCTAACTCACTCTACAATTTCATAATGTCTGCATGTTCCTCTAATTTCCAAAAATATTATCTCTGTCTCTCAGTGCAAAGATAACAATGCTTCTATAGAATTCTCACAATCTTCCTTTCTTTTTAAGGAACTCTCGACCCAACAATCCTTCTTCAAGGAACAATTGACCATGGAGTATACGTTTGGCATCCCAGACGGACCTCAAGCTCTCATTGGCACCGCCTCAACATCACTTCAAACTTGGCATCATAGACTAGGGCACCCCTCCTCCCCCATTATATCCCATTTAAATAAGTCCTTCTCCTTAAGCATTCCTTTCAATAAAACCATGTCTCATTGTAATCCTGTCTCACCAATAAAAGTCACAAACTTCCCTTTTCTACTTCATCCTTACAAACAAATGCTCCCCGCTTGAACTTGTATTTTCCGACGTATGGACCTCCCCGCTTTACTCTTACGACAACTACAAATACTATGTGATTTTGTTGACCACTTTACAAAATATACATGGCTACATCCTCTTAAACAAAAATCGACACCTTCCCCACATTCGCTCGCTTCAAAGCTCTTGTAGAAAAATTTTTCGCTCGCCCCATTGTTCAATTTTTCTCGACAATGGCGGTGAGTATCTCAAACTCACTCCTCTCTCTTCTTCAAAATGGCATCTCTCACTTAACCTCTCACCACGTACTCAGGAACCACGCGGCTTTGCAGCTTGAAACGTAAATCCACCACACTTAGTCAAGCTTGACCCTCTCACTTCTATCCCATCACAAAGCTTCCGCTCATTTACGGTCCCATGCTCTCACAAGCTGCAGCCTACCTAATCAATAGACTTCCCACCACCCTACAAAATGACTCTCCATTACCTAAGACTATTTCAAAAATCACCCGACTACTCTAAACTACGTAGCTTTGGGTGTTTGTGCTACCATGGCTCAAACCATACTCACCTCACAAACTTGCACCAAAATCTACACCATGTATTTTTGTTGGGTACTCCTCCTCTCAAAGTGCATACCCTTTGTCTCGACCCAACCACTAACAAAGTCTATACCTCTCGCCATGTTCGATTTGTTGAAACAATATTTCCCTACTCAACTCTCACCACAAACTCTACCGCATCTCCTACTCTCTCCCCAGATGAATGGTGTTCCATCTCCATTCCAATCCTCCAAAACACATCCACTACAGCCAATAACCAAACAATACCTACAACATCTCCCACCCCACCAAACACAAACACTCAACTGCAACCTACTCCTCATACTCAGCCCGAACCAGCCCCACAAAATACTAACCCAAACACCTCGCCCATTACTGACCCAAACAACCCAACATCAGTTCCACCCAACCCTCCACCCACCCGCACTATAGAAACCAGATTATCCCATGGCATCCGAAAAACCAATCCCAAATATGCCAATCTTGCTACCCTTCCTTCCCCTTCCTCACTTCCAACCTCAACCAAGCAAGCCCTTTCCACACCTCATTGGCGTGCCGCCATGCAAGAAGAATACGATGCTCTCATGCGTAATACTACATGGTCTCTTGTTCCGTCCCATGAAGCCCCAAACATAGTCGGGTGCAAATGGGTGTTGCATAAAGTCAAATCTGACCCCGATAACACTTTATACCTGAAATACAAAGCTGGCGCAATCGCGAGAGCTTCCATCAACGCCACTGGTCTTGACTACTCAGAACACATTGAGTCCATGTAGTCAAACCCGTAACAATACGTCTTGTTCTCTCTCTTGCCATCACCCGTGGTTGGTCCCTTCGCCAACTAGACATCAACACGCCTTCCTTGAGGCAATCTTCCCGAAAGCAGTCTTTATGTCTCAACCTCGGGTTTCAAAATACTCTTCTTCCCTCTCATGTGTGTCGCCTCTCAAAGCCATCTACGGCTTAAAGCAAGCACCTCGTGCTTGGTACACCGCTCTAAAACAATTTCTTCTCTCCTTTGGCTTTCATTCATCTACATGTCAAGTCCTCTCTTTTCATTTATTCTCATAACTCCAACTATCTTCTTCTTCTTGTCTACGTTGACGACATAGTCATCACGGGACCATCAAACTCCTTTCTATCTACATTCATTACAAGTCTCTCAACTCGTTTCTCCCTAAAAAGATCTAGGCCCACTCTCATACTTTCTAGGAATAGAAGTCACACCAAATTCGGATGGTCTCGTACTCACTCAATCTAAATATATAAGTGATATCCTCCACAAGCACGGCATGGACAACTCCCAAACCCTCTCCCACCCCCATGGCTACCTATCCTTCTCTCTCGGCTCTTCCCCGCACACCATCGCAGACCCAGACGAATTTCGAGCCATTATTGGTAGCCTTCAATATCTCTCCCTCACTCGACCCGATATTGCCTTTTACGTAAACAAATTAGCCCAATTTCTTCATCACCCCCAAGAAGTTCAGGTATCTCTCAAAAGGTTGCTACGCTACCTACATGGTACCTTACACTTGGGACTACAACTTTTCAAACACACCCACCTATTCTTCATGCCTTCGATGCGGATTGGGCGGAGACAAGGGCGATTTCATGTCCACCAGGTTTCATTGTCTACCTAGGCATGACCCCGTCACATGGTCTTCAAGAAACAACGAGCTTTAGCTCGCTCTTCCTGCGAAGCCGAGTTCCGTGCCATTTGCCACTACCGGCGAGCTCATTTGGATTAAAAACCTCTTGTCAGAGCTTGGTATTAACCTCACTGACTCCAGGCCATTTCTTGCGACAACCTAGGTGCGATATCTTACTCTGCCAATCCGAGTATTCCACTCCACGGATGAAGCATCTCGCCCTAGCCTTTCACTTTGTGCGAGAACAAGTCAACCTTGGCACCTGCGTGTCCGGCACATTTCGAGCGTGACCGGCTGGATGCTCTTACAAAAGCCCTCTCCGAGCTCGGTTTCAATAGCTTGTTTCCAAGATTGGACTCACACAAGGATGTCCATCTTGCGGGGCGTGTTAAGAATCAAAATGCTTGCTCAACCAACGAGGCGCCCGCCTCACCAAATGTCGGCGCCCGCCTCACCTTGCTCAGGCCAATGCTGAAGCTCTTTGCCTTGGAGCGCCGCCTCGGCCACTGCCATGCGCCGCCTCAAGCTGCTTAGTTGCACAAGGCGGAGTATTCTTTGTTGCTCAAGCGCCGCCTCTTCCCATGCCATGCGCCGCCTCAAGTTACAAACCAACAGACACTCGATTGTCGTTCACTTGAATTAGCTTAGGATTTTGTGCTTTTGATTTATCTGTATATATGTTCCTTGGGAACTAGAAGAGACACAAACTTTGTATATATATCTCCCTTGAATCAATGGAAAAATTATCATTTCCCACATATTTTACATATGACACGAACTAGGTAAAAACCAACCGAGTCGGGACAGAGTGTGACACAAGCGTGCATGGTTGACACTGGCTAGGATGGGATGTTTGGAATGATTCTGTGCGCGTCCAAGAGGCCTAGGAAGACCAAATGGACTGCAACTGAGACCACCCCGGGTTGAGGGTTGTAGTGTGCAGTGTATCCGAGGCAGCAGTGTGAGTAGCGTGCGGTGTACCGAGGCAGCAGTGCGAGTAGCGTGCGGTCGCTAAAATTCTTTTTCTGAGTAAAACAGAATTTTTTGAAGAATTTTAAATGTATGTACACAGATGTATATTGATGCATTTTTTGTATTTTTATTTTTTTTGTAAAATAAACGGTAAAGCACATGCACACACACAACAGTTAAAGAAAGGGGTAAAATGAAAGTTTGACCCTCATCATCTTTTTAAAAATCTTTTGTTTTGTTTAAAAGTTTTTAAAACATAATTCTCCCCAACAGAGTCGCCAACTGAAATTACTCGGATCCCAGAGGCACAGCGATTGCGCCCCGGCGTCTGGCATTCCGCTTGCGTCGGTCGGTGGAGGTGTCTCGCTGTGTTTTTGCTTGTAGAGTCGCCACGCCATTTTGATTTAGCCCAAAACATTGAGAAAAGGCATCAGTTTAAAAACTGTTTTTTGTGTGATGAGATTTTTGAGTTTGGAGGTCAGGTTACTCCTCGGGAAGAGAATATTAGAATATTAGAGCTCACCCGAGTCGCCTCATAAAAATGAGTCTTTCGACACCCCTTCTTTCTTTAAATGTTGTGTGTGTGTGTATGTGCTTTTAAAAATGCATGCTGTATCGGATGTCTGCATTGTAAACTACGTATTAAAATGTATTGAAATAGTAATGGAAGGAAGCCTTACCAATGTTGGTTCATGTCTGTCTTTCACGGGGGAATAGTGTTTGAGGAAGGAATAGTGTTCCGTGGTGGACCGGGATTGCTTCGGGATGTGCCGGTTGTCTGCGGACAGAGTTTCGGCGTGCCTCGGGATTGTCAGGTACGCACTCGGGCAGAGGTTCGGCGTTCGTTGGGATCACAGGGATCATTGACTGGATTCGGGCAGAGGTTCGACATGCGTCGGGATCGTCGGTTGCGTTCGGGCAGAGTTCCAGCGTGCGTCGGGATCGTCGGTTTTGCTCGGAAAGGGCCAGGATGCCTCGGGAAAGACCAGGCAAGGCTTCGAAGTACCACGAGGGGCCTCAGAATACCTCGAGAGTGCCTCGAGGCAGCGTAGGAGCATCTCGAGAGCGCTCGGTAGGGCTTCGGTGTCGCGAGGGAGCTCGGAAGGCCCCGAAAGGAACCGAAAGGGACCGGGAATGCCCCGAAGGTTCTTAGAGGGGCAGCCTGAAGGCTTAGGGAGAGAGGAGAAGAGGGAGATGTGTGAAATGAGGGAGGGGGAGCCCTCTATTTATAGTTTTCAAAAACGTGCAAGAAGGTCCGTACGAACCTTCCATGAAAACTAAAAATTTAGTTTTCCTAGATTTGAGGGAATAATGTGGACTTTAAGAGGATTTCGTCATAATTATGTCTGGTTACAAAGAGGTCTGTACGGACCATCTAGCATGCAAAGAGGTCCGTACGGATCATCCATGCTTTTCCAAATTTTCCAAAATTCCTAAAAAGTCCTTTTGTGCTTTTTTGTCCCAGAAAGCCCCCCCTTGGTTTGGCTGGTGGTTTTTTGGGTTTTGAGGGTTTTTTTTAGGGTTACGGGTGTTCGAGACTGTATTTGCGTGAGTCTGCGGTGTTTCCCGTGCGTTCGAAAGAGAGTGATCCAGATTGGGGTACTTACACTCCCGTACAGAATGCCATAATTATCTCTAGCGCTGAGTATTATAAAAGGGAACCGGGACTGCTACATAAAGCCGAAAACGAAAGAGGAAAGCCACCAATCTCAAGAGACAATAGTTCCTGCTGCATGCTAATCGTGGGCAAGCTCAAGTAGGCATGGGACAATGCAGACCTTGAGCAGGATGAATCGAAAGACGCCCTAGCTCTGTGGGCCATCCAAGGAACAACAGCGCAATCTCAGGCTCAGAAACCCGTAACCTGGGAAGCAATCCGGAAGGTTCCCCAGTCAGAAGCCATTAATACCCGATATCTCCAAGCTCAGCCCCTCACCATCGCTAAACTCTGGGAGACTTGCAACAAAATCAGTCAGAATTGGTGGCCAGTTGCTAAGAAAGCTCCTCCTTTGACCCTAGCAGCATTAAAAGAGTCCTTCAAAGAGGCGACAGATAAGCCAGAGGGAGAAGTAAACCTGTTGACCAGATCCGGGCAAATCCATCAGGGTAATCCCAAGACAGATAAGAAGTCAGCAGATCCAACACCCAGGGAGAACCGTAACCCCTATGCCAAGACAGCTGAAACTCCTGACCCCCCAGAAAGAAGATCATGTACTCACTCAGTTGAAGCAGACTCAAGCCAATATCTCTCTGTGGTCTTTACTCAATTCATCTTATCCCCACAAGTTGAAGTTAGAGGAAAGTGTGGCCCGCACACTGGTCCCTATTGATGTTACCCCTGACGACGTGGTGCAACTTATTGGGAACATCCACTACGGAAACATAGTCACCTTCACGGACCTAGATCGCCCCCATTTTGGAGCCGATCATAATGAGCCTCTCTTTATCACGGTCCAGCTAGATTAACGACGTCTCCCTCGGGTTTTAGTTGACAATGGGTTTGGAATGAACATCCTCCCAGCGAAGATTATGAGCCTGCTTGGCATCAAGCCTACAGATCGGAAGCCTTCCTCCCTCACAGTCAAGGCCTACGACTCAACATCCCGTACTGTACTTTGGGCTACCACATTAAACATCTGGTTCGGCAAGAAAATGATACCCATAGAATTCCAAGTCATTGATATCCCAATCACCTTTAATGCTCTGTTGGGAAAACCTTGGCTGCACCAGGTAAATAGGGTCGCCTCGAGCCTTCATCAGTGTGTAAAGTTCATTTCAGATGGGGATCTAACAACCATTTATGGGTACCTAGTCACTTTGGAAGGCACCGACACAGGTGGAATACCCATCCTGGAGATCAAACATGATGAGGACGGTTTCATGCTGACTGGCTTCACAGTCGAGTCTCCCAAGGTCCAAGTTTGCAACGTGGATCTGACTGTCACCCGGGACAAAATCCCTCCTGTTATGAGGATGATGAGAAAGATGAATTACCTGCCTGGTATGGGTCTCAGGAAGCACCTACCAGGAACTCACAAGGTCATTGAGGTAAAGGAACAGAAAACTCGCCATGGCCTGGGATATGAGCCAACCTCAGAGGGGATTGCAAAAGAGAAAGAAATTGCTCGGAAAAGAAAGGAAGCTGCTACAGGAAAGGTCCCTTTCAATGGCCCCAAATCTCCCTCTTTCAGTCTTGACATGACTGACTACTTCGTGAAAGGCGCTCCACTGCTGGATGATGCCACAGTCAAAGAGCCCACAGAAGGCTGGCTGAAGCTACAAGAGAACCTCAGTAAGTTCAGGGGAACCAGAGCCAACCCTGTACGAAGAATGTTTCTCAATTTACCCAAGATACCTGGGGCTACTACGACCATGAAGAGAAAGTACACTTTCAAAGGGGTACCAGAGCTGGTAAAGCAGTTTGAGAAGCTCAACGAAGTCATTCCGACTGTCGAGAAGGCCACAACAGCTAAGTTTGAACTGTTCATGCCAAAGGCCAAGACTCCAGAATTCTCCTTAGATGAATGGGATGGCCCCGTCATGCAGCAGATATTTGGGGAAGAAGTGCACATTCCAGACCTGATCGACTGGGGCTCAGTGAAAGAAATGGTCGCAGTAATTGAAGTAGGAGGACAGAAGCCGTTAGATCCCCGAGCCATGGTCATGCAGTCTGCCATGCCCTTGAAGAATTGGGAAACTCTCTCCGGTCCGTTCGCGATCAAAGAAGAAATGGTCACGAAGCTTGGATTGGTCCCCCGTCTCCTTGTGTCCTCCTACTTCAAGTCCTCCGAGTCTCTTGTCGTCGAATTCGAGTCCCTAGAGTCGTCTGATGGCCTTACACGCCAGAAGACTATGAAGTTATAGCCAATGTTGTACTTCCTTTTACTCTGAATGAAATGATCGACCTTTCCGAGTATCCCCTGATTGCCACTTTAACTAATGATAAATTAACTAACAACTTAAAAACGGTTAATAATGATTCACTAGATAAAGATGCAGACACACTAAACGAACAATACATTAAAGAAATCTTTAAGCAGGTTGTTGAGAAAGAGAAAAATTGAGCCCAAGCTGCCGAGGAGGTTTTGACTCGTGTGAATCTGGGAACTGCAGAAGAGCCTAAAGAGAAGCAGATTGGCAGTTTCTTTGATGGGCCCAAACAAGCAACTCTGACAGAACTACTCAGGGAATTTGTGGATGTGTTTGCATGGTCTGACAAGGATATGCCCGACCTCGATCCCTCCATAGTGGAGCACCGGATACCGTTAGATCCATAAGTCAATCCAGTCAAACAGAAGCTGAGAAAGATCAAACCTGAGTGGTCATTACAAGTAAAGGAAGAGATTGAGAAGATGCTCAAAGCAGGATTCATCCGGGTCATTGAGTACCCCACCTGGCTCTCCAACATCGTAACAGTCACCCATGCTAATGGAAAAGTCCAATGCTGCGTGGATTTCAGAGATTTCAACAAAGCCAGCCCAAAGGATGACTTCCCCTGCACAACATTGACATGCTGGTAGACACCACGGCCAATTTTTTTATTTTTTATTTTTTTTTTTTAGCGAAAGGAGACGGTACTCCCTAGATTTTATTAATTAAAAAGAAAAATACAAAACAAGGAGGGGGACATGACAAACTTAACCTCCTGGAAAAGAAACGGGGGGAGTCCTTACACAAGCCGTAAGGTCCTCTACAAAAGGGGGAGGGGAAACTACCTACCAAAGAAAACAGGAAAAATACAATAGAAAACATCAGAAACTAAAATCTAATATAAGGGATAGCAGTCCTATCTAAATTATAAGCACCTTTGCAACAGTGAGGAAGATCATCAAAAGAATAATATTCTGAATTAGATCTCGAGACAGCCGCGACGTTAGCCAAACCATCAGCAACCTGATTCCCTTCACGCAGAATATGAGTCACTCTAACACCAATATGAGAGATAAGCCTTTTTATATGAAGAACCTCGTACCAAATACTCCAAGGAATATGAAAGTCACGGATTAGCACATTTAAAAGAATTTCAGAATCAATTTCAAGCCAAAGAGAAGAAATACCAAAATGAGACGCATAAATGAGGCCGTCCAAAACCGCCTTAGCTTCAGCAACCATGTTAGTATTATTACCATAGAACTTGGAATAAGCAAATAACAACTTACCATTCTTGTTTATGAAAATACCACCTCCAGAACTGATACCAGGATTCCCTTTAGAAGCACCATCTGTAATAAGCTTTAGCATTTCCGAACGAGGAGAATTCCAATGAACAAACTTTAAAAGCCGATTACGAGGAGAATGCCAATTACGAGGTCAAGTCTTTCGTTGAAGGTTTCGCCGGCTACAATCAGATCAAAATGGCCGAAGAGGATAAGGCTAAGACAGCTTTCACTACCCTCTGGGGAATATATTGCTATGCAGTCATGCCGTTCGGTCTGAAGAACGCTGGGGCTACCTACCAGAGGGCTGCCACGGCCCTTTTCCACGACATGATTCATAAAGAAATAGAGGTCTACGTGGATGACATGATAGTCCACTCCAAAGGATCCGATGGCCAGCACTTCGTCGATTTGAGAAAATTCTTCGACCGCCTCAGAGAACATTCCATGAGGCTGAATCCAGCTAAATGCTCCTTCGACGTCAAGCGAGGTAAAGTGTTGGGGTACATGGTAACTGAACGGGGAATCGAAGTGGACCCGCAGAAGATCAAAGCCATAGTTGAGATGAAACCTCCTCGAACACTGACAGAAGTTAAATCTTTCATGGGAAGGCTACAGTACATAAGCCGTTTCGTGAATCAACTGACCTCCATCTGCGAGCCTATCTTTAAGTTGATGAAGAAGAGCACATCCACTGAATGGAACCCAGAATGCCAATTTTATTTTGAAAAGATCAAGGCATACCTTGTGAATCCTCCGATCCTTTGTCCCCCACATTGGCAAAAGCCACTACTACTGTACCTGACTGTCACAGACACCGCAATTGGGGCTATGCTGGCACAGGAACAGAGGGACTCCAAAGTCGAAAGCGCTATCTATTTTGTGAGCAGGAAGCTACAGGGCAGTGAACTCAACTACTCAGTTTGTGAGAAAACCTGCGCAGGCCTGGTATGGGTAGTGGGAAAGTTGAAGCACTACATGCAGTCTCATTTGATGCATTTGGTCTCAAAATTGGATCCCATCAAATGCCTGTTCGACAAGCCCTCCCTCTCTATGAGATTGGCAAAGTGGTCATTCTTTTTGGCCGAGTACGATATCACTTATGTGACGAGAAAGTCCATGAAAGGACGAGTAATGGCAGACCAACTGGCTGACTTTCCAAGTGATGAATGCCAAGGACATGAACCTCAATTTCCTAACGAAGGAATTTTCACTCTAGAAGGAGAAAATCGCTGGCAACTCTTCTTTGACGAGGCAGCTAACAAACGGGGGAATTGAATAGGAATGCTCCTGGTTGACCCCACTGACGAACATACTCCCATAGCCATAAAGCTCAACTTCGAGGTCACTAACAATACCGCCGAGTATGAAGCCTGCATAGCCAGATTGGAGGCAGCCTTAGAAAGGAACTTCAAGGAGTTGGAAGTATACGGTGACTCTGCTCTCATCATCAACCAATTGTCCACTAAATGGAAAACAATTGATCTGGGTCTGCAAAAAGTATCACACCTATATGGAAGACCTTGCAGCCCAGTTCAAGGAGGTTAGCTTCCACTACCTGCCCAGAGACCGCAACAGGTTCACAGATGCCCTGGCAATACTAGCCTCCCTTGTCGAAATACCCTAAGGGAAATCAGTTAAACCCTTCGGGATTGGGAGAAGAGAAAACCCAGCCTACTGCTTTGAGATTAGGGCAGAGACTGAACCAGTAGATGACCCGTGGTATGCTCAAATTTACCAATACTTAAAAAGCGGTGAAGCCTCCTTCAAAGATAAAGATGAGGAATACAAAGAAAGGATCAAGGCAAAAAGTATGATGGCTCTGAAACGCTTGTCTTCCCACTACATCCTTTAGGGAGACACGCTGTACAAAAGGCGCTATCGAGGTCCCCTCTTACGCTGTATCAGCAAACAAAGGGCTGTCGAGCTAATGAACGAAGTACATGGCAATACTTGTGGCCCCCACATGAATGCTCGAGCCTTAATGCAGGTCATCCTGAGAATGGGCTACTTCTGGATCTCTATTGAGACAAATTGCATCCAGTTCATGAGAAGCTGCAACAAATGTCAGCGCTATTCGAATCTCAACCATTTGCCTCCGCACGACCTCTATTGTATGACAACAACCCCTTGGCCTTTTGTTACCTGGGGAATCTACGTCATCGGCAAAGTTACACCACCAGGATGCAACGGTCACGAGTTCGTCCTGGTAGCCATAGACTATTTCACCAAATGGGTCGAGGCCAAGTCTTACAAAGTCCTCAATTCCAAGAAGGTATCCCTCTTTATCAAGGAAAACATCATGTGCAGATATGGATTGGCAGCTGAGGTGATTTCCGACAATGGTTCTCATTTCGAGGGAGAATGCGACAGATTGTTGGCAGAATTCAAAATCACCCATCACAAGTCATCCCCTTATCGGCCCCAAACCAACGGTGATGTTGAAGCGGCAAATAAGAATCTGGAAAACATCATCAGAAAGATGGTCGTCCAGGGCAGAGATTGGCCAGAAAAGCTCCACCTTACCCTCTGGGGATACAGGACATCTGTCAAAACTGCCACAGGGGAAACGCCATATGCCCTCACTTACGGAATAAAAGTCGTACTTCCTATCGAATTGGAAATTCCCTCGCTCCGCGTGTTGTTGGAAAATCAGATCAATGAAGTCGAGTGGCTCCAGAGTCGCCACGATGAGTTGGCCCTGCTAGATGAACGTCGTCTAAAAGCCATGGAACACACCCGGGCCTACCAAGCAAGAATGGCCAGGGCCTTTGACAAGAAAGTGAAACATCGGGACATCCGAGAAGGCAACCTCGTACTAAAAGAGAAGCCTCCAACCCACGCCAATCCACTTGGCAAATGGGAGCCCGTATGGATCGGACCCTATGTAGTTCAGAAGATCTTTTATGGGGGAGCTATGCAGCTCGCATACTTAGACGGAAATCCCTTTGTGCATCCAGTGAACAGAGACAAGCTCCGCAGATACTATGCCTGAAGATCGAGTCATCCCCCCCAAAAGTGCCAAAAGATTAATACCCAATTAGGTCGAAAACCCGAAAGGGCGGCCTAGGTAAAAATCAGGGTCGCACTTCTCTTTATCCCCTCTAAAAAAAAAAACCCTCAAGCAAATGCTTCATAAAAAAAAAAGAAGAGCTCAAGCTTCACAAAAAAAAAAAGAGCTCAAGCTTCATAAAAAAAAAGGGTGTCAAAAGAGTAATACCCAACTAGGTTGAAAAACCCGAAAGGACAGCCTAGGTAAAAATCAGGGTTGCACCTCTCTCGTCCCTCTCTCTACCTTCCCCTTCCACAAAAAAAAAAAAAACACAACAACAACAAATCATAGGGTCGAACTACGGAGACCTGAGCCCCTTAGTCCACCTGTAAGAGGGGAACGTAGGCAGCCAGAAACGGTTCGGTCTAAAACATAAATAAACATCAAATATTGTCATCAATACAATGATCACATCGCATCTGCGTCTCGAAAAACTCTAATGCAATTCACTTATTCATTACAGTTAAAAACTTCTTGATGAGTTCAAGCCCGGTCTACTCTTAAACTCACAATTGCGCTAAAAGAAAAGACATAAAAAATACATAACTAAAAACTAATGTGTCTGCAAGGGCGATCAATGGATACTCAAGGGTCTAGCCACTAGTGCCAGCATCTCCCTCTATCCTCCTCCGTCTCCTCCCGCCATGCCTTGTGTTCTTCCTAGGCATGGGAATGATGTCCGTCCTCCTCCTCCCTAGCTTCGGCATAAGGGCCGGGTCCATCAAGCCTACCTCTATCAAAGCTCTGGACACCTGGGCTTCGTCTCTGATTTCCTACCTCCTGGGTAGCGTCATGGGAACCCTGTCCCTCTTTCGTTCCACTCTCATCTCATAGTCAAACATATCATCTCAACTGCTGTTATATGGGCTAGCCCTCGCCTCAGCTCTCCTCAACACTGACATGGGAACATCTTCTGGTCCCACCATGGCCTCACGCCTCCTCATAAGAGCCACCTGAGTCTCCCCTATGTGTCCCTCGTACCAATCCAAGTACCAAGTGGACAGATAAATGTGCTCCGGACGCCTGAGAAGGACCATAGGAGGGAAAGCATGATACCTACTCGGGAAAATAAGGGAAATACAGATGGATCATCCATAGAGACAGACATCACCACCCGGGTGGCAATATCATCGCAGCCCTCCAAAGGTACCAGCTCCATCCCAAACTGCCTGAGAACTAAAGTTGGAATGTAGAAGGTAGACCAACTGAGCC
This sequence comes from Adenophora triphylla var. japonica, assembly GCA_022495995.1. NCBI lineage: Eukaryota > Viridiplantae > Streptophyta > Magnoliopsida > Asterales > Campanulaceae > Adenophora > Adenophora triphylla. The sequence goes on from JAFEMH010000355.1 coordinate 271,081, forward strand.
CCGGAAGCATGACTACCTGAGATCCCTCCTGAAGCGTCCTCGTGGTCTTTATCCGCCAGTGCGGAATCCACCATCGGATGTCCTGGGTACGACGCTGAGCCATCCAGCGCTCCCACGAGGCCTGATCCTCGATCTCAACTGTAACTACCCTCCTGGCAAAGGTCCATGGCTTGAATACAAGTGGAGCCTCCCGCAGGACCCCCAGCCTCTCCATCAGCCACATCAACAATAGAAACGGGCTTCCCCCGTGCATGTACTGCTTCCCGACAGCCAATCGGGCAATAGCATGAAGGGTCTCTCCCAAGATCAAGGGAACTATATCCCGGCCCGATCGACAGTGCAGAACAACCTCTAATAGAGACCGGTGTGTAAGTACCCAAATCTGGCTCATGCCTTTCGGGTAAGTTTCCCGACAATTCCCCAGACTTTCCTAAAGTTCAGGGGCAATTTGGGAACTTTCCCAAACCTTCCAAGGGGTGAAGGACTTGTTAGGAATTAAAATTCCACGTATTCCCTCGTTGGAAAGAGCTTCTAGAATGCCACCTTGCATGATTCTAGAAACAGGCTAAGTCACTAATGGATAAGACCGCACGGCTTCATTAGCCAAAGGTTACAGCCGCACGGCTTCATTAGGAAGCACAAAACTGCCTATAAATAGAGGCCTCCTCTATTCATTTTGAAAAGGAATTTTTGAGCACTGTTACTCTACCAAATTCAAAACACGAAATTCCAGAAAGCTGAAACCACTCAAAATCACCTCCCTCCTCTCCAAAATCCCTCAAAAGTTGCTCCTTCCTTAGAAAACCTTCAAGGGAGATAGAGGAACACCACCATTGGTAACCTCTCCTCCTCTTCTCTTTAAAATATACTTTTTATTCTTGTTATATTGCTCCTTGCCATTTATATTGCCATTTACTTGCTTTATATTTGATTTATTGCTAAAAAAGTCAAGTCTTTATCTATGTAGATCATAATACCCCCATTCCCCTATCACATAGGATTCATGGAGGATCCATCCCAAGGATGAACAACAATACCATAAATGGCTTGTTCTAGGGTGGATCTCTCACATGATGATGTGAAAATGTCATCTTTTTCATATAAAAATGTCATCTTTTCCATTAAAAATGTCATCTTTATTCATGAATGTCATCCCCCTTCCCATAGACCTTGCTTCCAAGGATTGTCCACCTAAATGGTTCTTAAAGGACATAGGAAAGCCATAAAGGTCCTCCCTTTACATTCCTAGTCTTAGCTTGCATAATGTTCATTACATATGTTAGCATAAAAATGTCATCTTTACTTTAAAATGCATTCCCCATGTCCCTCATGGTTGGATCACTCTCCAAGGATTGCCTAGTGACCTTCATAAATAACAAAAAGGCATAGGATGAGTATAAAGATCAAATCTTTATACCCCTCCCCTTAGTCCCCTTTGGTACTTGAAGCATCTCTTGGGGCATAATGGTGTAAAGGTCATATCTTTACATCATTTCCCCCACCTAAAGATGCCATAGCCGGATATTCCTTTATAAAAGGATGAACTTGAGCCCCTACATCTCCGATCATCACTTGAGATGAGCATAAATGTCCCTATCAAGCTCAAATCGTCTCAAGATGTAGGATTGATGGGAAAAGGTCCTTCCTTTCTAAAGAATCTCATCCTTGGACTATAAAAGAGGTGTCCCTATTCCGATCACATGTGACCCAATGTCTCATAATGATGATCATAAGTCCAAGATGAGAATGGGATCAAAGTCCCGAACATATCAAAATTCAAGGAATCCCGAGCGATAACCAACTCATGGTTTATACGTCCGGAAGACCATTTGGCACATTCCCTCCTTTACCAAAACACATCTCACACACGAAAGCACAAAGGCAAGCACGAATGTCGGATCTTGGAAGACTTGCTTCGGCAAGGCTCCTTGGGTGAACGCCAAACGTTCTTCCCAAGGGGTAACTTAACCTCCGGACCCAAATCCTTTTTTTCAAAGTTTTGAGGAAATCAAAATGGCGTGGCGACTCCGTTTTTTCAATTTAAACTGGATGTCTTCAAACCGATGTGAGGCGGTGACCCCTTACACGAGAAAGCGGTTCCAACATAAAAATGGAAAAGAGAGCCGCGATCTTGGGCACCACATACACAGTTTGGCGACTCCGCTGGTGAAGAACCAAAAAGCTTTTATTTTTAATAAAAAAAATGATACTTGGTATATAGGTGGAAACCATTAAACTTCCCGTTATTGCCTCCTAACACGAGTCTGGGATAAACTATGGTCTAACAATGCCACGTACCGGTGTCTTTTCGGAAAAAAAAAGAAAAAGCTTTTTGAGTGGATTAGCCTTCCGTCGCGGATCCGATTCTCATGCTTGCCTTCTTTTCCTTGCTTTTTGCATGCATTGTTGGTTCTTGGGATTGTGCACATTCTGGATACTGAACAGGAAGCTTTCTGGAGCTGAAAAGGTGCCAAAACGTTCGCGGAACAACCTGCAAATGAAAAAAAAATGGAACCGGGAAAATTGATTAATGCAGCCGTACTGCTTGATCCTCCCTGGATCCTAGCCGGGCTGCTTCATTGGCAATTCCACCAGGACACTTTTGAGGTTAATCTGGCAGCCTTGGCAGCTTGGGGCTATTCAGTTTCAAGACTGACCGGGCTCCAGAAAATTTACGTGCTTAACTGTTGCATTTTCCCCGTCCCGAAAATCATTCCTTTAAAACACATTTCTGAAAATTTCTGTTTTAACTCAAAAAGGAACAATTTTAGGAGGCCGGACACTACGCGCACCTTATATATCCTGTACACTTTGCACGCACATCCTTTTAACCTAGGGTGGTTGTTCAGCTGCAGTCACGGATAGCATTACGATGCTCTCGGGCGCGCATGAAATCATCCCAAACTCCCCATGGCAGCCAATGTCGACCAATGCACAGTCCGTGTCACACTTCTTAAAACCGTGACTTTTGGATGGTTTTTGGTCTAGACCGTGTCATATAGCCTAATTGTAAACCCCCGTAAAGGTGAAACCTTAGCCCATGACGGAAGTCAGGATCCTTTGCGCAAGCGAAACTCTGCCGAAATTTCGCCAAGGAAAAATTGGCAGAATCTTGACTCCGCCATTGACTTTGACTTTGACTCGCACGGGATACGTAAGAGTCGAGCCCGAGTCCGTGCCAAAAATCCAAAGATCTTTCGCGCAAGCGGAGCTCTGCCGAAATTCCGACAAAGAAAAATTGGCAAGATCTTGAACCGGCATTGACTTGGACTTTGACTCGCACAACGTATGCAACAAAGTTCAATGTGACACTGTGTCATCCATCTTTTACCGTCCGACCCATGCCAATTATTTTCTTGGACAATGCCAAAACGTCAAAACGTCAATCGCGCAAGCGAAACTCTGTCGAAATTCCGTTAAGGCTAAAAGACGAGACTTTCCCGGCATTGCCTTGACTATAATCCGCATCGCTCGTGCGTTCAAAGTTCCTATGACCGACTAGACCCATTAGGAGCGTTCTTCTCTCTCGGTTGGTGGGATCCGCGTGCCCTATAGGACCCTCGCCCGGGGCTGTCCACCCTGGGAGGTCGAAATACAGGTGGAATACGAGGGGCTTATAGATGTAGTGACGAAACCCGCTGATCCAGGATCTAGAGTAGTTGCGAAAAAGAAGGGCAACCCCTTTTCCAACAAAATAGAAATTAATAAAAGACACCGTTTTAAGTAAACTGAAAGATTCTTAATTTGCATATTGCTTGGGCCTTCAGCCTAAACACCTACCCCAGAGTCTAAACCTTGCCTATCCCTTTCCCGCAGTGAGAAAGAAGTGGGTGAGAATACCGGGTCAGGGGCTAGTCAGCGCAAAATTCTCAGATAGCTCGCCAGAATCCTCAATTATGTCAGTCTAGAGAGTCAGAATTGTAGATTTGACAGAAAACAAAAGTGGTTTGGGTAACTAAATGACTAGGAAAGAAGAGCTAGCCTTAGCTTTGGAAAACAGTCGTAAGGTCCATGAGGAACATCAAGCCATGCTTATCGATGCGCTCCATCGTCATGGGGTTCAGATAGTGGTTGAGTCCAACGGTTCCCTGGTTATGGTAGAAGATGAGACTCCAGAAGCAGCGATCTCAGTTCCCCCAACCTATAACCAATGCCCTCCTCCATCCACATATGATCCCTTACCAAGGACTACCCCTTTTCAGTCCTTTCCAACATCCCAGGCCATCAGGGTTCCAACGCCCTCGCCTCCTCAGATAAGACCTAGCTTTGTTCCCTACCAATAGAGAGCAAGTACCCTGGCCATCCCAGTTACTCAGTCTCTGCATTATCCCATGGGATTCATTCCCCCTCCTCAGTATGGGCCATCTCAGACAATCTCCAGGCCTCAAAATCAATCCAATGATCTCTTTAACCTATGCCCTGCCACAGCAGATCTTCCACCCCCAACCTTGCTAACAGGACCCCACGAGGTTCCTTATTCCTTTTCTTACCCTGGTTTTTGGAACAAGTTAAGTCCATGCAAGAAAAATTCGGGGAACTGAGCACCAAGAAAGCAGCATACCAGATCACTGATCCCAGCAAAATCTTCCCTCTTCCTCCAAAATTTCGGATGCCTGAGATTGAAAAGTTCAATGGCACAGATTTCCCTCGGACTCACATTGAAAGCTACCTTCTTGCCATGAGGGATAAGGATTGTACGTATCAGTAAATGGCCGATCATTTCCAACTATCATTAAAGGGTTCAGCTCTTAGGTGGTTCCTGCATGTGAAGCCAGAGGCCCGAGCCACATGGGACCAGATCAAGGAAGCGTTCATGGAAAAGTGCAAGGCTAACATGAATTGGGAAACCAGCAGGAATGACCTACAAGGCACTCTGCAGCGCCCAGACGAGCCAGTAAGTGAATTCTACAAGAGGTGGAATTGGAAACTTAGTGAAATGATGACTCCGTTGAATGAAGAGGAACAGATGGAGATTTTCCAGTCCTGCCTGAAACCTCAGTTAAGGGTCCAGATTGGCAATTATTATTATCCTGATCTTCGGGCAATGGTAAATGTCGGCACTAAGTTTGAAAATGCCTTCAACATGGCTCCAGTCACAGGGACAGGTAACTCTTACCGGTACAAAGCACCAGTCTCAAATGCCCCCGCCGTCACCGTAAAGGGAAAAGAAATGGTTGGTGCAGTCAATTATATCCAGAATGAGAAAGTTGGACAAGGTCCAGGCCAAGCCGCTGTAAAGCCAAGACCTCGTTTCTATACTACCGAAGATTTTGGAATGCCACTAGAGAAAGTATTCGATGGTTTGGTGGCCGAAGGACTCATTAGACCTTTGGAGAACTGGAAACCAAAGAACCCTAGTGTTAGAATGGATGAAACCAATCACTGCCGTTTTCACAAATATCATGGGAATAACACCAATGATTGCACTTACTTGAAATTCCTGATCTCTCGCCTGATTGAAAAAGGCAAGCTTGAACCACCTCGGGGTCCCAATGTAGTCAAGAATCCTCTTCCTGCCAACAATCGAGTCAGTATGTTTGAGTTTAGAGAGACTAATGCAGTTGGTTTCGGGAATCTAAAGATCATAGACATCCTAGAATTCAATGTTCCTTATGCTGAATTGCAAGGAGAGTGGAAAGATCTGATTGATGCCTCCGCCATGGAAGGGCAATTTGGACCTATAATAGGGACCGTCTTCGTTAATGTTGTCAAGGCCAGACCTCTCTTTTGTGATTTCGAACCAGTGACCATAGTCAAGATTACAGAAGGAAGACTCACTTACAAAGATTTTGAGGCAGAAGTAAACCAAGCTATGATGATGGAAGTCTCTCCGAAACCCTTTATCACTCACGGTGAGCATAATGTGTTCGTGATGGCTCTTACTGTTCATGAAGATCAGTCCCAACCCCCCGTTTGGAAGAATGTGGAAAGAAGAGTGAATGAGCCAGAAGATTTTGATGATGGAGAAGCTGTCTCTCGGATGCCGAAAGTGCAACTGGTCCCATTACTCCAGAGGTGCAAATGGATGTGGTCAGATTCGGAGAAAATATTGCACCAGATCAGCCAAACGTCCCCCATGGGAATGATGTCAGCAAAGGCAGTGAAGGTTCGCAGGATGTACAGCAGGATGGGAACGCCGACAAGACTGCTACTCCCCAGGGCAACAGCAGTATAGAGTAAACCCCAGTCCAACCCGTGTCAAACACTTCGAGTCAATAAGTAGTGTAGGGTCCAGAGTCGTTAGGGTTAAGAGTCATGTGAGTCAGGAGTCTTTGAATTCCAGTCCTTCGAGTCACCCGAAGGCCTCACGCCTGAGGATTATGAATATGTAGCCAATGTCATCTTTCCTTTCGCTTTGAATGAAATGACAGATCTTTCTGACTATCCCCTTATTTCCAACTTAACAAATGATAAATTAACTAATAACTTAACAACAGTTAATAATGAATCATTTGAACAAGATGAAAACACACTAAATGAACAATACATTAAAGAAATCTTTAAGCAGGTTACAAACAAAGAGGAAAACCGGGCCCAAGCTGCCGAAGAGGTTTTGACAAGTGTTAACTTGGGTACTATCGAGGAACCTAAAGAGACACAGATTGGGAACTTCTTCCAGGGGGTTGAACGGGACAGACTGGTCAATCTGCTCAGAGAATACATGGACATGTTTGCATGGTCATACAGGGATATGCCGGAGCTAGATAGTTCGATTGTGGAGCACAGAATCCCTCTAGCACCAGATGCCAAGCCAGTAAAGCAAAAACTGATAAATATCAAGCCAGAGTGGTCTCTATAGGTCAAAGAAGAGATTGAGAAGCTACTGCGGGTAAGATTCATCAGGGTCATCGAATATCCGACGTGGTTATCCAACATCGTGACTGTGACTAAGGCCAATGGGAAGGTGCGCTGCTGTGTAGATTTCCGGGATCTGAACAAGGCCAGCCCCAAAGACGACTATCCCTTGCCAAATATAGACATTCTGGTGGACGCCACTGCTAAGTACGAAGTCAAATCCTTCGTTGATGGCTTTGCTGGCTATAACCAGATAAAGATGGCCGAGAAGGACCAAGAAAAGACAGCCTTCACCACACAGTGGGGAACATACTGCTATACTGTGATGCCTTCTAGGCTTAAGAATGCCGGGGCTACGTATCAGAGGGCAGCCACCACACTCTTTCACGACATGATCCACAAGGAAATTGAGGTCTATGTCGATGACATGATAATCCATTCCAAAGGTGAGGATGGACAGCACTTTGTCGACCTGCAAAAGTTATTTGAAAGGTTGAGACAGCGTTCCATGAGACTGAACCCTGCCAAATGCACCTTTGGAGTGACAAGGGGAAAAGTGCTTGGGTATATGGTCACAGAACGAGGTATTGAGGTCGATCCCGAAATATCAAGGCCATTATGGACATGAGGCCACCTCGAACCCAGACAGAGGTCAAAAGCTTTATGGGTAAATTACAGTACATCAGCCGTTTTATCAACTAGTTGACTACCATGTGCAAGCCCATCTTCAATCTTATGAAGAAGAATGCAGACACAGAATGGACTGAGGAATGCCAAGATGCCTTCGACCAAATCAAGGTGTACCTAGTACATCCCCCAGTGCTATGCCCCCCCCCACATAGACAGAAATCTCTTCTGCTCTATCTCAATGTCACTGATACGGGAGTTGGGGCTATGCTTGCTCAGTAGAAGAAGGACTCTCGGGTAGAAAATACCATTTACTTTGTCAGCGAAAGCTACAAGGAAGTGAGCTCAATTACTCAGTGTGCGAAAAGACTTGTGCAGGACCATAGTGACTTGATCTTGAGTCATAATCCGAGTGTCCCAGAATGCGTCAGAAGCCCTTATCAAGTCATAATCCGAAATGAGCTCCTTGAGAGACCATAGAGACTTGATCTTGTATCTCTCCTCAAAGAAGACCCTATTCCCATGCATGACCTCCCGAGACCATTCCTTAAACTTGTCAAAGAAGATCATTTGCAACTCTTTTGGCAATTTAGGAGAATTTTTCATGTTTTACATGGCGTTCTATGGTGTTGGGTCGTGATTTCAGAAAGAACAGAGAAGAAGATGAAGTTGAGTGATGAAAACCCAGCCTGAGGTGAAATTTAAATAAACCTGCCAAGTGCTGCCCTTGTCCACGCTGCTGAGATTGCAGCCTCAATCTCATCCACGCGGATAAGATTATTTTCCAGTCCAAAAACTTTTTTGACAACAATGAAATCTGCTTGCCTAAATGAGAAATCCTTCCCCAAACGGCCAAACATGAGAATATGCTTATTCCCCATGATTTTCATTCAAAATCCCCTCAAAGATCCCTCTTTTGTCCCATAAAACACAAAACCAGGCTCATACAACTTACATTCAGTACAGAATTAACAAAACCAAAAAAATATATGTACAAAAATACTTAACAGAATAAAATGTAGTCATTACATCCCTAACATAAAAAAAATATGCATGCATATTGTCTCTCTCTGCCCGAACAAGTACGCTCAGTCAGAGTCACTATCCGAATCAGGAGCGGGATCCTCCTCCCTCATAATTTCTTGCCGCGCCTCCACACCCTCCGTTGAGCCATGCTCGGCCCCTTCGCCGCTGCCTCCGGGAAAGCCATCTCCAGCTCTATGTCATCCTCCTCGGCATCAGAATATCGGTCCTCGGGATCGGCCGGCACGCCCCGATATGGCACCCCAATGTCGGTGAAGAAGTCATACCCGAGGGAAAAGGAGTCGGAACTCTGGCCTTATGTCCCCTGGGTCTGTAAGGGGGTCCCATAACCTCCCTGCGGCTCAAAAGCGCCGTAACCACCGCCATAAGAAGAAGATCCCTCGGTGGTCTTGCCCTGTACGAAGCCCGGTCCCTCCATGCCTCCATAAATAATATGGTCCCCGGAGAGCTCCACGCTCCTGTCCATATGACCGAAAGGAGAAGCGTCCGTCGACCCCCTGGGCTGAGCGCGAGGAGTCTCCACGGACTTCCTGCCTGGCATAGTCTCGCTGACAGGAATGGGGGACCTCTCCCGCATTGAGGCGCTAGATCCCAGCTGGGCCGCCCTCTCTGAGCCCCGAACATTCCCCCGCATCTCGAGGTTACGAATAAACCTCTTCGCCCCAATGACCTGGCACAAATGTCAATCCACAACCAGGGACGAGTACTGCAAAGAAGAAACAGAAGCATTAAAAGGCAATCGAAACAATGAGGAAGTACAAAACCAAAACAACCAAAACGTGATCAGCACATACTTGAGCATTCGGTCGAGGCCGGAAAGCTCGCGGCGTCACCGCTGGGAGGGGTATCTGCGCCCTCATCCTGACCCCATCCTGGGTATAAGAAAAGTTCGCTCGAGGGATCCTCACCACCGAATCCCCCTCCCTCGCCAGCACCTGAGGTGTCCTCAGCCTCCTCCTCACGTACGCCTGATAAGGCTCCTCAATAACTAAATCCAGGGCAGGGCGCCCACCTCTGAACCAATCCCAGTTCGCTGACCCTTCTCGGGGAAACAGCATGTCAGCCGGAGGCTCAGCCAGTGCCAGAGCAGCCAAGTCCAGACCATGCTACCTCGTCACCCTCTCCCCCAAATAGTAGACATCGCAGGTGAGTCCCCGCATGATCGACCTCTGCCTCGTCCAATTCTTAGCGCCACCTAGCTGGTCGGCTCCAAGGGTAAAAATTAACCCTAGCACTAGTCTCCGCCCTCAAAGATGGCACCACGCCACTGTACCGTATCTTTATCCTGGCCCGGCTAGTCCTCTTCACCCGGGCATCCTTCGTCCACCAAAGCATCGCCGGGTACGCAAAAGCCTCCCCCGGGACATGCTCCCACAAGGCGCAGCCAAAAATCTCCAAGGCCCAAACCTGCATCCAACAAATGAGACCCGTCAAAAATTGAAAGTGCATACACATGTACAAAGGATAAAAGAAGAGAAAGAGAGTTTACCTCCAGCGGGAACTCGAAGTAGGTCAGGGAGGTGGACGCCTTCCTGCTATATCTGTCCAAAGCAAAGTACAACTCCACCAATCCTGCCTCTCCCCAGGCGTACTCATCTATCCTGTCTATGTCTGCTAAAGACCCCAACAAGGCAAACATAACAGTGCCCTCTGCGTGCCCGAACAGAGTGCTGGAAAGGGCGAACCACAAGAAGCATCGAGCAATCTGCTCGGCTATGATGGTCTGGTCCCCCCTCTCGTACCTGGCTATGCTATCGACCAGCTTAGCCTCGATCATGACATACTCCATGCCCATCCCCTTCCGCGGCACGATGACAATCCCCAGCAGATTCATCAACTCCGCATCCGTATACCCGTCATGCCACTCCAAGCTGAGCCCCTTAAAGGACAGGCCAGTAATAGCGGCATAATCGGTAGGGGTCACGGTAGCCTCCCCCAGAAGAAGTGAAGAGTGTGGGTAACATCCCACCAATACTCCGCCAGCGCCAATAAGAGCCCCTTGCTCTTATGCAATCCAGCCACCCCTCTCAGGTTCTCAATAAAACCATAAAGATTCGAAGCCACCACGAGCTGGCGAGGACTCCGATAACCCGGCCTACCAGTCGTGGGCAAAGCATCCCAAAGCCTGACAACCGCCTCCACGGACCCCCGCGTCTTCAGCTTATCCAACTTGCGTTGGATAATATTGCCTCTCTCCTGAAAACAGACACAACACAAATATGTCATCAAAATTGCCAAGGTGATATAAACAACAAAAGAAAAGAAAAGAAAAGAAAGAAAATAAACTCCGTCCCACTTTCGGATACATTTTTCTACACACATTCTTTTCTCACACGCAATTTTTATTCAAAATCTCTTATTCGAGAGTCCGTTCCAAATTCGGCAAATTTGTATTCATTTTACAAATACAATTTTTTCAAAATCTCTTATTCGAAAGTCCGTTCCAAATTCGGCAAATTTGTGATCATTTTAGAAATACAATTTTTTCAAAATCTCTTATTCGAGAGTCCGTTCCAAATTCGACAAATTTGTGTTCATCTTATAAATGCAATTTTTATTCAAAATATCTTATACAAAGAGTCTGTTCCAAATTCGACAAATTTGTGTTCATCTTATAAATGCAATTTTTATTCAAAATCTCTTATACAAAGAGTCCGTTTCAAATTCGGCAAATTTGTGTTCATTTTATAAACGCAATTTTTTCATTCAAAATCTCTTATTCAAGAGTCCGTTCCAAATTCGGCAAATTTGTATATTTTTACATAGCATGCATCTTTCTCACATTCGTGTATCACGCCATCAAACATGCATTCACAAAAACAAATTTTCATAAAAAAAAATCTCTTACGCAAGAGTCCGTCCTAAATTCGGCAAATTTGCACCCACTTTGTTTTTACATTATGCAAACTACTCATGTTTTTCATAAACAAATTGCATATTCTTTCTACCCACAATTTCAATTAAGCACATGCATCATCAATTTCAATTTCTCATGGCAAAATAAACAAAAGCCCCAATTTTGACCATTCAAAGCTCTAAGTCTAACATATACCAATTTTGACAAAAAAATCAACAAAATAATCAAAATTGAGTATCATACCATGCGGAGATCCTCGTCGGTGGCCCAATGTTGCCACATATCCGGATAGAACTCCTCATTCATCGATTGCGAGAGCGTGTAATGGCGATGCATTCTCACCAATTCAAGCCTCCTCTCCGCCGCCTCTCGACTAACCCGACCTCGACGGAGTCCACGAGCTCCTCCCCTTTGTTCCATAGCCTTGATTTTGAAAGATTATGCGAAGAAATCGGACAACAATGGAGTTTTTCTACCTCTTTCTCTCTCGCTTTCTCTCTTTGTTCTCGTCTGTCTGTTTTGGGAACTGAAGAAGAAGACACGGCTGTCCAACTTTTTGAACCCGGTGCCCTGCTGGTCCTATCCGCGCGGATAAGATTGCAGTGCGAAATTCCAGTTTTGCCCTTTTAATTCCTGGCCCTCTTCATTCAGATCCCCAGTTTAACAGGCAGTTAACTCCTTTAGCGAAAACATAACGGAAGTCCATTCCCTTCCTAGTTTTCAAACCCGGCCGTCATCGTAAGCACGTTCCTTTAATGAAAACTTAACGAAAGTCCATTTCCTTCCTCGTTTTTAACCCCGGTCGTCATCGTAAGCCCGTCCTTTAATGAAAACTTAACGGAAGTCCATTCCCTTCCTAGTTTTCAACCCCGGCCGTCATCGTAAGCCCGTTCCTTTAACCAAAACTTAACGGAAGTCCATTTCCTTCCTAGTTTTCAAGCCCGACCGTCATCGTAAGCCCGTTCCTTTAACGAAAACTTAACGGAAGTCCATTTCCTTCCTAGTTTTCAAGCCCGACCGTCATCGTAAGCCCGTTCCTTTAATGAAAACTTAACGAAAGTTCATTTCCTTCCTCGTTTTCAACCCCGGCCGTCATCGTAAGCCCGTTCCTTTAACGAAAACTTAACATAAGTCCATTTCCTTCCTAGTTTTCAAGCCCGACCGTCATCGTAAGCCCGTTCCTTTAACGAAAACTTAACGGAAGTCCATTCCCTTCCTAGTTTTCAACCCCGGCCGTCATCGTAAGCCCGTTCCTTTAACGAAAACGTAACAGAAGACCATTTCCTTCCTAGTTTTCAAGCCCGGCCGTCATCGTAAGCCTGTCCTTTAACGAAAACTTAATGGAAATCCATTTCCTTCCTAGTTTTCAAGCCCGGCCATCATCGTAAGCCCGTTCATTTAACAAAAACCTAACGGAAGCCCATCTCCCTTCCTCGTTTTCAAGCCCACATCAAGAACACACATCCCTAGCAGTTTCCGAACTACGTCCACGCTTGATCCCATCTGGGATACGTACGTAGCCTACCATAGGTCCAGCCACTTGACCAATACGATCACCCTTTTCCCCGGCGGTTATCGTAAGCCCGAATCTTCCCACATCAAGAACACTTTCAAATAGTCTCCCAATCTAGGTTCATACTCCTGAACTGAACCTCGGCTTAAGTTCATACTCTTGAACTAAGTCCCAATTTAGGTTCATACTCCTGAACCGAACCTCGACTTAAGTTCATACTCCTGAACTAAGTCACAATCTAGGTTCATACTCCTGAACCGAGCCTCAACTTAAGTTCATACTCCTGAACTAAGTCCCAATTTAGGTTCATACTCCTGAACCGAGCCTCGACTTAAGTTCATACTCCTGAACCGAACCTCGACTTAAGTTCATACTCCTGAACTAAGTCCCAATTTAGGTTCATACTCCTGAATCGAGCCTCGACTTAAGTTCATACTCCTGAACTGAGTCCCAACTTAGGTTCATACTCCTGAACTGAGCCTCGACTTAAGTTCATTCTCCTGAACTAAGTCCCAATTTAGGTTCCTCTAGGTCGAATACGTCTTCGACAATGCTTCCTCTAGGTTTAATATGTCGTCGACAACGCTTTCGCTAGGTCGAATACATCTTCGGCAATGCTTCCGCTAGGTCAAAAACGTCTTCGGCAACGCTTCCGCTAGGTCGAATACGTCTTCGGCAACGCTTCCGCTAAGTCGAGTCTTCCTTCGGCAATGCCTTCGTTAGCCGAATCTACCTTTGACAACGAAAATGCGGTGGGAGGTCCATTCGTTTGACCTCTCCTTTCCCCCGCATGACCTGAACTACGACTGGCTTGATTCCCACAAGGGATACGTAGGAATCCTTTCATTAAGGGTCCATCCATTCGACCACCTCGATCACCTCCTCGCCCATCTTGGCAACGTTTGCCAGATTGGGATCCTCATTTTGTCGACGACCCCACTTCCCCTGGAAGTACCGTCACCTAGGGGCTACTGTAAGTACCCCAATCTGGGTCGTTAATGTTCCGACAGCCCAAATTAATAATTTATAATCATTTAGGGGCATTTTGGACATTATTTTGACAATTTGAATGAGGAAAGACCTCTTAGAAATAAAAATGGACAATTACCTCACTAGAAGTCTGTCATTTCCAAGAAGAGGGAATATTGACCATTTAAATAAGCCAAAACTGCCAGAAACAGCTTTCAGTAAAAAATAGGGATGCTTGCTGGGGTCATCCGCGCGAATAAGATTGTACCTACAATCTTGTCCACGCGGATAAGATCAGCATCCAGGCAACCTAAAAATACCCCCCTTCTCCCTCGGTTTAATATAGATAAAAATCCCCAAAAAATATGAAAGCCTACTGTCACTCTGCCCAAATCCACCCTCAAACAACCATTTCCACCTTCAAAACTCAAATTCCACAACATATTCATCTTCTAATCCATCCCAAAACCACTTTCAAACCTTTCAAACCTTCAAACCCTAAACAACAAACCCAAGACAATTGGTAAACCCCCAATCTCTTCACTTATATCCCTCCCATTTATGCATACACTCCATGTAAAAATGATGTGATTCTACTTACTATCTTTTGTTCAACTCCCCTTCCCCTTTGTCCCAAGAATCCAAGAGGATCTCCACGGAGTTCATCTCCATGGATGATTCTCTACATGGATCCACATCTTATTTATGCATTTCCCTTTGCCCTCCTTTTTTATTAACAAGTTCTTGTTTATTACTTGCTCTTTTGACCTAAATGTGGTCATCTTGGAGTTCATCTCCATAGATGATCACTCCAAATGGTCCACATCTTTACTTTCATGTCTCTTTACATTTCTAGTCAATACTTGTTCATTTGACCTAGAAGATGGTCACCTTGGAGTCCATCTCCATGAATGACCACTTCATTTGGTCCATAATCTTTACTTTCATGTCAAATCCCCTCCTTAGTCTAAGATGCTCACCTTGGAACACTTTCCATGGATGAAAATCATCTAGACATCACAAAATGGGTCACACAAGATGTACAAGATACACTTGATTATAGGTCTCAAGGATGGTCTTCCTATGACCACCTTAGAGATCTTCCTCTAAAGGTTGATACATCTTGACCTATCCTTTGTCAAAATTACTTTTATGACAAATCCCCCTTTTCCCTAGCAAATGAAGTGTTTTCAAAGTCCTAACGTACCCCCGAGATCGCTTGGTTAAGTGGATTCATCACTTATGACCACTAATAAAAGTCTAGGGAAAGAGAGGACAAAACATGGATGCCAAAATTCCATTCAATTTCTTCATTTTCTGTTTTCAGTTACAATTCCAGTTAAGTCCTGTAAATCCAGTTAACTTTCTGGAAATTACAGTGACTAAACTGGAAACTGTAAAATATGGAGGCTGCAGCCCTATCCATGCGGATAAGATTGCACTGCAGTCTTGTCCACGCGGATAACACTGTCATCTGCAAACAGTCCCTCAAATTTTCTGTTATTTCCAGTTTAATCCCTGTTTTCAAACTGTTTTTAAGTCCGATAAAGATTTTTTTTCAAAACTTTTAAAAACAAACAAAAAGTCTTGTCAGGCGACTCAAAAATAAAGTTTCATTTTTTTAAAAAGAAAATCAGCGCGGTCGGATACACATCATCATAGCCACATGAAGATAAGCCACTCCTCCTGTACCTGACAGTGACAGACACGTCAATTGGGGCTATGCTAGCGCAAGAACAGAAAGATTCCAGAGTTGAGCATGCAATCTACTTTGTAAGCCGAAAGCTTCAGGAAAGTGAACTCAGCTACTCAGCATTAGAGAAAACTTGTACCACCTTGGTATGGGTAGTCGGGAAACTGAAACACTACATGCAGTCACATTCAGTGCTCCTGGTCTCCAAGATGGACCCCGTCAGATATCTCTTCGACAAGCCATCTCTATCAATGAGTTTAGCCAAGTGGTCATTCTTCCTTGCTGAATTTGACATCAAATACATGGTCAGAAAATCAACAAAGGGCGGAGTAATGGTAGATCAGCTGGTAGACTTCCCAAGCAGTGAACTCAAGGGTCATGATCCACAGTTTCCAGATGATGGGATCTTCTCACTCAACAGCGCACCGCTGGCAACTCTTCTTCGATGGGGCCGCCAACAAGAAGGGAAATGGTATTGGAATGCTCCTGGTCGATCCTAAAGACGAGCACACTCCCATAGCCATCAAACTGAATTTTGAAGCAACCAACAATGCAACAGAATATAAACTTGCGCAGTCGGCCTAGAAGCCGCTCTTGAATGCAACATCACAAAACTAGAAGTATAGGGAGACTCAGCATTGATCATCAATCAAGTATACAACAAATGGAAGACAATAGATCCTGGCCTCCAGAAGTACCACACGTACATGGAAGAGCTCATTGCTCAGTTCAAGGACATCTCTTTCCACTCTTTGCCAAGAGACAGGAACCGCTTCGCAGATGTCCTGGCCACCCTAGCATCTCTTGTCAAAATTCCCGAAGGGAAATTAGTAAAACCCCTCAGAATAGCAGACAGGAAACACCCGCCTATTGCTGTGAGAACGAAATTGAATATGAACCGATCGACGAACCCTGGTACAATCAAATCTACCAGTACCTCCAAAACGGAGAAGCTTCCTTTACAAATCAAGATGGAAAATACAAAGAAGGGATCAAAGCCAAAAACATGATGGCCCTAAAATGCCTGGCATCCCATTTCATCATTCTTGGGGGTATGTTGTACAAGAAGTGCCACCAAGGACCACTCCTCTGGTGTGTAAATAAAGAAAAAGCCAGCGATCTAATGAACGAAGTTCACAACGAAACCTGCGGTCCGCACATGAACGCCAGAGCATTGACACAGATAATCCTACTTATAGGTTACTATTGGGTATCAATGGAAATAGACTGCATCCAGTTCGTCAGAAGCTGCGACAAATGTCAACGGTTCTCCAACCTCAATCATATCCCTCGTCACAAGCTCTACTACATGACTACTCCATGGCCTTTCGCCACATTGAGGATCGACGTCATCGGCAAAATTACTCCACCAGGGAGCAATGGTTACGAGTTCATATTAGTCACAGTAGACTACTTCACCAAATGGGTAGAAGCTAGATCATACAAAGTACTGAATTCTTAGAAGGTGGCCGAGTTCATCAAAGAGAACATCATGTGCAGATACGGGGTGCCCAACGAGATCATATCCGATAATAGGACCCACTTTGAAGGAGATTGTGACCAACTATTGACCGAGTTCAGAGTTACACGCCACAAGTCTTCTCCATACAGACCACAGACTAATGATGCATTAGAGGCAGCAAACATGATTCTCGCAAGAATAATCAGAAAAATGGCCATTAGAGGTGGGGATTGGCCCGAAAAGCTACATCTAGCTCTCTAGGATATAGAACATCAGTCAGAACCGCCACAGGGGAGACTCCTTTTACGCTCACATACGAAATGGAAGCGATGTTACCAGTTGAATTGGAAATTCCATCCCTCCGTGTCCTCTTGAAAAATGGAATCAATGAAGTCGAATGGCTCCAAAGCCGTCACGACGAACTAGCTCTACTCGACGAGCGAAGATTGAAAGCCATGGAACATACTCGTGCCTACCAAAGCAGAATGGCCTGAGCATTTGATAAGAAAGTCAAGATCCGAGACATCAGAGAAGGCGACTTGGTGCTTAAGGAAAAGCCTCCTACACAGACCAATCCCCTCGGAAAGTGGGAACCTAGCTGGATAGGCCTGTTCGTGGTACAAAGAATCTTCTCCGGAGGAGCCATGAAGTTAGCAGATTTGGACGAAAACCCTTTCGTTAACCCCGTGAACAGAAGCAAGCTCCGCAGATACTTTGTTTGAGGAAGAACACGAGTCAACTCTCCTTCCCCATACACCACCCCTCAGTAAAATCATTGTGCTAAAAGAATAATACCCAACTGGATACATTCCCGAAAATGATCCAGGTAAAAAAAAGGGTCGCACTTCTTTTGTCTTTTTCACCTAAAGTGTCGAACTACGGTGACCTGAGCCCCTTAGTCCAATTGTAAAAGGGGAACGTAGGCAGCCATCATTGGTTCGGTCTCAAAAACAAATAAAATTTCAAATACAACACCAATCGCTTATGTTTTGAAAAACTTTTAAATTTAACCTACAAATTCATTACGATTAAAACAATCTTTGATGAGTTCAAGCACGGTCCACTCTTGACTCGCTACATGCTAGCAAAATAACAATAAAACACTTAATCAATTTAATGTGTCTGCAATGACAGTGGGTGGATATTTCGGACAGAAAGGTCAACCTAGTCCCTCGTACTCGATCCTTCATCTTTTTTCCCCTTCCCTTTTCCACGGCAGGTATTCTTCACCTTCACAGGGAATATCCCCGTAGTCCTTCTACCTGGCTCTGAGACCCTTCCCGACACCTCTGCCAAATCTGCGGCCGCCAACGCAGCCCTTTTCCTAGCTCTGTCATGAGTTGCCTCTCTTCGAGTCGTCATATCCATGCTCTGATCGGCCATCCGACTAGCATTAGCCTCATAGTCAGCCATGTCATCCCCAGTACAATCCTGAGGGTTAGCCGCCGCTTTGGCCCTCCTCAAAGTCAAGCTGTCACGGTAATCAAGGCCCAATAGCTCACTTTATCTCCACAAAATAGCCATTTGTGTCTCCCCTATACACTCTTCATACCAGTTCAAATAGCGAGTGGACAGAACAGAGCCCACTCTCCGGTAAAAGAGAACCCTGGAAGGAAAGGACGTATATTGCCACAACCGCGTGAGCAGTAATGGCGTTGAAGGATCTTTCATGAGGAGCGATCCCACCTCAAAGGTACCAGCATTACTCAAGCCCGTCAATGGCACCTGTTCCATCCCGAACTGTCGCAGCACCACGGATGGAATGTAGAAAGAAGTCTGGGACACCCCCGAAACTCTGACAATGAGAAGACCCTGCTGAACGGTCCAACAAGTCTGTAACTTCCAGTGAGGAACCCACCATCGCAGATGATGCGTGCAAAGTTTGGCCATCCAAAGCTCTAACTCACCCTGATTGCCTCCTATCACCAAGGGTCGTTGAGAAAAAGACCAGGGATCGCATGTCGCTGGTACCTCGGGCATCATTTTCAATTGCTCCCTCAACCACAGAGTAAGCATGGCGGGACTCCCTCCCCACATATATCGGCTACTGGTCGCCATCCAACCTATGCCAAGGAATGTCTCGCCCAGGATCAAAGGCACGATGTCTCCTCCACTCCGGCACTGCCTCACCAGGTCCAGTACACCATGATGGCACACCCCCAAGGATGTGAATGTGAACAAAGTGGCAATTGCACACAGAGCAAAAGCATACCATGCAGAAACGCTTCCATCCGCATCGGCGAATCTATCGGGCAGCCTCGAAATGTCGACGTAGTCCGTATTTGGTATTAGCATCCCATATGCTTCCTCAGCTGAAATGCCAAGAAGGGACATTAACTTCTCAACGGTGGTCAGGCCGCCCGTCAAAGGAAGAACAATCTGCTCCACCTCAGATCCTCCAAGGATAGCCCGAAAATCCTCGAGTGTAGGCGTAATCTCGTTGTATGAGAAGCTGTACACGTGCCTCCTCTCGTCCCATAAATGAGTCGCGGCTCTCAAGAGGTCCCAATCCGGCATGAGCTCCTTCAAAGCCCAAACCGCCTTCATTCTATAACAGCCTTCGAAAAATCCCTTGCTTTGCCTCGTGTGGTTCCGTACCCATGTCCGGAAACTCTCCAAAAATCGTTCTTGTGTCTGAGACGACAATCTTGGAAACAAAGCCATGAGAAACGAAGGAAACTCCAAGGAATTTGAGAGACAAATCAGCTTTTGCTTCAAAAACAAGTGTAGTGTTTACAAATTGCAGAAACTGGACTGCAATTTAAAACAATCTGAAATTGAGGCATGGGCTGGCCGGCCCATTTTACTGGTTGTCTTGGTCAACTCTGCAGCCAGCAGCTTCATTTGTCTGTGAAACAAATGAGTAACCAGCCTGAGCTCTCCGGCTTGTGTGATTTTTTCATTTAGGGTGCGTTGGTGAGCACAATTATGTTGGGTTTTACGGGTCCATGCGCAGCGGAATTAAGCATCAAATAACATAAAACCCAAGAAGCCCTAGGATCCGTTCTATATAATTAACTTGAAAAACTATGAGATAGATATAACCAACCTTGAACTTTCCGTTCTTGAGCTATCAAACGATTTTATTATGTGACTTCGAATCACAAACTTCGTTCTTCAACTTGCTTGAACTCTAGGCCTTGATCAATGAACGAGCGAAGACCCTCTTTCGGTATCCACACCTTCGAATGGATCCAAGAACAATTTCTTGAAGATTGCTAGATCCTATAAACCTTGAAATAATATTGAGAATATGTTTTTGAATTTCTTGTGAGAATTTCGGCTAGCTTTTTAGGGCTGACGGACTGTTATATTTATACTACTTTAGCATCAATATGTGTTTCCTAATCGAATTAGGAAACCAGTCCAAAATTAACTATGTAGACTTATTGTGTCGCACGACCAGACGAGTCACGTGGACTTGTTCTGTCACGCGATACAATGAGTCACCTCAGTTTTTTTTTTCTCAATCATTCTTCCCATGGTTTAACCAATCCATTCTAGTTGTGTGTGACCCAATAGGATTACATTATATTGGCAATGAGTTCGATCATATCGATCCTCATAAGACATAAGCGGACTCTAGCAAGCCATTATGTCTACCCAAATAATGTAACATAAGAGTTCACGTTTCCAATGGTACACTTCCATTTCTCCCTTTGTCTCACGATGTTATATTAAACACATGTCATGGTCCTCGTCAACTTGCCTTTGTTCAATGCTTTCTCGATTCTTGAGTATAATGATAATTCCAATCATATTAGGGTACGGCCATACACTTTCATCATTATCACTCATCGAGGGGCCCAAGCAAAACATCTCTCTATCGAGGGACAAATTCCATCTTGACTTATCATCCTTCCCATCATGAATCCGATCATGCCAAAATTAGCCTTTATAAATATCATGTTAAGATATCGTTTGACTAAAATCAAACATGACTTTCATCATATGTAAGGTCATGATAATCTCAGGTCTAGGGACTAAATGAAGTAACCTTATGAGATTTAATTATGACATTTGACCATGACATAAATCTCATGCGGGTCAAGTCCAGTCACTTGTTCTCTAACAAGTACCCATAATTTCAATGTGCATCTCTATGCATATAATCATCGTATGATTATCCATTGACAATTATACTGATTATTCTCTTAATAATTAGGGACGGAGATTATTATAAACAAATATACAAAACATATATAATAATCAAATGATAAACATCTCATATAATAATAAATAATGTCAACACATAAGTCTATCAATCATAGGCCTAGGGCATAACACTAACAGTCTCCCACTTGCACTAGGCCCAATCTCCCATGTATCGAATACCCATGGACCTAACATGACCATCATGCTTAGCTTGTGGTAGAGCCTTAGTTAATGGATCCGCCACATTGTCATCAGTGTCTACTCTGCATATCTTTACGTCTTCCCTTTCACATATCTCTCGGATAATGTGGAAACGTCGAAGTATATGTTTGGATCTCTGGTGTGACCTTGGTTCCTTTGCTTGTGCAATGGCACCATTGTTGTCACAGTAAAGTTCAATAGGATCTCTGATGCTTGGAACGACTTCCAAATCACAAATGAACTTTTTGATCCACACGGCTTCCTTAGCTGCATCAGATGCCGCTATGTACTCAGCTTTGGTTGTAGAATCAGTGATGGTACTTTGCTTGGAACTTTCCAACTCACAGTGCCTCCATTAAGCGTAAACAAAAATCCAGACTGCGATGTGAAATCATCCTTGTCGGTTTGGAAGCTAGCATATGTGTAGCCTTTAACTACAAGATCTTCTTCCATTCCTCCAAAGACCAAGAATGCATCCTTAGTTCTTCGCAAGTACTTGAGGATATTCTTGACTGCTATCCAATGTGGTTCGCCGAGATCCGATTTGTACCTACTCGTCATGCTTTGAGCACACGAGACATCGGATCTAGTACATAGCATAGCATACATGATAGACCCAATTGCTGAAGCATATGGAATACCATTCATTCTCTTTTGCTCATCATTAATCTTAGGACTTTGATTCTTGCTAAGAGATATACCATGTAACATTGGCAAGTTTCCTCTTTTAGAATTTTCCATTTGGAATCTTCTAAGGACCTTGTCAATATAAGTACTTTGACTTAAACCAATCATCCTCTTGGATTTATCTCTATAGATCTTGATACCAAGGATATATGCAGCTTCGCCCATATCTTTCATCGAAAAGAACTTTCCCAACTAAGACTTGACAGTCTGTAGTGCAGGAATGTCATTTCCAATGAGTAAGATATCGTCGACATATAACACCAAAAATAGTGATACGCTCCCACTAATTTTCTTGTAACACAAGGTTCATCTTCGTTCTTGATAAAGCCAAACTCCTTGATTGCTTCATCAAAACGTAGATTCCAACTCCTAGAAGCTTGCTTCAATCCATAAATGGATTTCTGCAACTTACACACCTTATTAGAATTTTCTGGACTAACAAAACCTTCAGGTTGTATCATATATACATCCTCAAGTAATTTCCCATTTAGGAAAGCTGTTTTGACATCCATTTGCCATATTTCATAGTCATAATATGCGGCTATGGCAATTAAAATTATAATAGACTTAAGCATAGCTACAGGCAAAAAGGTTTCATCATAGTCTATGCCATGAATCTGCCTATATCCCTTAGCTACAAGCCTAGCCTTATAGGTGTGCACCTTCCCATCCATGTCGGTCTTCTTCTTGAAGACCCATTTGCACCCTATGATTTTTACACCTTCGGGTGGATCAATCAAGTTCCAAACTTGATTATCAGCCATGGATTGTAATTCGGACTTCATGGCCTCTTGCCAATTTTCTGAATCAGGAGCGGAAATCGCCTCTTGACAGCAAGTAGGTTCATCGTTTTCGATCAACTCCACTTCATCATTTTCCGTAACGAGAAATCCATATCTCTCGGGTTTGGATCATGAACTACCACTTCGGCGAAGAACTTGTGCATCTTGAATCGGTTCCACAACTACTTGTGAACTTGGTTCAGTCTCTACCATAGGTTCAATGTTGTTTTCGGGTTCTCGAATTTCTTCGAGATCTATTTTACTCCCACTGGTTCTTTTATGAAGAAACTCCTTTTCTAAGAAAGTACCACTTCGAGCAACAAACACTTTGTTCTCGTTTCGGTTGTAGAAATAGTATCCTTTGGTTTCCTTAGGATAACCCACGAAAACACATTTGTCAGATTTAGGTGCTAGCTTGTCAGAAGTTAACTTCTTGACATATGAATCACATCCTCAAATCTTCATGAAAGACAAAATAGGTTTTCTTCCATGCCACATCTCATTTGGGATCTTTTGAACCGATTTGGTAGGAACTCTGTTTATAGTGAAAGCAGCAGTTTCTAGTGCATGTCCCCAAAAGGATAAAGGAAGCTCAACTTGACTCATCATAGAACGAACCATGTCCAACAAAGTTCTATTCCTCCTCTCAGACACACCATTCCATAGTGGTGTTCTGGGTGGAGAGAGTTCTGAAATGATTCCACAACTCTTAAGATGACTGTCAAATTCTTAGCTCAAATATTCGCCACCTCGATCGGATCGAAGTACTTTAATAATTTTGCCAAGTTTGTTTTCCACCTCATTTTGAAATATTCGAAATATCTCAAACGATTCATTTTTATGTTTCATTAGATAAACATATCCAAATATACTATAATCATCAGTGAATGTTATGAAGTACCGAAATCCTCCCCTAGCATCGCTACTCATAGGCCCACATACATCGGTATGTATGAGTCCTAATAAGTCGCCCGCCCTTTCACCGGTTTTGGTAAATGGGTCCTTAGTCATCTTTCCAAGTAAACAAGATTCGCATGTCTCATAAGATTCATAATCATGTGAGTCTAAAAATCCATCTTTGTGGAGTTTAGAAATGCATTTCTCATTTATATGGCCAAGACGACAATGCCATAAATAAGTGTGGTTTACATCATTGGGTTTAGATCTCTTGTTAATGTTATAGACATCATTATCACGATTTTCAACATCAAGAATATAAAGGCCATTGAATGAAACATCAGTACAATAATGCATATCACTCTTGTAAATGGAAAATTTCTTATCACATATAAGAAAATTAAAACCTTCATTATCCAAATATGAAATCGAAATAATATTCCTACTTAAAGTTGGAACGTAATAACAATTGTTCAAAAGAAGTATTAGTCCACTAGGTAAAGTAACTTCATAAGTTCCTACGGCTAATGCAGCAACTCTTGCTCCATTCCCCACACGTAGGTCCACTTCACCTTCCTTAAGCATCCTTCTGTTCTTTAGACCCTGCACATTTAAACAAATGTGAGTTCCACATCCGGTATCCAATACTCAAGAACTAGAAGTAGATAGGAATATATCTATAACAAAGATACCTGAAGTCGAAGCAACTCCTTTGCTCTTCTTCAGTGCTTCCTTGTATTTTGCGCAATTTCTCCTCCAATGTCCAATCTCATTGCAATGGAAGCAGACTGCTTCCTCTTGGGACTTGAGCTTAGCCTCTTTAGGCTTGGAAGCCTCTTTGGGTTTGGCAACTTTTGCCTTAGGATTAGCAACCTTTGCTTTTCCCTTACCCTTGAAACCCTTTCCCTTGTTAACCATCAGCACTTAGTCGGTTTTCTTCTCAACAATATTGGTTTCCGCAGTGTTCAACATTTGAACTAACTCGGAAAGGTTTTTATTCATTCCACCCATGTTATAGTGCATTATGAAATTACTAAAACTTTTGGGCAATGAATTCAATATTATGTCGGTAGCCAACTCTTGGCTAATTGGAAAGCCGAGCCTTTCAAGATGCTCAATGTGGCCCTTCAACTTAAAAGCATGGGGACCAACAGCTTGTCCTTCACTCATCTTGCATGAGGTCAAGACCGTAACTGTGTTGTACCTTTCTTGCCTAGCTTGTACTTGGAACATTTTCATCAATCGATTGTTTAGATCAACTGTCCCCAAGTGCTCAAGATCCTTCTGAAGGTTCTTGCACATGGCGGAGAGCATGAGGCAACCAACATCTGTAGAGTCACGCTTGTGCTTTAGATATTGATCCCTCACTGCCCTAGTAGCATTGGCAGCAGGTTCAGGTGGAATAGGTTCCTCGAGAACGTACAGTTTTTCTTCTTGCTTGAGAACAATTTTCAAACTACGGATCCAATCCATATAGTTTGTACCATTCTCTTCCAACTTTTCCTTCTCAAGGACAGATCGCAGTGAAAAGTGATTATTGTTTGATGCCATTTATTCTACAAAAAGATATACATAAAATATGAACACATATAAGTAAACATATCATATGAGAAGTATAATGCATTTACAGAAAATGCTCCCACTAAATTATACACCTTCAAATGCAAATAAGCATAATATACATTTAATGGGCTAAGATCCAACTTTAATTCAATTTCAAGTTTGCTATGGCAAACCGCTCAAAATTAAATTAATTAGGTAGAAAACATCAATCATATCATATATATGACTCTTAGATCTTTTATGAGATTTATTCAAGACACCATACGTCTAGGCATATTTTAATCTCATCTTATGCCTTGGGTCCAAAACCATTTTGATAACCCAATTAAGTTCATTCATTTTAAACGTATAGGAACCACCATTTCCTCATCTTGCTCGCATTCGAATAGAATCAAAGCACCTTGCTATGGCAAGCCCACCCAAAACTATCTGAATGGTCTCAAGTGTTTGAATCATGAATTGGCATAAAGAACTTAAAAGTTAAATGAAGGTTCTTTAAGGTAGATTATAAGCATTTCAGCAAAGATAGTCATAATCGTGCACCAGGTAAGTTCCCAGGATAACAGGTTAGCCACAAGGACTACTTAAGTACCAACTCTTCCTTCGACAGAACTCTCCTAGACATGCACAATCAGAAATCAGCTCTAATTTGGCAACATAATCACTACATTTTATAAACAATCAGTTTCCTTTTAAATTTCGCGTTGTTTCCATAAACAATCATAAAACCAAAATTTTAATGTCTAAATCTAAACATATTAGGAAACTACAATGCAATGTTTCAACAAAACATAAAATTTCTTAACACGTAAGAACAAATAAATCATGCATCGCAATAATTAATAAAATCATATTTTAATCAACTAAGCATGCATAAACAATGAGTTAATCTAGCATAGCCCTATAAACTCAATTTTATAGCATCCAGATTAACACATAAACATATCAGATTGTAAACACATTCACAGATTAGCATGATTGTTCAACAAACTGATTCTGCCCAGAATGGGCTAGTTTTGTCGCGTGACAAAGACTCCTAGAGTCACAATATGTCGCACGTCCTAGAATGGCCATCATTCATTATCTGTCGCGTGACATAGGCATACTATGTCGCGTGACGCCATAAAGCCAGTTTTGCAGATTTGCAGAATTCAATCAATTCTAAATCACAGTGCAATTAAATCATGTAAACGACTTTTAACAGATTTAATTCAATATCAATAGAATACGAACTGGGCATATTGTTTCAAAAAACAATTAATATATCACATATAGATCATGCAAAAGAACATATAAACAATTTATATTACTTTTCTAGCATGTTAATTCAAACTTAATGATACGAACGGGGCTCTGATACCACTGTTGGGTTTTACGGGTCCATGCGCAGCGGAATTAAGCATCAAATAACATAAAACCCAAGAATCCCTAGGATCCGTTCTATATAATTAACTTGAAAAACTATGAGATTGATATAACCAACCTTGAACGCTTTCCGTTCTTGAGCTAACGAACGATTTTATCATGTGACCCAATAGGATTACATTATGTTGGCAATGAGTTCGATCATATCGACCCTCATAAGACATAAGCGAACTCTAGCAAGCCATTATGTCTACCCAAATAATGTAACGTAAGAGTTCACGTTTCCAATGGTACACTTCCATTTCTACCTTTGTCTCACGATGTTATATTGAACACAAGTCATGGTCCTCGTCAACTTGCCTTTGTTCAATGCTTTCTCGATTCTTTAGTATAATGATAATTCCAATCATATTGGGGTACGGCCATACACTTTCATCATTATCACTCATCGAGGGGCCCAAGCAAAACATCTCTCTATCGAGGAACAAATTCCATCTTGACTTATCATTCTTCCCATCATGAATCCGATCATGCAAAAATTAGCCTTTATAAATATCGTGTTAAGATATCGTTTGACTAAAATCAAACATGACTTCCATCATATGTAAGGTCATGATAATCTCAGGTCTAGGGACTAAATGAAGTAACCTTATGATATTTAATTATGACATTTGACCATGACATAAATCTCATGCGGGTCAAGTCCAGTCACTTGTTCTCTAACAAGTACCCATAATTTCAATGTGCATCTCTATGCATATAATCATCGTATGATTATCCATTGACAATTATACTAATTATTCTCTTAATAATTAGGGATGGAGATTATTATAAACAAATATACAAAACATATATAATAATCAAATGATAAACATCTCATATAATAATAAATAATGTCAACACATAAATCTATCAATCATAGGCCTAGGGCATAACACTAATAAATTATGGGGTGGGCAGAAAAGTAGGTTCTCAACTTTTTTGCATCAACCACTAAAGTATATACAATTTTCTCAGTGTTGGTCTCAAAGGTGGCAACAAGGGTGAAAAACAGCTAGTGATGGGGGGTGAATAGCTGTTACAAATTTTTCGCCCTCTTTTGAAAACTAAACCTCTTGCTTACAAAATCACTTGCAGTGTATAAAAAACTTCAAGTAGAGTTGCAAAATGCACAATGGAATATTGAGTTTATAATGCTGTTTTAGAGCTGCAGTTTTGGTTCGGTTTTCAGTGCGGTTTTATAAAACTGAAAAAGTGAGGTTTTTGACAAAGTTAACTGCAAACACAATCCACAATAATGGATAACTTAGAATAAGATCAAACCGATAAAAACAAATAATTATCAATGAACAGTAAATAAAAGTGCAGAAATGAAGAACACAATATTTGGAATGGTTCAATCGTAAATGATTGCCTCAAAAATGACATCGCAGTTTGTTCAATTAGACTTTTGAACGAGAAGGGTTGATCCCTTTTGTTTTCAACTTCAACTTCAACTTCATTCAGATCCACATCCTGATCCACTTCCGAGGTGGAAAGATGATAATCTCTTTCATGCATTATTAGAAATCTACATCCACTACTAAGATGGTTAATCTTGGATTTTCTAAGAATTAGACTTTATATTGAGCATGAGAGATTACAAAGTACAAAGAGTAATTGTAGACACCCCATTCTGAACACATCGGATCATACTTATACCACTCTAAGTCTCGCTTTGAGTCAAGAAGTAGAAATCCACCATTTCGTCATGTTTCGTTAAGTTTTGACTAACCACCGTTAGTTTGGGACTAAACTGCATACGAGATAACGAGGAAAGGACAAGACTGTCCACAGGAGCAATATCTCGCCGCGAGATGGCGTGTCTCGCGCGAGATATCCTCCCTCTGCAGCATGCAGAAGATAGTTTCCTCATCGATTTCAACCTCTTTTTGGGATAAAACTTTATCCATCCGGCCAACCAATGGGATTTGGAGTCCAGAACCTTTTGATAGGGTTTTACCTCTCCACTTCTTCATATCCAACCCCTATAAATACTTGGTGACTTCCAAGGCTCGAGAGGTCCGAAATTCCACAATTCACACACATTTTGTTGGCTTCTTTCCCTGAAAGAATCCTACAAAATCACCCTAAAAATCACCTCAAAGTTTGTTTGTCAACCTTGTTGATAAACAAACATCAAGATCCAAGTCAAGGACCGAGGCGAAGCTCTGTCCATATCGAGAGTCGATTCTAAACTTGAGTCGAAACTCTGTCCAAATCACCTCACACAAGGTAACCTCTAAATCCCTTTCTAATTGATTGTTAGAGTGGTATAAGTCCATATAATTTAGGATCGGCCTAGAGCCTCTCCAAATCATGGAGACGGTCTCGAAGCAATCGATCCTACATTCCGTTTAACCCCGTTAAATGGATCTTTATTTGTAATATTTAAAATCATCTTTTCTCTTCTTTTGAAAACCTCTCTTTTCTTTAGCAAGACCGATCTCCGGATTGGGTGAAATGGATGCTCCTTGACCTACCCATTTCATAACCTAAGCCCCGAACCCAAATCTCTTTCAAAATGGTTTTTCTATGTTTCCAATCGAATAATATAGGTAGCGACTCAAACAAAAAGATAAAATTCTTTCTCACAATGCTACAGTGGCGACTCCGCTGGGGACTTAAAATTAAGAGGCTTAAACTTGCGTCAAAATTAAAAGAGAGGTTTTCAAAAAAAAAAAATTGATTTTCTGCTCTTAGATGAGGCATATCTCGCGCGAGATATCATATCTCGCGCGAGATATAGCCTCGGCAATCTGGTTGTTTTCTGGTTTCTCCCGTTTATCTCATAGTCCAAGACGAGAGCCGAACATGCAAGGGGGATCCCAGAATTCATTATCTGCAGAGTTCCCGCATCTTAAGGCCTCCCTTAAGGTGTAGAACTCGAACCTTTAGGTCATTTAAATAATTGATTATTATTTATGAACTGCGTGCGATTGGGTTTTATTTAATTAAAGTCTGGTCCATTGGGGATTCGGGAGTTGTAAATTAATTTGTTTATCTCTCTTTATCTCTCTTTATGTGGAACTACGACGGCCTGAGTCTTCCTAAATTGGGAGAAACGTAGGCAACCACTTGGTGCGGCCACTATCTGTTTTTCTTTTGATTTTCAAAAAAAATATCTCTATTTTATCCATCACCTAGATTGACTATCACACACGCGCACTCATGATATATCTGTCATTGCACTGCATACCCTCTATAAACCCGGGAACCACACTAAGGACGGATGACGGTAACCACCTAGTCGCCGGTCTCTCCGAAGTTGGACAATCCCACTCCGCGTATTCAATCCACTTAGATTGTCATATCGCGGGGAGCCTAGCCTTCCAGCCCTGCATCGCCACATTCTCATGTATATTGACTTTTTAGGATCACTCCGTGACCGGTCGGTTTTGACTCGGTGATCTTTTCTTGTTTTTGATTAAAACAAAGCCATGTAAAATTGACAATAAAGAAGGATTCGGAAAAGTCCCTTCGGAAAAAGTCCCTTCGGAAAAAGTCCCTTCGGAATGACCCTTTCGGATGTCCCTTCAAAAAATATATATACATATAATCCTCTGAAAAAACAATCTTGCATGGCTTTGTTTTACAAAAATCGGATTGATTGCCTAGTCGTTAGGTTCTGATAAAGGCCTTAGAAACCCCTCAAAACGGACTTTCCGTTCCGACCAAAATTTAGGTCTAAATAAAAATCGACTTTCCGTGTGATTATCTCGCGCGGGATTACATATCTCGCGCGGGATAATGCTTCTGTTTGCTGAATCTGAGCCTGAGCCATTTAAGCCTGCTTCCGACTCGTTGGGGCTAGATCCTGATATCTGCATCTCTTCTGTCAGTTTTCCGAAGCTACTCAACTTCAAGACTCCCAACACAATGTCCACCGGAAAGCACGTCATGACCAATGAATGCCTTGAACAACACACTTTGCAAGACTTGACCAAGGCCCTTGTCGCTGAAATGGAACATGTTGGAGGTTGGAGAGAAGCCTTTGATTTACCTTCCACCCGCATTGCTAGGGATTTCCGGAAGATGGAGAGTGACTCCGACAGTGGACGATCATCCGTGCAAAAGGAGCTAAGTGACATCAAAACTCAACTTGCCAAAGCCCTGCAGCAAATTAACGACAATGACTCATGGCATCACATGGAAGAGTCCATCCAAGCTGAAAAGACAAAGATGCTGATTGAAGAGCTCGAGGAAGTCAAGAGCGAACTCGAAACTATGACCCAAAAGTGTATCAACCTTGAAGCTCACATTGAAGATGACATTGATGAGAGGGTCAAGTATTTCCTCAATACTCTCTACCGTGACCTCAAAGAACAAATGGAAGAAGAATACCAGTCTCGCCACAACGTCTTCGTGCAACACTACGAGAACCATATCCGAGACCTCCACAATCAAATGGCTAAGCGAAGGAAGGGTAGAGTCTTCTCCGACATTGGAAACATCACTCTCGGTCATCTCTTCAGAAGTCTTCACAAGGAAGGAAAGCTAAGCCCAATGGAAGGTTACCAACCTAAGAGGGAAGGCCGATCTCCACACCTCTACTGCTTCTACCATCAATGCTATGGCCATCACACCAATGATTGTTTCAACCTGAAGAATGCAGTCCAAGACTTGATTGACAACGACGCCATCAGAGTTTGTCCAAGTGGTGGCATAGTTTGGATGAATTCAAACAAATGAGGAATCTCTTTTTTCTTTTCAGTTATTTACTTTTAGTTGCAAAAGAAACAGTTAGTAGTCTAGTTCAGCTTAGTCAGGTACTACTTGCCTAAAATCCTCATTTGTGGGCAAGAGTATCAAGTTTGCTTTTCAATAATAGTTAGTCAGTATTCCCCTTTTTCAATTCTGATTAATTCTTTAGAAACTTGCAACGAAAATGACTACTCCAAGGCACTTTGGTTTTCTGGAAGCCTTCCTGTCTGGAGAATGATGCTAGCAAAAGGGTACTTTCCTGGATTGGGGCTCGGAAAACACTTACAAGGGATAACGGAACCTCCACCGGTTCCCCCACTTCACACAAAGCATGGCCTAGGATACATCATCTCCATCCACGATGAAGATGACGAAGAAGAGTGGGGCTTCACTCAAATCAAGTGGGAAGGAACCACCTACAAAGGCTACGACGACCCAAAGGCCAAGAATTACAACCTCGAGCCATATCGAAAGACACTCAATGGCTACTTCGTTCGAGAAGGGGAAAGTATTCCCTACTTTATCTTTTCAGAACCATGGACTGATGATAAAGGAAAGCGCCAACCGGGCTTTGAAATCTTCAGCGACTGCGATGCTTCTCCAGATGAAACAGAACCTGTCCCACTAATCCCTAATGATTTGTGGAGCACGAAGGCAGAAATGACGAGTGAATGGGACTTTGTGTTGGGAGAAGACATGCTGCGACAGTTCCAAGACCTGTGCCGGTTAGAAGACAGCCAGATCCATGCAATCTCCAAGGGGGACGCTCCAACTACTGATTACACAAGACTAATACAGAAATGTGATGAGCCAATTCTAAACTGGCACGTCACCGGAGGACCAGTTGTTGATGAAGACTTCATGATCAAAGAGCTTGGTTGCACTCCCCATCCCCGCAGGAAGATAGGCCCTGTAACTTTCACATTAGAAGCAGGCTCCACCTCCGATGAACTCACTCAAGAGGAAATCGAGGCGATGGTCGAACATGTATTCCCTTACTTCCTTAATGAAAACTTTGATCTTTCCGAGTACCCTGAGATTGCTAACATCGTGAATGATGAATTAACTAATAATAATCAATATAACGAACACGTTAATAATGAATCATACGATGAGATAGATCAAGAAAATGAACAAATCTTAAAGGTATTAGCTAAGCAAGTAGGTCGTTGTGGAAAGAATGGCCCTGTTGACGACGAGGAAATGCAAACGGTTAATCTTAGGACAACGGAAGACCCCAGAGAAACAAAGATCGGCAGCTTCTTCAAGGGAGAAGATAGAGAAACCTTGACGCAGCTCCTCAGAGAATATGTCGACGTCTTCGCTTGGTCCTACAAAGATATGCCTGGGTTGAATCAGTCAGTTGTAGAACACAAGATACCGCTGCTACCCAACGCCAAGCCAGTCAAGCAGAAACTACGCGGAATCAAGCCGGAATGGTCAATGCAAGTGAAAGAGGAAATCATGAAACTCTTGAAGGTAGGGTTTACCAAAGTGATTGAATATCCGGAATGGCTAGCAAACACGGTACAAGTGGCCAAGTCAAACGGGAAAATACGAGTCTGTGTCGATTTCAGAGACTTGAATAAGGCATCCCCTAAAGATGACTTTCCGCTACCAAACATAGACATGTTGGTCGATGCCACAGCCGCATACGAAGTCCGCACATTCGTCGACGGTTTCGCAGGGTATAACCAAATCCTCATGGCAGAGGAGGATCAGCACAAAGCAGCATTCACCACATCTTGGGGAACGTTCTGCTACACGGTCATGCCGTTTGGTCTCAAGAACGCTGGGGCTACTTACCAAAGAGCAGTCACTATACTATTCCACCACATGATCCACAAGGAAATAGAGGTATACGTGGATGATATGATTATTCACTCAAAGGGGACAGATGGTCAACACTTCAGAGATCTCAGAAAATTCTTCAATCGACTAAGACAGCACAAGATGAGACTCAACCCCGCCAAATGCTCATTCGGAGTGGTCAAAGGGAAAGTCTTAGGGTACATGGTCACAGAGCGTGGCATAGAAGCAGACCCCGCCAAGATAAGGGCTATCATTGACATGCCTCCACCCAGAACATAGAAAGAAGTAAAGGGATTCATGGGCAAACTTCAATATATCAGTCGATTCATCAATCAACTGACTACAATGTGCGACCCCATCTTCAAGCTACTTAAGAAAAATGCACCTCAAGAGTGGACCGAAGAATTTCAAGAAGCATTCGAGGAAGTTAAGCACTACTTGACTTCCCCACCCATCCTGGTTCCACCGCACAAGGAGAAGCCCTTGAAGCTGTACCTCACGGTTACAGACAACGCATTAGGGGCTATGCTCGCTCAAGAACAGCCTGCCTCGCACACAGAGAATGCCATCTATTTCGTCAGCCGCAGATTCCAAGGCAGCGAAATCAACTACTCTCCACTCGACAAGTCCTGCGCTGCTCTCGTTTGGGTATCACAAAGGCTAAAGCACTACATGGAAGCCTTCCCAGTTCGTCTCATTGCAAAAATGGATCCACTGAAATATATCCTAGACAAATCAAATTTGTCTTCGAGACTGGCCAAATGGTACTTCATGCTCGCGGGGTATGATATCACTTACGTCACTCAGAAATCCGTCAGGGGGAGTGTATTCGCAGATCAGTTGGCCGAATTTCCTTGTGACGAAGTGAAGGGGAAAGACCCGCGATTCCCTGATGAGGACATCATGAGTATAGAAGAAGAAAATAAGTGGCAATTATTTTTCGATGGCACAGCCAACAAGAGAGGGTTCGGCATCGGAATGTTGTTGGTAGACCCTAACGACATCTATACTCCACTAGTAGTACGTCTTGACTTTGACGCCACCAACAACACCGCAGAATACGAAGCTTGCATAGCGGGGCTTGAGGCGGCCCTAGAACGCAACGTAACTGAACTCGAGGTATTCGGGGATTCCCAATTAATCATCAATCAGACATTGAAGAAGTGGAGGGTCCAAGATCCAACCCTTCAAAGATACAGTGCCCACCTCCAAGAGTTGGCGCAACAATTTCAAGATGTCTCATTCCACTACCTCCCCAGAGACAAAAATCAATTCGCGGACGCATTAGCCACACTTGCTTCTTCGGCCGAAATCCCTAAAGGAAAAGCAGTCAAACCCTTCAAGATAACACGGCGTGCGACTCCTGCCTACTGCGCCGTTATAGATCTCCATGACTGTAAAGACAAATGGTTATCCGAATGTGCCACTGTTGGGAACTCCGAAGAGAAACCGTGGTACTATGACATTTGGCATTTCATCCAAGATGGAACCATACCACCTGAGACAGACCCGAAGACTCAGATCGCCCTTAAGAGGTTGGCTGCTAATTACGTCATCACTGCTGGCTGTCTATTCAAGAAACATTCCCAAGGAAACCTCCTTTGTGCCACCGAGGAAGAGGCCCAAGAAATAATGGACCATGTTCATCAAGGCATATGTGGAACCCACATGAGCGGAAACATGCTCGCCAAAAAGATCATCAGACAAGGGTACTTTTGGCTAACCATGGAAGCCGACTGTACCAAAATGGTCAAGAAGTGCCATAAGTGTCAGATACACGCCAATCTCCAGCACGCACCGCCTTCCTTGCTGTACCCTATGACTTCTCCTTGGCCGTTCTCTACGTGGGGGATAGATGTGATTGGAAAGGTCACACCCGTAGGAGCCAACGGACATTGTTTCGTCTTAGTAGCCATCGACTATTTCACTAAATGGGTTGAGGCCGCCTCCTACAAAGTTTGAATGCCAGAAAGGTTGCAGAATTCATCAAGCACAACATCATCTGCCGATATGGGGTTCCGCAAGAGATGATATCCGATAATGGGTCCCACTTCGAGAAGGAAACCGATCGCCTCCTAACCGAATACAAAATCACAAGGCACAAGTCGTCTCCTTACAGGCCTCAAACAAACGGAGCAGTTGAAGCCGCGAACAAAACAATCGAGACTATCATCAGAAAAATGGCAGTCACTGGAAAAGACTGGCCCAACAAGTTACCATTCGCACTGTGGGGATACCGCACTTCAGTCCGAACAGCTACAGGAGAGACTCCCTACGCCCTCACATTCGGAATGGAGGCTGTCTTACCGATAGAATTGGAAATACCATCACTACGGGTTCTCCTAGAAAACCAAGTGAACGAAGTCGACTGGCTAGGAAGCAGATACGAAGAGTTGGCCCTGTTGGACGAAAGAAGGTTGAAAGCCGAACACACTCAAGCTTACCAAAGAAGAATGGCAAGAGCTTTCAACAAAAAGGTCAAGAAAAGGAACATCAGAGTAGGTGACCTGGTTCTCCGCGAGCACCGTCCTGGACCTTTCAACCCGCTAGGCAAGTGGGGACCAAGATGGATAGGACCCTACATGGTGAAGAAGATATTCTCTGGGGGAGCCCTTCAGCTGGTGGACTTAGACGGAGATCAACTACCGAAGCCGGTCAACATGGACAAGCTCAAGAAATACTTCGCGTGACTTGGCCTCCTAAGAGGAAATCGCTCGCTAGGTTGAAAATCCCGAAAAGGATGGCCTAGGCAAAAATTAGAGCTAGCACAAGAAAAGAAGCCCGCTAGATTGAAAACCCGAAGGGGCGGTCTAGGCAGAAGAAAGGGTGTGCATGAAAAAAAAAAAGGCCTTATCTCGCGCGAGATTACCCCTCGGCAGGAAGCCGTATTTTGTCCTTTTCTCAAAAATGAACTACGTTAGACCTGAGCCTCTTATTTAATTGCTGTAAAAGAGGAAGGTAGGCAGCCTCCGGGTTCGGTCTAATCAAATAAATAAATCTACTTTTGTCCTTTATTAATTGAACGCATTTTATTAATGACAAAAGGGAAATCCTAACCACAACGACTAATTCGCTAAGCTAACGACTTTGAAAAAAAAATACTAATAAAGCAAAAACAATTGATCTATCAAAGCAATCTCTTGGTGCTCCTAAAGATCTAGCCTTTCATTGACTTGGTAGGCCGGCGGACATGATCACCACCGTCTTCGCGATCCTCCTTGCGCTTTGAGCCCCTCAAAGCAGAGCATCCCTCGAGGCGATCAAAGACAGTTTCCGAAAGCCTCTTAAAGACACTGGGCCTATCTAAAGCTTGCGTCTTTCCAGGCATCCCTTTGCCTCGCCTCTCGTACCAATCCCCATCGAGAAAATCCTGAGTTGGATCAGTTCGTACATTAGCAGGATCAGACTGAGCCTCACTCCTCCGCAAAATACTGCTACACAAAAGAGTCTCCTAGCAGTAAAAGCCGCAGATCATCAATCTTCTCCGCACTAGGGTGACCGGTATGAAGGAACCAATCCAAATACTTATCAGATAAGAAGATGCTTGCATTAAAGGTCCGAAGGTTCGACCAGCGGTCCCGACTAGTTCCTTCACCCCATGCTTGAGCTAGCGCCTGCGCAAACTCTACACCAATATAAGACACATCACGAGAGGCCCCCTCGAACAGATAAGTATCCTGCTATTGACCAAGCTGACGGAGCACACGCTTGGGAAAATAAAAGGAGGAATCTCGCAAACCCAGAAGAATAACCCTGTCAAAACCCTTGGTATTGGCAACATACTTGTTCAACCTCCAATATGGTGGACACCAAAGAATGTCAGCAGTTTCGGTCTTCGCAACCAACTCAGCCCATTCATCCGCTGAAAGATCCTTGATCAATAACTTTCGCATATGATAGGTGAAAGGGGAATATTCCAATGGGGGACCTACCAACTTGAGATGCTCCCTAAGCCATATGGTCAACAGAAGAGGACTCCCTTGAGTCATGGCACCGGTCCTATGCAGCTCATCAAGACCATGCAGGGTCTCACCCAAGATTAGGGGAATAATGTTCCTAGAACGTTTTCTAGCCTGCAGAACAATTTCCACCAGTTGGGAGTCAACCAAGCCGTCCCTGCATGTAAACAGAACATCTCCGAAAAGTGAAAGAGCCAGAAAGTTCCGCTTATAGACATGAAAAGCGTCTTCATTTGAATCACCGCTGAAGCATCCCAGAAAAGAAGAGCAATCAACCCACTTGCGGTGAACCAACTCGTAGCAAGTATTAAGGGGGATCCCTAACAACTCATTTAAAGCCTCCGAGTGATTCCTATGGTACTTAGGAACAGCAATCTCGCCAGTCAAAGGCATATCCAAGATAATGGCAAATTCCTCCACAGTAGGCACCATTTCATTCAAAGAAAAATTGAAATGATGAATAGAGGGATCCCAAAATTGAGCAGCACCCTGCAAGAGATTCCAATCCGGTTGGAGGTTCTTCAAAGTGAAAAGAATTCTGAATTCAAATTCTGCAATAAACCTATTGCGAGACCGATTGCGAAACGACCTCACAAAATCCCTTGATGCTTGCTTGAAAGATTCGATCACATCATAAGACAGAGAAAAATCATCGACAATCATGGACGTTGGGGCAATCTCCTTGGAAGCCATGGATCGTAGGGTTGGAAAAGAAGCCAAGAGTTTAACCCTAACAGAATATCTCTCGAGTTTGAAAGGCTAGAATAAGATATCTGGCCGGACTACGGGGTGATTTATAGGGAAAACTGACAAAATCATGTTCGAAAAAGGAAGAGATCTCTGCCTGGGTAGCGTGTCTCGTGCGAGACACCTTATCTCGCGCGAGATATCCCTACGGCAAAATAGCAACAGCTTCGCTCAAACAAGATCTAGCCCCGACTTGACGAAGCAAGTCTCGAAAACCCGCGTGTACAGCTCATAACATGCAAGAAACACCAAGATCAAGCTCAAAATTGTGGCCTAACAGCCATTCCATTTCCGAAAACATGGAAAGTCGAGAAAGTTAATTAACTACTTAGACCTAGGATTAGGGGTTAAGAAAAAATAACCATTGTTTTTGTGCTACCTACTTGTTCCTAACAGGTACCAAAGAAAAAAAATTGTCTGGGCCCACACGGCCAATATATACAAATCACCAGAAATCAGATAAAGAGAAAGGGAGGGGATCACGCCATCAAGTCGCTCGAGCCGCCGGCACCTCCGCCATCTCCACCACGGGGGCTACCATCCCTCCTCGAACTCTTGGCTCCGCAAGTAGGGGTCACCACCGAGGCCACTGTCGAGGCCGCCAAAGAAGCCTCAGGAAATGCCTCTCGGACAGATCCGACACCAGGGCCATCAGTCCTGCCATCTTGGTCGCTCCACGGTTATAATCATCCGCAGACATGGTGACCTGACAACCAAAGAAAAAGAAGAGAGATGCTTAGATGAAGTCGGACATATACACTTATATGGACGAATACGAGATATGATATGAACAGAAACATACCGAAGAGACATCAGCCGGGAGGCGGTAACCCTCGAGAATCTGATCAGGAGACGGGATGTGCCCCATCATCGGCATGCTCCCCATCATATACGTGTAGCTCAGAGGACTGAAATCCGGGGAAAAAGGCAGAGAACCAGCATACTGGGAAGAAGTGCTAGGGGCTGAGGAACCTGAAGCAGAAGCAGAGGCGGAGCCACGAGCATGTGATCGCCTATCACCCACCAGGAGGGGACCCATCAATCGAGGCATGAACTCCGCATAAGAGGCCCCGGGGATCACACAAGCCATCGCCACATCACCCACCAGAAGACCTGCATAGTCATCATCCGGAATAGAGTGGGTGGGATACATCGCCCTCGGCGGATCCGCCGGCACGATGTATGGCAATCTACCCTGGCCATGCTGTGGGAAGACCCGCTTACCAAGATACATGGTATCTCCCTCCAAAGATGCCAGCATCCTCTGCATCCCAGTATCATCCCAAGAACGATGCACCTCCCGCGCCAACAAGGTCCAGGGATATAGGCCCAGCCTCTCATACTCGAAAGTATCCAGCATGGACCGCGCCTCCGCGACTGTCAGGGTCCACTCCTGGTCCTCCTCCTCCTCATCAACGCTCCGATTGGGGTGGCTCCACCTCCAGATATCCGGGAACAAAGGGGTCCGGCTCTCCAACTCAAACTTGTACAGTCCAAGGATAGTGTAGCCCCATATCTGCACAAAGAAAACAGAGCAAATTCAGTATGAAACACAGACAGAGCATACAGACAGAAAATAGAAACAAAGTCAAAGGGCATACCTCCCAGGCATAAGAATACCCTGACAGGGAATCCTTGGTATTCCTACACGCCTCATCCATGGCGTGGTAGCGGAAGGCCAGCCCCGCTGAGCCCCAATCATATCCACTCACCTCATCCAGATTCACCAACAAACGTAACAAAGAAAGACGAGCCATAGAAGAGTGGTTCGCGAAGATGGTCTCGGAAAGAATATACCAGAGGGTCCCCCTCACCAGTCGATCAGTGACTACATTCGGCTTCTCCGCATACTCCTCAATTTGAAGTCGGAGGGGTGTCAACTCAGCCGCAAACCCCTTAACATTGTTAGGGGAGAAACCGATCAGCTGCCTCCACGCAGCTGGACCCGCAGGCTTATAACCCAAAATCTTCAGCAGAGGATCGCCAATGAACTCTAACCCCGTGATGGCAAGAAAATCAGTCGGAGTCATGGTCACTTCCCCGAAGCGCAAGTGAATGATATGGGTAGTATCCCACCACCTTTCCCGAATAGCCTGGAGAACTTGGGGAGTCCGCCTTATTCCCCGGAGATTGTCAACAAAAGTCAGAAGACCCGTTTGGGCCACCCTATCCCGAACGCCATCAAGATCCTTGATCTTGTCCCATACCGCCCTAGCCATTTTTGGGCTCCCTCGGCAATTCTTCGTCGGCCTATACGACTGCAAAACAAAGGAAAAGCAAAAAGGGCAACATTAGAAATCATTCCATGTCAGAAAATCAATGGAATAGAAGAAAATTTTCATTAGGGCATTTCATCAAACACTTGGCGTGCGTAAAAGAAAAGCTTGCCCAAGGATGTCATTCATGATCCGAATCAGCCTCTCCTACAATCCATGATGTGTAGGAGGCTCATACGCACACAATGCAACAACAATCACCCAAAGAAATGCACAAGATCAACGCATGCAAGAAAGAACCTAGTTCTAAGCATAGACAAGAACAAAAGCCATTGATGGAATTTTGAATTCAAGAGAAAAGGGATTCAAACTCAATGCAATATGAGAAACAAGAGGTGAAGAAGAAGTTCTTACCAAGCCCTCCCGAACAGCGATGGAGATATGCGCGTGCCTATCGAAGGTGAGATCATCGCGAGGATAATCCTTCCCTAGAAAATAGCTCCCCAAAATTGGATTCCTTTGCTCTTGAGCCATTGATTATGGAGGGAGGAGGGATTGAGAATTGATTGGAAGGAAGAAACACCAAGCAAATCCACGAAAAATTGCAAGGAAAACGACCTTGGCTCGAGCTAGGGAGGGAATTTTGAAAAGGATGTTTTCAAAATAAGCAAGAGCTGCTGATTTATATGCCCCGACAGTACAAGTCTCGCGCGGTATACCTTATCTCGCCGCGAGATATACCTTCTGGACAGTTTCGAAATTGTCCTCGACAATAAGCGTCTACGCAACGTCAAAATTCAAAATTTTGACACATTTACCCTTGGAAATGATAAACTAGCAAGGAAACGTGGAAAAATCGGCACCAAAAGTCACGGAACGAGCCAAACGTGACATACGCACAATTGCTCGGTACGGCACCAGTCGCCCGAAAACCGAGTGGTCCAAAGATCAACTCAATCCACATGATTCAGAGCCCAGAAAGGTGAGTCATCAACAGAAAAGCCCGATCCAACGCCCAAAAAGGTGGATCGTCATCAGAAAAAGCCCGGTCCAACGCCTAAACAGGTGGATCGTCATCATAAAAGCTCGGTCCAACGCCCAAACAGGTGGATCGTCATCATAAAAGCTCGGTCCAATGCCCAAATAGGTGGATCGTCATCATAAAAGCTCGGTCCAACGCCCAAACAGGTGGATCGTCATCATAAAAGCTCGATCCAATGCCCAAACAGGTGGATCGTCATCAGGAAAAGCCCGGTCCAACGCCCAGACAGGTGGATCGTCAAACCAAAAGCCCGATTCAACGCCCAAACAGGCGAATCGTCATCCTCAACAACAAAGCCCGATTCAGAGCCCAGAAAGGTGAATCATCATAAAACCGACAGGACTCAGAGGACCGGAAAGGTAAGCCTTTGTTTTCTAACATATTTCCCGCAGGTTCGGAGCCCAGATAGGCGAATCTTCAAACAGACATGTATATTCAGAATTGGGTCTTGATTTGATTCCTCAGTATGAATTTATCTTTCAAAACAAAATCTCCTCGATTTTAAAATGATTTTCAAAATACCTAAAGCAGCCTTTTCATGTTTTGGAGTCGAACTACGTCATGGTCTGATTCTCCGATAGAGATACGTAGAAAGCCGTGCGGCCCGACCATCCCGATGTTCAGAATGATGTCTTTTCTATCGTTGACATGACTTCTTCCATAAGACTTGTCGCCGAGGGGCTCTGTAGACACCCCATTCTGAACACATAGGATCATACTTATACCACTCTAAGTCTCGCTTTGAGTCAAGAAGTAGAAATCCATCATTTCGTCATGTTTCGTTAAGTTTTGACTAACCACCGTTAGTTTGGGACTAAACTGCATACGAGATAACGAGGAAAGGACAAGACTGTCCACAGGAGCAATATCTCGCCGCGAGATGGCGTGTCTCGCGCGAGATATCCTCCCTCTGCAGCATGCAGAAGACAGTTTCCTCGTCGATTTCAACCTCTTTTCGGGATAAAACTTTATCCATCCGGCCAACCAATGGGATTTGGAGTCCAGAACCTTTTGATAGGGTTTTACCTCTCCACTTCTTCATATCCAACCCCTATAAATACTTGGTCACTTCCAAGGCTCGAGAGGTCCGGAATTCCACAATTCACACACATTTTGTTGGCTTCTTTCCCTGAAAGAATCCTACAAAATCACCCTAAAAATCACCTCAAAGTTTGTTTGTCAACCTTGTTGATAAACAAACATCAAGATCCAAGTCAAGGAACGAGGCGAAGCTCTGTCCATATCGAGAGTCGATTCTAAACTTGAGTCGAAACTCTGCCCAAATCACCTCACGCAAGGTAACCTCTAAATCCCTTTCTAATTGATTGTTAGAGTGGTATAAGTCCATAGAATCTAGGATCGGCCTAGAGCCTCTCCAAATCATGGAGACGGTCTCGAAGCAATCGATCCTACATTCCGTTTAACCCCATTAAATGAATCTTTATTTGTAATATTTAAAATCGTCTTTTCTCTTCTTTTGAAAACCTCTCTTTTCTTTAGCAAGACCGATCTCCGAATTGGGTGAAATGGATGCTCCTTGACCTACCCATTTCATAACCTAAGCCCCGAACCCAAATCTCTTTCAAAATGGTTTTTCTATGTTTCCAATCGAATAATATAGGTGGCGACTCAAACAAAAAGATAAAATTCTTTCTCACAACGCTACAGTAATACTCAGATCTAAAATCTATTCTATGAAGATTAAATCCTAGACTATAATCAGTGTATCTCAAATGAATAATCTATGTGATTAAACAAGTGGGGTGTTGATAAGTGACTATTATATAGTCATTTATCCTAAGTTTTCATATCTAATTCCTTAGTTTAATTATCATTTTTATCTCATTTTAGTCTATTTTAGTTCCTTTTTCATATATACTGGATTTTACGCTTTTTGGTATACATTATACATTTTAGACAGATTTTTGGAGTCTATTATAATCAAAAAGGATGCTTGGACATCTTGGTGCAAAGGCATAAAGGAGCAACAAGCAAATCAAACACACGAAACCAAAATCGAGCCAGAGCGGCCGTGCAGCCAGAAGAGGAGTGGCCGTGC
Source organism: Adenophora triphylla var. japonica (assembly GCA_022495995.1). Classification (NCBI taxonomy): domain Eukaryota; kingdom Viridiplantae; phylum Streptophyta; class Magnoliopsida; order Asterales; family Campanulaceae; genus Adenophora; species Adenophora triphylla. The sequence goes on from JAFEMH010000355.1 coordinate 314,269, forward strand.
ACTTAGGCCATGACAGGCCATTTTTGGCCCCAAAATGCAGAGTGGCCGTGCCTTGGAAGTTGCCTGGCGGTGTTACCCTCGGAGCGGCCGTGCAGCAAGAAGTGGAGCGATCGTGCAAGTTGTCCAAATTCAAATTCAAAACTGGAATACTGTGATACCACACGTATTCAGAATTTTACCCCAGAAGCAATTCGAATGCGCCTTTTTCCTTTCTCTCTAAAGGATAAGGTGAAGCAATGGTTAAATTTGGTCCCCCAAAATTCATTAACAACATGGGACCAAATTCAAGAAGCATTTCTTGGGCATTTTTTCCCACCAAGCAAAACAGCCCAAAGACGCACAAAGATCACTAACTTCTGCCAAACAGATAGTGAAACTTTGTATGATGCATGGGAGCGGTTCAAGGAACTTCTCATAATGTGCCCCCACCACGGGCTCGAAAAGTGGTTGATTGTTCACACCTTCTATAACGGTCTCATATTCAAGACAAGGGAGATCATTGATGCCACTGCAGGAGGAGCATTGATGAACAAAGGAGTCGATGAGGCATATGACCTTATCGAAAATATTGCATTGAACCATTTGAACCATTACCAATGGTCAAAAGAGAGGGAGCAACAATAAGGTACGCCCAGTAAATATAATGTTGATGCAGTTACTCTTCTCTCTTCTAAGGTTGACATGCTTTTGAAAAAAATTGAAAATCTTAACGTCAATCCCGTGGTAAATGTAAATGTTTTATGTGAACTATGTGGGTCTAACTCACATAGTATGGATAATTGCGAGTTGCTTGACATTAGTTCTAATGATCAAGTGAACTTTGTAAATTCTTTTGGACAGAAGGGGGGATGTATTCTAATACATACAATCCCGAATGGAGGAATCACCCCAACTTCTCCTATAAGAATAACAACATTCTAAACCCGCAACCATCTACACAACCTCAGGGATTTGCTCCTAAGAATTTCAATAACAATGCAAGTACCTTCCCCCCTAAATCAAAATTGGATCTTTTAATGGATTTTGTGGTTGAAAATAAAAATTCTCAAGAAAAGATCAATAATGAATTTAGGGAATGCTTTAAACTTTTAAATGCTAGGTTTGATAACTTAGAAGTGCATAATAAGATGCTAGAGAATCAACAAGCTCAACAGGCTATCCCAACGGGTAGGCCATAAGGGAGTCTTTCCGGTCAACCTCAAAGGCCAAATGAGCATGTGAACGTGGTAAAAACTAGGGAAGCGCGTGAAATGCTAAATGAATGCCCTAGAGATATTAATTATAGTCTAGTCCCACCAATGATTGAGACTAATTCGGGGACGGAACCCCCTAGGAAAGAAGACAAGGATTATGATGAACTTCTTGAGAACCTAGATACCATTAATGTCAACATAACATATTTCAAAAAACTTGAAGATATGCCTTTATCTGTTAAACCTTTAAAGAAATTAATTTTTGAAAAAGAAAGTCTAGGAGAATATGAAAATTTTGTGTTGGCGGAGGAAGTGAGTGCTGTCTTGCAAAATAAAAATCCTCCAAAATTAAAGGATCCGGGTACATTTACAATTCCTTGTTGTGTTGGCAGAATTAATATCGATAACATTGTGCTTGACTTAGGAGCTAGCGTAAGTTTGATGCCATTATCGGTAAGTGAGAGACTTGGTATAGGGGAACTCAAACCCACTACCATAACTCTCCAATTGGCAGACCGTTCCGTTCAACACCCCGTGGATATTATGGAAAACATGTCATGTCGAGTAGGGAATTTGATCATCCCTGTCGATTTTATGATCCTTGATATGGCGGAAGATCACCAAATTCCTGTCATTTTAGGAAGGCCATTTCTTGCCACTGTGGGGGCAATTATAGATGTGAAAAATGGCACCTTTTTCCTAAATGTGGGAAAAGAAAAATTCGAATTTAATATGAATAGATCAGTTCTCAAGGATCCCTATTTTGAGATCTACACCCCAAGTGATGAATATGAAATGGGTGAGGAATCGCAATCAAAGTAAGAAATAGAAAATGATCCCATAAATGATGAACCTTTGATTTGCAATAGTAATATTGATGCAATAGATATTTTTGCTTGTCCCGAAACTAACAATGCAGTGGAAAAATCAAAAAGAAGAAGAAGAAGGTCTCTTCGAATTTTGAAAGTGCAAAGACTATAGGTCACTTGTTCTACCAAAGAAGTCGGGATGGAAAAAATGTCTACCACAGAAAATATTGATTACTCCGGAAGGAATGCACTGGCAAATTGTCAATAACAAAAGGCCATCAAAATATCACACATCTCCTACTACCAGAAAGGGATCGAGCTAAAGACCTAAAACAAGCATCATCGGGATGGTAACCGATGGATTATTTGTTTTTGTTTTATTTTATTTTATAATATTTTACTTTATTTTATTTCATTTTTATCATTATTATTATCTTGTGCTAACTTGGTTTTATAGGTATACAAAAAATAAGAAATAATAATAATAATAATAATAAAATGATGAACAGTGGTTAGCATGGCCGTGCTCTATGACATGGAGCAGCCGTGCAGTTCATATCGAGTCAGGATGAGTCAACTCAGCAAGGGGGAGCGGCCGTGCATATCGCCTGGGAAGTTGCATCGTTCCAGTCAAAAGACGCGTCTCTCTCCCTCTCCTCCCTCATTCACTTCATCTTCTTCAATTCTCTCTCTATATCTCCGCCCCACCCACCTTAAATACCTCCTTCTCCACCATTTTAACCCACAAATTCATCCTCAATCCTCCACAAATCCATCAGCCAAACACCTCTCCACCATCAAAATCATTCCAAAACCCTCCTAAACCCCCCAATTCCGAAAAACCAAAAAAACCTTCACCCATTTCAAAAGTTGAAGAGATTTCCTTGGAATTGGAGAACTAGAAGGAAGCTTTTGGACATCTTGTGGCTGTCCGACAAGAATTTCAAGCCTTTCAACATCAGTTTCTCCGGGTAATCTACTTTCTTTTTACTCTAGCTGGGTTTTGTGCATTTTTCTTATAAATTTATCATGGAAGGAAGAAAGGGAAAGGGAAAAGCTACTGATAGGGTTTCAAAGAGGTCCCGAAAGGAATCATCTTCTACCCCTAATCTGAACCCAACACTCAATGATTTGGTTATTGAGTTTAGAGAGCCTTCTGAAGTGGCTAGGTTTACCACCCTTCATCAAAAAAGGATAAGACCTACCCAATTTCCAGATATTCCACCCTCAAAGCCTTAGATATTTATTCAAATGTAAGAAGATTTCATACCGAGTTTGGTTGTGGCGGTTTTCTCGAGTTGCATGAGAAAACTTATGAAAGAATTACATTGGAATTTTTGTGTACCATGAGGAAGGAGTTTTCGACAGAAATTTGTGGTGATACGGGAGAGCCATATCAGTTAATACACTTGCATTTTTGGCTTGGTGGTGTGGAGTTTCACCTCACTTCTTTCAACATCAACAGAATTTTGTGATGGCCAGCCTACACAAATTATGAAACCGATCTTCCCATCGAGTTTAGGGAGAATGTGTTTTGGGAACAAATTACCGGAATCTCGTCCTTCAAGTCAAGAACCGCAAAAGCCTCATCAATCATCCATCCCGTTCTTCGGCTTATGCATAGGTTCTATGCATGTACTGTTTTCGGGAGAGAAGACAAGGGTACGGTAAACAAGAAGGAGCTATTTTTGTTATGGTCTTTGGTAAGGGCTCATAGGAGGGTTAGTTTGAGCCATTTCTTGATTGAGTTGTTCAGTGATATTTTCTCCCCAACTTTCAATGGGGAGATTCATATTGGTGGTATTATAACCTTGTTTGCTAAGCATTTTCAGCGTGTGATGCCCGATGATGAGATTGCAGTTTCGGGTTCAACAAAGTTGGATATTCCAACCCTACGAATGATGAAAATGATCTCGGATAGAGGCAGTGGGGAGTACAATTGGTTAGTAGGGCCCGGGAAAACGTCCTACATTGTTTTGCTTAGCACCATCCTCCCCATTGCCCGAACTTATCAAGTTCAAACATGGACCTTTCCCAATTCTATGAACCAAGGGGAAGGCCAATCAAACCAAGAAGGAGGAGAAGAAGAAGAAAGAGAGCAGCACCACCCCGACCCAACCCAATTACCACTGGATTTCAATGACAGGTTTGATCGGATCGAGCGTCAAAATAACCAAATAATCACTCGGATCGACACTTTCAACCAAGAATTCCTTTAATTCCGGAATGACATCCAAGATCGTGTGAATACGATTCAAAGGCAAGTAAACACGATCTACAATTATGGGGTCAACAATTGGGACGATTTTCCACAACCACCATCATTTCCGTAAGTCTTTTTAAGTTTTTTTTTCTTTACCCTCCTAGGATTGGCATTGTTTCTTGAAACATTGAGGACAATGTTCATTTCAAGTGTGGGGGGTATATCTATCTTTCTTTATTTTATTTGCTTTCTAGTTTTAATTTACATGCTTTTTAGTTTAGATTTACATGCTTTCTAGTGTAATTTTTCTTTTTTTTTTGTTAACTTAGTTGCATTTTCATTTCTCTTTATGCATGTCTAGTATATAATAATAAAAAAAAGTCCCTATGATGATCCATATTATTATTCTTTATGCTTGCTATTTGTCCTAGGATAATGCCTTTAACTTTTCTTTCATATTTTCTATAAACTTAGAAATTAATAAGAAGAAAAATATAGGGATATTTTTAGGAAATAAGTTAAAAGCCTCATAAGTTAATATAGCAAAATATAGGGGTTTTGTCAAAGAAAAAGCATTTGATTAGATTAAATCTTTATTGATCATCTTTAAAACACTTGGTTGTTTTTATGAAAAATTTTGAAATCATTTCTTTAAATGTACAATTCAAATACTTTTGATATTTATTCCCTTATTAGAATCATTCACATTGTTTTTGCTTCTTTTGAATCACACCCCTTCATAAAAATCCCATCTTTCCATTTTCACAAATCGAATCAAGGTTAGGCAATTTTATCTTATTGCCTAAAAGAGTGACTTAGTCACCAAATCTTAAAAGCAAAAAGAAATCCATTACTTCCTAAGTAACTCGGGGCACGGCGTTCGCTGCGACGATGTTTCCTTGCCAAATGGAAGTAATATCCAAAGTATTCTTGATCTAAGTATTAGGAACATGGGGTTCACAGCCACAATGTCTCCTACTTTAAAGGATCGAAAATTACTAAGGTCTTTTGCAAAAATTTAACACGTGCAAAAATGAGATAAAATTGTTGAAGCCTTGATAAGATTTTTCCACTATCATCATCCATTTTTTTGCCCTTGTGATTCAAAAATACAATCCAATTCTATGAAAGCTTCTAGTTTGTGAATAAGTATTCATACTTTTATTTGTACATTTTAAGCAATGAAGTCATTTTCTCGAAATCACTCTAAAGAGTGAAGCTTTTATTTTTACCAAGATTATTGATCTAAGATTTATCCCTCTAGCATGCTTTACTTGATCAAATTATATATATGCTATATTAGGTTATTATCTTAAAAATTACTCCCTCCGTCCCACGTGAATGCAAACTTATTTCTATTTTGGTCAGTCCCACATGAATGCAAACTTCCCAAAATGGCAAAGAATATTCACTATTTCACCCACTCATTCTCTCTCCTACTTCACTTTTACACTCACAACATTCTCTCTCCTCACTATTCCTCCCACTCATTCTCTCTCCTATTTTTTTTTTTTTTGTAAACGAAAGGAGACGTAGCTCCCTAGATTTTATAAATAAAATAAAAGAACAAAGCACGGTGGGGGACAAAAAAACCTAACCACCGGAAAAGGAAAGAAATCTACAATGTGGGGCTTAAAGCCAACAATAAAAACAAGAAAGCTAAGGGGAGGGGTGCAAGTCCATATGGACCGCCCCAAAACAAGAGGAAGGGGGGAACTAAACCCTAAGCTATCAAAGGGGAAAGGGGAAAACCAAAACCCATCAAACAAAATTATCAGGAGGAGAAGCCGACCTTCCACGCCATTTTCTAGAAGAGACCATTGTAAAACCATCAGCATTTGTATTCTTTTTTGTGAGACGGAGTAAAAGGAGTATAGCCAGCCATATCAAAGAATATGGGGCCCTTGAAGCCGAAAAACGCTCTGAGAGACTGGTTCCACGGCCACGAAAGGTTGGGGAGGATGAGACTCCCGATATCTAGCAATGTTGCGCATTATAGCCTCCTCATCGTTCGGAGGAGCATTGACATTACCAAGAGCAACCATAGCCGAACCAACACCCATATGGGCATCCTTATCCGAGCCCACACCCATAAAATCCTCGGAAATATGGACATGCGCAGCTGCATTGTTTAGAGCAGCAACAACATTATTTTTTCCAGCAGTAATGTTTTCTTGAACAGCCACTACATTGCCAACTCCAAATGAGCCAACACCCTTCAGTCATCATGATCGGCCACTAATTTGGCCGAGCCATCACCCTTCGGAGTCCTCAAGGATTGCATTGTTCTCCTTAATTATTTGAGAGCCATCATTTCCCTTCACCACATCTTTAGAGACCTTCTGCAGAATTTTATTAACAACATTGGAAAGAGGCACACCTCTTCGAGCAATATATGGACCAGCCCCTTCCTTTAAATTATCACCATTAGGATCATTCACCGAAACCTTAGGATCTTCCTTTCCATCATCAGTCTTCAACACATCCTGACTATCATTCTTGGGCACATTATTGTTTATTGCTTTATTTGTTAGATCAATAACTTCGTTTGAGAATCTTTGCTACACCCAATGTGATCATCTTTTGCCTTACCATCATCTTTCTTTTTCCAGGTTACATGCGGCCGTTCGGTTCTCCTCCTTTAGATGACTTAAAAACCTTGGTATCAGCACCTTCCTTTCCATCATCAGTCTTCAACACATTGCTTTTCTTATACTCCGAGTTTATGCTTCTGCAATGGAAATCATCATGACCCAAAAGAGAGCAGTGATTACAGAAAAAAGGTAAATTATCGTATTCAACTGTTTGGAAAAACTTGGCATACAAATACCACAATCGATATGAATCTTATCGGGAAATCTCTTACGAAGATCCACTTGCACAAGAACTTTAGCAACACTTGGGCGCGACAATTAGTAGCTTTATCAATGGACATTGGTTTACCAAAAATTCTAGCCAAGGAGAAAAGGAAAACCTTGTTGAATAAATGCACCTAAGCCCTTAAGCTAACCCAAACAGGGACAATAGGGGAGTCCGTTTTAGGCAGCCAAGAAGGAGTCCAAACAGACGTACGCATTGGGAAACGATGTACATACCAAATCTCTTTAGTCCAAAGACGTTGGAAATCCTCCTCGTTGGACAGTTGAATCAGCATGTGGCGAGAGTCCATATGACCAAGTTTATAATCACCCTTCAACTGAAATTGAGCGAAAGCAATCCTTGCGGCTTCCATAGTAGGTCTACCATTAGTAAATTTTCCCACAAGGGTCCAAGCAAAGGGACGTGCGAAAGCCTCAATAGCTTCTTTAGAAAGTTTTAAAGAAGGGACACCCTTATGCGTAGCAGCAGGAAGGAGGGGAATATCTTGAATTGGTAGGGAACGTGGTTGAGAAACTAGAGAAGCGAATGATTTAATCGAGGTAGGGTTGGGCTGAGTAGGGTTGGGATGAATAGGCTGCGGATTAGGGTTTAAGTCATGCAAAGGCGGCGCAATATGGTTTCCATTAGGCGGATTAGGGTTAACGGAGTTGAATGTTTGCGGACCAGGAAATAATGAAGGCAGCGGGGGAAAATCCTCCGGAACAGCCATGGAGGCTGCCGGAAAAACCAGGCCTAGGAAACCCTAGGAGGGAGGCGATTCTCTCTCCTATTTAATTTTCATACTCACAACATTTAACTTTTTCTCTTTCTTACATCACTTTTCCTTAATTCCCACACCCAAAAAGTTAGTCCACATTCACGTGGGACGGAGGGAGTATTTCTTTAAAATATCCCCAAAATGCTTCTTTCTAATAATTTTTAAAGGTATATAAAATATGACTAGAAAAGGCAATATCAAAAAAGGCAATTAGGGCTTACTACTATATTTCTGAGGGATCATTCTTATTTTCTTTTCTTTTCTTTTCTCCCTCTCCATGTTTTCATCCTAAACTTGCTTGGGGACAAGCAAGAGCTTAGTATGGGGGAGTTTGATAAGTGACTATTATATAGTCATTTATCCTAAGTTTTCATATCTAATTCCTTAGTTTAATTATCATTTTTATCTCATTTTAGTCTATTTTAGTTCCTTTTTCATATATATTGGATTTTACGCTTTTTGATATACATTATACATTTTAGACAGATTTTTGGAGTCTATTATAATCAAAAAGGATGCTTGGACATCTTGGTGCAAAGGCATGGAGGAGCAACAAGCAAATCAAACACATAAAACCAAAATCCAGCCAGAGCGGTCGTTCAGCCAGAAGAGGAGCGGTCGTGCACTTAGGCCATGACAGGCCATTTTTGGCCCCAAAATGCAGAGTGGCCGTGCCTTGGAAGTTGCCTGGCCGTGTTACCCTTGGAGCGGCCGTGCAGCAAGACGTGAAGCGGTAGTGCAAGTTGTCCAAATTCAAATTCAAAACTGGCGCCAAGGGGGCACGGCTATGCAAAACCCTTGACACGGCCGTGCAAGTCGTGACTGCAGAATTAAAAGGCACCTTCTTGAAGAGTTTCCTTCCAACTATAAAAAGACCCATTGTAATTAGTCTTACATACCAAATTTTGATAGAATTTTCATCAGAAATTGTTAGAGATTAGATACAAGTACTATTACATTGATTTCCAAAAGATCTTTGAAGATTCAAGTCCATTTTTGTTCTTAGAGTTCCTTTAGAAAAGAAGCAATAAAAGTTGAAGTATTCTAGCCATTCATCTCTTATTTATCATAAGTCTTTCTTACTCTATCCTTTATATTATTGCTTATTTACTTTATATGGCTAGTGAGTAATCTCCCTTGTTCTTGGGGTTGGAAACTCAAAGCACTAAAGAATTTCTTTATATCAATCTCTAAATGACTTACATTTTGGAGATGTCCAACTTGTATGATTCAGTCGATCGAGAGAAGGACCTAGCGGAGAATCTCGATTGACGGAACCATATAAAGAAATTGGGTTCCATTGATCACGAAAGTAGTTCAACGGCCTAGGGATGTTCCTTTAATGGAAAGTATGTTGACTCTCGTTCTTAATGGATTCTTACTAATTATGGTCAGCTAGAGATAAGCTGGAATGCCCGTTTGTGACAGGGCGGGAGTACCATAAACGGAAATCTCAAATAGTTAGGATATAATTAGTGAAGAATACAACGCTACTGTCTTGACCGTAAGAAGTAGTGTAAGTCTAACGTACCATCCTTGATTTTTATGAAAACCTATATTTCCTAGGATAATGACTACTTGATGGACAATTTTATGTATATGATTTCCAATTCCGAGAATGCTTCGTTTATAATATTCAAAGTATTTTTCTGTGTATGCTTCAGTCTCTTTCCAAAACAAATCTTTATCTCCCCCAATCTATTTTATAATTTTAATAAAGACAAAAAATAATTCCAAAGTAAACCCTGTCTCTGTGGGATCGACCCGTACTTACACCCGCTATATTTCAATAGCGCGTGCGCTTTCGGATATTAAATAAACCGTTAGGTTTCGACTGAACAGGTGTGTGTGTGATAAACAAGATCAAGGCTCTTTGAATCTGTATGATGTAGAGCACAATGATTCTTGAGGTGTTACAGGCTTGATTTCTGGGCTGTGAAATATTTCTTGAAGGAAGAAGATGAAGATTCAAAGGGCTGAATATTTTCTGGGCAGAGCTTCAATCTTCTTATGAACTCACAGCAATTTCAATTTCACAAGCAATCTTCAAATGTTAAAGATTAGGGGTATTTGTACCCAAGTACCAAGAAAGTAGTCGTTATGATATAGCTATTGAAGTACTGTAGTGGTGCAATCTGATTGGTCCAAAAATCCAATTTTGTCCTTTAGTACAGCAGTTGCAGATAAAGCTGATCAGACCTCAGCTGCAAATAAGGTATGAAGGACATCTGTCACATTTTTAAGATCCTTGCAGATCATGTCTGACACTTAGTCACGTGACAAGATTTGGTGTTTGACTTTTGATATTACTGACGTGGAATCCAACAGTCATATGTGGTCTATCTTCTAGTCTTTAATCATTAGATGCGGTCTGTTTGTGCGATTTGGAAAGTGCGGTTTTACCAGATGAGGTTTCATAGTGCGGTCTACATATTAGAACAGCACTGCAGTTCGCTAGTGCGGTTTCACTACTGCGGTTTGCACTAGGTCTTCAAGATGCGGTTTCAAATAAATAATTCCACAGAGCAATTTGCTGGTGCGGTTTGCTTATGCGGTTTTGATGGCGCGGTCTGAAACCTTGACTGCAGTTTTGCAGGTTTACAAAACCTCTTGACTTGAAACCTCTAGTCCAATGAGTCTTGTGCCAACCTTCAAGCCTAAATAATTATAAAATGGACTTTTACTAAAAAATTGAAATCTAAGCTAAAGCTAGGAGGGTTAAAGTATGCATACCCAACAATCTCCCCCTATTTGATTGATGCCATTACCTACTATAACAAAAGCAAACATTGTACTTTGGTAAAAAACATGTCCATAAGAATTAGCATGGTAAGTCATGTCCCAAGTATTGGCACACACTAGCTTAAGTTATAAATTTCTATACTATTGAAAGATTGAAAAACATACAACTTGAAAGTATAGAAATGCATTCAGTGCACTTGAGAAATATGAGTTTAAGTTTAAAGTGCGGTTTAAACTGAATGTTTAAAATTCAATTCAAAAAATGATTTTAAGTTAGAAAATATTTGAATGAGGTTTTAAAACGATGCGGTTTCATTGTTCTACAAACAAGCACTTTGATATGAACAAGGTTTGAATTCAATCAGGGATGCATTTTTCATTAATACCTTTGAAGTTACATATTACAATGGTAGGAAAGCAAAATACAACATAGGCAAAAGAAGTTAGACCAATAAAAAATATAAGGAGAGTGCGGTCTAACAAGCAAAAATTCAGCAAAAAGGATATTACAAGGAGAGTGCGGTTCCATTGCTGAGGCGGTTGCTGGGGTGGTCCATCCACTTCATGCTCAGCAACCTGCGGTCCTTGAAAGATAGAATGCTCAGCTTGAAGGTTCCTTTTCATTCTTCTTACTTCATCTGAGGTCTGTTGTTGAGAGGTTTGGATGGTTTTGGCTTCTTCAATAAGCTCATCAACTTTAGATGCATTCTCATCCAAGTTGTTGTTAAGGCCTTTAATTTTGGTGAGGAATGATGAATCCAAAGAATTGAAGAAGGTGTGGATATGATCCTGGATGACTTCAGAATGGGCGGTTTGAGCTTTCTCCAGATTAGATTCAATTTTGCTTAAGCTCCCCTTCGAAGAATTATCCAGCTCACTAATTTTTATGCTGAACTTGGAGTTGAATCCCTCCTTGAGGTTTTCAAACCTATCGTTGACTTCATCATTCAAAGCATTGATTTTTGCTTTTAGGGAGTCTCCCAAAATATTTGTTTTGACATTCAGTTCTCCTTTGACTGAATCAATTTCTGACAGGAGATTTGATTCCAAGGATTCAAGAGCGGTTTTGAAGTCTTGGGCAGGCTATGGTCTGGAGTTGATGGAATTGAGGAGTTTAGATTGGAATGATTCAAGGGAGATTTTGGAAGATAGGTTGAAGGAGTTGGAAAATTGTTTAAGTACTTCTTTGAGCTGGGTTGTTGATACTTTATCTCCCATCAAAGCAAGTTTCAACAGCATTTTTGACTATGTTTGCTATTGCACTCTCCCCTTAATGGCATCAAGCTTGAGGAGAATGTCCTTCATGGATGATTTGTAGGCACCAAATTCCAGGGATTGAGTGGCTAGAAGATGGGATTGGGTGTCGACATGGTTTTCGAGGGAGCAGTTAGAGGCTTCTAGGGAGGCATTGGAAGCGGTTAGCTTAATTATGTGGCCTTGGTTTATAAGGAGTTGTCCTTGAATAAGGTTAAGGGTGGAAAGGATTTTTGAGTAATCAGTAGGAGGGGCGGTTGAGGTGGAAGGTATGGTTGAGAAAAGTGGATGCGATTGGAATTGGGTATTTTCAGGTGCGGTTTGGGGTTGAAAGGCAGTTTGGGTTCGAAAGGCGGTTTGGGGAGGGGATTTTATGGGTGAGTTTGATTGGGTAGTGTGGACAGAATGAGGAGGGGATCTTTGATGTTGAGGTGAGGTCGGAGGAGTTTTTGCAGGAGAAGGGGTGTGATGTATGGATAAAAGAGGGGGTAGAGTTTGAACGCGGTTTGATTTAGGAGGGGAAGTTTGGGCGCGGTTGGAATGAGGGGGTGAAGGAGTAGGATCTCAGAATATAGAAGTACAGATAGCCTGGCCCACTGATGGTTTTGTGGTCCATTCAGTAATGGCAGGGGGTAGAGGTGAGTCAAGATCTGAAGGGATTTAGTAGTCAGAATGGGAGGGTGAATGTGATGGAGAAGGAGAAGGAGATCCTTGATCAAAATATGATGGAGTTTCACCAGGAATGGGCATGTTGGTTTGGGCAACACGTTTGAGAAAACGTTTTGGCCCTTTGGTTGGAATTTTCTTTTTAGCCATCATTTTGAATCTTCTTTTCTTAGGATTCTCCCCCTAAGCAGTTGCAGCTCTTTGCGGTTGAGTAGGAGAAGGCGGTATGGGTGAAGGAGATTTATGAGGTGAAGAATGTTTGAGATTGGATTGGGGATTGAGGTTGGTTTTGAAAGGGTGATTGAGGTTGAGGAGGTGGACTGGGTGGCTGTTGTGGTTGAGATTGGGGAGGTGGAGGCAGTAGAGAGGTAGGCTGCGGTTCAGGTTGATGTTGCGGTTGGGGGGCAGGCTGCAGTTGGGGAGGAGTTGAGGTTGCCTCACCTTTAGCAGCTCTTCTCAGGTCAGCCTCTTTCTTCGGCTTATCCAGTTCAGCTCTGTAGAAATCTGTCAAATCATCATTGGTCAAGTTTGCAGTTGACAGTTTGGCTTTTCTAGCTCTTTAAATCAACTAGTACTGCACCCATGCGTTGCATGGTATAAGCAAAATTTTGTTATATTACCATATTTTGTTTAAATTATGTTATATAATTATAATATATTAATTATGAGTCCAAAATAATTTACACTGAAAATAATTTATAATAAAAAATTAAAACTAATGAAAGTATACACATGTTATAATTATTTAACCAACACAATGAATAATATAAATTTTGGAAGCTTTTTGTATACACATATTTTGTGATGTGAGGAACTTCAGTGATTATTTCAATAGGAATTGTTATTTTAAAATATTTTTCCTTAAATGATTTATTTTACTACTTTGTTATTTTACTATTCATTATATAATTGTAAAATTGAAAATTTTGAATAGCAAGCGTATTTATACATCTTTGCTAAAATAAATATTTTTAAAATATTCCTAAATCAAAAGTTTCATTTATTTTTTATTCTAAAAGGACAATTCATTTGAATTTGAAGTATTCACTTTGAAAAAGAAGATAAATATTCTTATTATTCACTTTTAAACATTTAATTTATGATAATTAAAAAATAGTGAAAGAAATTTAGTAAAACCGTTTAGAACAAAACTTTTTATAAAAAAGACAATTTTAAAACAAAAATTTCTTATATTGCAGTTTATTAATAGACAAAGTAGTAATGATTAAAACAAAATCATCTACTTAGCCAACATATTTAGTAGCCTTATTATGACAACAATTCTATCGACTTTTGGTTCTTTTTATAATTTGTATAATTTTGATATAATTAAATAAACAGAACTCAAAATTAACAACTATAGTTAAAACTAATGTAACAATTTATCCAATTTTTTAGTGAAATAAACTCCCCAAAAAAATAAATCTTAAATCAACACAAAATAATGGCTTATTCGTCAAAAAGTTCATGACACCGGAAAGTTAGCAAAGTTTTTATGTATTAATATTTTTATCCATATAATGTGGGGATCAATAAACCCTGTAAAATAGTAAATAAAATTATAAGAAATAAAATAAACATGGAATAATAAAATTTCATCTATATAAAGTGGGGGATCAACAAAAAAGTTCAGTTAGATTATACTTCCTCCATCATATTATAAAATTCACACTTACTATTTGCTCAGAAATTAAGAAAAAATGTTAGTGGATTGAGTGTTGTTAGTATGGAAAATGAGGTTGGAGAGAGAAAATGAGTTGTTGTTCTAAGTATGATATGCGAGTCCCATTAATATAAAAATAATAAAATATTTTCATTTTACAAAGTATATACTCCCTCCGTCCCACCCGACTTAGGACCAATTTCCATTTTTGGCGTCCCACTCGACTTATAACTACTCAAAATGGCAAGTTTATATTATTTTTATATTTAATGAGACTCACTTGTCATACTTATAACAATAATCTCCTTAATATGTCTGTTGTGGGTATTTTTCGACATGGCGACATCTTAAATTGATCCTGCATACCGAGACGTCATTACCCTGTAAGTATTGTTCTAATATTTACTTATTCAATATTACCTAATATTCTTATTCTTATTTTTCAGTAATTAAGAGAGGAATGCGGGATATTTTCCAGCACGTTCAACAGATCTTCAACAGCTCGGGCGACTTGGTCTCACGGATGTTGAAATGATAAACCAAAATTCCGAGATTGTAGGAACCGTATTGACTCTTTCATATCTACTTGTATTTAAGGGGAAATGGAGACGGAAAAAACACATCATTGCTCACACGCACACACTTGACACTCAAGCTCTTGTAATCCTCTCCATTATCTTCCAAAGTTGTATTTGTGATCATTATAGTGAAACTTTTAAGGTTGGAGACCTAACTCCCGGGGTTTTTTCCAAATAGGTTGTCACCTCCAAGGTTTTCCTCGTTAACAAATCGTGGTGTCATTATCTCTTTTTCATACTCTTGTTCCATATAGTCGAATTCCACAGTCCCCTCCTTATTGTCCAATCCACACACTAAACAAAGTTAAGATTCTACTCTATTGTTTTTTCTACCAAAACAATTTGGCGCCCACCGAGGTGCCTCGTGGTTTATCGGTTATTTGGATCATTTCCTGATCAAGTTCACTATGTCTGCACCCCCCAATGTGTCCTCCGCCGGCAAAGGTCCCGCCGTTGTTCCCACATCAGGAGGTAGAACCAGCTTGTTACCACCACCTCCTCAGACCGGGCCTCAACCAACTCAACCTACGAAGACTCCACAAAAGGGGGCAACCTCTTCCAATGCGTATGCCGACATCCGGAGTATCCCGACCAGGTTGAATCAAAGGTTGGACCAAGAAGACAACAATTCGAAGGTGTTGACCAATTCCATGATTAAGATGCAGAAAGACCAACAAACTTATCGCATCTCGGCTTGAGAACATATCACCACCGCGTGCAAGGGTTCTCAACTTTGACAACACCGTGAGGATCTACATTTCAGAGTGAATTCATTCCAATGGGCGAGTCCTCCTCAAACTCATCCGCCGACATCTTTAATGATGTCGACATCTCTGCCCGGGGACACCCCATCGACGCCATCTTCCGCAGATTCACCCCATTCATCCCATTCATTGACAACACTACTCGTCACGACTACTACGGACAACTCTGGTTTGCTAAATAATCTTTTCAATAATAATAATTTCAATCGTATTCCTATGGCCGACCCTTTTGCAGAAATCCACTAGCCAAACAGATGCAGATCTCGCAGAGCTAATAATGAACGTGCCGTGAGTAACTCCTCCAATTCAACCAAAGTTGACCCAAAATCGTTACAATCAATCCCGGTTTGTCCCAAAGAATTGCAAATGTCGACATCCCGAAGCGTTTCAAAGTGTACCATCTATGAAGTTGTACGACGGTACCACGGACCCAGAGGAGCATGTTGCACACTATCAAGAAAAGATGGACATAATCCATATTCCGCTTCAATTCCGGGAGGCTTGCTTATGCAGTGGGATTTGGATCCACCTTGTCCGGGCCAGCTCTCAAATGGCCGATTAGACAACCCCTAGGTTCAATTGGTTCATACGCCCACTCATCAACATGTTCTACAACCAATTCTCATGCAATACAATTTGAAAGGTTGACAAGTGATCTTTACAATGTGACCCAAAGAACCTAATGAAACTCTAAAGGATTACGTCCACCGATTCAATAAAGAGGTGCTGGAAATTCCCAATCTTGACATGTCGACAAACCACGTAAGCATTCAAAATGGGGTCAAGAAAGATTCACAAGATTATCGGGATTTGGTGATGACTCCTTGTAAGCGGCTAGAAGAAGTCGGGAGCGTGGCATTGAGATTCATCGATTGGAGGAAGATGAGGCTGCGAAGATCGAAGTCATCGTCCAAGATGTCGACATATGACCATCCCGACGTAAAGACCGAATCGTCCCATCGCAGAACAACCGTCCCAATCCTTATCCGAGAATTGACACTAGCAAAATTAATTCAATAGACGGTGAGGATGAAGATAATGATAATGTGCCTAACATTTCTGATTATTGTTTTTCTCGTTGACATTTCGTGTGTACTGTGCAATGGGCAACTGGGAGACAAAGCCGTATGGCCAAAGAAAACGGACAAGACCACAGGATGGCGTGACAAATCAAAATGGTGCGCTTACCAGCGAAGACTTTGGACACGTTATCAAGATTGCATCGCGTTAAGAAAGGAGATCGCTTATTTGCTCTCGAAAGGACATCTTAAGGAGTTGTTAGGATCCGTAAAGAAGAAGGCTGAAAATGCGTAAGCTCCTCATGAAGCCGAAAGACCGCTTTCTCCCCCAAAGATCAACAAAGGTGATCAACTTCATTAGTGGAGGCTCGTAAATATGTGGAACATCCTATTCTCGCCGCAAAACGACATGCTAAGGAGTCAAAAGAGGAGAAGCCGTAAAGACAGCCTCAGATGTCGACGCTCGCCAGATCCAATCGCCTTTGATGAAAGCGATCGAGAGAACTCCGCTAGAACCTCACCACGACGGTCTAGTTATTTCTCTGCAGATCGCCAACCGTACAATACGACGTATCCCGGTAGATGGGGGCAAATTGGCCAATCTTATTATGTTGGGTACCCTTAAGGAAATGAACATCCCGTAATCGAGAGATCGTCAAAAAGTCTTCAAGGCCGGTAGGCTTCATGGCGAAGTCAAAGAAACGGTGGGGGAGATCAAACTTCCAATATACTCAAAGGGCCTCAACACCATGGAGCGGTTCTGCGTAATTGATTGCGCAACATCTTACAATGTCATTCTTGGAAGACCCCGGATTCATGGGATGAAGGCCGTACCCTCCACTTACCATCGTTGTGTGAAATTCCCAACACCTTGGGGTGTCGCTAAGATTTACAAAGTGATCAACAAGTAGCCAAGGAGTGTTATAAAACTTCAATGAAGGCGTCGACATCTCCAAAACAAGCATAGCAATTACCGAGGAAAGTACGTGAAGTCCGGAAGCTAGGGAGGATGATGTGAAAGAAGTATTGCTAGACCCTTCCAACCCGGACATCAAAGTACTTATTGGCACCGACATCCCGTCGATATAGAAGAGGAGCTTGTGAACCTATTAAGAAGCAAAATAAAAGTTTCGCTTGGAAACATGATGACATGACAGCATCAGCAGAGATGTCATCACTCACAAACTTAACGTAGATCCTAGCTTTAAAAAAGTGCACCAGAAACGTAGGAAGTTTGCAGAAGCCAGAAATCAGATCATCAAGGAAGAGGTAGAGCGCTTACTCAAAGCCAACATGATACGGGAGGTCGATTATCCAAGATGGTTAGCAAACGTGGTTGTGGTAGAGAAGAGAAACGGGAAATGGCGAGTTTGTGTCGACTTCATCGACTTGAATAAAGCCTCGCCCAAAAGATCCTTTCCCTTTGCCGCACATAGATTCATTAGTTGATGCCACCTCCGACATGAACTCCTCACATTCATGGACGCGTCCTCAGGATTTCAACATATTCAGATGGAACCCTCTGACCAAGAGGACACTGCCTTCATAACACCCACAGGTATTTATTGTTATATTGCCATGCCTTTTGGACTAAAAAATGCAGGTGCAACGTATCAAAGACTCGTAAACAAAATGTTTAAAGATCAGATTGGGGACACAATGGAGGTATACATCGACGACATGGTAGTAAATTCCAAGAAGGCCGAGGATCACATAAGCAACCTCTCTCAAGCTTTTGACATCTTGGATTGTTTCAATATGAAACTTAATCCAAATTAAATGCAACTTCGGAATGAAGGCCGGCAAGTTTTTGGGTTATATGGTTACTAAAAGAGGCATTGAAGCCGCCCCAGAACAAATACGTGCTATTATCAATCTGTCATCACCTCAATCTGTCAAAGACGTCCAAAGATTGACAGGAAAAATTGCCGCACTCACCAGATTCATTTCAAAATCCTCAGATCGATGCAAACCTTTCTACGACATCTTATAAGAAAGAACAAAAAGTTCCAATGGGAGGAACAACATGAAGAAGCTTTTCGGGAACTCAAAACTTACCTGTCGACACCTCCTTTATTAGCCAAACCTCAGAAGGAAGAACATCTTTACATCTACCTAGCAAGTGTCCAAGGCGCTCGTAAGCGCAGCCTTGGTAACGTAACGAGATGGTAATCAGCAACCCATCTACTATATAAGTAAGACACTCTTAGATGCAGAGACCAGGTATTCTCATTTACAAAAATTAATTTTAGCTTTGATAACTGCTTCAATTAAATTAAGGCATTATTTTGAAACACATACTATAATTGTACGCACTAACTATCCTATTAAGAATGTTATGAGAAAACCAGAGATGTCAGGTCGAATGGCGAAATGGTCTGTACAATTAAGCACATACGACATCAAGTACGAGCCCAAAACTGCAATAAAATCCCAAGCCCTAGCTGATTTTGTAGCCGATTTCACCAACCCTGCAACAAGAGGTGGAATTGGAAGTACAACAACTTCAAGATGATGACATCCTAAAAATTTGGACTCTCTACACGGACGGTGCTTCCAACATGAGAGGTACAGGTCTTGGAGTTGTACTAAAATCGCCACAAGGGGACATAATACCACAATCTATCAGTTGCAGTTTCAAGGCTACCAACAATGAAGCAGAGTATGAGGCTCTAATTGCAGGTTTAACTGCAGCCCAGGACTTAGATATCAAGCATATCCGGGTGTTCATGGATTCCTTGCTAATTGTTAACCAATACAACGGGTCCTACGTCGCGAAAAATGCCAAGATGACGACGTATTTGGAAATTGTAAAAATTATTTCGGCCAAATTCAAAACATTTTCTTTGGAACAAATCCCACGAGAAGAAAATTCTCAAGCGTACGCTCCGGCAAACTTGGGTTCAGCCTTCAAAAGCATCTCACAAACCAAGATCCCAATTGTGCATATTGACATCCCAAAGAATTGACCATCTTGAGATGTTCGCCCTAAATGTCGATACATACCTTCCTCTCCCGCAAAGAACCTCTTGGACAACTCCTATTATCAAGTATCTCTTGGATGATACGATCCCAATGAGGAGAAGAATGCAAGAGCCTTCAGTGGTAAGAGTATCTAAATATTTACTTATTGATAATCTCTTGTTTAGAAAATCTGCCGCAGTCACTACTTAAGATGTCTAGAAGCGAGATAGAGCCCATCGTGTTCTCAAGGAGCTGCACGAAGGAGATTGTGGAAATCATACCGGGGGCAGAAGTTTACATACTAAAGCCCTTAGAATGGGCTATTTCTGGCCCACAATGAGAAAAGACGCCGTTGACTACGCAAAGAAATGTGATTCCTGTCAACGACATGGGGACATCCTGCACCAGCCAGCTGAACTGCTACATCCTATCCTCTCACCATGGCCTTTTATGGTTTGGGGAATGGACATAGTAGGAAAATTGCCCAGAGCACCAGGTGGAAGAGTATTTCTTTTGGCTATGACAGACTACTTCTCTAAATGGGTAGAAGCTGAGGCATATGTGCAAGTTCGTGACAAAGAAGTTATATCTTTTATCAAAAGAAACATATTCAGCCGATTTGGAATACCATCAGAGATAATTTGTGACAATGGCTCTCAATTCATTAGCAAGAGAACCCAAGATTTCTTGACATCTTGGGGTGTTAAGATGGTGACATCTTCGCCTGTTCACCCTCAAGCCAATGGACAGGCAGAGTCTAGCAACAAAATAATAATAAGCAACTTAAAAAAGAGACCGAACCAAAAGAAAGGACGATGGGCGTAAGAGTTACCAATGGTTCTATGGGCCGACAGACGACATCTAAGAATGCGACCGGTCAAACCCCCTACTCACTTGTATTTGGAACCGAATCCGTTATCCCAAAGAAGTCCTTGTACCTACGGCAAGATACGGCTTGCCGACATCCGAACATAATAAAGATATTTTGATACATGACCTAGATACCGTGGACAAACTAAGGGACATGGCCAAAGTTCGCATGGCAAGCATATCAACAAAGGGTAGCCCGATCATACAACAAAAACGTAAGGATTAGGAGGTTTCAAGTAGGAGACTTAGTCCTACGAAAGGCATTCCAAAATACCAAGGAACCCAACGTGAGCAAGCTCAGCCCCAAAATGGGAAGGACCCTACTTAATAGATGCACAAGCCGGAAAGGAGCATATCGACTTGCGACCTTGGATGGCCAAATGATACCGCGGAGTTGCAACGCCATTCATCTTAAAAGGTATTACGTATAAATAAAATTCCCCATGAACTCATCTTTCCAGGTATGGATCGTCTTTTAATTTGTTGCAACCTTTCTTTTTTTCCTATATACCTCTTTAATTCTTTACAAATTAAGATGTCACTAACGTACTTTGTGGAGAGACGTCAACCTTAGTTGGCGTCCATTTTAACATGTTCCTATCTTATGAGGTATTGACACATTTACATGGGGACATGTCGAAGGCGCGTAAAGAACAACGATTTCTCCTCCGTTAGAGACTGGCCATCTCTTCTCAAGTAAAGGTACACAATCCCTTCTAAGGTTTAAAGAGTTAATTACCTCTTTCTTAAGATGTTAGGTTACCACACCTTCGCCTGGAGCGCAAGTTATCTCTCTAATTGAGGTGTGGGGTGGGCCTATATGGGTAAACTCATATAGCTTACCCATTCCCACTCAGTTGGATGATTGATCTTACGTATTATTCTTATGGTTATGGCATGTACGTGTCATCTAAAGTATCTACGGTTTATGGCATATACGTGTCATCTTAAGTACCTATCGTTTTGACATACTATCATGTCACCTTATGAGCATAACAAAGGATCATCTAAGAAAAAAAATTCTATCCAAAATGTAACAAGCCTTGACACGCTTGAAAATCATTAAACCATAAAGTTATCATAAAAAGCATCCAAACTACTAAGTTTAAAGTGCAAAAGTGTTGGACCAACCCAACACATAAAGGAAATTGTCTTTGGTCCTTATGGACCCATTACATAACCAAACAAAAATTGTTTTAAGGGATTCCACCCCAGTAATATTATCAAAAGACCAAGAACAAAGTTGTTTTATTTTAGGTGGCTTCTGCCGCAGGTGTTGCATTTGGGGTCACTTCTCCAACTACTGGTGCATCCTTCACGATCGTTTCATACGGACTTGACGACACCTCGCCCTCGTCCGTCACCTCACCTGTCAACTTAAAAAAATAGGCACATTCCCTATTGATATCCCAAGTATCAGCCTTCCCTTCCTGATACTCCTTCATCATCTTTATCTTGCATTGAGAGACGCTTTTGCCGCAGCCCGCTTATGTGAATTCTTCACTTCTGCTATCTCTTTGTTGTGGTCATCCTCGCTTTTCGCCAAGCTACTCAGTAAATCCTTTGCCGTTTGCTCTTGCTCTGCCAGCAACTTAACTTGTTGCTCTAAGGTTTTCTCATGCTCTTTTATCTTATTCTCCAACAATGTCTTCTCTTTCTTGACCAAAGCAATGTCCGCCTTGGATTTCTTCTTCACCATCTCCGTCTCCTTTACCAGACCTTCCATAAGTCCTACCGCCTGTAAAATAATACATTCGATATCAAAAGATCTTATAAAACTTTAGAAACAGTACAAACCCATTTAATATTATCTTATCCCAATTGTGAAACTCATGCATTTCTTTTTAAAATCTCCCACGGACATTTCTTCAAAAGTGTCTTCAACTTCCACCACCTCTTGAATCGCTTTTCTCTTCCTCACCCTAGAGCCAATACCTATGCTCTCATCCAGAACAGGAATCTTCTTAGGGGCAGGTGGAGGTTTCTTTTCGATCTTAACAATAGGCGCAGAGAACATAGCCTCAATATCATCAAGGTCAAAGTCAGATCCCGAAACTACCAGTTTGGAGACTGCATGGACATATATATATTGGCAATTAAGAATAACGCATCAAATTGATAACAAGCTTAGCAAAGGTGAAGAGATACCATGCTTACCAAATGGACATAATTGCGGAAGTAGAGGCCTTTAGGTCTTCCGGGATAATCGACGATGCTTCCAACAAACCATTGGGAGATCTCTTATCCGAGGGAGCCCGAAAAATTCTTCGATCTTGCTTAGAGTGTCTTCAACAGTGGAAACAATTCTCCCCAATCAATATCTCGCATAAAAACAAGAACAATTACAATTCAGTTTGTCTCAAGAACAAGAAGTCACAAGAGTAAGAATTTAAGTACCTCCCTTGTTCCATTGGCTCGATATCTCATCCTTTTCTCCAATCGACGTCCTATCAACAAAGAAAAATCTATTCTTCCATCCCCTATCACTGGAAGATGTGGTGCTCATCAAGGGACTTCTACCTGACCTCTTTCTAAAAAGGTATCTTTTGGAACCAAAGAGTTGAAGATCGTAGGAATATGCAATTTCATGGAGCCCTAAGTTTAGTCCATTTTCTCGATTCACTTTAATGACAAAAGCAAAAACTCGCCAAGCCATCGGCATAAGTTGATCATAAGCGAGTTGGGTTTTTCGGAAGAACTCAGAAACCAACAGTGGAAAAGGGTAGCTAAACCCTAGAAGGAAGGGATATTCGAAAAAAACAGATCCATTTGAGGGAAATATGGTCAGACCTAAGTTTTATGGAAAAGGGATGAAAAATTGCACCATTTGGGAAGCAGCATTGCTGCTTTATAGACTCTATTTGGGAAAGATTGAACAAACAAGTTTCTTCGTCTAGTTTAGTAAGAAGATTTCCGCAAATGAAATCGTCAAGATTAATTTCTACGGGATCTTGTGGGGATGACACTTTCTTGGGTTTGGACGTAGACAACCTGGTCCTACCCATGGTTGACAAAGCAAAAAGAGAAAAATAAGCAAAGGAAGAAGGTGAGAGACGGAGAAGTTTTACCTTGGAGATGAACGACGCCGTGGGCCAACGGAGGTGAAAAGGAAGCTTTAAGAAGTTTAAATTATCCTCCCAAGCGGTTAATAAAAAGAAAAATGATTCTTTTTCAAAAGTAACTCTCCAGACCCTTCACCCCAACCGTCCATTTAATGCCACGTATTCCAAAACATCCCATCAGGCAGAGCGGACAGTTGGACCATTAATTCAAAAGAAAAACATTTTGCCTCTTCAGTTGCCAGCATAGTCAAATATTTTTGGGGACAAATTGTTGTGGGTATTTTTCGACATGGCGACATCTTAAATTGATCCTGCATACCGAGACGTCATTACCCTGTAAGTATTGTTCTAATATTTACTTATTCAATATTACCTAATATTCTTATTCTTATTTTTCAGTAATTAAGAGAGGAATGCGGGATATTCTCCAGCACGTTCAACAGATCTTCAACAGCTCGGGCGACATGGTCTCACGGAGGTTGAAATGATAAACCAAAATCCCGAGATTGTAGGAACCGTATTGACTCTTTCATATCTACTTGTATTTAAGGGGAAATGGAGACGGAAAAACACATCATTGCTCACACGCACACACTTGACACTCAAGCTCTTGTAATCCTCTCCATTATCTTCCAAAGTTGTATTTGTGATCATTATAGTGAAACTTTTAAGGTTGGAGACCTAACTCCCGGGGTTTTTTCCAAAGAGGTTGTCACCTCCAAGGTTTTCCTCGTTAACAAATCGTGGTGTCATTATCTCTTTTTCATACTCTTGTTCCATATAGTCGAATTCCACAGTCCCCTCCTTATTGTCCAATCCACACACTAAACAAAGTTAAGATTCTACTCTATTGTTTTTTCTACCAAAACAATGCCCCTCACCCATTCTCTCTCATATTTTACTTTTCATACTCACAATACATCTTCCACTCATTCTCTCCTCTTATTATATTAATATTTTTTAATTCCTGTGTCGAAAGAGAAAATCCTAAATCGGATTAGACGTAGGGAGTAGTTTGTAGTGGGATGCCATGTGAGAAAAGTGTGTAGTTTGTAATGAGACAGAAGGAGTATATTTTTTAAAATTAAATAAATTATGTCAAAAGTATCCATGTTTATTATTTTTTTATTTTTATTTATTTTGTGAAATACCCCATATTAATGTTAAAAATTAAAAAAAAAAACTGACGATAAGGATAAAGAATTGATAAGAATGATCTTATTAAATTGAATATAATCTCAATTCTTTTGCAAGATATTTTAGTTCTTTTATTTTCAAACATTTATTAGGACAACATTAAAAATACTCTCAACAATAGCTTCTAGAATTATCACTATTTTGGAGGAAAATTTTATTTTTTAAATGTTAAGCATACCAAAAGACACTATTCTCTTTTTATATATATATAGTTGTAGGGATTCTATCATCCTCTTCTTCTTCCTCATCCACAGCATTAGGCTCGTCAATGAGTATCTTCTTCTTACCCTTATTACTTGGACCAGCATCAGCAGCAGCACGCGGTTTGGGTGCTGGTGCGGTTCTGGCCTTCTTCTGGGGCGGTTCAGCAGCTGGCTTTCTTGACTTTCTGGCCTTCTTGACCGCTTTGCCAACCGCAGTATCAGCGGTTTTAGGGCTCATCTTTACATAAAATTCGCTGATGGGAATGGTATCAGTATCATAAAGGGCCTTGTACTCATCATCTCCATAAACAAAAAAAAAACAAAAGATTTTTAAAACGATGATGAGGGTCAAACTTTCATTTTACCCCTTTCTTTAACTGTTGTGTGTGTGTGTGTGTTCGTTCAAGCAGCGGAATAAAGCATCAAATAACATAAAACCCAAGGAGCCTAGGATCCGTTCTATACATGTAAATTGAATCATATGAGATAGATGTAACCAACCTTGAACACTTTCCGTTCTTGAGCTATCGAACGATTCAGTAATGTGATTTCAAATCACAAAATTCATTCTTCAAATTGCTTGAACTCTAGGCCTTAATCAATGAATGAGCGAAGACCCTCTTTCGGTATCCACACCTTTGAATGAATCCAATAACTTTTCTTGAAGATTGCTAGATCTCTAAACCTTGGAAGAATATTGAGAATATAGTGTTTTCTTTTGAGAATTTTGGCTAGGGTTAAAGGGTTGACAGACTGTTATATTTATACTACTTTAGTACAAAATATGTTTCCTAATCAAATTAGGAAACCAGCTCTGTAAACCGCCTTAGGACTTCTTGTGTCGCACGACCACACGGGGCACATGGCCTTGATGTGTTGCATGACCAGACAAGGTCACTGAGGAGTCCTCAATCATTCTTCCCTTGGTTTATCAAATTCATTCTAATTGTGTGTGACCCAATAAGACATAAGCGGACTCTAGCAAGCCATTATGCTACCCAAATAATATTACGTAAGTGTTCACGTTTCCAATGGTACACTTCCATTTCTCCCTTTGTCTCACGATGTTATATTGAACACAAAACATGGTCCATGTCAACTTGTACCTTGTTCAATGCTTTCTCGATCTTGAGTATAATGATAATCCAATCGCATTGGGGTATGGCCATACACTTTCATCATTATCACTCATCGAGGGGCCCAAGCAAAACATCTCTCTTCCGAGGGACAAATTCCATCTTGACTTATCATCCTTCCCATCATGAACCCGATTATGCCAAAGATAGCCTTTATAGATATCATGTTAAGATACCGTGTGACTAAATTCAAACATGACTTTCATCATATGTAAGGCCATGATAATCTCAGGTCTAGGGACTAAATGAAGTGACCATATGAGATTTAATTATGACATCTGACCATGACATAAATCTCATACGGGTCAAGTCCAGTCACTTGTTCTCTAACAAGTACCCATAAATTTAATGTACATCTCTATGCATATAATCATCATATGATTATCCATTAACATTTATACTAATTATTCACAAAATAATTAGGGACGGATATTATTATAAACAAATATGCAAAACATATAATAATCAAATGATAAACATTTCATATAATAATAAATAATGTCAACACATAAGTCTATCAACATAGGCCTAGGGCATAACACCAACAGTCTCCCACTTGCACTAGGCCCAATCTACCATGTATTGAATACCCATGGACCTAACATGACCATCATGCTTAGCTTGCGGGAGAGCCTTAGTTAATGGGTCCGCCACGTTGTCATCAGTGTCTACTCTGCATATCTTTACGTCTTCCCTTTCGCATATCTCACGGATAATGTGGAAACGCCGAAGTATGTGTTTGGATCTCTGGTGTGACCTTGGTTCCTTTGCTTGAGCAATGGCACCGTTATTGTCACAGTAAAGTTCAATAGGATCTCTGATGCTTGGAACGACTTCCAAATCACTAATGAACTTTTTGATCCAAACCGCTTCCTTAGCTGCATCGGATGCCGCTATTGTGAATGTGTGCCCAAATTTTGTTTGTTGGATTCACGCGAGTTTGAAGACATCCGGTTTAATTTGAAAAACAGAGTCGCCACGCCATTTTGATTACCTCAAAACTTTGAAAAAAAGGTTTTATGGGTTCGGAGGTTAAGTTACCCCTTGGGAAGAACGTTTGGCATTCACCCAAGGTGCCTTGCCGGAGCAAGTCTCCCATGATTTCATTAATCGTGCTTGCTTGCGTGCTTTCTTGTGTGCATGTGTTTGAAAATAAGGAGGGAATGTCCCAAGTCGTCTTCCGGACGTACAAACCATTTGTTGGTTGTCGCTCGAGATTTCTTGGATTTTATGTATTCGGGATTATGATCCCGCTCTCATCTTGGACTTGTGATCATTGCATTTTTAACCTCGGGACTTGCATGATCGAGAGAATGACTCTCTTTGTAGTCAAAGATGAGGTTCTTTAGAAAAGGAGGGTCCTTAGCCCATCAATCCTACACTTTAAGATGGTCGAGCTTGTATAGATGCTTCATACTCATCTTAAGTGATAATCGGAGATATAGGGTTCGAAGGTGTCCCTTTTCTAAAGAGATTATGAAACCTTTATGGAAGGAACGATGTAAAGATAGGATCTTTTACACCGGTCCGTTCCTAGGTTTCTAATGGGGGAATGGGGGAAATATATGTAAAAATGACACTTTAATGAAAAGATGACATTTTTGGGTTGCAAATGATGCACTTGATTCAAAGAAATGATCTTTATTGCAAATGATGCATAAAGATATGATTTTTATGCAAATGATGCATTTTTGAAGAAATTGGCATTCATTATGCAAATGATGCATAAAGATTGCATTTTGAAAAGCATATGATGCTAGTTGATAGGTCTAAAGTCGCACGCCTACAAATTAAATTACCAAGACAAGACTCGGCTACAAAAACTGCAGCTAGGACAAGTCCAGGGTCGATCCACTGAAGAACGGTTATTTGATTGCACAATTGTCACTTGACAAGATTGGGGGATTTGTTTGATTTTAATTAAATTCCTAAAACAGAAATTAAAAAGCTAAGTTGTAAAACAATTAAAGGCAAGCACTTCAGATTTGTTTCCGTCCCCGTTTATCAATTCAATATCATCGGCACAATTTCTTTTTCTTCCTTCCTATTCACTTGATCCGGAATATATTTCAATTCCTATTTCTTTCTTAGTAATGGTTATAAGCAGTGACACACTCACCTATTCCCCTAATCAATACTTAAACCTAACTGACACAGTCTAGATTCACAATATTGATTGATAAAGCTCTAAGAAATTAAGATCAAGAATTTCACTATTCTTTTGCAAATAGATCAAAACCTAGTTTTACCCCCTTTTTAATTTACCACGACACGTGCATAAATCTCAAAGATGCTACTTGTGAAAAACCCTAATCTGACACAGACTTAAGATTAAACTAGCATTAAATCAATTTCCGGGGAAAAGAAAGTGATCAAATCTCAAAACCCTAGAAAAGATTTATCAATTAACAATAAGTAAAACTATGAATAGGAATTCAGAAACAAAGAAATTAATACCTCAATCGAATTAACAAACGGTTCGAGATCCAAATCTGAAGCAAAGGTTTTAAGCTTCCATGAAAAACTGCTGAATGCTCTGAGGAATAATACTAATTGAAATAAAAACGTCCAACCCTTGTTAATTGTTAAAACCTAATATTTATACTTAACCATAAACCTAAACTAATAAGGAAAGGAAAACTAATTTAAAAAGGAAAATAACAAGACAATAATATAGAAATAATTCCCAAAAACGCGTAGATCTGTGCTGAAGCTGACGTCAGAACACGCGAGGAGCACGACTCGTGCAAGATACCACGACTCGTGCACTCCTCCACAACTCGTGCACAGATGCACCACTCGTGCACTTCCTCTTCACTCGTGCCACGCCTCGTGCAACTTTGGTCATCCTGTACAGATCAATTGCACGACTCGTGCATATAGCCACGAGTCGTGTCCTAGCTTGAGAACCCTTCTTTCCAGGAACTTGCCTCTTGACCCTTGAACCCTTGAAGTCCCTTCTTTGTTGCACTGACTTTGACTGAAGATGGACTTTCCAAATAACCTCTTGGCAATAACAGTGTTCCAACAATACCAAGATCATCAACTTACAAAAAAAATACTAACAATAATCTCCCTATTACATTGTTCCTCATTGATACATAATATAGCAATATTACTAAAATAAATACAAAATATAATCATATTGCTATAAAATGTCTAAGAAAATCGAGGAATTACCATATATAAAAGCCAACCTATCAAATTCCCCCACGCTTAGACCTTTTACTCGTCCCTGAGTAAATATCTAAATCCTCGGTAACTCCTCTAAACTTCCCAATCAGTGATGCCAACACAAATACTCGGAGCATGATCTCCGCTCCTTATCACTCCAACAAAAAGGTAATAATGGTACCAATGGCCTTAGTTTGATCCCCACTCCAATTATGCAAAAACGGGTCATCCAAACTAAGGCCCACACAATCAAAAAGCTAGGGGGAAAATAATGTCCTACCCTTCCCCCACGCTATCCTCACTCTACTACTACCTCAACCCAAGTCAATGTCCCAACAAAGACTCACCTCGCAAAATACGCCAACCCCCCTTATATCACCACAAGAGAAATACGAGGATTTTCTAACCTAACTCCTCTAGCCGAACCTCCTACTCCAAGAATAGTCAAACCTACCCTTCGCTCCAAACCACCCTTATATCTCCTCGCCGGTAAGTTCACAAGATAAAAATAAATCCTCTCCTTTTGCCTAAGTGCCCTTTCGGGTTTTCACTTAGCCCCTCCTTTTTTTTTATATATTTTTTTCTTCTTTTTTTTTTTTTTTTTTAAACACTGTACAACATAGATCAATCCCCTCCCCCACACTTCATTTTCACAATGCCCTCAGTGTGACAAAAACATCATAACAAAGAAAATAAAATGTGAGGAAGAAAGGAGAATACCATCAACGCCAGCAACTCCAAAAAGATCGAGAGGACTCGCCAAATCGAACTCCTCTCTCAGTGCATCTCTGTCCTCTCCGTGCTGCTCTGCCATCCATCATCTCGGTGTAATCAGCGGGGACCGGCTCATAAACCCTCGGCTCGGGCTGCTGCACATAAGCCTCCAACTGCTGCTGCCTCCTACTCATCCTCGAGATCTCATCCTCAACCGACTCCAGTCTGTCGGCTAACTCCTCTCTCTGCAAGTCTGCCCCTCTCATATGTTCCTCTATTCGCTCATATCGGGCCGTATGTGCCCGGTTCTGCTCATCTAAATATGCTCGCATCTCATGCCACTGACCAAATGATCCCTGCTGGCTTGAACTACTAGTCTCCTGTCTCCTGGGCTCCTGCCTCTCCACATGCTGCTCTTCCTCCGCATCATCCTCACTCTCGGGTGTCTCTCCCCTGTCAATAGCAAGCTGTCTCTTGGAGATATCAACCACCCCGGGCATATGCCAATCCCTAGGCTGATTCCCACTTGGGTAAACTGCATTACTATCACATCGCATTCTCAAACCATTACCATATGTCAACCACAACGCATCAACTGACCCATCCACCCTAGAAAAAGCACTGTCATACCTCAACAAATACTCGTGGTCATAAAATTTCGGACCACCAATCAAGCCTGTTGAATCCAACGGCTTCTTCACAAAATGTAGGACCAACAACGTAATCATCCCTCCCACAGGGATATTCCCGCTCGCCTGCCCCGAATAACTCTCACATCTCCTGAAGAAGTAATCAACCCAATCCGGGATTTTGTCAACAGACACAGCACACTGCATGAAGGCAATAGAAGTGGCATTTGTTTGGGCCGGCTCCCCATTGCCAAAGAAGGTCATAGATAAGGCCTTGTACAAGAATCTCCACGCCGGATGATAGAACTCCTTTGCCCTCACATAGGGTCTCTGCATATACTTTCCAGTCAACTCAAAATAGAAAAACTCCACCGACTTGTCCTTCTTTGGTTCATCCTCAGGACTCATCTCCACCCCAAACAATTCCCTTACGACGTCATACTTAATCACTCTGCGAACATCATTCAAATTAAAACTCACACATTGCTCATTCTCATCATCCACGTATCTCTCCATAGTAGATAGAAACTCTAGAGTATACCGCTTATAGGTTGCGGCACTTTTTCCTAAAAATCCTCCCAAGCCCGCATTCAACAACAATTCTATCACCAATTCATTAACCCCAAGCTTCTGCAATGTCGGGATGCTCAAAAATTTTGTAATTTGAATCTCCCGTCCCCTTTTACACAAGTTCCTCCATTTGTTTTTCTGTGTTTCATTCAAGGTCCTTAATCCCATAAAATCATCGGGTTGCTCTTCCGGCAAGAAAACAGACCGCTTTTGTTTCTTGGATGGAGGATTAGGGTCAACACCTTTTCCTTTTGTTCTCACCATGTTTAATCCACACAAACTCAAAACTCACACAATGCAAACACTCCCAGTGCAGTCACAGCCAGCAACAATACCAACACAAGCAATACTCAAAATCAAACAACCCACACAGACACTAATTCTCCAGTCAATACCAACCGATTCCACCACAGCTCCCCAAGAAATTAAAGGCTTCAACAATAAAATAATTGCGAAAATTACCTTAATATGCTTTCCCAAACCTCCGAAACACCACCTTGTTGCTCCAAATCACGGCTTCCACAGTTTACGTCAAAAACCACAACTTAGAAATTCTAGGGCTTCGGATTGCTTGTGCCAAAGAAGAAATTGAAGGTTGAGAGAGGTGTATGAGTGGTCGGAATTGCAAGCGGCAGTGGTGGTATGGTTCAATTCGGGTTTATGGGGGGTTAATTTACGGGCTTTAAGGGTAGATAGAGGAAGCGGTTTAATGGGAGAGCGAAATTGGTTAAGGGTGTGGAGGGCGGAATTTGTGTATGGTGGGGGTTTAGGGAAGAAGAGTGGTGTTTATGGAGAGAGGGGAGGAGAAGGAAGAAGACGAAGAAGGGGGCGGCGGCGGTTTTGGTGTGGTGGGGGCGTTAATGGAGGTAGAGAGAGAAATAGGGAAGGAAGAAGGAGTAATGAGTGAAGAAGGGTTTTGAAAAAAAAAACCCAAGTCAGCGTCCCTTTTATTTATTTATTTTTTTTTTTTTTTTTTATTTTTTTTTTAAGAAAATCAAAGCACGACTCGTGCTTTTAAGCCCGAGTCGTTCCCCACCTTCCAGTCGTGATACGAGGCGTGCAAAATTTATCACCCGTGCAGGTTCTTGCAACGAGTCGTGCATGTATACACGAGTCGTGCCCAGGCCTTTTTTCAACTTCTCTTCTTTTTTTTTTTTTTTAGCCTGGACACAGTATCTTTGCTCCACTCCACTGCTTTTCTGCACACCACCACAACACAAAACCCTTAGTAGCACCAATTCTAAACAAAATAAAAATATAAAATAACCAAAATAACAACGAAATGAAAATCCCGGGTTACCTCCCGGTAAGCCGCCCTTCTTTACCGTCTTTAGCTAGACCAAATGCCGGGTTTAATGCCCCCGGCTTAGCATATGGCTCAAACATAATTAGGATCGTAGAGATCAATCATCTCCACATCCTCCACAGTAACATCACTCCCATCAAAATAGGGCTTCAACCTTTGCCCATTAACCTTAAACTCTTGGTCTCCGGAAAGACTAGCGATCACGACCGCACCATGCGGGAATACCTCCCTCACCAAATAGGGACCGGTCCACCGGGACCTCAATTTACCGGGAAACAAGCGCAAGCGGGAGTCAAATAGGAGGACTTTTTGACCGACTTTAAATTCCCTCCTCAAGATCATTTTATCATGCCACGCTTTTGCTCGTTCCTTGTAGGACAGATTATTTTCATAGGCCTCTCTCCGGATCTCATCTAGTTCATTCAATTGTAATTTCCTCTCCTCACCGGACCCATCTAGGTTCATGTTGAACTTTTTAATTGCCCAAAAGGCTTTGTGCTCTAATTCCACGGGCAAATGACATGGCTTCCCAAACACTAATCGATATGGGGACATACCAATAGGTGTCTTGTAGGCCGTACGATAAGCCCATAGAGCATCCTCTAGCCTAAGACTCCAATCTTTCCTATTCGGATTTACGGTCTTTTCGAGGATCGATTTAATTTCCCTATTGGACACCTCGGCCTGGCCATTCGTTTGGGGGTGATAGGCAGTAGAAACCTTATGAGTGATATTATACTTTTTAACCAAGGCCTCCACCATCCTACTGCAAAAATGAGTCCCCTATCACTAATCGAGGCCTAGGCATCCCAATCTAGACACAACATTACTCTTGAGGAAACTCACTACCACTTTAGAATCATCGGTGCGTGTAGGGATCGCTTCGACCAGCTTGGAAACGTAGTCCTTGCAGCGAGATGTACACAAAACCAAAAGAAATAGGGAACGGACCCATAAAGTCGATTCCCCACACATCAAAAACTTCGCAATTAATTACGATGTTTTGTGGCATCTCACTGCGGCGTCCTATATTTCCAACACGTTGACACCGGTCACAAGACTTACAAAATGCAGTGACATCCATAAACAACTTTGGCCAAAAGAAGCCACTGTCTAACACTTTCCTAGCGGTGTTTTTGGCCCCAAAGTGACCACCGCATGCATACTCATGACAGAACTTTAGGATAGAGGCCACCTCGTTTTTCGGGACACATCTACGAATAACTTGGTCAGCGCAATGCTTCCACAAATTTGGTTCGTCCCACACATAATACTTAGCCTCACTGCGGATTTTGTCTCTTTTGGATTTAGAAAATCCTTGGGGGAATTTATTAGAGACCAAAAAGTTTACTAGATCTGCATACCAAGGAATTACCTCTTTAATCGCCCACAAAGCCTCATCAGGAAACTCGCCCCTAATAGGGGTTTGCTTATAAGGCTTGTCATCCTCTCTCACCAAACGACTCAAGTGATCGGCCACAACGTTTTCGGCTCCTTTCTTATCCTTGATTTCTATGTCAAATTCACTCAACAGAAGGATCCACCGAATGAGTCTCGGTTTCGCCTCTTTCTTAGACATCAAATACCTAAGGGCAGCATGATCGGTGTACACAATGATTTTGGTCCCAAGCAAATAGGACCTAAACTTCTCTAATGCAAAGACCACCGCTAACATCTCTTTTTCTGTAGTAGAGTAATTTCTTTGTGCCTCATTTAAAGTCATAGATGCATAATAAATCACATGAGAGGCACGATCCACTTTTTGACCCAAAACTGCCCCCACGGCATAATCACTCGCATCACACATGATCTCAAAAGGTAGAGACCAATTGGGGGCTTGAATAATAGGAGTAGATGTCAACCTACCCTTCAACTCATCAAAAGCGTTCTTGCATTTATCATCAAATTTAAAATCCACCTCTTTTTGCAACAAGGTGCATAGAGGTGATGCAATTTTTGAAAAATCTTTTATGAAGCGACGGTAGAATCCCGCATGACCAAGGAACGACCGCACTTCACGCACATTTGTAGGGTAAGGAAGTGTGGAAATAACGTCAATTTTTGCTTTATCCACTTCAATACCCTTTTTCGACACCACATGTCCTAACACAATGCCTTGCTCCACCATAAAGTGACATTTTTCAAAATTTAAAACCAAATTTGTTTCGACACATCGGTCAAGAACTAAAGCAAGGTGAGCAAGACATTGGTCGAACGAGTCTCCATGGACGGTGAAGTCATCCATAAACACCTCCATAAAATTCTCTACAAAATCGGAGAAGATGCTCATCATACACTTTGAAAAGTCGCAGGTGCATTGCATAAACCAAAGGGCATCCTCCGATAGGCAAAGGTACCGAAGGGGCAAGTGAAAGTGGTTTTCTCTTGGTCTTCCGGTGCAATTGGTATTTGAAAATACCCGGAATAACCATCAAGAAAACAATAGTATGCCCTTCCGGCAAGCCTTTCCAACATCGATCAATAAATGGGAGGGGGAAGTGATCTTTCCTAGTTACCTCATTCAAAACGAAGATCAATACAGACACGCCATCCCGTTTGCTCCCGGGTTGGCACCAACTCGCCCTTGTGGTTGATGACGACAGTGATTCCACCCCGCTTGGCTACACATTGAGTAGGACTCACCCACTCACTATCCGAAATAGCATATATGATCCCCATCTGCAGCAACTTCAACACTTCCTTCTTCACCACCTCCATCATAGGTGGGTTCAACCTCCTCTGCGGTTGCCTTACCGGCTTAGCACCCTCTTCTAGTAAAATCCGGTGAGTACATAAAGAAGGACTTATGCCCTTGATGTCGGCAATAGTCCACCCAATCGCTTCTTTCCGCTCCCGGATCACATCAACTAATTTCTTCTCTTGCTCCTCCGTCAAAACACTAGAGATCACCACAGGAAGTGTCTTCCCTTCACCCAAGAAAGCATATTTCAAATTCTCGGGAAGGGGCTTTAATTCAAGAACAGGTGCCTTCTCAACAGATGGCAATGGCTTCTCCGGTGGCACCTCCAACTGTAGATGACCATACCCCGATGGTGAGACATAAATAGCATCCTCAGAAAGGCTCATAACCGCCTCCTTCATCTCATCGGAAATGTCAAACTCTAACCCGGCATACTCCAAAGCATTCTCTAACACAGACTTCATGTCATCATCTCCTCCGCACACATCAAATACCTCTTGAGCTATGGGCTCCATTACATCAATGAAGTTCACCGAGTGCACATCCTTAGGGTACTTCATGGCATCAAAGATATTGAACTCCATTTGTTGCCCATCAAACTCCATAGTCAATGACCCATTCGTGACATCCAACTTGGTACGAGCAGTCGACATGAAAGGCCTCCCTAACAGAATGGGAGCCTTAGGGTCCGTATCCATCTCCAAGACATAAAAATCCGCAGGAAAAATGAGCTTCCCAACCCGAACTAGAACATCCTCAATCAACCTCTTAGGGTACGCATTTGATACGTCAGCAAGCTGTATAATCACCCGAGTGTCCTGTCAAGGTCCCAACTTTAGGTTATCAAACAACGCATAGGGCATGACGTTGATTGACGCCCCCAAGTCAAGCATAGCCATATGCTCCGAATTATCTCGAAGAGACACCGGAATCACGAACATACCGGATCACTACACTTTTTCGGCATCCTCTTCGATAGGCTGAGACACATGCTCACTGATTTTTACCTTTTTCTGACTCCGCTCCTTCTGATTCCTCTTCATCGTGCATAACTCTTTCAAGAACTTAGCATACCTTGGAACCGACTGCAGGAGATCAAGAAATGGAATGTTTACCTCAAGCCTTTTGAATGTGTCAAAGATAGCCTTATCAGGCTCAGGCTTCTGTCCTCCCTTAATGCATACGGAAACGGGGGGACTGGCTCATACACAGGAAATACTGGTGCAGTACTCTTCTCCTTTTCAGGAGTCTTTACCTCGGGTGTAACTCTCTCAACCACTAGCTCGGGCTCCTCTTCGACAACCACTTCCTCTAGCTTCTTCCCACTGCGCAAAGTCATTGCACTAACATTAGACTTCGGATTCGGTTCCGTTCTAGATGGTAACTTCCCCGAATTCTGAGCCTCCAATCTGCCCACAGCATCTGCAATCTGCCCCATCTGTCTCTCAAGACCGCTGATACTCGTATCGGTCCTCTGCGTCTTGTGAAAACCGTTGGATAAGGTGGTCATACTCGAGCCGGCGTACGGAACATATCTTACGTAGGCGCCCTGCTCTCTGTCCAACGGTGGTCTGCGATTAAAGCTGGTTGCCACGATCTTGGCGACCTGCTTGAAATCCTGGCGATTGTTGAGCAGTACATGCGAAACCTTGTTGCCCCTGTGGTGGACCATATCTAAGGTTTGGATGAACATTATTTGCAGCATTGTAATTGAACTGCGGTGGCCTCTGACCCTGCTGATTGAACCCTATAGCATTGACATCTACCACCTCCTCAGTCTGAAGAGTAGGACAAGAATCAGTCGGGTGGGTCACATCATTACATATACCACATGCCCGAGGTTGTTGACCCAAAACCAAAGTCTTCAACAGACTTTTAACATCTTCCAACTCAGTCTTCAACTCACTCGTTGCATCACTCGATCCTGCAGCACTGACTTGTCTAACGCTAGACCTCCTCCCATGAGTCCTTGTGCTCTTGGCTAATTCCTCTATCAACTGCTCTGCATCCCTGGTAGTTTTGTTCAAAATGCTACCTCCACAAGCAGAATCTATCCACCGTTTGTCCTGCACAGTCAATCCTCCATAGAAGTATACAATAAGCTGCTCATCATCAAAACCATGATACGGACAACTTCTGCAGAGCTTGTAGAACCGGTTGTGATAGTCATATAGTGATTCATCGGACCGCTGCTCCATGTTGCTGATATCCCGCTTCATGACATTAATCTGATCAGGAGGGAAGAACTCATCAAGGAACACCTCCTTCAACTGCTGCCAAGTTGTAATGCTATTCGGTGGCAAGTGGTAGTACCATGCATTCGCGTTATCCTTAAGAGTAAAGGAAAACGCCCTCAACAATAAGCGCTCGAGGCAATGTAGCCGGCTTCATGCTCTTGCAAATCTGCACAACCGGGAAATATGTTGATTCGGGTTCTCCCCTGGTATACCATGGAAATGGGGCAACTGGTTCAACAACCCCGGCTTCAACTCAAAAGTGACCCCAGCCGGCAAATCCGGAAATAGCACTGCTTGCGGTTGCTCATTCCAGTTAGGAGCAATCCTTTGCCTCAATGTCCGAGGTGGGGGATTGTTATTGCCTCTTCCGTTACCCCCATTGTTCACAACCTCCGGACCATCATCGTTCCCACCGTTATTATTATTCATCTCGTCCCGCTGTAAATTTCTCCTGCACCTAAAATATCTTTCAATTTCTGGAACAAAAGAACTAATAGATTGATTAGCAGAACGGGTATGGACCATAAAAGGTTCCACACCACAAGACAACAATAATAATAATGTGCAATTAACAGAAAACAAGAAAAAGAAAAAGAAATAGATTAAGAAAAGAATAAGAGTGCAAACAAATAAAACCGTTCCCCGGCAACGGCGCCAAAATTTGATAGGTCTAAAGTCGCACGCCTACAAATTAAATTACCAAGACAAGACTCGGCTACAAAAACTGCAGCTAGGACAAGTCCAGGGTCGATCCACTGAAGAACGGTTATTTGATTGCACAATTGTCACTTGACAAGATTGGGGGATTTGTTTGATTTTAATTAAATTCCTAAAACAGAAATTAAAAAGCTAAGTTGTAAAACAATTAAAGGCAAGCACTTCAGATTTGTTTCCGTCCCCGTTTATCAATTCAATATCATCGGCACAATTTCTTTTTCTTCCTTCCTATTCACTTGATCCGGAATATATTTCAATTCCTATTTCTTTCTTAGTAATGGTTATAAGCAGTGACACACTCACCTATTCCCCTAATCAATACCTAAACCTAACTGACACAGTCTAGATTCACAATATTAATTGATAAAGCTCTAAGAAATTAAGATCAAAATTTCACTATTCTTTTGCAAATAGATCAAAACCTAGTTTTACCCCTTTTTAATTTACCACGACACGTGCATAAATCTCAAAGATGCTACTTGTGAAAAACCCTAATCTGACACAGACTTAAGATTAAACTAGCATTAAATCAATTTCCGGGGAAAAGAAAGTGATCAAATCTCAAAACCCTAGAAAAGATTTATCAATTAACAATAAGTAAAACTATGAATAGGAATTCAGAAACAAAGAAATTAATACCTCAATCGAATTAACAAACGGTTCGAGATCCAAATCTGAAGCAAAGGTTTTAAGCTTCCATGAAAAACTGCTGAATGCTCTGAGGAATAATACTAATTGAAATAAAAACGTCCAACCCTTCTTAATTGTTAAAACCTAATATTTATACTTAACCATAAACCTAAACTAATAAGGAAAGGAAAACTAATTTAAAAAGGAAAATAACAAGACAATAATATAGAAATAATTCCCAAAAATGCGTAGATCTGTGCTGAAGCTAACGTCAGAACACGCGAGGAGCACGACTCGTGCAAGATACCACGACTCGTGCACTCCTCCACGACTCGTGCACAGATGCACCACTCTTGCACTTCCTCTTCACTCGTGCCACGCCTCGTGCAACTTTGGTCATCCTGTACAGATCAATTGCACGACTCGTGCATACAGCCACGAGTCGTGTCCTAGCTTGAGAACCCTTCTTTCCAGGAACTTGCCTCTTGACCCTTGAACCCTTGAAGTCCCTTCTTTGTTGCACTGACTTTGACTGAAGATGGACTTTCCAAATAACCTCTTGGCAATAACAGTGTTCCAACAATACCAAGATCATCAACTTACAAAAAAAAAATACTAACAATAATCTCCCTATTACATTGTTCCTCATTTATACATAATATAGCAATATTACTAAAATAAATACAAAATATAATCATATTGCTATAAAATGTCTAAGAAAATCGAGGAATTACCATATATAAAAGCCAACCTATCACTAGTTTATGGTAAAGACATGGTCTTTAAAGAAAATGATGCTTGGAAAAAGGATTTTGGATGCAAAGGATGCATTTTGAATGAAAAGATTTGATTTTTATATGCAAAGGATGCATAAAGATGACATTTTTATTTGAAAATGGGGGTTTTAGGTGCAAAGGATGCACCTTTATGGGAAAAGACTACACTTTTATGACAAATGATGTCTAATGCATGCAAAAAGGGGAAGGGGGAATATGAAGATATGATCTTTAATCTACCAAGTCCCAAGCAATATAAAGACAATGCAATGAGCAATTTATAAAGCAATTAGGATGCGAGGTTAGGGCGTGCGAGGTTACCAATGGCTTCCTTCTTCTTTGGGCGGAGCTAGGAGGAGAGGTTGATCTTGGATCTTCAAGGAGGAGGGAGGGAGCTTCTTGGCCTTCTTCTTCACCTTCTTGAACTTCCAGCAGTATTCTTCACGTATTAGGAGTGTTTGTGGGTGATTTGTTGTGTCAATTGTGTCTTGGAATGGGTAGAGGAGGGCTCTATTTATAGGCAGTCTGGATAAGGCTAATGAAGCCGTGCGGCTAAGGACAGCGAGCTAATGCAGCCGTGCGGCATTATCCACAATGACTCAGCATTCTAGAACCATGCAAGGTGGCAAATTCTAGAACCTTTCCTCCTAATTAAGAAAAACGTGTTTCTTAATTAGGAAGGATCCCCTTCAGCCCTAAATTAATTAAAAATAGTTCCGGAATGTTTCCGGAACACTAGGAAGGTTCTGGGAATTACCTAAAACTTACCGAAATTGCCGAAAAATTTAACCGGAAGGCATGAGCCAGATTTGGGTACTTACAGAAGCCCCTCGGCAACGTCACTTGCAAGGCGAGTGGGGTTATCGATAGAAAAGGATCCGATCTGGCGAATGCCGAGACGGATTGGGTGACCAAGGTGGTCGAGTGGCTGAACCTCTTATGAAAGGCTACCTACGTATCCCGGAGGAATCAAGCCAGACCGTAGTTCGGAATAGATCCGCTGGGGAATGGAGAAGAGAAACTGGTCTCTTGCTGGGGAAATAGAAGAGAAAATGACCTAGGAGGTCAAGCAATTGATCATACTGGGGATATGCTAGAAGTGACCGAGGTGGTCGGATAACAAAGTCTCTTATGAGAGACTACTTCATCACTGAGGAGTGACGGAGGAAAAGGGTGACCAAAGTGGTCGGATGGCTGGACCTTTTATAAAAGGCTACCTATGTATCCCGGAGGAATCAAGCCTTGATCGTAGTTCGAGCATCACTAGATAGTTAGGAACGATGTCTAGGATCCTCGAGGGTTGACAATTAATGGAGGCTGTCACCTGAGAAAACTGGAGCTTACGTCACTATCGAGAAGATAGAGGTAGCTAGAGCTGGATGACGTTATTTCTTTATGACGGAAATAACGAAGACTAGAGCTTACGGCGCTATCTCTTTTTGACAGAGATAGAGGTAGCTAAAGCTAGAAGAACTTAAGTATACTTCACTATTCGTGATAGAGGTATCTTAAGTTGAGAGGAACTTGAGCATACGTCACTATTCGGAATAGAGGTAGCTTAAGTTAAGAGAACTTAGCATACGTCACTATTCGGGATAGAGGTAGCTTAAGTTAAGAGAACTTAGCATACATCATTATTCGGGATAGAGGTAAGCTAAGTTTAGAGTTTTGACAATTCGGAGGTTGTCACCTAGCATTATCCCGTTATAACAGAATTAACGGAGGCGACTGGGAAGAAAGCTTAATTGCTTAAGAGATAAGGGATATCTTCTGAAAAAGATGTTATCTTGGTTAAAAGATAACGGAAATTGCATGCCCAAGTGG
Organism: Adenophora triphylla var. japonica; assembly: GCA_022495995.1. Taxonomy (NCBI): domain Eukaryota; kingdom Viridiplantae; phylum Streptophyta; class Magnoliopsida; order Asterales; family Campanulaceae; genus Adenophora; species Adenophora triphylla. Next base: position 355,507 of record JAFEMH010000355.1, read on the forward strand.
AAGGTCCAAAGGTGGATTGTAATTTTCTGCTCAGAGCGAATGAGGCCGCCCGGCATGAGATGGAGAAAAAGGAGCCGTACGGCTAGAGACCTGTTTTTTCCAGATTATTTAAAATCAGATTTGAACGGGCCATTGGCATTGTGTTGCCGCCCAAGAACGCAGAGAGAGAGAGAGAAGAGAGGAAGAGAATTTCGAAATTCTTTCAATCCCCTTTGCTTCCCTTTGATTTGAGATGGATCCGGAGGGCAATCCCATACCGAGGCAAGCAAGAAGAAACATCTCGGCGGCCGCTCGGAGGAGGAGAAAGGAGCTCGTGCGAACGGAAAGAAAGTATGACTTTCTTACGCCTCCGTCGGAGCTTTACCCGGGGAGAAGAGAGCACAAATCGACGAACCCGCGTCCGGTTGGGGTAAGCGTTCTTATTTGGCTCAATTCCGTCGATTTTGATTGAATTTTCATTGATTTAGGGCTTGACCCGAATTTAGAAATTTTCTAGGATTTTCCTAGGCTTTTTGAATGATTTTGAGACATTGATGAATAACCTATGAGGCTAAGAATATGCAATGTGCAATTTGTTTGACAAAAATAATGGGAATGACCCACTTTTTTCTCGCAAATAAAGTAAGAATGAAAAAATTGTCTAAAGTGAGACGGAGTTCTTGCATGTGCTAGAACTAGGTCAAAATTTTGAGAAAACATGATTTTGGAAGATGAAAAGGATTCATGCATGCCATTTTTGAAAGAATAATGCTTATGTGCAAAGAATTGTGAAAATTGTGATTTTGTGCTTTAGGAAAGCAATGGGACTTGACATGACAAGTTTCAAGTGATGAAAAATGCTTTTTTGATGCAAATGATGCTAGAAAAACTTTTGTGAATGCTTTTCTTTTGAAAAACATGTGCACTTTTTGAATATATGCATGCTTTTGAAAATGATGAATGATTGACACATTTCTTTTTGTTTGTGCTTGTCTACAGGAGAACAAGTCTAGAGGACCATCAGAGATTGCAGTCAAGCTTTGGCAGAGGATGCCGGATTTCGAGAAGAATGGGGTGAACCCCAAGGGTTTGGTGAGGGCTACCGGCCTGGATTCGTTCGTCGAGGCTATCGGCAGGGGTGTTCACATCACCTCGAAGAGCAAGGGCTTGATCCAGGCCCTTTCGAGTTCCGTGGGACAAGACACATAGCTTTCACCTGAGCCGGGAGAGCTTACAAGACTCCCGCCGATTTCACAGCCTATTACCGGCCTACGCTCACCGGGAGGCCCGTGACTTGGAGAGACCACATTACAGCTGAGGAGTTCCAGGCTTTGGTTGGGTTTGAGCTGATTCCCAAGGGGCTGGGTATGGAAACGCGGAATGTCGAGGTGGCAGTCCAGACTTGCATGCAGAACTTTGCTGCTAACGATGTGACTGCCCAGCAGCTGGCTAGAGCATTCGTATGGTTGATGCTATCAGTCACTATTTTTGCTAATTCTGGGACACTGGCCATGACTTGCCTCCTCGACTCTCTAGAGGATGTAGATGGGATGGGGACGGTCTCTTGGGGAGAGGCCGGATTGGCGGAGTTGTTTTTCTCCTTGGACATGTACAGTCGGAACAAAGCTGCTTCCATGGACTGCGTCTCATTTGCCCTTGAGGTAGTCTCCTTTCTTTTCTCTTTTCTCTTTCCTGTCTTGAGACTTTTATGAGAGAGAGAATGACCTTTTTGATGTTTTGAACATGCATGCCTGGTTTTGTGAGGTGATCGGGTTCTTCCCTTGGAACCAGTAGAGTGATATCACCATCTTCCCTGCTATGGTTCGCTGGAGGGGAGATGCGAGGGATAAATTCACGGGGAAGACCCGGATCACTTTCGACTACAAAATGGTGAGGCCGGTCATCAACAGGGATGGGCACGACGGAGTAGACTTCTACCCTTGGGGCAGGTATCCGGAGATCTTGCTAGGAGATGCCATCGAGGCGACTAGGCAGAGGAGATGGCTCACTGGGCTGACTTGTGATGTCATTTACTTGGGGGATCGTTTCTCGAGGCAGCATGGCCATGTCCCTCCATTGGATGCCATTACTCCCCACGATCCTCCAGCATGGATGCTACAGCCCAGGGATTGGCCAGCAGATGAGATTGAGAGATACCAGGGAGGTATGGCTGCAGAGGAGTATTTCGACATGGACACCCCCTACGCTGTGTTTGTGGAGCGCCTGAGGATGCCACAGAAGCTAGTGAAGCTGGCAGTCACTCAGGGATATGGGGAGGATGAGCCTACTGACCCGCCGATCCCTCCTGCGCATCTGTCCTACGTGGTCCATGGAGTACCGAGGAGGATGAGGATACCTGTCCCGACGCTAGGGAGCCCCAAGACACCTTGCCGCCCGACAAAGACTGTAAGTATACTTTTAGGGTCTTTCCCTTTTCACTTTCGCATTTTTCTCGCTTTTTGCAATTTTCTCGAGATTTTTTGAGATTTTTCTCTTCTTTTTTTCTCGTGTTCCGGCTCGCACCTATGACGTATTGGTCAGCGAGAATAGGGGCTAGAAGGACATGTGCCGGTCCCTTCGAGGAAGCCGGCTCGCGCTTCAAAGGCGCCGGATGCACAGGAGCCTGGGCGCAAGAGACGGCATGTCGGGGCATTGCGTCTACCTCATCGGCCTCGGAGTACTCTTCCAGTGCCATGCCTCGGGGGCGGGGGCCCAACGCTGACATTCTGGAGCAGCTGGCTGAGTATGGGCACGATAATGTCCATTTGTCTAACGTGAGTGACCAGGAGGACCTGATGAGGGAGGATAGCATCTATGAGCTGAGTAGTGATGAGGAGGAAGAAGAATCGGAGGCCTAGGAGGTCTCTAGAGTAGATTTGGAACAAAAACAAACAATGAACAATTTTTATGCACATTTTGTTTATTTTTTTGCTTTATTTTGGCGCCGATGGGGCGAAGACATTGTACTTATGTTTTATTTGCTTTTCTAATTTATGCTTTTTAAATTTGCATATTATCTGAGCCTCGGGGCAATTTTTTTTGCTTGGAATCGGGGCTGAAACTGGGCCAAAATGATTTATAATGGTATATAAAGGCTTGAATGGCTTCTGGACATATTTTTGTACAGGTTTTGGTTGAAAAAGTGGGGTGAAAACTCCCTTGGGCAGCAACTTTGGTTGCTGCAGAATTTTTTCTGCAGAGGGCTAATGTAGCCGTGCGGATAGGTCCTGAGGGTAAATAGGGCCGTGCGGCTCACAGTTCTGTCTGAACTGGTTATTTTCTGAATAAAAGCAAGGCTTGGCCATTTCATTTCATTTTCAACTTAGACTTGTCCCAATTGTTCCCAGAGCACATTTTGGACCTAAAAGCACCACCTTTGATCATTTTGCGATGGAGAAGCCCGTCAGATTGCAAAGGGGGAAACAAGACTGTTTTCTGTCCGATCTTCAATCTTGGGTGAGACACAACTTCCAATCTCATAGGGGACTGCTTGATTCTTCCTCAAGATCAAGTCTTTATGGCATTTGAGGGAACTCCCGCCCGATTGGGACCTTTTGAGAGCCGCAGCAAAGTTCTGGGACGTCCGGAGACATGTTTATTGTTTTTCTTATAACGAGATTGTCCCGACGCATGAAGACTTCCGAGCCTTGATTGGGGGTCCCGAGATTGAGGCTATATCTATTCCGCTGGTCGGAGACGTGCCGGTGGCGGCAAAGCTTGCATCTTTTCTGCAGATTCCTTTGGGGGAGGCTGAGAGGATGATGGTAGCCCCGGATAGGATTGACCTTCGATATCCCGAGCAGGTTTGGGTCTCCGGATATGGCTGCGACCACGGTGGCTATGGACGCATTCATCCTTTGCGTATTCTCTGCTCTGTTCACTGCTGAGTCCGTGGGGATCTGTCATAGTGGCCTCTTGGACATGGTTAGAGACTGCAAGGATGGGAAGGATATTGTCATGCTGGTTTTGGGAGAGATATTTCATGGGATTGACAGATGGCTCGGGAGACCATTTCATGAGATCCGGAGTCCACCGTATTGACCTTATGGCCGCAGGAGAGGCTCGGGGCTTTGCCGTGGGCTTTGCCGACTCGGTGCCCTTGGGTGATTTCTCGGAGAGGTGCACCGAGGCAACAGACCGCAGTAGCCGAGCCGACGATGGCTAGGCTATTCACTTCGGACATCCGTTGGTGGATACCTCATTGGAGGTTGCGCATCAGGAGGATATTTCAGAGTCCTATGCCGTGAGGGTTCCGTGATTCTCGCCGGTCATCCTTCTACATACCCCGCTTAGTATCCAGCAGTTTGGGGCTTTACAGAGCCATTGAGTGATTGGGAGGACATCCGGACCATGGAGGTGGTGTCATTGGACATGAGGGATCCAACCAGCCTTCTCTTTCTTCTCGAGGGCTTGGACATATGCCGCTTTCCCACCTGTGGCTATCTTCAGAGCAGAAGAGCACCATCTTGACCACCGTCTACTTGGACTGTACGAGAGGGAGATGGGAGCGACTCAGGTCATCTTGGAGGAGAGACGTCGAGCTTTATTGGGGCCGACCGTGACTCGAGCAGACTCGAGGAGACCGAGGCTAAGGCGAGTCGCCATAACCAGTCAGGTGACTTGGTCAGAGATATGGAGGCTCGGTACAAGAGGTTGTCCGAGGTCGCTCCTTTGACTGAGGCTCAGAGGGAGGAGGTGCGGACTCGTGCTCGGATAGAGAGAGCACTTATTGACACAGGTTTAGTGGAGGCTCCAGTAAGGATACCGGAGGTCGGGATGAGGGATACCGACATCATAGATAAAAAGAGGAAGAAGAATCGACGGGGCCGAGGAAAAGGGAAAAAGACCAAAGAAGACTCAGCGAATGACGACTGACAGATCTTTTCTTAGGATTCCCTTATTGCCATTTTGCAAACACATTAGTTTATTTAGGCATTTTATTGTATTTTAGATCTTTGTAGCAGGTTAGCGAAGTCAAGAGGTAGACCGTGCTTGAACTCATCAAGAAGTTTTTAACTTGTAATGAACAAGAAATATTATCTTAGAAATTAGTCAAGACACATTTCATGGAAATTCAAATGTCTTATTTATTTGGACCCATTTTATGAAAACTGAAATACCCTTTAGGACGCACTTCATGGAAGCTTGATTGTCCTTTTTATTGTTTAGGACGCATTTCATGGAAACTTAATCGTCCTTTTTATTGTTTAGACCGAACCATATATGGCTGCCTACGTTCCCCTTTTACAAGAAAGGCTAAGGGGCTCAGGTCTTCGTAGTTCATTCTGGTGAACTAAAAAAAAATTTATGTGCAGCCCTGTTTTTTGCCTAGACCGCCCTTTTTAAGGTTTTCAGCCTAGCTGGGCATTACTCTTTTTGCACCTCTTTTTTTATTTTTATTTTTATTTATATATATATATATATATATATATATATATATATATATATATATATATATTTTAGACATAGTATCTTTTGAGCTTATCACCGTTGACTGGGTGGACAAAGGGATTGCCGTCCAGGTCTGCAAGCTTCATGGCTCCTCCCGATAGTATCTTCTGCACCACATAAGGGCCAATCCAAACGGGTTCCCATTTTCCCAGGGGGTTGTCTCTGGTAGGGGGCTTCACTTTCAACACTAAGTCACCCTCTTTGATGTCTCTGGCCTTGACCTTTTTATCAAACGCTCTGGCCATTCGCCTCTAGTAGGCTCGGGTGTGTTCCATGGCTTTTAGCCTTCTCTCGTCAAGCAGGGCTAACTCATCATGCCGGCTGCGCAACCATTCTACTTCATTGACACTGTTTTCCAGGAGGACCCTTAATGACGGGATTTCCAACTCCACTGGTAACAGTGCTTCCATCCCGTAGGTTAGGGCAAAAGGAGTTTCTCCTGTAGCTGTTCTGACAGACGTTCTATAGCCCCAGAGTGCCAAGTGCAGCTTTTCGGGCCAATCACGACCACGGGTGGCCATCTTCCGGATGATCCGTTCGAGCGTCTTATTAACAGCTTCCACGGCTCCGTTAGTCTGAGGTCTGTATGAAGACGACTTGTGGCGAGTGATTCTGAATTCTGACAGCAACCTATCGCAGTCCCCTTCAAAGTGCGGCCCATTATCGGAAATGATCTCGTTGGGCACCCCATATCTGCACATTATGTTTTCTTTGATGAATTGGGCCACTTTTTTGGAAGTGAGGACCTTGTAAGACTTGGCCTCTACCCACTTGGTGAAGTAGTCGATGGCTACTAGCACAAATTCATGCCCATTGCTTCCTGCCGGGGCTATTTTCCCTATCACGTCAATACCCCAAGTTGCAAACGGCCAAGGAGTCGTCATGCAAGATGTGTCATGAGGCGGGAGATGGTTGAGGTTGGCAAACCGCCGGCACGTGTTGCATGCTCGGACGTGCCGGACACGGTATGTTTCCATGAAAATCCAAGTAGTAACCCATTCTCGAGGATCACTTGCATCGTGGCTCGGCATTCATATGAGGACCGCAGGGGACCATTGTGGACTTCAGTCATCAATTCTTTGGCCCTTTCTTGAGTGACGCACAAGAGGAGTGGTCCTTGGTATCGCTTCTTGTACGGGTTGCCTCCTAGAATGACATAATGGGAGGCTAACCTTTTCGAGCTTGCAAGCTCTTGGCTCGACTCCTTCTTTCGGTCTACCTTCTTCGTCTCGAAAGCCGACTCTCCATCTTTGAGGAACCGGTAAATTTGATTGTACCAGTGGTTCCTTTATAGGCTCGGGTCCCAAGTATACTTCACAACGAAGGTGGGGCTTCTCTTCTACCCACTCGGAAGGGTTTTATGGCTTTTCCTTCGGGGATCTCTACCAATGAGGCTAGAGTAGCTAGGGCATCTGCGAATCTGTTCTTTTCCCTTGGCAAGTAGTGGAAGGTCACTTCTCCGAACCGTCCGCCAACTCCTCCATATGGGCATGATACCGCCGCAGTTAGGGTCCACAGCCTTCCACTTGTTGGAAACCCGATTGATGATCGTACGAGTCTCCGTAAACTTCTAGCTCCTTGACATTCCTTTCTAAGGCAGCCTTCCAAACCAAAGAATGCAGGCTTCATACTCGGCAACATTGTTCGTGGCGTGGAAGTTCAACTTGAGGGCTATGGGTGTATGCTCATCCTTCGGATCGACCAAGAGCATCCCGATACCGTTTCCTCTTTTGTTAGCGGCTCCGTCAAAGAACAACCGCCATCGGTTTTAGGTTCGACCGCAAAGATCCCTTCATATGGGAATTGGGGTTCAGCCCTCTCGTCTTCATTACCGGGGAAGTTTTCCAGGTGGTCTGACAACGCTTGACCCTTGATAGCCTTTCTGGTCACGTAGTTGATGTCGTACTCTGCTCAGAAGAAGGACCACTTTGCTAGACGCATCGAAAGGGAAGGTTTATCAAAGATGTACTTGATGGGGTCCATTTTTGAGACCAAATTCACAGGTGGGCTTGCATATAATGCTTCAACTTGCCGACTACCTGCACTCGCCCCGCAGGTCTTTTCACATGCCGAGTAATTGAGCTCACTTCCCGCAGCCTTCCGCCGACAAAGTAAATGGCGTTTTCTACCCGAGAGTCTTTCTTTTCCCGAGCAAGCATAGCCCCAACCGCCGTATCGGTGACAAGTGAGATAGAGCAAGAGGTTTCTGTCTATGTGGGGGCATAGCACCGGAGGGTGTACCAAGTATGCCTTGATCTCGGTCAAAAGCATCCTGGCATTCTACGGTCCATTCGTGTCTACGTTCTTCTTCATGAGCTTGAAGATGGGCTCGCACATAGTGGTCAACCGGTTGACGAAATGGCTAATGTACCGCAGCTTTTCCCATAAAGCTCTTGACTTCGTCCGGGGTCCAAGGTGGCCTCATATCCATAATGGCTTTGATCTTTTGGGGGTCAACTTCGATACCTCGCTCCGTGACCATATATCCAAGCACTTTTCCCCTTGTCACTCCGAAGGTGCATTTAGCAGGGTTTAGTCTCATGGAATGTTGTCTCGCCTCTCAAAGAACTTCCGCAGTCAACAAAGTGCTGCCCGTCCTCGGCTTTGGAGTGGATTATCATGTCGTCTACGTAGACCTCGATCTCCTTGTGGATCATGTCATGAAAAAGCGCGGCCGCTGCCCTTTGGTAAGTAGCCCCGGCGTTCTTAAGCCCAAATGGCATCACTGTATAACAGTAAGTTCCCCACGGCGTGGTGAAGGCCGTCTTTTCTTGGTCTTCCTCGGCCATCTTGATCCGGGTTGTATCCTCGCAAAGCCGTCAACGAAGGATTTGACTTCGTAGTTGGCGTGGAGTCCACCAGATGTCTATGTTTGGCAAAGGGTAATCGTCCTTGGGGCCGGCCTTGTTCGTATCTCGAAAATCCACACAGCAGCCGCACCTTCCCATTGGCCTTGGTGACGGTCACAATATTGGACAACCATGTCGGATATTCGATGACTCTGATGAATCCTACCCGCATAGCTTCTCAATTTCTTCTTTGACCTGTAGAGACCATTCTCGGCTTGATCTTCCTCGCTCATTTACCGGTTTAGCATCCGGTGCTAGAGGGATTCTGTGCTCTACTATCGAACCGTCTAGCCCCGGCATATCCCCGTATGACCATGCAAACACGTCGACGTATTCCCCGAGCGCATCGATCAGCCGTCCCGTTCAACCCCTGGAAGAAGTTTCCGATCTGTGTCTCTTTAGGTTCCTCGACAAGCACCCAAGTTCACACTTGTCAAAACCTCCTCGGCACTTGGGCCCGGTTTTCCTCTTTTCTGAAACCCGCTTAAAGATTTCTTTAATGTATTGTTCATTTAGTGTGTTTGCATCTTGTTCAAATGATTCATTATTAATCGTTGTTGAGTTTTGAGTTAATTTATCATTTGTTAAGTTGGCAATAAGAGGATACTCGAAAGATCTGTCATTTCATTCAAAATAAGGGGAAATATGACATCGATTACATTTTGATAGTCCTCAGGCGTGAGGCCTTCGGATGACTCGTAGGACTGGAATTCAAAGATTCCCGACTCAACCGAACGTACGCAACCGACTCTGGACCCTACACTACTTATTGACTCGAGGGTGGCTTGACAAGGATTGGACCGGGATCTCACTCCTTCTTGCCGTTGCCCCGGGGAGTAGCAAGCCTTGTCGGCGTTCTCATCCCGTGGATCATAATTGCCTTTGTTGACACCATTTCCATGGGGAATACCCGACTGTTCGCGGAATCTCCTTTCGAACTTAACTTTATCTCGTCGCACCTCGGGGCGAGGGACCAGCTTGTGCTTTCGGCATCCGAGATACGCCTTTCTTCATCCCAAAAGTCTTCTGGCCGGTTCACTCTTCTTTCCACCTTTTCCCAAACAGGGGGCTGGGACTGATCCTCGGGAGTGGTAAGATCCATTACAAATACATTATGCTCATCATGGGTAATGAAGGGTTCTGAAGAAACTTTCATTAACATGGCTTGTTTCACTTCAAACTCGTAGTCTTCATAAGTGAGCCTTTCTTCCGTGATCTTGACCATGGTTACTGGTTCGATATCGTAGAAAAGAGGCCGAGCTCTGACAACATTAACAAAATCAATTCCGACTATGGGCCCAAACTGTCCTTCCATGGCGGCGGCGTTAATCAAATCTTTCCACTTTCCTTGCAATTCAGCATAAGGAACATTGAACTTCAGAATGTCTATGATCTCTGGATTTCCAAAGTTGACTGCATTTGTCTCCCCGAACTCGATCATGTTGACCTGATTGTTAGCTGGAAGAGGATTCTTGACCACATTAGGACCCCGAGGTGGTTCCAACTTGCCTTCTTCAATTAGGCGAGAGATCAGGAATTTCAAGTAGGTGCAATAATTGGTGTTATGCCCATGATATTTGTGGAAGCGGCAATGTTTGGTTTCGTCCATTCTGACATTAGGGTTTTACGGGTTTCCAGCTTTCCAAAGGTCCGATGAGTCCTTCGGCTACCAAACCGTCAAAGACCTTCTCCGGTGGCATTCCAAAATCTTCGCGGTATAGAAACGAGGTCTCGGTTTCGCAACTACTTGGCTTGAATTCTCGTCCCACTTTCTCATTCTGGATGTAGTTGACGCCGACCGTTTCTTTTCCCTTTATAGTGACAAATGGGCGTTTGACACCGGCGCTTTGTAGCGATAAGAGCTGGCCGATCCCGTGGTTGGGGCCATGTTGAAGGCATTTTCAAACTTGGTACCGGCATTTACCATTGCTCGAAGGTCGGGATAATAGTAATTGCCAATTTGGACCCTTAGTTGAGGCTTTAAGCAGGATTGGAAGATCTCCATTTGTTCCTCTTCTTTCGTGGGGTCATCATTTCACTAAGCTTCCGGTTCCATCTCTTGTAAAATTCACTCACTGGCTCGTCCGGGCGCCGTAGAGTGCCTTGTAGGTCATTCCCGCTGGTTTCCCAATTAAAATTGGCCTTATACTTCTCCAGGAAAGGCTTCCTTAATTTGGTCCCGTGTGGCTCGGGCTTCGGTTTTACGTGCAGGAACCATCTAAGAGCCGAACCCTTTAATGACAACTGAAAATGGTCGGCCATTTGCCGATGTGTACCGGTCCTTGGCTCTCATGGCAAGAAGGTAACTTTCAATATGAGTCCGGGGACAATCGGTGCCGTTGAACTTTTCAATCTCTCGGCATCCGGAATTTTGGAGGAAGAGGGACAATCTTGCTAGGATCGCAATCCGATATGCCGCCTTTTTGGTGTTCGGTTCTCCGAACTTCTCCTGCATGGACTTAACTTGTTCCATCAACCAAGTCATGTTGGGATCGGGGACGGTTTCGACTCTAAAGCGAGCTTGTCGATTTGAGTGGCAGGATCGTGGGTGGCACAGTGGTAGCCGGTACCATGGCTTGGGAGTCTTTAGAAGGGAAATAGGTGTAAACTTGGCCCGGTCCGGTGTTTCCCGAGGCCGACCGAAGCATAGGAATTAGGCTCATAGTTGCAAAAGTAGGAAAAAGGAGCCTCGTGGGATCCTATTGGCAAGGTTGGGGGTGGAAGATCTCGCGTGGCGGGCGGGAGTTGAAAAGGTCACTTGATTGATTGAGGCCTGGAAGTTGTGCAGGATGGCCCATACCGGGAGAGGGAGCGAATCCCATAGGGTAATGCAGGCTGCGTTACAAGAATAGCCGTGGCGTTTGTTCTCTGTTGGTAGGGAACAAAGTGGGTCTTATCTCGAGGAGGAGAGGGTGTTGGGACCCTAATGGCTTGGGATACCGGAAAAGGTTTGAAAAGGGACAGTCTTTGGCAAAGGCTCATATGTGGATGGAGGAGGGCACCGGTTATAGGCTAGAGGGGCCGAGATGGTTACTTACTGGAGTTTCATCTTCTATCATAACCAAGGAAACATTGGGCTCTACCACTATCTGGACCCCATGACGGCGTAGCGCATCAATGAGCATGGCCTCGTTGTTCCTCATGGGCCTTACGACTATTTTCCAAGGCTAAGGCTAGCTCTGCTTCCCTAGTCATCTGGTTACCCAAACCAGTCTTGTTCTTTGTCGAATCGGACATTCGGACTCTCGGGTGACCAAACCGAGGATTCTCGCGAACTGCTCGAGAATTACTGCGCTAACAAGTCGCTGACCCGGTGTTCTCACCCACATCTTTCTCGCTGCGGGAAAGGGATAGGAAAGGTTTAGACTCGGGGTAGGTGTTTAGGCTGAAGGCTCAGGCAATATGCAAATTAGAATCTTCCAGTTTACTTAAAACAGTGTCTTTTATTAATATCTATTTGGTTGGAAAAGGGGGGGTTGCCCTTCTTTTTCGTAACTACTCTAGATCCTGGATCAGTGGGTTCCGTCACTACGTCTATAAGCCCCTCGTATTCCACCTGTATTTCGACCTCCCAGGGTGGACAGCCTCGGGCGAGGGTCCTATAGGGCACGCGGATCCCACCGACCGAGAGTAAAGAACGCTCCTAACGGGTCTAGCGGGTCATAGGAACTTTCAACGCACGAGCGATGCGGATTATAGTCAAGGCAATACCGGGAAAGTCTCGTCTTTCTGCCTTGAAAGGATTTTGGCATAATTTCGCTTGAGCGAATGACGTTTTGACTTTCGGTAATGTCCGAGAATATAATAGGCATGGGTCGGGCGGCAAAAGCCGGATGACACAGTGTCACATTGAACTTCGTTACATACGCCGGGCGTGAGTTAGAATCGAAGTCAATGCCGGGTCAAGATCTTGCCAATTTTTCCTTGTCGGAATTTTAGCAGAGCTTCGCTTGAGCGAAAGATCTTTTGATTTGTTGGCAAAGACTCGGTCTTGACTCTTACGCATTCCGTGCAGGTCAAGGTCAATAGTCAATGTCGGAGTTGAGATCTCGCCAATTTTTCCTTGTCGGAATTTTGGCAGAGTTCTTCTTCCGTTATGATCTAAGGCTCGACCTTTACGAGGGTATGCAACTGGGCTATATGACACGGACTAGACCAAAAACCAACCAAAAAGTCACGGTTTTTTGAAACGTGTGACACGGACTGTGCATTGGTCGATACTGGCTGCCATGGGGAGGTTGGGATGATTCCGTGCGCGCCCGGGAGCATCGTAAGGCTGTCCGTGACTGCACCTGGAACCACCCTCGGGTTTGAAGGACGTGCGTGCAAAAGTGTACAGGATATATCAGGTGCGCGTAGTTTGCGGTCTCCTAAAAATGTTCCTTTTTGAGTTAAAACAGAGAATTTCATAAATGTGTTTTAAAGGAATGATTTTCGGGACGGGGAGAATGCAACACATAAGCACGTAAATTTTCTGGGAGCCCCAACCGTCATGGAGCTGAGTAGCCCCAAGCTGCTAGGACTGCCAGATTAACCATGATTTTTCCTGGTGGAATTGCCACTGAGGTCGCCCGGTCAGAATCCAATGAGGATTGAGCCGTACGACTGCATGGATCAATTTTCCAGGTTCCACTCCTTTTGCTATTTTTCGGGTTGTTTCCCATTTCAAAGTATGCACAGATTCCAAGATGCAAATGATGCAATGCATGGTAAAGAAAGCAAGCATGATTAATGAAATCGGCGACGGGAGTCTAACCCGCTCAAAGGGAAAAGCTTTCTTTCTATTTTTTTCGAAAAAGTGATACCGGTACGTGGGATTGTTAAACCACCGGTTATCCCAACTCCCACATCAGAGAGTGTACAGGAAAGGCAAGTGGTTTCCACCTATATACCGGGTATCGATTTTTTGTTTTGAAAAATAAAAGCTTTTCTCCTTTGGGATGGTCCCCAGCAGAGTCGCCAAACTGTGAATGTGTGCCCAAATTTTGTTTGTTGGATTCACGCGAGTTTGAAGACATCCGGTTTAATTTGAAAAACGGAGTCGCCACGCCATTTTGATTACCTCAAAACTTTGAAAAAAAGGTTTTATGGGTTCGGAGGTTAAGTTACCCCTTGGGAAGAACGTTTGGCGTTCACCCAAGGTGCCTTGCCGGAGCAAGTCTCCCATGATTTCATTAATCGTGCTTGCTTGCGTGCTTTCTTGTGTGCATGTGTTTGAAAATAAGGAGGGAATGTCCCAAGTCGTCTTCCGGACGTACAAACCATTTGTTGGTTGTCGCTCGGGATTTCTTGGATTTTATGTATTCGGGATTATGATCCCGCTCTCATCTTGGACTTGTGATCATTGCATTTTTAACCTCGGGACTTGCATGATCGAGAGAATGACTCTCTTTGTAGTCAAAGATGAGGTTCTTTAGAAAAGGAGGGTCCTTAGCCCATCAATCCTACACTTTAAGATGGTCGAGCTTGTATAGATGCTTCATACTCATCTTAAGTGATAATCGGAGATATAGGGTTCGAAGGTGTCCCTTTTCTAAAGAGATTATGAAACCTTTATGGAAGGAACGATGTAAAGATAGGATCTTTTACACCGGTCCGTTCCTAGGTTGCTAATGGGGGAATGGGGGAAATGTATGTAAAAATGACACTTTAATGAAAAGATGACATTTTTGGGTTGCAAATGATGCACTTGATTCAAAGAAATGATCTTTATTGCAAATGATGCATAAAGATATGATTTTTATGCAAATGATGCATTTTTGAAGAAATTGGCATTCATTATGCAAATGATGCATAAAGATTGCATTTTGAAAAGCATATGATGCTAGTTTATGGTAAAGACGTGGTCTTTAAAGCAAATGATGCTTGGAAAAAGGATTTTGGATGCAAAGGATGCATTTTGATTGAAAAGATTTGATTTTTATATGCAAAGGATGCATAAAGATGACATTTTTATTTGAAAATGGGGGTTTTAGGTGCAAAGGATGCACCTTTATGGGAAAAGACTACACTTTTATGACAAATGATGTCTAATGCATGCAAAAAGGGGAAGGGGGAATATGAAGATATGATCTTTAATCTACCAAGTCCCAAGCAATATAAAGACAATGCAATGAGCAATTTATAAAGCAATTAGGATGCGAGGTTAGGGCGTGCGAGGTTACCAATGGCTTCCTTCTTCTTCGGGCGGAGCTAGGAGGAGAGGTTGATCTTGGATCTTCAAGGAGGAGGGAGGGAGCTTCTTGGCCTTCTTCTTCACCTTCTTGAACTTCCAGCAGTATTCTTCACGTATTAGGAGTGTTTGTGGGTGATTTGTTGTGTCAATTGTGTCTTGGAATGGGTAGAGGAGGGCTCTATTTATAGGCAGTCTGGATAAGGCTAATGAAGCCGTGCGGCTAAGGACAGCGAGCTAATGCAGCCGTGCGGCATTATCCACAATGACTCAGCATTCTAGAACCATGCAAGGTGGCAAATTCTAGAACCTTTCCTCCTAATTAAGAAAAACGTGTTTCTTAATTAGGAAGGATCCCCTTCAGCCCTAAATTAATTAAAAACAGTTCCGGAATGTTTCCGGAACACTAGGAAGGTCTGGGGAATTACCGGAAAACTTACCGAAATTGCCGGGAAATTTAACCGGAAGGCATGAGCCAGATTTGGGTACTTATAGCTATGTACTCAGCTTCTGTTGTAGAATCAGCGACGGTACTTTGCTTGGAACTTTTCCAACTCACAGTGCCTCCATTCAGCGTAAATAAAAATCCAGACTGTGATCTGAAATCATCCTTGTCGGTTTGGAAGCTAGCATCTGTGTAGCCTTTAACTACAAGATCTTCTTCCATTCCTCTAAAGACCAAGAATACATCCTTAGTTCTTCGCAAGTACTTGAGGATATTCTTGACTGCTATCCAATGTGGTTCGCCAGGATCCGATTGGTACCTACTCGTCATGCTTAGAAAAGCACTTCCCTAACCAAGACTTAACAGTCTGTAGTGCAGGAATGTCATTTCAAATGAGTAAGATATCGTCGACATAAAACACTAAAAATAGTGCTACGCTCCCACTAATTTTCTTGTATACACAAGGTTCATCTTCGTTCTTGATAAAGCCAAACTCCTTGATTGCTTCATCAAAACGTAGATTCCAACTCCTAGAAGCTTGCTTCAATCCATAAATGGATTTCTGCAACTTGCAAACCTTGTTAGAATTTTCTGGACTGACAAAACCTTCAGGTTGTATCATGTATACATCCTCAAGTAACTTCCCATTAAGGAAAGCTGTTTTGACATCCATTTGCCATATCTCATAGTCATAATATGCGGCTATGGAAATTAAAATTCTAATAGACTTAAGCATAGCTACAGGAGAGAAGGTTTCATCATAGTCGATGCCATAAATCTGCCTATATCCCTTAGCTACAAGCCTAGCCTTATAGGTGTGCACCTTCCCATCCATGTCGATTAACTCCACTTCGTCACTTTCCGTAACGAGAAATCCATATCTCTCGGGTTCGGATCGTGACCTACCACTTCGGCGAAGAACTTGTGCATCTTGAACTGGTTCCACAACTCTTTGTGAACTTGGTTCAGTCTCTACCATTGGTTCAATGTTGTTTTCGGGTTCTCGAATTTCTTCGAGATCTATTTTACTCCCACTGGTTCCTTTGCGAAGAAACTCCTTTTCTAAGAAAGTACCATTGCGAGCAACAAACACTTTGTTCTCGTTTCGGTTGTAGAAATAGTATCCTTTAGTTTCCTTAGGATAACCCACGAAAACACATTTATCAGACTTGGGTGCTAGCTTGTCAGAAGTTAACTTCTTGACATATGCATCCCAACCCCAAATCTTCATGAAAGACAAACAAGGTTTTCTACCATGCCACATCTCATATGGGGTCTTTTGAACCGATTTGATAGGAACTCTGTTTATAGTGAAAGCAGCAGTTTCTAGTGCATGTCCCCAAAAGGATAAAGGAAGCTCAACTTGACTCATCATAGAACGAACCATGTCCAACAAAGTTCTATTCCTCCTCTCAGACACACCATTCCATTGTGGTGTTCCGGGTGGAGAGAGTTCTGAAACGATTCCACAACTCTTAAGATGATTGTCAAATTCTTGGCTCAAATATTCGCCACCTCGATCGGATCGCAGTACCTTAATAGTTTTGCCAAGTTGATTTTGCACCTCATTTTGAAATATTCGAAATATCTCAGACGATCCACTTTTATGTTTCATTAGATAAACATATCCAAATCTACTATAATCATTAGTGAATGTTATGAAGTACCGAAATCCTCCCCTAGCATTGCTACTCATAGGCCCACATACATCGGTATGTATGAGTCCTAATAAGTCGCCCGCCCTTTCACCGGTTTTGGTAAATGGGTCCTTGGTCATCTTGCCAAGTAAACAAGATTCACATGTCTCATATGATTCATAATCATGTGAGTCCAAAAATCCATCTTTGTGGAGTTTGGAAATGCGTTTCTCATTTATATGGCCAAGACGACAATGCCATAAGTAAGTGTGGTTTACATCATTGGGTTTAGATTTCTTGTTAATGTTATAGATATCATTATCACGATTTTCAACATCAAGGATATAAAGGCCATTGAATGAAATAGCAGTACAATAATGCATATCACTCTTGTAAATAGAAAATTTCTTATCACATATAAGAAAATTAAAACCTTCATTATCCAAACATGAAATCGAAATAATATTCCTACTCAAAGCTGGAACGTAATAACAATTGTTCAAAACAAGTATTAGTCCACTAGGTAAAGTAACTTCATAAGTTCCTACGGCTAATGCAGCAACTCTTGCTCCATTCCCCACAAGTAGGTCCACTTCACCTTCCTCAAGAATCCTTCTGTTCTTTAGACCCTGCAGATTTAGAAAAATGTGAGTTCCACATATGGTATCCAATACCCAAGAACTAGAAGTAGATAGGAATATATCTATAACAAAGATACCTAAAGTTGAAGCAACTCCTTTGCTCTTCGTCAGCGCTTCCTTGTATTTTGTGCAGTTTCTCCTCCAATGACCAATCTCATTGCAATGGAAGCAGACTGCGTCCTCTTGGGACTTGGGCTTAGCCTCTTTGGATTTGGCAACATTTGCCTTAGGATTGGCAACTTTTGCCTTTCCTTTACCCTTTAAACCCTTCCCCTTGTTGACCATCAACACTTGATCAGCGGTTTTCCTTTTGACAATATTTATTTCCGCAGTGTTCAACATTTGAACTAACTCGGAAAGGTTTCTATTCATGTTCCCCATGTTATAGTTCATTATAAAATTACTAAAACCTTCGGGTAATGAATTCAATATCAAGTCAGTAGCCAACTCTTGGCTAATCGGAAAACCGAGCCTTTCAAGATGCTCGATGTGGCCCTTCATCTTTAAAGCATGAGGACCAACAGCTTGCCCTTCACTCATCTTGCATAAGGTTAGGGCCTTAACTGTGTTGTACCTTTCCTGCCTAGCTTGAACTTGGAACATTTCCATCAGTCGATTGTTGAGATCAACTGTCCCCAAGTGCTCAAGATCCTTCTGAAGGCTCTTGCACATGGCGGAGAGCATGAGTCAACCAACATTAGTAGAATCACGCTCGAACCCCGGAGTTATTCACTCCTGACTGCACATTCTTATCCGTCTCAAATGATTAATGAATATATTAATCATTATATAACAATATGATAAAAAAAACAACCAAGGTCAAACTCCAACTCGAACCCCGGAGTTATTCACTCCTGACTGCTCTTATCCGTCTCACTCTCACTTTGAATGAAAACACCTATGATTAATATATTCATTATTCATTATATATCATAAGGATCAAAAAACCAACCAAGCGCTTCAGATATTGGTCCCTCACTGCCCTTGTAGCATTGGCAGGAGGTTCAGGTGGAATAGGTTCCTCGAGAACGTACAATTTCTCCTCTTGCCTGAGAACATTTCTCACGCTACGGATCCAATCCATATAGTTTGTACCGTTCTCTTCCAACTTTTCCTTCTCAAGGACAGATCGTAGTGACAGATGATTATTGTTTGATGCCATTTATTCTACAAAAAGATATGCATAAAATATGAGCACATATAAGTAACACATATTATATGAAAAGTATAATGCATTTATAACAAATAAATGCTCCCACTAAATTATACACCTTCCAATGCAAATAAGTATAATATACATTTAATGGGCTAAGATCCAACTTTAATTTAATTTCAAGTTTGCTATGGTAAATCGCTCAAAATTAAATTAATTAGGTAGAAACATCAATCATATCACATATATGACTCGTAGATCTTTTACGAGATTTTATTCAATACATCATATGTCTAAGAATATTTTAATCTCATCTTATGCCTTGGGTCCAAAACCATTTTGATAACCCAATTAAGTTCATTCACTTTAAACGTATAGGAACCACCATTTCCTCATCTTGCTCGCATACGAATAGAATTAAAGTACCTTGCTATGGCAAGCCCACCCAAAACTATCCGAATGGTCTCAAGTATTTTAATCATGAATTGGCATAAAGAACTTAAAAGTTAAATGAAGGTTCTTTAAAGTAGATTATAAGCGTATCAGCAAAGATAATCATAATCGTGCACTAGGTAAGTTCCCAGGAAGATAGGTGATCCACAAGGACTACTTAAGTACCAAATCTCTCCTTCGACAGAACTTTCCTAGACATGCACAATCAGAAATCAGCTCTGATTTGTAAAATAATCATCACTTTGCATAAACGATCAATTTCCTTTTAAATCTTGCGTAAAATGACTTGTTTCTCGTAAACAATCATGAAACCAAAATTTTAACGTTTAAGTTTAAACAAAAAGGAAATTACAACATTATGTTTCAACTAAACATCTAATTAAAATTCTTAGCATGTAAGAACACATAGATCATGCATCGCAACAATTAATAAAATCATATTTTAAACAATTAAGCATGCACAAATCTTGAATTAATCTAGCATAACACTATAAACTTAATTCCATTAATTTATAGCATCCAGATCAATACATAAACATATCAGGTTGTAAAACACATTCACAGATTAGCAGAATTGTCTAACAATCTGATTCTGCCCAGATTGGACATGTTTTGTCGCGTGACAGAGACTCCCAGAGTCACGATATGTCGCACGACCTAGAGAGGCCATCAGTCATGGTTTGTCGCGTGACACAGACCTACTATGTCGCGTGACACCATGAGGCCAGTTTTGCAGATTTGCAGAATTCAATCAATTCTAAATCACAGAGCAATTAAATCATGCAAATGACCTTTAACAGATTTAATTCAATATCAATAGAACACGATTTAGGCATATTGTTTCAAAAACAATTAATCTATCACATACAAAACATGCAAGGAACATATATAAACAATTTATATCACTTTTCTTAGCATGTTAATTCAAACTTAATGATACGAACGGGGCTCTGATACCACTGTTGGGTTTTACGGGTCCATGCGCAGCGGAATAAAGCATCAAATAACATAAAACCCAAGGAGCCTAGGATCCGTTCTATACAATTAAATTGAATCATATGAGATAGATGTAACCAACCTTGAACACTTTCCGTTCTTGAGCTAACGAACGATTCAATAATGTGATTTCAAATCACAAACTTCGTTCTTCAGATTGCTTGAACTCTAGGCCTTGATCAATGAATGAGCGAAGACCCTCTTTCGGTATCCACACCTTTGAATGAATCCAAGAACATTTCTTGAAGATTGCTAGATCTCTAAACCTTGGAAGAATATTGAGAATATAGTGTTTTCATTTGAGAATTTCGGCTAGGGTTAAAGGGTTGACAGACTGTTATATTTATACTACTTTAGTACAAAATATGTTTCCTAATCAAATTAGGAAACCAGCTCTGTAAACCGCCTTAGGACTTCTTGTGTCGCACGACCACACGGGGCACATGGCCTTGATGTGTCGCACGACCAGACAAGGTCACTGAGGAGTTCTCAATCATTCTTCCCTTGGTTTATCAAATTCATTCTAATTGTGTGTGACCCAATAGGATTATATTATGTTGGCAATGAGCTCGATCATATTGACCTTCATAAAACATAAGCGGACTCTAGCAAGCCATTATGTCTACCCAAATAATATAACGTAAGAGTTCACGTTTCCAATGGTACACTTCCTTTTCTCCCTTTGTCTCACGATGTTATATTGAACACAAGTCATGGTCCATGTCAACTAGTACCTTGTTAATGCTTTCTCGATCTTGAGTATAATGATAATCCAATCGCATTGGGGTATGGCCATACATTTTCATCGTTATCACTCATCGAGGGGCCCAAGCAAAACATCTCTCTTCCGAGGGACAAATTCCATCTTGACTTATCATCCTTCCCGTCATGAATCTGATCATGCCAAAGATAGCCTTTATAGATATCGTGTTAAGATACCGTTTGACTAAATTCAAACATGACTTTCATCGTATGTAAGGCCATGATAATCTCAGGTCTAGGGACTAAATGAAGTGACCATATGAGATTTAATTATGACATCTGATCATGACATAAATCTCATACGGGTTAAGTCCAGTCACTTGTTCTCTAACAAGTACCCATAAATTTAATTTGCATCTCTATGCATATAATCATCATATGATTATCCATTAACATTTATACTAATTATTCACATAATAATTAGGGACGGAGATTATTATAAAAAATATGCAAAATATATAATAATCAAATGATAAACATTTCATATAATAATAAATAATGTCAACACATAAGTCTATCAACCATAGGCCTAGGGCATAACACCAACATATACATCTGTGTAAATACATTTAAAATTCTTCAAAAAACTTCAAAAAAAGAATTTTAGTGACCGCACACTACTCGCACTGCTGCCTCGGTACACCACATGCTATGTGCACTTGCTACCTCAGATACACTGCACACTACAACCCTCAACCCGGGGTGGTCTCAGTTGCAGTCCGTTTGGTCTTCCTAGGCCTCTTGGATGCGCATGGGATCATTCCAAACATCTCATCCTAGCCAGTGTCAACCATGCAAGCTTGCGTCACACTATGTCCAGACTCGGTTGGGTTTTACCCAGTCCGTGTCATTCAGCCTAGATACATACCCATGCTGGCCATTTTCTGAATCGAAGCTCGAAACTCAAGACCCTTGCGCAAGCAAAGCGATGAAAGGTCATGCTAAAATCTTGACCCGATCTTGATTTTCGAAGCTACACCCAGACGATGTTCCGTCCCGGATATACATCCATGCCCACATGACACCATGCCATCAAGCCTTTAATACGTCAGCCATGACGATATGACCCAGCCAACGCCTAACGTCACAGACCCCTTGCGCAAGCAAGGTATAGAGAGGTCATGCCGAACTCTCGACCAGATTGTGACTCAGGTGCCGGCTCGGCTCACTATTCACATGGCTAACGCATTAAAACGAACATGACAGGCTCGGTCCTTAGGTTCGATTTTTCTTTTAGGCCGGTGGAAACCGCTTGCTCTATAGGACCCTCGCCCGTGGCTGTCCACCCCGGGATGTCGAAATACAGGTGCAAAACGAGGGGCTTATAGCTGCACAGATGGTCTCCACTGACCCAGGATCTAGCATAGTTGCGAAAACGACGAGCAATCTTTTCCAACCTACCTAGGATTCAGAGAAAACATTGTTTTAAGTAAATTAAAACAAAAAAAAATACATAAATAAAGAAAAACGGAAACTACATGATACATGAGCTTTCCCTCTTTTATCCAAAAGGCCTTCCCATGTCTAAACCTTATCCATCACCCCCTCCAGCAAATCGAGAGTGATCGAGAGTACCCGGGATCTATTCTCCCAGTGTCAAAGTCGCAAGGTCCCAAATCCTTCCGGTACAGCCACCAGGGCAGTCCATCAACTCCCCATAGCCAGATCAGTGGACAACAACGAGGAAAACGGGACCTTACTCCTGAGAAACTTCCCGATAATGGAGGAAGTCTGGCAAGCTGTCATAGCCCTCGAAAAACGCCAAGGTGAGCAACAAGCCTGTATTGAAGGTGCCATGCACCATTTCAGAGCATTAGCCTCCCCCTAACCACTTGGGGCTCCCAAAGACATACCCACTCCAGCAGCTCCTAACGTCTCTCATTGTCTCCCAAAATTCAATCTCTTACCCTCGTACGAACCCTGCAGCTACGACATAAAACCACAAGACCCCCCGGGGGAGGACGTGCCCAGTCAACATCCTGAGGTCCCGATACCGCCACAGAACAATGAACACATCTGGTGGGACGTCTGCGATTGCACCGCTTGTCTGGAAATGGAGTTCCAAGACGAAATAAATGAGGATCGCCCTCGAAGAAAGAAGAAACCCTCTTCTCAAAGAAAACTGAAGAAGAGATACGAAGCCGGTGACCCCACAGTCGGAACCCTCGGAGAACCATCAGGAAAGTTTGACTACTATGTCATCTACTCCAGCAAATCTCCTCAGCCTAGCTCTGCACAAGACCACGGCAACTTCTGCTCCATGATTAGCTGGGACGAGCTCCGCACCGCCACCAACGGCCCAAGGGTCCAGACACCCCAACCCTTGTCTTGGGAGGACCTCAAAGCCACTGTGGACGCTTCAACAAAAGCAATAACGGTGAACGAACTGAAATGCGAAGCATGGCCCTACGCCAACCAAGGCCCTCCCATTACAGAAATAGGAGAGACAAGCAAAGCAGCAAAACCAGAGGTGAACGTACTGACACGTTTCGGTCAAATCCCGATCAATCCTCCAAGGACAGATAAAAGGCCAGCCATGCCTGAGCCTCGAACTGAAAAGGGTCCCTACGCCAAAGAAGCCGAAACTCTTGACCCGAAGGCTGAAGATCCTATCTTAACTCAGCTCAAGCGTACTCAGGCTAACATCTCCCTCTGGTCCTTACTCACTTCCTCTTATCCGCACAAACTCAAGCTGGAGGAAAGCCTAGCCCAGACCATGGTACCTATCACCGTGACACCAGATGAAGCGATCCAGATGATCGGCAACATTCATTACACCAACATCATCACTTTCACGGAGCTCGACCTCCCAAAATTTGGGGCTGACCACAACGAGCCTCTCTACATAAAAGTTCAACTTGACGAGCACCGCCTCTCGCGGGTCTTGCTAGACGGAGGATCAGCCATGAACGTCCTTCCATCCAAAATGATGGACTTTCTAGGGATCAAGCCAACTGATCTAAAGCCCTCAACTCAGAAAATCAAAGCATACAACTCAACGTCTCGCTCAGTCCTAGGAATAGCAACTCTAAACCTGTGGTTCAGAAAGCAGATGGTCCCGATCGACTTCCAAGTTATCGACATCCCGATCACATTTACTGCCATCTTGGGACGCCCTTGGCTACACCAGATCAATGGGGTGGCATCCACCCTCCACCAGTGCGTAAAGTTCGTCCAAGGAACGGATCTCACCATCATCTATAGTGACAGCATAACGAATGAGGGGACCGACACAAACGGTGTCCCGGTCCTGGAAATCAAATACGACAATGATGGCATGATGCTAACGGGATTCACAGTCGAAAGCCCAAAAGCCCAGGTATGCCACATAGACCTACCTGCCTTTGACTTGGGACCAGATCCCTCCTACAATGAAGATGATGAAGCTCATGAACTACATCCCAGGGCTCGGTTTGGTAAAATGCCATCAAGGTACCCAACAAATCATCGTGGTCAAGGAACAAAGTACCCTCCATGGCCTGGGATACATTCTCACTCCCGAAGATGCTGCGGAAAATAGAAAAGCTGCACAAAAACGCTCTACTACTAACAAAAAAGGCTTGCACGCAATCTCCGACCTCCGTCCTTACAACTTCAACATGGCCCGGTACTTCACAAAGAAAGCTGGCAGTTTGAATAAAGACACATAAAAGGGGACAGAGCTGATCAAACCAAACAAAACTGGTCGACAGCCATGGACAATCTCTAACAGAACCTTGCAAAGTTCAGAGGCCTCAAGCCAAACCCAGTCAGAAGAGCATTTCTCGACGCGCCAACTCTGCCGGGACCCACCACCACCACTATTCACAATGAATTCTGGTTTGGGAAAACCCCCTCTTTGGCGGAAGAACTCGAAAAACTCTCTGTCAACATCCCTGCCACAAACGAGCCGGACAAGTCAGCATTCGAACTAGCAATGCCCAAGACAAAGATGGAAGACTCCGCAGACAGTGCCTGGAATGAGCCATTGCTACAACAGCTCTTCAGCAAAGAAATCGAGGTGCCAGACCTAATCGATTTTGTTTTTGATGACTCTATAGTAGCCACGATTGGGAACAGCAGCAAGAAGCCTTTCGACCCTTGCCTCCTTTCAAGCTCATCAACATTGCCACTCAAAAACTAGGCCACCTTCTCCGGACCTGCAGCCAGCAAGAAGGACATGATCGAACAACTTGGTCTAACCCCTCGCGTCCTAGAGTCCAGTGTTAAAACACATTCAGAGTCCTTTGTCTTTGAATTTGAGTCTCTCGAGTCATCTGATGGTCTTACGCCAGAAGATTATGAACTTATTGCGAATAATGTATTCCCCTATGCTCTTAATGAAAGTTTCGACCTTTCCGAGTATCCTCTCATTGCATCTTTAACAACTGATAAATTAACTAACACACAAACAATTAATAAAGATTCACTCGATAAAGAAGCAAACACATTGAACGAACAATACATTAAACACATCTTTAAGCATGTTGTCAAACGAGAGAAAAACCGGGCCCAAGCTGCTGAGGAGGTTTTAACCAAAGTGAATTTGGGAACTGCTGAAGAGCCAAAAGAGGTGCAAATCGGGAGTTTCTTCACCGGCACTAAGTAAAGTAAAACGCATTGACTGCATTGCTCAAAGAATTTATGGACTTGTTCGCTTGGTCTTACCGAGACATG
Source organism: Adenophora triphylla var. japonica (assembly GCA_022495995.1). Taxonomy (NCBI): domain Eukaryota; kingdom Viridiplantae; phylum Streptophyta; class Magnoliopsida; order Asterales; family Campanulaceae; genus Adenophora; species Adenophora triphylla. Next base: position 380,701 of record JAFEMH010000355.1, read on the forward strand.
CCCGGGTTAGATCCATACATAGTGGAACATCGGATTCCCTTGAATCCCGAGGCTAAGGCCATCAAGCAAAAGCTACGCCGAATCAAGCCAGAATGGATTTTACAAGTCAAGGAGGAGATCGAAAAAATGCTCCGAGTTGGCTTCATAAGGGTGATCGAATACCCGACGTGGCTTTCCAACATAGTCACGGTCACCAAGGCCAATGGAAAAGTACGCTGCTGCGTGGACTTCCGAGATCTCAACAAAGCAAGTCCCAAGTACGACTTTCCACTACCAAACATCGACATGTTGGTAGACACTACAACCAATTTTGAGATTAGGTCCTTCGTGGACGGGTTTGCCGGCAACAATCAAATTAAGATGGCCAAAGAAGATCAAGAAAAAACAGCCTTCATAACCCCCTGGGGAACCTACTGCTACACAGTGATGCCGTTCGGACTAAAGAATGCTGGGGCTACTTACCAACGGGCAGCAACCGCCCTCTTCCATGACATGATCCACAAAGAGATCGAAGTGTAAATCGATGACATGATCATCCACTCAAAGGGATTAGATGGACAACACCTCACTGACCTGAGAAAGTTCTTCAATTGACTCTGAAAACACTGAATGAGGTTAAACCCTGCCAAATGGACATTTGGAGTCATCCGAGGCAAGGTCTTAGGATACATGGTCACCGAGCGAGGCATCGAAGTTGACCCTCAAAAGATCAAGGCCATCATCGAAATGAGACCACCGCAAACCCAAACAGAGGTGAAAAGCTACATGGGCCGCCTGCAGTACATCAGCCGCTTCGTCAATCAGTTGACCTCCATGTGCGAGCCAATCTTCAGACTAATGAAGAAAAATGCAGACATCAAATGGAACTCGGAATGCCAAGATGCCTTTGAAAAGATAAAGGCGTACCTTATGAGTCCTCCGATCCTTTGTCCTCCCCATGAGGAGAAGCCACTTTTGCTGTACCTAACTGTGACCGACACCGCAGTCGGAGCCATGCTCTGTCAAGAAAAGAAAGAGTCGCGAGTCGAGAACACCATCTACTTCATCAGTCGAAAGTTTCAAGGCAGTGAACTCAACTACTCAGCCCTCGAGAAAACCTGCGCAGCTCTAGTATGGGTTGTCGGAAAGCTGCAACACTACATGCAGTCGCACACAGTGCACTTGGTCTCCAAAATGGACCCACTCAAATACCTCTTCGACAAACCATCTCTGTCAATGAGGCTCACCAAATGGTCTTTCTTCCTAGCGCAGTTTGACATCAAGTATGTGAACCAGAAGTCAATCAAGGGACGGGTAATGGCCGAACAACTGGCTGACTTCCCAACCGACGAGGCCCAAGGTCCCGAGCCACAATTTCCAGACGAAGGAATCTTCACACTTGAAGGCGAAAACCGATGGCAACTGTTCTTTTACGGAGCAGTCAACAAAAGAGGAAACGACATTGGTATGCTCTTGGTCGACCCAAAGGACGAGCACACCCCAATTGCCATAAAGCTGAATTTTGAGGTAACCAACAATGCCGCCGAATACGAAGCTTGCGCTGTCGGACTACAGGCCACACTCGAAAGGAACGTTCAGGAACTCGAAGTCTACGGGGACTCAACCCTAATCATCAATCAAGTTTCCAACAGGTGGAAAACAATAGACCCAGGCTTGCAAAAATACCACGCCTGCATGGAAAACCTCATCACGCAATTCAAAGAGGTCACCTTCCACTACTTGCCAAGAGACCGAAACCGGTTTGCAGATGCCCTAGCTACCTTGGCTTCACTAGTAGAAATCCCTGAGGGAAAGGCAATATAGCCATTCAACGTGGGAAGAAAGGAAATTCCTGCCTACTGCTGTGAGATCGAACCAGAACCCGAGCCCATCAACGAGCCGTGGTACAGTCAGATCTTTCAATACCTCAAGAACGGGGAAACCGCCTTCATGAACGAGGAAGGCCAACGCAAAGAAGGAATCAAAGCTTAGAGCATCATGGCCCTAAAATGCCTCGCCTCTCACTTTGTCATCCTTGGAGACATGTTATACAAAAAGCGCTACCAGGGACCGCTCCTACGCTGTATCAGCCAGGAAAAAGCAAATGAGCTCATGAACGAAGTCCACAATGGGGCTTGCGGCCCCCACATGAACGCCAGAGCCCTGATGCAAATCATTCTTCGAATGGGATACTACTGGATCTCCATGGAGGTAGACTGCATCCACTTTTTCCGAAGCTGCGACAAGTGTCAACAATTCTCCAACCTCAATCATCTACCTCCTCACGATCTCTACTGCATGACTACGCCCTGGCCCTTCGCCACTTGGGGAATCGATGTTATCGGGAAGATCGCTCCGCCAGGTAGCAACGGCCACGAATTCGTCTTGGTAGCCATCGACTACATCACAAAATGGGTCAAAGCTAAGTCATACAAGGTGCTAACTTCCAAGAAGGTCGCCCATTTCCTCAAGGAAAACATAATATGCCGATACGGCATCCCGAATGAGGTCATATCAGACAACGGCTCCCACTTCGAAAGAGAATACGACAGACTGCTGGCCGAATTCAAGATCACACGCCACAAGTCTTCTCCCTACACGCCACAATCAAATGGCGCGGTAGAGGCAGCAAACAAGACCCTCGAAAGGATCATTCGAAAAATGACCACCCGAGGACGTGATTGGCCCGAGAAGCTGCACCTTGCACTTTGGGGCTACCGAACATCAGTAAGAACAGCCACGGGAGAAACTCCATTCGCCCAAACATACGTGATGGAAGCAGTACTGCCCGTTGAATTGAAAATTCCCTCACTCCGAGTGCTGCTGGAAAATGAGATCAACGAAGTCGAATGGCTCCGAAGCCGACACGACGAACTGGCTCTACTAGACGAGCGACGACTAAAGGCGATGGAGAACCTACCAAAGCAGAATGGCTAGAGCCTTAGAAAAGAAATTAAGTCCCGAGACATCAGGGAAGGCGATCTAGTACTCCAGGAAAAGCCCCCCACTCGAACCAACCCACTGGGAAAGTGGGAACCAACATGGATCGGCCCTTTTGTGGTTCAAAAGATCTTCTTCGGAGGTGCCATGAAGCTGACAGACCTAGATGACAATCCCTTCATGAATCCAGTCAACGAAAGCAAACTTCGCAGATACTTCTCCTAAAGAGGATCAACTGTGCATCTCTTGGCACTCCTTGTAGTGTCAAACTACGCAGACTTGAGCCCTCTAGTCCGGGGGAACGTAGGCAACCTTAATTGGTCCGGTCTAAAAACACACAAAAAATAAAAAAAGTTTGAATGTCAACCAAGACCTCCATCAAACTATACACTTTCCAAAAGCATGCCCCCACCATCCCCTTGACCAAGTCAAACGACGGTGGCAACATCAAAGGACATCCGAAGGTCACTCAGCGTCAAAAGACTGACCCATGTCAACTCCAAGCTAGGGGCTTGTCTTTGCCCTCACGCGCTTCAAAAAAAAAAGAGCTCAAGCAAAAGCTTTCAAAAAAAATAAGCTCAAGCAGAAGCTACAAAAAAAGAGGTCAAGAACCCAGCGCCGACAAACAAGAAGCAAGGAAGTCACGGAAAAGACCATAAAAAATGACTTGTCAAGGAAACACCCAACCTTCTCATCCAAACACAAAATCTAAACAAAAAGGGATGCCGTCAAGATTCAGCCTTCCTCAGTCCACAAATACAACAGAAAGGTCCAAAGCTGGACGCCGCCAAGGCTCACAAAAAGAAACAAAAGGCGAACAAGAAATCTTGCGTCTAGGCAAAGCTTTAAAAGTAAATCCCAAATCACTAAACGATTACAACATTTCTTGATGAGTTCAAGCACGGTCTACTCTCAAGTTCACAACATGCTAAAAGACAGCTTAATACATTTAACAAATAATGTGTCTGCAATGCACTGAATGGATACTTAGGAGGTCATTTCGCGCCACCTGCGCTTGTCCCCTTGCCATTCTTCCCTTTCTTCCCTCGTCCCTGGCGAGTCTTCTTTCGCTCCACGCAAGCCAACTCTGTCTCTCTCATTCCAAGATTAGCGGTCCTCCCCGTAGAGTCAAACAATCCAGCAGCTCGCAGAGCTTCATTCGCCCGTGCTTCGGCCCAAATCTCCTCCCTGCGAGTCTGCAAAAGAGGACCTCTCTCCGTCAGTCGGTCAACTCAAGTCTCGTAGTCAAACAAAGCGTCTCCCGTGACATCCTGAGGGTTAGACCAGGCTTCTGCACTTCTAAGGTTATAGCTGAGATGGCAACCTTGCCCCAAAATCTCTTCACGTGTGCTTCCCAAAACCTCTTGGGACCGCCCTACATGCTGCTCGTACCAATCCAGGTACTCAGTGGTCAAGATAACACTCTCCCGACGTCGAAGGAGCACCACAGGAGGGAAAGCGGAATACTTCCATACCCTCAAAAAATACAGAAGAGCATCTGAAGCTGCCATGCAAAGAGAAGCTACCTCCGCAGTAGCGATGTCGTCCCAGCCCAACAAAGGCTCCTGCCTCATCCCGAACTGCCGGGAAACAAGCGACGGAATATAGAAGGAGGACCAAGACAAACCAGGAACTCTGACAACATAGGACCCTTCCTGAAAGGCCCTCCTAGTCTCAATCCCCCAGTGCGGAACCCACCAACGGATCTGATGCATGCCAAGCTGTGCCATCCATCTCTCCCAGGCGGACTGATCCATATCTAATACAAGAGGACGCTGAGCAAATGTCCACGAGCTAAACGACGCCGGAGCCTCGGGCATAGCTTGAAGTCTCTCCCGCAACCACAGAGTGAGCAAAGCAGGGCTTCCCCTCTCATGAACCTATCCCCAGTCGCCAGATGATCAATGCCGTTAAGGGTCTCCCCCAGCACCAATGGAACAATATCCTCCCAGGCTCTGTAGTGCCCTACCACATCCAACAAAGCGCCGTCGCATACCCCAAGGGAGCTGACCATGAAAAGCGTCGCTATCATGCACAAGGCAAATGCATCCCACGAGGCGTCACTCTCTCTGTCACTCATGAACCGCTCCGACAGCGCAGAAATGTCAATGTGACCATGTTTTGGCCAATCTAACTAGCAAAGACTTTATTGACCATCCTTTTATAAGTTGCACAAGCATTCTTTAGTCCAAATCACATTTTCGTATAACAGTGTACCCCACCGGCAGCCTGGAAAGGTGTCTTTTCAATATCCTCCTCACACATCTTGATTTTATGGTAGCGCATGTATGCGTCTATAAAACATAGTGTGGTATGGTCGACAAGGGAGTCGACCAATTTATCAATACAAGGCAAAGGATAGCTGTCTTTTGAGCAGGCTAGGTTCAGATCGATGAAGTCGACACACATCTGCCATTTTCCATTTGATTTTTTGACCATCACCACATTTGCTAACCAAGTTGTGAAGTTCGATTCTTTGAACATGCCCGCACTGAGTAGCTTGTCTACCTCCTTCTTGATGGTGACCTCCTTGTCACAAAATTCCTCAACTTCTGGCTTTCAAATTTGATTGTGGGATTCACCTCTAGCCAATGTGTTGGGTATGCTTATTATAAACCTCTCCCATTACTTAATTTGATTGAAACCATAACCTATTTTATTTTAAATAGACTTTAGGATCTTATGTATAAAAATTTCACACTTCAGTTTTTAGTTAATTCGATTTTTATAAACAATGTTACTTAGGCTTTAGATGGTTAAAACTTTAGAAATATTTTGGCTCTATGAGAAGAAGCTGAGTAGTCAACCTTGCGGTCGACCACACATCTACGGCTAACCGCATGTCCCCTTAGCAAGCCGCATATTACCTATGCAGGAAATCAGCTTACCTCATATAGTCGACCACATATTACTCAGTTTCCAAGTAAAATGAAGACCATGAAGATAGAAGACAAGTCCTTGGTATAATTCTTACCTCTGACCATAACTCAGAGTTAACTCAAGATTATACCATTTCAGAGTTCATTCAGAGAATTTCAAAAAGGTGACAGATGTTGTCATTCGTACAAAGACGTACAACCTTTGCAACATGAAAACAAAAAGGAAATGTGCTCCAATGAGACATCAACATCACATTTCCCTTAATATTTATCCTTTAAGAATTTCCAACGACTACTTGATCACACAAGGGTATAAATAGACATTGTGTTTAAGCCATGAAGATTGTTAGAGATATTGTTGTTGAAATCCTCAAGAAGTTTTGAAGCTGATATTTAGGGGCCATTTGATTCGGGAGAAAAAAAATAAAGGAATGGAATGGTCAATGAAATTGGATTCCTGAAGGAATTGGAAAGGAATAAAAACTGGTTAAACCTTGTGTTTGGTTGGCACGAAATGGAATTGTCATTCAATTCCTTGGCAATTCATGTTTAGTTTAAAGACAGAACTGTTGGAATGGAATTAATATTTGATAAAATGTCCAGATTACCCTTTTTTAACATCATGTAAAAAACTCAATAATTATGTACTCCTTTCTTCCCATTTAAGTAAAAATAAACATAAAAAAATATTTTTTACAGCAAATATTATAATCTAATTTATTTTGACATCAAATAATAAAATATATTATTATAATCATTATTATTTTATTATTATTATTATTATTATTATTATTATTATTATTATTATTATTATTATTATTATTATTATTATTATTATTATTATTATTATTATTATTATTATTATTATTATTATTATTATTATTATTATTATTATTATTATTATTTTCTTATTATATTTATTTTTATTATTATTATTATTATTTTATTATTATTTTATTATTATTATTATTATTATTATTATTATTATTATTATATTAATATTATTTATTATTATTATTATTATTATTATTATAATTATTATTTTATTATTATTATTATTTTATTATTATTATTTTATTATTATTATGTTATTATTATTATTTTAATATTATTATTAATATAATATTATTATTATTATTTATAATAATAATTATTATTATTATTTTATTATTATTATAATTATTATTATAATTATTATTATAATTATAATTATTATAATTATTATTTTATTATTATTATTTTACTATTATTATTTTTTACAACAAATATTATAATCTAATTTATTTTGACATCAAATAATATAATATATTATTATAATTATTATTTTATTATTATTATTATTATTATTATTATTATTTTATTATTATTATTATTTTATTATTATTATTTTAATATTATTATTATTTTATAATTATTATTATTATTATTATTATTATAATTATTATTAATAATATTATAATTATTATAATTATTATTTTATTATTATTATTATTTTATTATTATTATTTTATTATTATTATTTTACTATTATTATTATTATTTTATTATTATTATTATTATTTATAATAATAATAATAATTATTATTATTATTATTTATAATAATAATTATAATTATTATTATTATTATTATAATTTTTAATCAAATATATATATAGCTTTAGAATTGCTTAATCCCAATCATATTAAGTATTATTGAGGACCCCTAATTTCAATTAGACCAATTAGATTTTTCTATGTATTTTAGGTTCCTCTTACTAATAGTGCCAGTGTTTTTATAAATGTATTTTTCTCAAAGAATGAAGACTTAAAGACCCCGGAGAATTTTTAAGTTGTAAACTGGTTACTTGTCCAAGAAGTTTCTTCAACTGGTTGACTGCCTCAACCTGTCTACGTGCTTAACCGGCAAAACCCTTAACCGGTTAAGACAGTCAACCGGTCAGACCTCCCCATCATCATCAGTTGCTGCTAACCGGCCAAGCTTCTTTAATAAGATTCTCATTTGTGAAGCATTTAATGTTCCCAACTACTCAGCCCACAACTTTGCTGAAGTTGGTAGAACAGTTGGCTATGAAGACATTCCTGCAACTTGTCATTGACTCCTAAGAGGAATGTCAAAGTTACCAGTACTCACAACAACCTCCTCTATCAAGTGGAAAATATCTTCATAAAATCTTAGGCATTTAATGTAGAAGATATTCTCATTAAATGTCTGTCAGTCTGGCTAAGTCATCCCTTCAACCTCTTCAGAGACAACAACTCTATTTTGAAGACCACTATAAATACCTTCCCCAGAGCATTGAAGAGGGTTGGTGCATTAAAGATCTTTGAGAGTGAGTTGCCAAGAACTACAAGCATTCAAGCATTCAAGTTCAAGGCATTCAAGTCCCACATATTCACTAGACTATCTATGTTAGGACATACACTAAGCACCATCAATCAATACTTGTAGTGTTCCCAAAAAAGACCATGATTGGAACACATTGATTGAATCACACACACACCCTAGAGAAATCAGTTCAACCTTGTGAACACATCTCTAGAAAACAGCTGGTCATTCTTGTAGCACGATCCATTAGTGATCACTTTACTTTTGGCAGCCTTTAATCATAAGGCTTGCACTTTGTAATAGATAGGTATCATTAATAGTGCCCTTTCAGAAATCCAAGTTTTGACCAAACTTGGTAGAGGACGTAGCAGTTATTTAATACTGTGAACCTCTTCAAATAACCGTGTCATTTCCTGTGTTTGTTTTCTCATTACTTATGCTGTTGTAACCGGTTGACACTCTCTCAACTGGTCACAACCCTTTGACTCCTAGTTACTTCTTGTTTGTTTCTTTATTGGAAAATACAATTGCATGATAATTTTAACTTACTCTTTGAAAATCCTTCTGCCTAACCGATCTTTGTGTGAGTCTAAACCGGTATCATTTTATCCGCTGTGCAAACTGGTTTCCATCGGTTAGCCTCTGATAAGGTACTTGGACATTTTCAAAGGTTTTGAAAAGAGTTTAAGAAAAGTTTTTAATCAGGCTATTCACCCCCCTCTAGCCTGCTTTCCTACCAATTGGGCCTAACAATTGGTACAGAGCTTTTAATTTTGAAAAACATTTATCCAACCTTAACAGCTTGAATTGCTGATTCCAAAATGGCAGGAAAACTCATGCAAACGTGGACCATGGCGACTATTCCCATGTTAATCGAAAACGAATTTCCAGTATGGAAAATAGAATAATGCATTACATGGATTCAATTGACGATAGACTAATGACTGTAGTCAAAGATGGTCCTATGACACCCATCAAAATCAACACCACACCTAAAGCACCCAAAACTCCTCTCATGGATCACGTCGATAGATCTTCAGAACAAGATTTCAAGGTTTACAAAACTTAACATGAGGTTCCTCAATTGGCTAAGGACAACAGGCTGTACAAAAGTGTAGCTGAGTTCGAGTCCTTCAAGAAGAACCCAAGTGAAACTCTAAAAGAAACATACGACCATTTTGTGAGGTAAGCAACTCTTGTTCTTCATTAGGTAGAATATATACAATGAAAGACCTTAACATGAGGTTCCTCAATTCTCTTAGAGATTTGTGTCATGTCAAGGTTGCTATTCTAAAAGAATGTCGAGACTTGGATAAGACTCACATTCAAAATATTGTGTCAACTTTGTTTCTGTATGAGGAAGAACTCAACTGGCTGGGTGGAGTTCAAAAACAATTTCAAAACTTATCTCTGCCAGCTCAGACTGAGATCTTCCTGGGCTCTTCCCTGTTTAACAACCAATTTGACAATGACTCTCCCTCAACCTCTCAGCCTCATATAACCCAAACCAATGTCAACCATAGTAAGCCTACCGAGGAAGATGAATTTGCTGCCTTTGCTAGGAATTATAGAAAATTCAAGGAATTTAAGATATCCGAACAACCTCACAGCAAATCATTCCACTCCAAATCCTCATCCTTCCAAAGATTTGGAAATTTCCAAAGATCTGGTCAAACCTCCACCCCAACCGATGGAAAAAATGCTCAAGGTGAGCTTGTTTGCTACAACTATACAAAACCTGGCCATTTCGCCTCTAAGTGTCCTTAACCGAAATATGAATTTTTGAGGAAGAAACCCTTTAGGAAAAACCTAAGATCCAAAAGCGTAATAGCTGAGGAAGGAACTGAAAAGGCTATGCCAATTTGGTTTGAGACTGACTTTGAAAATGAGAATGCTGACTCAAATGAAGATGCTGATGTTAGTTTTGTTGCTCTTGATGGAACCGATGAAGGACACATCCCTTTACAGTCACCAATCTTTAGACACCCTGATTCCATTGACCAGTCAACTTACAATGACACAACCATACCTGTGAGATCCCCTCTCTCATATTATGACGAACCTATACTTAGGGCAGATAATCCCTACAACTTCAAAATTCAGAGTATAGGTGGAGCTCTCTACGGTCAATGTAAAACCGCTCCCACTCTCAGACCTTTGTTGCAATCGTTACAACAGACCGTTCAAGCTCAGGCCCAACCGATCTTTATTCATCAACCTGTGTTTGAACCCCGACCGATCCAATTCAAGAAGACTCTAACTGACATAAGCCTCCAACCGATATCCTCCTTACCAAATTTTGATCCTAACTTTGAACCATCATCCTCAACCTCTCAGCCTATTGTTGACCCAATGCTCAATATGTCAAAGTCTGAAATGGCAGAGGTGATGAATGAACTCTTCACTGATTTTGAAAAACTAAATGATGTTATTAAAGTTATAGCTGTTGATCTTAAAAGAATCACAACTGAGAATGACTCTTTAAAAGCTGAAATAAAATTTTTGAAAGAAAGTAAGCAAGAGTCTGATCAGTTAAGAAAAGCAAATCAAGAGCTTACTGAAAGACTAAATATCTGTCTTTGTCAAATTGCTGATTTAGTTTCAAGAAACAATTATCTCTCCAAGAAAATTGATTTGTATTCTAAATCCAGAGCTGCTATTGAGACTATCCTACAAGACCAAATGTCTTCTAGAGACCTATCTGGTATAGGATTTAACTCCAGCAGTAATGACAACAAAGATAAGCCAGCTGTTGAGTCTGTCACTGAAAACTTGATGGATAAGTTTGATGATACTCAATTTGACCAGCTAAAGAAAAGTACTCCTCATACTTTTGGTGCTGTCCCACTCACCTATCCTAAGGTGAAGGAATAGACCAAGGTCAAGAAGGTTGACAAGAACAAAACCCAATGGGCTAAGGTAGTTGATCCTAAGCTGGGAACCTATGTCCCACTTGGTAATGGTGACACCAAAGTTGGAATTAAAATTGCTGGTCAAGTTGCAGGTCAAGTTGCAGGTTTAGAAACCTCAACCGGTAAAGCAACTACAACTGGTCAAGGAGTAACCGGTCTAACAACTGTCACCGGCAGCACTGCTCTAACCGGTAAGAGTTCTTCAACCGGTAAAGGGATATCCAAATCCATGCAACCTGTCAACAAAGGAAAAACAAACACCTTTGTGCCCAAGGTTTTTGTTCCTGCTCAAATTTCTGACCCTTCTGAAGAAATTGGCAAATTAAATATCAACTCATCCAATTCTTCATAGCCTCCTTCAAATAAATGTTCAAACTATAGATTTATCAGTTACAAGACTTATGAATGCCTCTTGAAGCACCTATCTGGACCCACTGAGTCTCAAAACTCAAGTGGTGGCCAGGTATGGCTGCCAAAGAGGAACTAACTCTTTGGACCCAAAAGAATAAGGGGGACCATAAGCTTATTGTCTTATTTCAGGAATGCTTTATGGCCTCAATAAATGCAAGTAAGGATGTTTGGATTTTGGACAGTGGATGCTCACGACGTATGACTAGCCATCCTGATCTCCTTACCGATCTTGAAGAAGCATCAGGTCCTCGAGTTTTCTTTGGTGACAACGCAAAGGGTAAAATAGTCAGCCGTGGATCCATCAAAAGTGGTACAGTCACTATACAAAAGGTATCTTTGGTGGACGGTCTGAAACATAACCTTCTCTCTATATCACAATTTTGTGATAAAGGTATGCATTGTATTTTCAATTCTTCCAACTGTTATGTGAAAGACATTGCTACAGGAGAAACCTTACTTACTGGACAAAGAAAAGGTAACATATATGCTATAGATTTAAATACTGTTTCGAGTGTTACTAATGTTTGTTTTGTAACAAAGAACATCAATGAGAATTCATGGCTATGGCACAAGAGACTCAGTCACTTGAACTTCAAGTACCTATCCAAGCTGGCAAATGCAAATTTGGTCATCAGCTTACCTCAAGTGTCTGCTGATCATGGAAGGAAATGCAGAGCTTGCCAGCTAGGAAAGCATCATAAAGAATCATTCCATAGCAAGCCCTGCATATCCACATCTAAGTGCCTTCAGTTGCTACATTTGGATTTGTTTGGCCCCACAACAACTGCCAGTTTAGGGGGAAGCGGATATGCCTTAGTTGTTGTAGATGACTATTCAAGATATACATGGGTGGAAACCTTCGCCTCCAAAGATAACACTTATGAAGTTTCCACCAAGCTGTTTCGTCTACTTCAAACTCAAAAGGAGTGTCACATCATCAGTATGAGATCCGACAATGGAATGGAGTTCAAGAACAATGGCATTACTCAGTATTGTGATGATCACGAAATCGACCACAACTTCTCAGTCGCTGGAACACCGCAATAAAATGGGGTTGTTAAGAGAAAGAACAGAACCTTGATCGTAGCTGGGAAAATGATGATATCTGAAGCAAGGCTACCCAAGTACTTTTAGGCTAGCTATCCACACAGCATGCTTCACTCAGAATCAATCACTGGTCAACAAGTTTCACAACAAGTCCTTACGAGCTTTGGCGTGGCAAAATTCCCAACATTGGTTTCTTTAAAATTTTCGGCTACAAGTGTTATGTTCTTTACAACGGTAGGAAGCATCGAGGTAAATTTGATGAGAAAGCTGATGAAGGTATCTTTGTTGGTTATGCCAAGCACAGTAAGGCATTTAGAGTTTTTAATAAACGATTGTTGAAAATTGTTGAATCTGTTCATGTTACATTTGATGAATTTAATTTGCTAGAGTCTGACAAGGCTCCAAATAGTACTGATAATTCTGGTGTTTTTGAGACAGGTGAATTCAGCAACTCTAACTCAAATCAAACCACCAATAGTAATGCAAATGAACCTCCAACTCAGCATTCAGTTCCAAGTGGTGTAACCAGTAGAGCTCTAGTTGATGACTCTTTCTTCCCTCAATCGGTCAAAGAAATTAATGTTCAAAATCCCTCAACTGATTCTCTACCAGCTAGCCCCTCTACAAATGTTCCTTTTACACCACCTAAACCTGAACCAATTCCAAACATTCATGTACCATTTCCTTCACCACTAACTGATCATCAGTCAGCCTCTCTTCTCCCTAACCGATCTCCCAAACCGGTCACACCTGCCTCAATCGATTCTGCTCCTCCCTTAGAAACTTTAGACAATAATTGGTCAGGCAAGACCTTCCTAGGGAAGTTAGATCAGTTAGAGATCACCCAATAGAAAATGTGATTGGAGATGTCTTTGGTCCAAGAATGACTAGAGGCCAGTTGAGGAGCATGGAAGAACAACATGGTCTATTCTCCTCTGCTATGGTCTCAAATATAGAACCAAAGAAGACTGAAGAAGCACTAAATGACCCCAACTGGGTAGAAACTATGCAAAAAGAGCTCAACTAGTTTGATAATTGCAAAGTATGGGAATCAGTGCCTAGACCTAGTGATCAGATAGTGAATAGAACAAAATGGGTCTTTAGAAACAAATTGGATGAGTCTGGAAAAATAATAAGGAACAAAGCAAGACTCGTGGCAAAAGGGTACAGACAAGAAGAAGGAATAGATTATGATGAGACTTTTGCCCCCGTAGATAGATTAGAAGTTATTAGGTTGTTTATTGCTTATGCAGCCTACAAGGAATTTAAGTTGTACCAAATGGATGTGAAAAGTGCCTTTCTTAATGGAGAACTTCAAGAGCTTGTTTATTTTGATCAACCTCCAGGATTTGAGGACTCCAAGAAGCCTAATCATGTCTACCGGTTAAACAAAGATTTGTATGGCCTCAAGCAAGCACCAAGAGCATGGTATGAAACTCTCTCCAAATTCCTACTTAGTGAGAAGTTCGAAAGAGGTAAAATTGATACCACCTTATTCCTTGCTAATCATAATGGTCATTCATTGTTAGTTCAAATATATGTTGATGATATTATATTTGAATCTACTAACGAAAAATTATGCAAGAGATTTGAGAAACTTATACAAAGCAAATTCGAGATGAGCATGATGGGAGAGCTAACCTTCTTCCTTGGACTTCAAGTCAAACAAAATCAAGAAAGAATCTTCATCAATCAAGCCATATACACCAATAATCTTATCAAGAAATTTGGTCTTCATTCTGCTCATCCTTAAAGCACTCTAATGGCCACTAATGTACATCTCGATAAAGATGAGTCTGGTAAGAAAGTAGATATGAGACTCTACCGAGGTATGATCGGATCTCTACTTTACTTAACTGCTCGTAGGCCAGATATCATGTTTGTCGTATGTGTATGTGCTAGGTTTCAAGCCGATCCTAGAGAATCTCACCTTCTTGCTATTAAGAGAATAATTAGATATCTTGTGGGAACTGCTAACTTAGGCTTATGGTACCCAAAAGATTCATCCTTTTACACTAATTGGCTATTCATATGCTGATTTTGCAGCTTGTAGGGTCACAAGTAAAAGTACTAGTGAAACTTGTCAATTTCTAGGTAACCGACTAGTTTTCTGGTCATGCAAAAAGCAAGCTTCAATTTCCACTTCTACAACTGAGGCTGAGTATATTGCTGCTGGAAGTTGCTGCTCACAAATCCTATGGATGAAGCAACAACTGGTGGACTATGAAATTCCCCAAGAAGTGTGTCACATCTACTGTGACATCTCAGTCTCCAATAATCCTGTGATGCATTCCAAGACAAAGCACATAGACATCAAATACCACTTCCTCAAGGATCATGTTGAAAAGGGTAATATTGTTCTCTTAAAAGTTCATACTGATTATCAGTTAGATGATATTTTGACAAAACCCTTAGACATTAAAAGGTTTGAATTCCTTAGAGGAGAACTAGGCATGATTGATATTCGTTAATAAACTGTGCTAACTTTGCTACCTGTGTAAGCTATCAACCGATCAAACGGTGATATTCTAATTCTACCCTCATTCTACCATTGTTGATTCAACCTAACCGATGGCTCCCAACCGACGGAAATGAAGCTCTCAATCGGTTATTGCACCTGACCGATCATATCTCAACCGGCTCGTCTGACTCATGTTGTCCTTCCCTGTCTTGTCAGCCATTCACTGTACTAACAGTGAGCCTTTCCTTTCCTATTTCTAGATTAAAATTTTAATTTTGATCAAAAAGGTAATCTCTGTATCATTCATATTTATCTAAAAGGTTATTCTCTTTGTTCATTATTGTGTTTATACATAACTATTGCACACACATACCTATTTTTATGCTTCCATATTTAAAATCGTATTTAAAATATTTACATATCTGTGCAAACCAATAGAAATGTTTGAACTCATTTGTTTCACCTAACACAACCCCTTCGCCTTCTATTCTCTCTCTCCCTATAAAAGGATTTTCAAAAAGCACCATTCAAACTTTCAAAACACTTGAACTCTCAAACTCTCTGCAAGAATCAATCTTTCCAACCGGTTGACCGATGCCTTCATCTGTTCTTCATCTATTCTTCATCAATCTTCAAACTTTTCTGGTAACAATTCTTAAAACATTCAAATTTTTATAAGTTATGAATATTGATGTTAGAACACTCAAAAATTTTCAAAGTAATGAACTTGTTTTTATTTGACTATCTTATAAAATGTTCTAACTTAAAATGTTGATTTGATTCTTGATTTTTGTAGATGGCTCCCAAATCTTTAACTCCCAAGAAAGACATCTATGGAGGTTACATTCTCCCAAGCTTCTTCGAATCTGAAGAAGGCAAGTTGCTACAAGCGCTGTTATCTGGAGTTGGTCTTCTTTCATTTCTGATGCCTGAAGGTAATGATGATATTTTGTATGAACTGGTTAATGAGTTGTTCAATAATGGAGTTTTGAATGAAAATGTGAGAGCTGGTGATATGTCCTCCATAACCTCAACCATTGTTGGTATACCGATTACCTTCTCTCCGACCTCCATAGCCGATACTTTTCCAACCTTACCCTCAACCAGTCCCTTTTCCGTTAATATGAAGAATATGGAGTTGGATTGGTCTCAAGTCAGAGGAGTTGAACAGTTCGTTACCGGTATGGTAACAAGAAGGCTGACTTAGACGCTGTGAATTATGCCTTAGCTGAAGTGGTTGACCGATGCATCATCTGCCAGTCAGGATCTCACCACTGCATCACCATGGTTCAGTGAGAAGCCATGGCTGCGCCATTCTGCTCCAAAAGAATTTCAACTGGTGCTCATTTATCTACAGAGTAATTCTTGTGGCCTTCATGAAATTTCAGAAGGAGAAGCCATTGGCTACAACAAACAAGGCTAGACCATGCCATTCACTGCTTATCATTAGGATTCTGAAAAGAGAAGCTAAACCGATGGTTGCTGATCAGGTAAGGATTGTAAGAGAAGCTAAACCAATGGTTGATTATGCTGCCGCAACCGCCCCAGCCCCAACCGATGCTGAACCGGTCAAGAAGAAGAGAGCAAGTAAGCTAAAGATTAAGAAATCAGAAACCGATGTGCCTGAGCCTTCCCAACCAATCACCTCTTCCCCGGCTAAGAGAAAGCCTGCTGGTGAACCTCAACCGATCTCCAGCCGGCCAAGAAAAACTTCCAGGAAAGCAGCCAAGCTTCCAACCGACCAAAATCTTCCAACTCCTATCTCAAAATCCAAACCGATTCAGAAAACTCCAGGTCAGCTAGCCAAGGAAAATTTTGAGAGAAAGAAAAGAATTGAAACTGATCTAACTTTTATCCCTTTCATACCAAAAAGGCTATTTAGCCATGACTTTCTGACCGATGACATTCCCATTACCGGTCTTGCCTCCAACCCTTCATACAGAAGATGCCAACCAATTAGAAACCCTTCATTCCACTTCTTTCACAACAATCCTTGGGCAGTCAATCCTCAATCTGCTCCATCACCCGACTGGTTTTATCCCATTGACCACTTGCCTCCATTCATCAAGAAATTGTTGCAATTCCACGAGATCAACAAAGCTTCAGTTCCTGTTGGAAACATTCATGACTACATTGATTATGGCAACAGCCATGAAGACAAGGGTATTTACTTCAGCAAACCCTGCATATTAAGGGAATTTGATGCCTCCCAGTCCAAACTCAACCTCATCAAATTATATAACCTTTACTTTGATCAACTTCCACTACTCTGGAATGTTGTTTACTTGCCTCAGGACCGGTTACAGCAAGATATGATGATTCAATCTGTATGGGTTGACTTTGCCATTCTCTATAGAGTCCGAGATACTTTGATAGAATATGACCCTTATCAGTTGGGCAGATATGAGCTAGATGAAGATATTCTTCCAAACTTTGATTTTGAACCGGTTGCCCTGGGTCCAAGAAAGAATCACTTGACATTATTTATTGTTATATGAAAAGTTTATTATTTGATTATTATATGTTTTTCATATTTATTTGTAATAATCTACGTCTCTAATTATTAAGTGAATAATTAGTATAAATGTTAATGGATAATCACATGATGATTATATGCATAGAGATGCACATTAAATTTATGGGTACTTGTTAGAGAACAAGTGACTGGACTTGACCCGTTTGAGATTTATGTCATGGTCAAATGTCATAATTAAATCTCAGATGGTCACTTCATTTAGTCCCTAGACCTGAGATTATCATGACCTTACATATGATGAAAGTTATGTTTGATTTTAGTCAAACGATATCTTAACACGATATCTATAAAGGCTAACTTTGGCATGATCGGATTTATGATGGGAAGGATGATAATTCAAGATGGAATTTGTCCCTCGAAAGAGAGATGTTTTGCTTGGGCCCCTCGATGAGTGATAATGATGAAAGTGTATGGCCATACCCCAATGTGATTGGATTATCATTATACTCAAGATCGAGAAAGCATTGAACAAGTACAAGTTGATGTGTGTAAGTACGCCAATCCAATTCGTGACCCTTTTAGGTGCATTTTAATGTGATAAAATTGCACTAAGGGGCATTTTGGTAAATTCCCGGTCCGTTCCGAGACTTCCGGAAACATTTCATAAGTTTCTCGCGAAGGAAGTATTTTTTAGTATTTTTCCCGGACAAAAGGACCTACAGGGAATTAACTGCTTTGGGCTTTTAAAGAATTAACTCGGAATGTTCCAGAAGCAGGTTTTGGCGCGAGAAACAGTTATTGGCTCCTCCCGTCGTACAACAGATTGAACCATGGAAAGTTGATACAAAGGGTCATACGACATATTAATGTTTTTTTCCCAATCAGCTTTAAATAGATTTTTCTCTCATTTTGCAAAGGAGGACGGTTCACACACTCTCTCTCTCTCACTACTCTTTCTCTCACTAGATGCAAACTCCCTCTCTCTCTACTCGCAGACTCTCCCTCTCCGGCCAGAGAAACCATTCCAACACCCTTCTCTCACTGCCGCTCCACCACTACCTCATCCTCCTCCTTGCGGCTTCATCCCTTCCACCAAAATAGCCACCAATTCACTACTCTCTCTCTCTCTAAACGCAAATGCTCCCTCCCCATTGCCAGCTCCCTAAATCTTCATCCTCACCAAGCCCTTCCTCACCGAAAATCTAACCCAACCTGAATCTCCATCACCGTTCTACCTTCCTCTACCTCAATCCCCTTCTTCCCTGATCTAGTTTCCCCTCAATCCATTCCTCACCGTTCTCTGCCTATCTGAACTATTCGCCGGCAACTCAACAATAAACCAGAATCGCCTTCCCCACCATTCCCTTTCTCCGGCGACGACCTTACTCCTCAACAACAACCACTGCACCACCGGTTCTCTCCCTCTTTTCAACCATCGGTGTCGTCTCCCCTATTTCCAGATCTTAAGCCGTTAACCACCACCGTTTCACCAACAAACTCCGATCACCACACTTCCTGGCTTCGGTGGTTCATTTGCCAAGTAGTTCACATCAGAATCCCGTTTCCACATCAGAAGCTCCGGTTGATAATTTTCAGATTGAGTTGAGTATTCGAAATTGAAGCTGCTTTGGGCATGTGATGAAACCTTGTTCGTGAGATGCTGATTTGAAGATCCTTCTACCTAACGTGGTATAAGGATTGTGGACACTACAAAGGTAACGGATCTCAACCCTTCTCTTCCTCTGTTTTCATCTGCGTAGTGCAATTATCGTGATTAAAATGCTCGTGGTGTAGAATCTGGGTGTTTTGGCTTTGTTACAATTTTAATTAGCATGTAGTATGCTCTGATTCATTTAGTTATTCTGATTATTGAATTTATCGTGGTGATGATACTTATTTTGTTCATGTGATTGTGTGCGTTGTGCATGAATCGCGCTAAGGTGAGTGTGGATCATCTCATATCCACGTTCATCTAATCTTTGATCTCTTTGAGGTCGTTGGGACTTGTTTCGTACATTTATCATAGTGATTATGCATACTCTTGTATTGATGTCGTGTGTTGGGCATGAATTGCTAAGGTGAGTGTGGATTATTCCATAACCACACTCATCTGCATATTGGTTCTCTCTGAGGTCATTAGGACCTGGTTTCTATTTTCATTAATCTCGGATTGTCATTTATTATCTCTGTAATCCATTGATTGTAAAACCTCTGCAGATGGCGGAATATGTCCCGCAACACAACTGGCCATTCATGGTCCTGCGTCGTGCGACATACATGGCCTATCTACAGCTGGTTATTTTTCAGTTGTAAGTTGTTTCATTCCTATGTAATCAGGTGGTGGTCTCCTGAAATAAATGACTCACAAGCTGTAATTCCTCCGTTGAATAATAAAACAAAGCATTAATATGCATTTTATTACATATTTTGTCTCACACAATTTGCACACACATTTGGATGTTTTGAATGTTGAACATAGAAAGACTCGTCCACGAATGAGGCGTGTTAGGTGAACTCTCGGTTCTTCCCAACACGTAACCTGACCCCCGAACCCAATTTCTCTTTCAAAAAGGTTTTCAATGTTTCCTTAAAAACGGCGTGGCGACTCCTATTTTTTTGGCGAGCGTTCATTCAGTGGCGATTCCGCTGGGGACGTTGAAACATGGTTTTCAAAAGTGGGTCAAACTTTCGTGTTTGTTCAACATTAAATTCCTTCATTTATGTGTGCATTTTTGTGGCATTATATGTATATAAATGCGTTTAGTGCTTTGCTTTATTCCTCCCCTTCCTTGCTTCCTGGTTTAGTGTGCTGATTACTTGGGGCTGAGTTATCATATTGAGCTTGGAGACTGGGGCTTGTTCTGGCTTGTTATTCAGAATTTTGGAAGTGGCTTCTTCTGTCATGCGACATAATGTGCCTTAGTTGTTTTGTGTCATGCGACAGAAGTGGCCTATTTGCAGGATTTGGTGTTCTAGATACAGGTTGTGATTGTGGGGCTACCCCATGATCAAATTATTTGATCCTTGATTATTATGCTCTGTGGGGTTGTGTGTGAGTTGTTTTCCTTTTCTTCCCCCTTTTCAAAAAAAAAAAAATAATAATAAAAAAATAAAAAAATCATTTTTTCAAATAAAGGAATCTAGTCATCCGCACACTACACCACATAGATTTAGAACCCTCGGGTGCGATTGACGGCATCGCGAACAGTGATGATATTCGCCTACGCTTGAGCGCCTAATGTCAAACCCATCCCCCTAGCGCGTTATAGGTGGCGCCACACTTTTAACCTTACCCAAAACGGTTGGTTTTGACACGACATTTTTCAAATACACTAAAATATATTTTTTTCAAAAATTCTTAATAGACTTTCCTACCTACCTCAAAACCTAGTACATGTGGGCATGTTGCCATCGCAACATGGTTTCACGAAAGGACATGTCGTTCCCACGTCATGTTCTAACGAGAGATCATGTCGCTTTGTCAACGTGCACCGACGAGAGGTCATGCCGGATTTTTCCTTGAACTTCTCCAGGAATACCCGTTATGTTGCCCAATTTTCTCCAGAAATTGGGATTACTTGTCCTTCCCATAAATGCTTTGGTTTTATTTAGGAACTGTTGTTGCTAAAATGCAGGATTGCTACGTCTTGAGTTTTTATCAGCATGTCGACATCTTCACTCGAGGGCAAGGTAAAAATTATTTATTTAAATCGATTATTTATTTTTGTTACATTTAATCATAGGGATAAAAAAGCACGTGGGAAAAGACATGTCCTACAGACTCCTTTCAACGGATTGGAAGACTAAGTCAAGATGAAGATGACTTACCGAGATTGTAGGGGAGTTGGTTAGGATTTGATTTTTCTGTTTTCTTTTTATTATTTAAAGCTCATGGCTGGAAACACACACGACACGAACACAGATACACACGCATTACACTCACATAGCTCAAGAACACTTTGTAATCTGCCATAGCTTTCTACCTTGTAATTCATTATTAATACAATTGTTTGGGAAGGTAGGTGCTCATAATCACCTCCCGAGGTTTTGTGCCGGCGAGATAATTATCTCAAGGGTTTTCCTCGTTACATGATCGAGCCATCCTATATTACATTATTGTACCAATTATACTCCATTGCACCCTCCTTAGATTCATTTCAATTTCCATCATTGTTGACTGTTTTTAGCCAAAACAGTTTGGCGCCCACCGAGGGGCTATTGGTTTTTTAATTGGTTCAATATTCTTACGTTTTCTACCATGTCTACTCAACCTTTGACTTTCGCCATCACGAAAACCCTTCCTAGCAGTGTGAATCCTCAAACCAGTAGCCGGTCGACAACCGAAGGCCAAGAAACATTGCCTCCTCCTCCTCTTATGAGTTCTGGCAAGAAGCAGATGTCGCCATCTCCTGATCTTGAGATCAAGAGCATGCTGATGCAGATGAAGAATCAGCTGGATCGTCAACAGAATAGCACCTCCTTGATAATCGAAAGCTTGATCAAGGTGCAGAAGGAGCAGGAGTTACTTTCCAAAAGAATGGACAATGTTTCTCCTTACCGTCCTAGAGTCCTTGATTTCAACATTGGGGACAGCTCTCAAACTTTCAATGGATTCCTACCAATGGCTTCATCTATAAGGATGTCAACATCTTACCCTCCCGTTACTACTTCTATGGCGATGTCGACACCCTTAGCTACCAATGCCTACAGGATGACCTTTCCAGAAGGGCCCATCTTCACTAATAGCACTGTTCTGACATCCTCTACAGATAATGTTAATCCTTTCATTAATTTCAATACTAGTTCTGCTTTAGATAATACTGCTCGTACCACTAACCCTTTTGCAGGAACCTACATTACAAATCAGCTTCAGGAATTGAGAGATATGATCATGAATGTGCCAGGTGTCACCCCGCCTATCCAGCAAGTCTCCCCAACATGTTACAATCAATCTCGCTTTACTCCAGCAATTGCACATGTCGACATCCCAAAAGGATTCAGCGTTCCTGCCATGAAGTTGTATGATGGAAGTTCTGATCCTGAGGAGCATGTCGCCCACTACCAAGAAAAGATGGAGATTGTTCGCATCCCGCTCCAGTTTCGTGAGGCCTGTTTGTGTCGAGGATTCGGTTCAACGTTGGTAGGACCGGCATTGAAGTGGCTGATCCGTCAACCTCCTGGTTCTATTGGATCGTTCGCTCAGCTTGTCAACCTCTTCAACAATCAATTTTCTTGCATCCGGCAATTTGAAAAGCTCACCAGCGACCTTTATCGTATCACTCAGCAACCCAATGAAGCATTAAAAGACTTTGTTAACAGGTTTAATAAAGAAGTCTTGGAGATCCCCAACCTAGACATGGCAACAGCTGCAGAAGCCTTCAAAATGGGCCTGAAGAGGGATTCCCCTTATTATGAGGATCTGGTGATGAACCCGTGCAAGAAAATGGAAGATATCCGAAATTGGGCCCTAAGATTTATAAGGCTGGAAGAGGACAAGATGCAGCAATCTAAGAATCCTGACAAAGCTTCAACATATGACCATCCTGACAGGAAGATAGAATCATCTCACCAAAGACAGAACAGATCTAGACCATACCACAAAAATGACCATAACAAAGTCAATTATGTGGAAGATGATGGGGATGATGATACTGAATCTCCTAAAATTTCTGATTATTGTTTTTCTGTTGATGTTTCAGGTATTCTGTGAGCAATGAGCAATCTTGGAGATAAAGCAAGGTGGCCTAGAAAGACTGACAAGCCATCCGGCTGGAAGGACAAATCCAAATGGTGTGCCTATCATGAAGATTTTGGACATCTTACCGAAGATTGCATCGCCTTGAGGAGAGAGATTTGTTACCTGTTGTGTAAGGGACATCTTAAAGAGCTCCTTGGGAACCGCAAGACCAAGATGGAAAACAAAGAACCCGTTGCAACCAGACCACCATCTCCTCCACCGGTAACAAAGGTAATTAATGTTATTAGTGGCGGTTCTGATATTTGTGGTACTTCTTGTTCTGCAGCTAAGAGATTCGCTAAGCAAGCTAAGGATGAGAAACCCGAGAGATCCTCCAAGATGTCGCAGCTCACATCTCAAGATGTCATCTCCTTCGAAGAAAGTGACCGGGACAATGTTATGGATCCACATCATGACGCCTTGGTCGTTGCACTTCAGATAGCCAACTGCAAGGTCAGACATATCCTAATAGATGGGGGCAGCTCTGTGAACCTCATCATGCTGGATGCTCTGAAGGAAATGAAGATCCCTGAAGACAGCATTGTAAAAAGGACCTCGGTGCTCATGGGTTTCAGTGGAGAAACCAAAAGTACAGTGGGTGAGATTACACTTCCAGTCTACGTCAAGGGTATCAATTCCATGGAGAAATTCTCTGTAATTGATAGTACAACTTGTTATAATGTAATTCTGGGAAGACCGTGGATCCATGGGATGAAGGCTGTACCATCCACCTAACACCAATGTGTCAAGATGCCGACACCTTGGGGAGTTGTCAAGGTTTACAGCGATCAACAGTCAGCTAAAGAATGTTACATGACTTCCATGAAGGCGTAAACAACCCCTAAGATGGCATAGCAATTACAGAGAAAGGCCCGTGAGGTTCTGGAGGTGAAGGAACATGATTTGAAAGAAATACTCTTAGACCCCTCAAACCCAGATCTCAAAGTGCTGGTTGGCCAAGATGTTCTAGCAGAAATAGAAGAAGACCTTATTAACCTCTTACAGAGCAGGATTAGAAGCTTCGCATGGAAACATGAAGATATGACAGGCATCAGTAAGGATGTAATCACCCACAAACTCAACATCGATCCATCTTTCAGACCAATCCACCAAAAGAGAAGAAAGTTCGCACAGTAAAGGAATATTATCATTCAAGAAGAAGTGGATAGACTACTTAAAGCTAAGATGATCAGAGAGGTCGAATATCCAAGATGGCTAGAAAATGTGGTGGTAGTAGAGAAGAAGAACGGAAAATGGAGAGTTTGTGTTGACTTCACAGACTTAAATAAAGCTTGTCCTAAAGATCCTTTTCCCTTGCCACACATTGATACTTTGGTGGATGCCACTTCTGGGCATGAAGTGTTGACTTTCCTGGATGCATCTTCAGGACTCCAGCAAATCCAGATGGAGCCATCCGATCAAGAAGATACGGCCTTCATAACCCCAACAGGCATTTATTGTTACATTGAAATGCCTTTTGGACTAAGAAATGCAGGTCCTACATACCAGAGGCTAGTCAACATGATGTTCAAGGAGCAGATTGGGGACACTATGGAGGTATACATCGACGATATGGTGATAAAGTCAAAGAAAGCCGAAGATCATGTTCGAGATCTTGCTCAAGCATTCGACATTCTAGACAAGTTCAACATGAAGCTAAACCCAGCAAAGTGCAATTTTGGCATGAAGTTCAGGAAATTCTTGGGCTACATGGTGATACAAAGAGGGATAGAAGCTAACCCGGGGTAGATCAGAGCAATCATCAACTTAACGTCACCCTAATCCATAAAAGATGTTCAAAGATTGACAGGGAAGGTGGCAGCGTTGAATCGATTCATCTCAAAATCCTCAGACAGATGCAAGCTATTCTATGACATCTTAAAGAAGAATTCTAGGTTCAAGTGGACTGATAAGCATGAACAAGCCTTTCAAGATTTGAAGCTGTACCTGTCAACACCTCCCCTTCTTTCAAAGCCTCAAGAAGGTGAGCCACTATGTGTCTACTTAGCTGTCTCTGAAACCGCAGTTAGTGCCGTCCTGGTCCGTGATCAAGATGGCATCCAGCAACCAATATACTATGTAAGTAAAACATTGCTCGATGTGGAAACCAGGTATTCACACCTTGAAAAATTAATATTAGCTTTAATTTCTGCTTCAATTAAGTTAAGGCATTATTTTGAAACTCATGTTATTGTCATTCGTACTAACTATCCAATAAAAAGTGTAATGAGAAAACCAGAAATGTCAGGAAGGACGGCCAAGTGGTCCGTTCAGTTAAGCACTTATGACATCAAATATGAGCCTAGAACAGCAATAAAATCACAAGTACTTGCAGATTTTGTGGTAGACTTTAGTCCAAGTATGCAACGTAGAACTTGAAGTACAACAACTACAAGATGGGGACACCTTGAGGATGTGGACTCTATTCACAGATGGTGCTTCTAATATGAGGGGCACAGGGCTAGGCGTTGTCCTAAAGTCACCACAATGGGACATCATACCCCAGGCCATTAGTTGTGATTTTAAAGCCACTAATAATGAGGCACAGTACGAAGCCTTAATCGTGGGCCTATCCGTGGCTCTAGACATGAACATCAAAGCAATACAGGTATATAGTGATTCATTATTACTTGTAAATCATTTTAACGGTTCCTATACAGCAAAAAATGACAAGATGACAGCTTATTTGGGCATTGTAAAAATTTTGGCAAGCAAATTTCAAATTTTCTCTTTCGAACAAATACCCCGAGAAGATAATTCTCAAGCAGATGCATTGGCTAATCTTGGATTAGCTTTCAAAAGCTTATCTCACACTAATATCCCAATCATACATGTTGACATCCCTGCTGTGGAAAGGTTAGAACTATTCTGTATAGATGATGATATCCCTGATAGTCAGATGAAGATATCTTGGACGACGCCAATAATTAAATATCTTCAAGATGGCACTATCCCTGATGAAGAAAAGAATGCTAGAGCATTCAGGGTAAGGATTTCAAGATTTATATTAATAGATAATGTGCTATTTAAGAAATCATTTGCAGGTCCATATTTGAGATGTCTCGAAGCCGACCAAGCTAAAGAAGTCCTAAGAGAGTTACATGAAGGATCATGTGGTAACCATTCTGGGGGCAGAAGCTTATATACCAAAGCTCTGAGAATGGGTTATTACTGGCCAACAATGCGCCAAGATGCTGCCATCTTTGCCAAGAAATGTGATTCCTGCCAGAAGCATAGCGACATCTTGCATTAGCCCGCAGAATTGCTTCATCCAATCCTCTCTCCTTGGCCGTTCATGAGATGGGGAATGGATATAATGGGAAAATTGCCTAAAGCTCCTGGGGGAAAAGTTTTCTTGCTTGCTATGACTGATTATTTCTCTAAATGGGTTGAGGCTGAATCCTATGTGCAAGTTCGTGATAAGGAAGTCATATCCTTCATTAAGAGAAATATATTTAGTAGGTTTGGCATCCCATCTGAAATAATATGTGACAACGACTCTCAATTCATTAGCAAAAAGACCCAAGATTTTCTTCCTAGGTGGGGAGTTAAGATGGTAACATCTTCACCTGTCCATCCTCAAGCTAATGTCCAGGCAGAATCTAGCAACAAAATAATCATCAATAATTTAAAGAAAAGGCTAGATCAAAAGAAAGGAAGATGGGCAGAAGAGCTTCCCTTTGTCCTATAGGCAGATAGAACCACACCAAAGAACGCAACAGGTTAAACCTCCTATTCTTTAGTATTTGGAGCAGAAGCGGTCATCCCGGCAGAATTTGTCGTCCCCACTGCCAGATTCAAGATGGTGACACCTGAACAAAATGATGCCAACCTAAGTCACGATCTAGACACCATTGACAAACTGAGGGACCTTGCTAAAATCAGGATAGCAGCATATCAACAGAAGATTGCAAGATCCTACAACAAGAATGTTAGATTGCGAAAATTCCAAGTTGGTGATCTAGTCCTACGAAAGGTGTTTTAGAATACGAGAGAGCCCAATGCTGGAAACATGGCTCCCAAATGGGAAGGGCCATACCTAGTAGATGCTGAAGCAGGCAAAGGTTCCTACTGCTATCAACTTTAGAAGGAGCAAGGATTCCCAGAAGCTGGAATGCCATCAATCTCAAAGACTACTTTATGTAAGTTTGCATGATTATTTTACAATGCAAATAAAACCAAGGTACGATCTTTACCATCCTAAGTTTAATAAAAGTACTTGTTTCCATTTTTATTCAATTTTTGGAATAATTACTGACTTAAGCATCGGAGGGGCGTTAGCTAAGCTAACGCCCACCCCTAACATGTTTCTGTTTTGCAAGGAAATGAGAAACATTAGAATGTAATTCACTGATTAACTAAGATGTAAGCATCCTCCCAGGAACTTAACATCTTAAATCAGGTACGGACTATCTCTTACTCTTTATTTAGAAAGTATTTTTATAGTTCTTTTATCTTCTTTTATCAAATAAAATGTGACATCAGAAAAGATGTCGAAATCTTTCATTAATTTTTTATTTTGCAAGAACTAGAAGTCTCCAAATTCAGTCCAAGTCCTTGTGAAAACAACCGTTTTGAGACTGGCCATCTCACCTCCGTTTAAGGTACTTAATACCTTCAAAGATTTAAATAAATTACTTTCTTTCACCGCATTAAGGTTTAAACACCTCGCCTGGAGCGCACGATGTCTACCTTGATTGAGGTGTGTGGTGGGCCCGTATATTTAATATATACAAATTACCCATCATCACTCAATCAATGTGTTAGACCCTAAGATCTTTACAATTGGTTATGACACTTACGTGTCATCTAAGTACAAATGGTTATTGACATTTACATGTCAATCTACGTAATTGCAAAGGATTTTTACATCCACTCGTAAGTTGTTACCATCTACGAAGAGGTCAACATATCAACCTCCTAAAAACGTTTTTCATAAAGATACTTGGGGAAAGTTTTTACCAAAAACCCAAGCAGAGGTTTTCCTACAGAAAGCATGAAAAGTGTTGGACCAACCCAACACTTGAAAAACATATTGTCTTGACCCTTATGGGTCCATTACAAACCAAAAAATATTGTCTTTGGGACACAGCCCATTTAAAACCAAAGTTTTTCACACCAAATTTTTCAAAACCAATTTTTTTTTTACCATGTTCCTTCACGGGGTGGCTACTGACGCTGATGTTGTTACTCCTTCATCCAAGATATCATCACCTTTTGCTGCAGAGGATCCTTCTCCTACCTCCTCTCCCTTAGCTTCCAAAGTCTTCAAGAGGGAACGTTCTCAACATTCCTTTCTGTGTGTTTCCCGGCATGGAACTCCTCCATCATTTGAATCTTGATTGCAACCATGCTCTGGGCAGCGGAGGCCATCATGCTCTTCTTTAAATCCTCAGTCTCTTGCAACTGTGTGTCTTGAAGAGAGGACATCCCTGTCATCAAGCTTTCCACTTCCTTCTGTAAATCTCCAATTTTTGTAGCCCCGGCATCCCTTTGTTTTTTGACTTGAATAAGTTCTAGCACCAGCTTCCTATTCCTTTCCTCAAGAGCATTCATTCTCATCTTAGCAGCATCAACACCCTGCAAAAAAGCCCAAAAAAGTAGGTCAAAACCATGGATATACTATTTCCTTTGAGACTCTATTTTTTCAAAGAAAAAACTTACCATTGCTGCCCTAGCCAGCGCTTCTTCCACATCCCCTAGGCCTGTTTCATCCACATTTATCACCTCCTTGGAACTGCTCTTCCTCTTCTTCACCCTGGCTCCAACTGATGGTGCCTCCATCTCCCTTTTTGGCACCAACATCTGGTTACTCGACTGGGTTTGGCCCACAAAATCCTGAAGGTCCTTAAGAGAAAAAGCAGTGGTAGATTTTGAAACTGCCAAAAGAAGATACACTGTCAAGAAGAAATGCAGAATCCAGTAATACCAAGATAATTTGTGCAAAAGATTAAAATATTTTACCAGTCGACATTTCGGTGGAAGGTGGTATCTCCTTGCCCTTGGAAATTGCTATATCTTCGTGAGGTTGGAAAGATCTATCCCCCTTTGAGAACTCCAATAATCTGTTCACCTTCTCAATTGTGTCAGCAGATGGAGGGAAAATCTTAGCCCAATCGATAGCTGCAAAAACAGACAAAGAAATTACAACAGGTAAATGCGGGAAATAAGGAAAAAGTGATGTTTGAAAGAGGGATACCTTCCCTATTGCATTTCGTTGCCAAGAAATCTCCTTCCTCCAAGGAATCCTTCTCAACAAAGAAATATTTTGATTTCCAACCCCTATCACTTACAGTCACTTTCAAAAATAAGGGTTTCATTCCAGACCTAGTCTTAAGAAGATATCTGGTAGACCAAAAAGTTTGAAGCTCATACACAAAAGCCAACTCTTTCAAACCTATGTCTAAACCAAATTTACTGTTTACCCTCAGAACACAAGAAAAGATCCTCCACACCATGGGCATCACTTGTACAATGGCAAGGTTAGTCTTTCTAAAAAACTCGTTTATCATTGCAGCGAAAGGATAAGAAAAACCCAAAGTAAAGGTATACTCATAAAGACAAACCCATTTCGGAGAAATGAAATCAGACCTAAGAAGAACATCAAATGGCCTAAAGATGGTAGAATCCGGGAAGCAGTGCCGATCTTTTATGGATTCGATCAATTCATTGTTAAAAACACAGATTTCTTCATCTGGTTTTTTCAACAAGCCTTCACACAAGAAACCCTCTTCCTCGTTTGAACTCGGAGGATTTTTCGTGGCTTTTCCCTTTTTTGATTTTACCATTTTTTGAAAAAAGTAGCAGGAAGAAAAAGAGAGGGAAGGATTTTTACCTTCAAGGAGGATTCACCGCCGTGAAGGAGGGAATAGATCAAAGCGATTGGAAAAGGTGAAGAAGAAAGTGAAAAGGATCCAGTTAAAAATCCTAGATCTTAGGGTGGTTATGCTAATTAAGTGGGAGTTATCTCCTCAACTGCCACGTATCTTCTCTATTAATTAACCGCAGAGCTTCTAGAAAGACGCGGAAAAAACCAACCTTTTAAATTCTTTTAAAAGACAGTTTTTTGGGGACAATTGTTGTGGGTAAAATGCAGGAATGCTACGTCTTGAGTTTTTATCAGCATGTCGACATATTCACTCGAGGGCAAGGTAAAAATTATTTATTTAAATCGATTATTTATTTCAGTTACATTTAATCACAGGGATAAAAAAGCACGTGGAAAAAGACATGTCCAACAGACTCCTTTCAACGGATTGGAAGACTAAGTCAAGATGAAGATGACTTATCAAGATTGTAGGGGAGTTGGTTAGGATTTGATTTTTCTGTTTTCTTTTTATTATTTAAAGCTCATGGCTGGAAACACACACGACACGAACACAGATACACACGCATTACACTCACATAGCTCAAGAACACTTTGTAATCCGCCATAGCTTTCTACCTTGTAATTCATTATTAATACAATTGTTTGGGAAGGTAGGTGCTCATAATCACCTCCCGAGGTTTTGTGCCGGCGAGATAATTATCTCAAGGGTTTTCCTCGTTACATGATCGAGCCATCCTATATTACATTATTGTACCAATTATACTCCATTGCACCCTCCTTAGCTTCATTTCAATTTCCATCATTGTTGACTGTTTTTAGCCAAAACAGGTACTATTGCCTATTATTAATTTTTAATCAATACATTTGGTGTATTTTTGAATGATGTGTCACTAGGTTCCCCCGAGGTTTTAGACTGCGAGAATAAAGGGTTAGCCTTTCCCAACCGTTCATAGGACTTAAAAGACACCGATTTTTACTTGAACATTAATAAGATGTTGCATGAGTCCGTCTCCTTTCCCGATCTTCCCTCTCCCATACCATCTTAAGATTCTCTATCCTCCGCCTTATACACGCTCTCACCTTTTCACCTCCGCAAGGCTACGGCAAGTTGGGTGTGTGCTCTCGTTCCCGGCCCTCATTGGCCCATATTCCCGAGGCAAAAGCAGTTCAAGTGCCCGAGTGATCGTCCATATGATTCGAAATCCAAAATGCTCGGTGCAGAGAAGATTATGGCCCACCGGTCTGGAGGTTCGTTGCCCATGGGTTCACAGAGCACAAAGGGTGTGTCCATCAAAAAGTTGCGAGCTACCCTTGAAGCTGTTTTTCCTTGTGAGCGGGAAGCCCGGTTGCTTGCTCAGATTGTTAAAGCTAAGGAGGACGACTTGTGAATGACAGAAAGATTGAGAAGGGTCCTCGCCCCATCGCTGTCAACGATGCTCTTCCTTCCTCCCGAAGTTGATGCAGCAATTAGTCCTCGTAGGATCTACAATGTCCCTTTCGGGCATCGAGTCTGTCAAGTCTAAGTTGGACCAGTTTTTGCTTTGCAGTAATAAAATCTTTGTTTCTCTTCTTGCTAGACTTGAGACATTACTTGCACACCTGCGTTACACTCAGTTGAAATGGTCTTATTCCAAATGATCACTTGTGCTGCTCACCGACTAATGCTTTGAAATGGCTAATGTTTAAATTGATCAGAGTGAGAAAATCGACTGATATCTTTATCAAATTGGGGCTCACCAACTCCCCATCTCACATCTCCTGTACTCACATATCTTCCTTCGCCCTCATCATCTCGTTGCTCGATGAATTTGCATGAGTCCTTCTCAAAGTAAACTTAAGCAAGCAAATGAAGACTCGATCTCGTTCGGATCATCCAATAGGGACTGCGGTTGAAACCTTTCACCCAGAGGAAAGTCATTACCTCACCCTCACTAAACAATACCCTTTCAATTCAAGATCGGCATGTTTTGAAACCCATTTAGCCATCGCCAGAAGAAGAGGGACTATCCTTGAGACTCCCGTGAGTCAAAAGAAGATTGACCATTTCCAAGCTCAAGAACGATGGAAAGCAATGATCCATCCTAGGGACTAGCTGAAATTCTCCTCTAAAAAAAAAAAGAGAGACAAAAATACAAAAAAAAAATATATACAAAAAAAAAGAAGAGAATAAAAAAAAAGAGAAGTGAAAGAGAGCCTAGTCCCCAGCGATCCTCTCAAAAGCAAAAGTCAAAGGATCAGGTCATTACTTAAGAGGAGTCTCAGAGTGAATAAAGAGACATCACGAATGTCCCTCACCACTACCTCAACCAACTCCGACCATCCTCTCGATTTTAGAGGATATTCCCACTACCTTGACCAATTCCAAGCCGTCCTCTCAATTTTAGAGGATATTCCCATTACCGTTACCCTTGCCTATTGGCCAAAGCCAAGATTGACCTCTCATTCTTAGAGGCATTGAAGATGCAATCATGAATTCCCTCACCATAGAAATCCCAAACACATCCCTGCAAGCCAATCTCTCATCTTTAGAGGTTCAGCCAGCAAAAGGCCTAGCCGACCTCTTGTCTTAAGAGGTCAAAGATATCCCGAATCACCCAAGGGCCGATCGTAACCCTGAAACCCAGTCGCAATTCCTACCGGATAACAATTTCATACCATCAATCGAAGATTGTGCAAATTCCATCCGTTCATTCGACGTTTCATGTGAGCATATTTCATTTCTCCTCCGCAAACACTTGCCGTGGATGTCCCACTGGGGCTTCACATCCGTGTCTTCCATCGACACTCCAAGAGGACATGTTTTTAAATTCCCAAAATCCTCAAAGGTCCTCAGATCCTCGAATTCCAACGTTCATTCTCTTCATTCGGGATAAGCCCGAACTACGGTCACCTGAGCTCCTCACTAGGAGGGGAACGTAGGCAACCATAATTGGTCCGGTCGAAATCACAAACAGATCTCAAAAATCTGATCTCCTCAAGGACCATTCCCATAAACTTTCCATCCTTCGGAGTTTGATTCTAGATATTAGTGGGCTTTCTCCTCATGATTAATTGAAATATTTGTTCATATCAGCTTTGGCGGTTGACTAACCCGAACATCAATAAAGGGTTTTAAGCAGCCTTGTGATCATCACGAATAGGACAAGTTTTCAAGTGTCTCGACAAGTCTTCTCTTTCTACATCATAGGAAGATAGAGCCAAACACTGTTTTCGGTCAGCAGGGGCTTCCATACACCTTTCCACACCTTGTGATGCTAATACTCTCCCAAAAGAGTCAAACCCAAAAGCGAGTGTGTCGAAGATTCGGGATCCATTCCCACCCTCGAAGGATGTGCCCCTGCACGTAAACACTTCCGAGTCTTGTCCAGCGACTAATTGACTGCGGTTTGAAATGATGAGTTGCCTCTTTGGCCACAAGGTGACTCTGTTTGCGATAAAGCTGCATGGAATTTCCTCAAGCTGGGGCTTTGGTTAAGGTATTCCTCAGGCTCTCCTTACCAGATTCCCTCTGGGTTTGCTTTGCACTGTCAACTGGGGCTTCGCCAAGCTGGGATCATTCTCTGCACATTCTCTGCTGCTTGCTGCCTCAGGCACGAGATACACTTTGTCCTCACTAGCAACGGACCTGCAGCCAGTACTCCCGGGAGCGTCCCCCGACTTGCCCAGGCTGCACCTTGCCATCCATACACCATCGTATAAACACTTTCGTTCCATACACAACCCATCATAGCCCAACTGCTACATGCATATCTGCTCGTCAAGCCGTGCAAAATCCTCACTCCATTTGCATCCCCAGCTGAGATGGACTTGTGGAACAAAAGATTAATAATGCATAAGCAAAAGGTTAAATAAAATGCAATTTGCCTAGAGTGTTGTGTTTTCACCCCGCAGGGTACAATAATCAAAGTGATCATAATCTGATTATGGGAGTTATTCCTCAAATCACAACTTGGACAAGGATTCCAAATCCTGCAGGTGGCAGACCCTGCCTTTATCCTCTTCATCAGTCTCGTCATCTTTGGACTCACCAACATTGTTCGAAAGAGCCTCAGCTGCCCCAGTCTCCAAGCATTGCTCGTCAAAAGGAGTTTCAGGTGCCTCAATCTTCAAGCAATAATGCCCATCAGCTTCGGCAAGTTATAATCCATAGCCCGTGTTGGACGGGGGATTAGCGTTGCCCGTATTGGACGTAGGATTATCACCAATTACCCGTGTCGGACGGAAGGTTCACCAAATCCCCGTGTCGGACAAAAGGTGCATTTTAAATTGCCCGTGTTGGATGGAGGATCATCATTGCCCGTGTCGGACGGAAGGTTCATTATCATTTCCCGTGTTGGACGGAGGATTACCATCATTTACCGTGTTGGATGGAGGATTATCACCAATTACCCATGTCGGATGGAAGGTTCATCATTTCTCGTGTTGGACGGAGGATTACCATCATTTCCCGCATTGGACGGAGGATTATCACCAATTACCCGTGTTGAACGGAAGGTTCATCAGTTCCCGTGTCGGACGGAGATTCTTCATCAACATCCCGTGTTGGACGGAGGATTATCACGAATTGTCCGTGTTGGACGGAGGTTTCACCATCATTTCCCGTGTTGGATGGAGGATTATCATGAATTGCCCGTGTCAGACGGAAGGTTCACTATCATTTCCCGTGTTGGACAGAGGATTACCATCATTTCCCGTGTTGGACGGAGGATTATCACGAATTGCCCGTATTGGACGGAGGTTTCATTACCATTCCCCGTGTTGGATGGAAAATCATCGTCAAAATTCCCGTGTTGGACGGATGCAAACCACCAAATTCTCGTGCTGGACGGAAGCTTATTATCAGATTCCCGTGTCGGGTGAAAGGTTCATCAGTTCCCGTGTCGGACGGAAGGTGTAAGTACGCCAATCCAATTCGCAACCTTCTAGATGCATTTTAATATAATAAAATTGCATTAAGGGGCATTTTGGTAAATTCCCGGCATGTCCCGAGACTTTCAGAAACATTTCATAAGTTTCCCGCGAAGGAAGTACCTTTTGGTACCTTACTCATGCCAAGGGACCTGTTGGGAATAAACCTTTTTGGACTTTTTGGGTATTTAGGGCTGAATATTCCAGAAACTGGTTTTGGCGCCAAAAGCGGTTGAGGCCACCATGTGTCACGTGACAATTTGAGGCATGGAAAGTGGTTACGTATAGTCGTGCGACACAAGGTGACCACTAACTGCAGCCTATAAATAAGACCCTCCCCCTCTCAGAAAAGGATCCCAACTTTAGCCTACTGTTACTCTGCAGAAATTGCATCGTAACGAAGCCCCCAAACACAATTCTCTCTCTCTCCTACCTCCAATCTAACCAATTCCCTCCAATCCAAACCCATCTCTCAAACCAAGCCATTTGAACCCCTTTGCACCAATTCTCTCAGGATCTCAAGACCAGGAGCAGTGAATTGAAGGGTTCTGTATCTAACTTGATACGTAATCGTGGGAAGCAACAAGGGTAACAAATTTCAAACTCCCTCTCCTCTCTTCCTTCTTATTCAATTCTTCATAATTTCATTGTCTACTTCTGTTAGGATTCAGTAATCAGACTCTATCTGTCTGGATTACTGAATCCCAATCGCAATCTCTCTATTTAAGCCGTTTGATCTGTGTAATTGAATTTCTATTGTTGAATACTTGCTTGAATTTGGTGTTTAAACCCCAAGGGGGTGTGGATCTATCCATATCCACACTCCCGGGGTCGATTTGTTGATATTTCTGTATTTAGTATCTAATCTAGTCAATTAATTGGATCTGTATTAGTTGTTGTTGATTCTGGTGTTCATGGTGTAAGTTTCTGCAGATGGACTCCTTATGTCACGCGACACATTGTTCCAAGGTGATCCTGTGTCACGCGACATATGTGGTCACCTGTATCATATGTCATGCGACATATCGTGACCTGTCTGCAGAAACCTTTTCTCTTGTAAATCTCGATTCATATTAATAAAATGCATGTTTACCACATTTTGCTCATTGTCAACACTTGCACACACTTTTGGATTTGCTTGGATGTTTAATTAAAAGAGTCGTCTACGGACGAGGCGTGTTGGGTGAACTCTCGGTTCTTCCCAACACGTAACCTGACCCCCGAACCCGTGTTTCTCTCTAAAAAAAAGGTTCTCAATGTTTCCTCTCAAAAACGGCGTGGCGACTCCTTCACTTTTCATTTTTCGAAAATTCCAAAATTTTCGGGCGAGCACGCATTCAGTGGCGACTCCGCTGGGGAAATTGACTTTGAAAACCTGTTTTTCAAGTGTTGAGTGGGTCAAGCTTTCATTAAATTAGACATCCAATACATCCATTTTGTGTGCATCTTTGATAATCATTTGTGGTTCATGCATTTTGTTGATTATGAAACTTGTGAGCCTTATATGCTTTGTGGTCACTGTGTTGTGCATTAGATATTCTTGTTTTATCCTTGCCATGGAGAGGCAGGGGCTGATTTGATGATTGCAGAGTTGCTGGTTCAGTGACCACCCAGGTCGTGCAACATCTTTTGTCTCTTGATGTCCTGTGTCACGCGACAAGGAGTGGCCACTGAACATATTTTCAGAAGGCTTGGTCTGAGGGCAGTCCCTTGAATCAAATGTGGCTTAGTTGATTATTGTTCCCTGTATCTCCTGAGAGGGTGTGTGTGTTTTCTTTCCTTTTCAAAATAATAATAAAAAAAAAACCTTGTTTTTTGTAAATAAAAGAATATAGTCATCCGCACACTACATCACTTAGACTTAGAACCCTCGGGTGCGATTGACGGCATCGCGGACGGTGATGTATGTCGCGTACGCTTGAGCGCCTGAAATCAAACCTAACCACCTAGTGCGTTATAGGTGGCACCACACTTAAACCTTACCCACGATTGGTTTTTGATACAATGTTTTCATTACAACAAATTGAATTGTTTTGAAACATATCATAGGTCCTTATACCTTCCCCCGAAACCTCGCATGTTGTGGGCATGTTGCCAAATGCAACATGATTTCACGTAAGGACATGTCACTCCCGTGGCGTGTTCTAAACGAGAGATCATGCCGCATTGTCAACATCCACCGACGAGAGGTCATGCCGGATTTTTCTTCGAAAAGACCCGTTATGCTGCCCAAATTTCCCTAGAAATTTGGACAACCTCTCCGTTCCATAACGATGATAGGATTTGGTTAGGTATTATTACCTATTATATATTTCAAAGCAAGGCATTTAGTGTAATTTGAACATTGCGTCCCTAGGCTTCCCCGAGGTATAGTTAGCATGAATAAAGGCTTCTCCTTTCCCAACCGTACTTAGGATTTAAAATACTAATTTTTACTTGAAGATAAATAAGATTGTTTGTGCGAGTCTGTCCCGTTCCTTTCCCTCTCCCGTCCTTCGAAATTTCCCTTAAATACCTTATAAACCCATCTCTACCCCTGCAGCTACGGCGAGTTGGACCCGTTCATCTGTCCCAGGAGCTCGTTTGGTTCGTGTTCAAGCAGTTTCAGTTGGAGTAGAATCAGAGATGGCCGGGAACGGAGATGTATTTTCTACTCAGTCCGCTGGAGGCTCAGTGACAATGGGTCTGCCAAGTTTGAATGACATGACCACATAGGAATTGAGGGTGACGTTGGAAGCTGCTCTAGCCCGAGAACGTGAGGCCTGTCTATTGGCTCATAATGCCAAGGCCCGTGAGGAAGAAGCTCATAACCGCTTTGTGGAGGCAATGAGAGCCAAAGGGATTGCAGTACTTCGTCGGGAGGACGGTTCTAATGAGGAGATCACAGAAGACAGCCACAATGAGATCGGATCCGCTTCACCTGCTCAGCCTACCCAGCGCAGTTACAATGCGATGCCTCCTCCAGTAAGCTATGCCCCGGGCCCCAATCAGATGTCATCTCCGGGAATGTTTGTGGGTGACCAAGGAAGGTTCATTCCCCCATCTTCTCAAGAGTATAGCCAGGTTATTCAGCAAGGTGCTATCAAGAACGGCGGGCAAGCAGCAAATTTCTTCGATCTCACTGTCTCCCCAACTCCCAATGTCCCAAAGATCACAGCTTCGCATGGATCTCAATTTCAAGCAGTGTTATCCCCAACCCCAGTCCCGTAGTATATCCCGACGCTTTAATGGTCAATATCGGCTTTCAGTGGAATCAAATTTGTCAAGACAAGTGTTTCAAGATACCAGCTGCACTCCAAGGCAAGATCCCCACTCGCAGTGTGTTCTCCCCTTACTCAAGATTTATATGGTTCCACTCCGTATTCTCGCCCCATGCAGCAGACAGACTCTCTACTCTTGGTCAATTCAGAGGTCGGGCCAACGCAAGAGAGTTCCCTTAACCCCGGTGTGCAGCTTAACGGTTATGATATGTATGGGAACAGGATCCCTAGCTCGGTCAGCTTGTTGGACAGTAATATTGGAATTCCCAGTACCTTTGGTCTCCCATTAGCAGCTTTGCCTATTGGACCTAATTTAGATTTCCCAGTGCCTTCATCAACAGTGGCTCCCATGTTATCCCCCAGATTCTAGGATTGGCGCCAGAAGTGACAGCCTTGTTGAAGCAGATGCAGCAACAGATTGACAAATTAACCGTGGGTTCTAGTGGTCTTAAAGTTGTGGATCCTGCCCAAGTAACGCCTTTGCCGCACAAGTTCAAAATGCCCAAAATGGACTTCGATGGTACTGCTTGCCCGAAAACTCATATAGATAATTATGTTATGACAATGGGAGCAATGGGCTGTACACCTGAGTTTATGGCATCCCACTTCCACCTGACTTTGAAGGGATCAGCGCTCACATGGTTTTTGGCTTTGAAACAAGAGTGTCGCTCCACCTAGAGCCAGATAACAGAAACCTTTTTGGAGAAGTACAAAGGCAATTTGGAGTGGCGTACCACTCGGGACGATTTAGTGGGGACTATCCAGAAGGCCGATGAATCAATTACAGAATTCTACAAACGGTGGAACGCCAAGCTTAATGAGTCAGAGCCGATACCCCTCCAGGACCAAAAGGACATCTTCCTATCATGTGTTAAGCCAGTGCTCAGGGAAGCCATCAGAAAAGGTTGGTGCCCAGATCTGCGAGAGATGGTCGGAATGGGAGCTAGAAGTGAAAACAGATTGTTCAATCAAACCCCGAATGCAAATGCCTGTGGTGGCAGCAGTAGTGGAGGATATCGATACCGAGCACCCAACCCTGTTTCAGCAATGGCGCCAAGAGGAAGAGAAGTGGCCAATGACAACAGTATCAACAATCTACAGAGATGAGGTAATAATGTGCAGAATGCAGTGAGATTCCAGCCTAAGCCGCAGCCATGATTTGATGATTTGGGCATGTCTACAGAGGAAGTTTTCAATGGATTGCTTCGTACAGGTATGATCAAGCCATTGGAGAATTTTAGTCCTGCTCGTCCTAATCCCCATATGGATGCTAGCAAGTACTGTCGATTTCACCAGCCTCCTGTGGCACACCACAAATTCCTGCATAACCCTCAAAAAGATAATTCAAGGTTTGGTAGATGACAAGAAGATTGAGAAATCTCCTCGCCCGAATGTGGTCAGCAATCCTCTGCCGAGTAACAACGTGAATCTTATCGACTTCGGGCAAGACTATTTTGTTAATGTAATAGAGTTTGGGAAGTCAATAGATGAATGTGATAGTGCTGGTTGTAACGAGATTGTGACTGATGTAATCCCATTTTCTGATGAAATGAAAGATAATTTCTGCTATGTTTTGTATGTTGATGATCTGTATGGCTTGAATAATACTGCTGATTATGACGATTATGAAGAGCGTGTGGTTGCCAACACTATATCCTCCATAATTCCTAGAGATTCCCCAATCTCCTTGGAGGAACTCAGGATAGCGGCTAATGTAGAGGCCCCATTGTCCATAAATGAAATAAGGCAGGCGGCGTGGCCATACAGCACTCGTCCTATTCCGATTACGCTAGCAGAGCTCAAAGAGGCCAGTAAAGATTTTGTGGTTGAGAAAGATCAAGAGGTTAATCTGTTGACTCGCTCAGGGAGAATGTTGGGAGTAAATAATTCAGAGCTGTCCGGGAAAGGTAAGGCAGTCGCGGTCCCTAACCCTCAGTCCTCTTAAAACCCCTACAAACTGGCAAGAAACGAAGAAGCCCAGGAAGACCCGATCCTAACGCAGTTAAAGAGAACACAAGTCGATATCTCCTTATGGTCTCTACTCACATCCTCCTACCCTCACAAATTAAAGTTGGAAGAGGCATTGTCCAAAACGAAAGTGTCTGTCAACGCCACCCCAGACGAAGCCTGTCAGCTGATTGGAACTGCGCAGTATGGGAACATCATTACTTTTACAGATCTTGACCTGCCTGCTTATGGTGCGAAGCATAATGAGTCTCTACATATCACGGTGCCCTTGGAAGGACGGCGGATTCCCCATGTGTTAGTAGATAATGGGTCAGCTATGAATGTGCTCCCAGCTAAAATGATGAGTATGTTGGACATTAATGCGCAGAATCTTAAACCATCCAACCAAACCATAAAAGCCTACGATTCGACATCTAGGGCGGTGTTGGGGATAGTCTCTCTGAATTTGATGTTTTGAGGCTAGGAGATGATGGTAGAATTTCAAGTTATCGACATTTCGGTCACATTCTCAGCATTACTGGGCAGACCCTGGATTCATGAAATTGGAGCGGTAGCCTCCACTCTTCACCAGTGTTTAAATTTCGTGCAAGAAGGAGTGCTGATGACCATTTATGGTGATAGCGTTACGATTGCGAAAACCAGCACCAACACCTTACCAGTAATGGAAATCAAGCTCGACCAGGAAAATTCGATGCTCAGTGGATTCACAATAGAGAAACCTAAAGGACAGGTCTGCACCATTGATCTGACGACATCTTCAGACAAGATACCTCCTGTGTTGAAAATGCTAAGAGGTATGAGCTATATTCCTAGTCTGGGGCTGGGAAAATGCCAATAGGGACCGTGTAGACTTGTGTTGCCCGAAGCCAAGAGAAACAAGCAAGGCCTGGGATATGTCGTGACTAGAGAAAATAAGGTGTATGACAAAACTGAAGCTTTTAAAGAAAAGATGACCTCAGCGGCTGGTAAGAGGTACAAGAGGCCTGAAATGCGCCCGTACAGTTGGTCTTTGAACAAGCATTTTGTC
Source organism: Adenophora triphylla var. japonica (assembly GCA_022495995.1). Lineage (NCBI taxonomy): Eukaryota > Viridiplantae > Streptophyta > Magnoliopsida > Asterales > Campanulaceae > Adenophora > Adenophora triphylla. Next base: position 421,862 of record JAFEMH010000355.1, read on the forward strand.
AGAGAAGATGGAGATATGTTTGTGTGTCCAGAACCAAGACTAAGCCAAATGGGAGAAAGAATGAGAACAATTCGGAGGTTCGCTAGCAGCCAAAATCCGGTGAAGGAAATGTTTGATAGCTTGCCCAAAAGGCCAGGTGTGACCGCCACCTACGAGAACAGCTACCATTTCTGGGGGCCTGATCATGTGAACCAGTTCGAAAAGCTTGCTTTGGATGAACCCACAATATGCAAAATCTGCGGTACTGACCCTGTGGATATTGATGGTGATTTGGCAGATTTGTTTAAAGAGCAGGGGCTGTCAGAGCCTGGGGATGGTATGTTTTTGACAGAAGTATATACAGAAGAGGTGTTTGTGGCTAAGGAGCCGAGTGATTAGATTGATTTTTCCTCTGACAGCGAGGTGGTGGCTATGTTAGAATTCGAGAAGGAGCCAGTTGTGGAGCTAAACAGGCTGGAGACTGCGCAGAGACCGTTGCATGCACTGGACTTCGTTCCGAGGATCGGTCGCCGACAGGGAGACTATGATTGAAAAGCTTGGGCTCAAACCTCGTCCTTGTCCCTCCAAGTCTAAATTTGTTCCCCGTGTCTTGGGTCGGTCTCCTGAATCTCTTGTCATTGAATTCAAGTCTTCTGATCGGTTACGACAGAAGACCGTCTTCGAGTTGTAAACACTGTCTTTCCCTATGCTTTGAATAAAATGGTTGACCTTTCTGAGTATCCCGTGATCGCAAATCTAACAATTAAACGCTTAACAAAAAATAATCATCAAGATTTAAAAATAATTAAGCCTAATTCAATTGAAGATAATGCAGACTTAATCGATGAGCAAATTTTAGAAAATGATTCAAAGCAGGTTTGTTATTAAAAGGAAAGTCGGGCCCTAGCTGCCGATGAGGTATTAACAACGGTGAACCTGGGAACAGCCGAAGAACCCAAAGAAACGCAGATTGGCAGCTTCTTCTCCGGAGATGAACGGTTTGCTTGGTCCTACAAAGATATGCCCGGGCTGGATACTTCTATCGTAGAGCACCGGATTCCTCTAGATCCAGAAATTAAGCCGATCAAGCAGAAGTTGAGGCGAATAAAACTCGAATGGTCCTTGCAGGTGAAAGAAGAAATTGAAAAACTCCTACTGGTGGGCTTCATCAAAGTAATTGAATATCCGACTTGGTTGGCAAACATTGTAACAGTCACTAAAGCAAACGGAAAGGTTCGGGTCTGCGTAGATTTCCGAGATCTCAATAAGGCTAGTCCCAAAGATGACTTCCCTTTGCCCAACATTGATATGCTAGTAGATGCAACCGCAAACTTCGAGGTCAAGTCCTTCGTTGATGGTTTCGCAGGTTACAATCAGATCAAAATGGCTGAGGAAGATTAGGACAAGACAACGTTTACAACTCCATGGGGTACTTATTGTTACACAGTAATGCCGTTTGGTCTGAAGAATGCTGGGGCTACCTATCAGAGAGCTGTCACTACCCTGTTTGATGACATGATCCACAAGGAGATTGAAGTGTATGTAGATGATATGATTATCCACTCGAGAGGGTCAGATGGACACCATTTCATTGACTTGAGGAAATTCTTCAACAGACTCCGAGAACACTCCATGAGACTAAATCCGGCCAAGTGCACCTTTGGGGTTATTCGAGGTAAAGTACTGGGGTATATGGTCACAGAACGCGGCATCGAAGTAGATCCCATAAAGGTTAAGGCAATCGTTGAAATGAAGCCTCCCAAAACTGTCTCCGAGGTGAAAGGATTCATGGGTCGATTACAGTACATCAGCAGATTTGTCAACCAACTGACCTCCATGTGTGAGCCGATCTTCAAGCTACTAAAGAAGAATTAGGAAGTGGTTTGGAACGAGGAATGCCAACTGGCCTTCGAGAGGATCAAAGCTTACCTTGTCAATCCTCTCATTCTTTGTCCACCTCACAGAAGCAAGCCTTTGCTGCTATATTTGACGGTCACAGACACAACCACTGGGGCTATGCTAGCACAAGAGAAGAAGGATTCAAAGATTGAGAATGCCATATACTTTGTTAGCCGCAAATTCCAAGGTAGCGAGTTGAACTACTCTGCCCTCGAGAAGATATGCGCAGTTCTAGTCTGGGTGGTCGAAAAGCTAAAGCACTATATGCTATCCCACACTGTACACTTGGTCTCCAAGATGGACCCAATCAGATATCTGTTCCAAGGTGACCGAGGTAACATCTCCACCAGATTGGCGAAATGGACTTTCTTCTTGGCTGAATTTGACATCAAATATGTGATCCGGAAGTCAATCAAAGGACAAGCTAAGTGTATCGCTGGCCGACTTCCCAAAGACAAGCCCGAGGACCGATCTCCACTTCCTGATGAGGGATTCTTGCTATAGAAAGCAGAACCGTGGCTATTCTTCGATGGAGCAGCGAACAAAAGAGGCAATGGCATCGGGATGGTACTAGTAGACCCGAACGACATGCATACTCCCATAGCTATCAAGCTGAACTTCTCGGTTACCAACAATGCCGCCGAGTACGAAGCTTGCATAGCCGGTCTAGATTTTTTTTTTTTTTTGAGGCGGTACTCCCTAGATTTTATTAATAAAAAGAAAAGTACAAAACAAGGTGGGGGACATGACAACCTCAACCACCTGGAAAAGCAACGGGGGAGTCCTTACACAAGCTGTAAGGTACTCTACAAGGAGGGAAGGGGAACAACCTATCAAAAAATTAAAATTGACATAAATAAATAAAGGAAGTGTACGGACAACAGCTGGCGGACGAAGCCCAAGACACCAAACATCGGCCCACCACGCAACAAGGGCGGCCGCGCAAGCCCAGCCGAAGAACTTGGGCGACCGCCCAAGACACCGGGACGCCAAACAACAAGAAGATCGAGCGTGCCCACCAAAGCAAAGAAGGGAATTGGCCATACGGGCATCACACTCACGAAGAGAAATGGAACTTAGCACCCAAAAACACACAATAAACCCAACCATAAAATCATTTATGACGAAAAGACGGGAAGCCCGCTCTATCCATAAGAATATAGCCACGGCACAAAGGAGGGAGTTGAGAAGACGAGACCCAAATATGATCAACCATAGATTCCACAAACATGTTCGCCAAGGAGTCAAAGAACCTTGTTCCTTCACGAAATATATGACTCACATGAATATTCATATGCTCCATGATAATGAAAATTTGTTGGATAATATAGAATACCTCCCATGGAATGTGATATACTTTGGTGATTACTTTCATTAGACTTCAATCGATCTCCAACCAAACATGATTAATACCAAGAGTGTGAGCAAATGTTAACCCATCGAGAGCAAACTTTAGCCTTCGACCACATATTTGAGCGATGCCCATAATAATTCCCGAACGCAAAGATCAACTCTCCCTTAGCATTTCTAATTACTCCTCCACCGCATCAAGACGCTGTGATTACCCCTAGAAGCACCATCGTTGTTGATCTTATAACATCCTTGCCTTGGCTTAATCCACTTAACCATTTTAGCCACACGAGGAGACGGAGCATTCACTGAAATTTTAAAGACTTGCAACACGGAACTGTCGAAGATTGATGGCTTAACAGGAGGGTTGAACGCAACAGCTATATTTGTTATTTGCTGAATAACAGAAGCAATGATATCCACACTTTGCATCCTAATGCCTTCAAAAAACCATTTATTTCTATGATGCCAAATAGACCAAGCAATGACCCCGGAAGAATGAGAGATATCCATTTGTTAAGTTGGGATATATTCTTGGGACGATTAAACCACCAAGAGGATAGAGCCGCTCGGACCGAACCCAAATTAATATCAACACCACAAACTTGGCCGAAATACCTCCAAGTAACCTTAGCAATGTCACCATTCACAAAAAGATGATCCATAGACTCCGTAGAAGGCAAATAGCAGCATCCACACCTTGAGACAAAGCCAATACGCCGCTTCGCAAAGACTCATCAAATGGGAAGACCTCTCAAGAATTCGCCATAACAGAATAGAGTATTTGGGGGAATATGCTTATGCCAAAGCATCGAAAAACAGTCTCGAGAATTGAGATTGACGACACTCCCGCCAAGCCGATGATATAGAAAACATGCCTGAGGTTGAAGGTTTCCAAATGAGAATATCATCATTCCCATTAAGCTTTATATTTTGGTCCTTAATTAAATTTAAATGAGGGTCTCCAAAGCTATTGCTGATATATTCAACCCGAGGCAAAGCCGTTTTCGAATAAATTAGAGACCTCAATGTGCTGGTGTGGAAGAATAGGCTTAACCCCTTCAAACCAATTTTCATGTATAGAGATTTGCCCTTTACCAAGCCTCCATGCAATACGCTGCTCCATAAAATCTTTTACCCCTATCATGCGTTTCCATATGTGAGAAGCAAAGCTCGTGACAACAGCATCCATAGGGTGAATCTCATAACAATATTTTGCCAACATGAACTCAGTCCAGAGGGACGAGGAGCCACGCAATCTCCACCATAATTTCATAGCAAAGGCATAGCCGGTCTAGAGGCTGACCTCGAACGATATGAGGAAGAGTTAGAGGTATTCGGTGATTCCTAATTGATAATCAATCAGGCCGCCAACAAATGGAAAATTATAGATCCATGTCTCCAGAAGTACCATGCTTACATCGCGGAACTCGTCGGTCAGTTCAAGGAAGTGTCATTCCAGTTCTTGCCATGAGACAAGAACAGATTTGCTGATGCCCTAGCTACTCTGGCCTCTTTGGTAGAAATTCCAGAAGGAAAATCGATCAAACCGTTCAGGGTCGGTAGGCGAGAAAATCCTGCATATTGTTGCGAAATTGAGATCAAAACTGTCAGTGAGCCGTGGTACAACCAGATCTTTCAATATCTCAAGCATGGTGAAGCATCCTTCCCTGTTGACAAAGAAGGAGACTTAAAAGGTGTCCATGCCAAAAGCCTGCAAGCTCTTAAGAGACTATCAGCACAGTATGTCATACTTGGCAATGAGCTATGGAAGAAAAGGGAAGGTTGCCCACTCCTACTCTGTATCAGCAAAGAAAAGGCCCAAAGAGTAATGGAAGATGTTCATAACGGTTCCTGCGGACCTCATATGAATGCTCGATCTCTCATGCATAGCATCATCAGACTGGGTTACTTCTGGATTACTATGGAGACTGATTGCATCCAGTTTGTGCGGACTTGTGATAAATGTCAGCGGTTCTCCAACCTGAACCACATCCCTCCTCATGACCTATATTGTATGACAACTCCGTGGCCCTTCGCAACATGGGGGATTGATGTCATTGGGAAAATAACTCGGCTCGGGAGCAATGGACACTCATTTGTATTGGTTGCAGTAGATTACTTCACAAAGTGGGTAGAAGCTGCGTCTTACAAAGTGCTCACAGCTAAGAAAGTGGCTCGATTCATAAAGGAACAGATTTTCTACCGCTACGGAGTCCCAAATGAGATTATTTCTGACAATGGAACCCATTTCGAAGGAGAAACTGATCGGTTACTCACTGAATACAGGGTCAAGCGCCATAAATCTTCACCTTATAGACCGCAGACGAACGGTGCTGTTGAGGCTGCCAATAAGAACTTGGAAAGAATCATAAAGAAGATGGCCGAACGAGGACGAGACTGGCCGGAGAAGCTGCATTTAGCATTATGGGGCTACCGCACTTCAATTCGAACTGCCACTGGTGCAACTCCAAACGCTCTGACTTACGGTATGGAGGCTGTCATGCCCATTGAATTAGAGATTCCATCCCTCAGGGTTTTGCTCGAAAATGAGGTGAACGAGATTGAATGGCTCCAAAGTCGATACAATGAATTGGCTCTATTAGAAGAACGCATACTAAAAGCCATGGAGCATAACAGGGCGTACCAGAGAAGAATGGCCCGTGCTTTTGACAAGAAAGTGAAACCCAGGGACATCAAGGTTGGTGATCTGGTCCTTAAGATGAAGCCTTCGAATCAGAACAGTGCATTGGGCAAATGGGCACCTGTTTGGGTCGGACCGTTTCTAGTGAAGAAAATATTCTCCGGAGGAGCTATGCAGCTGACAGACTTGGAAGGCAACCCATTTCTACACCCCGTCAATGGCGATAAGTTGCGGAGGTATTATGTATGATTGAGTCTTTTCCCCCTCTGTAAATAAAAAAAATAAAAAAAAAGAAAAAAAATGAGAAATAAAGGCGCAACAAAATTGTCCCAGATGAGACTGAAAACCTCTCAAAAGGCAGTCCATGCAAAAATAAGGGACGCGCCCGGTGCTAAAGAATATACCCAGCTAGACCGAAAACCCTAAAAAGGCGGTCTAGGTAAAAAAAAGGGTTGCACCATGTCCCCCTTCTATCTTCCCCCTTCTTAAACACAAAATTGATTGAGTCGAACTACGGAGACATGAGTCCCTTAGTTCTCTTACAAAAGGGGAACGTAGGCAACCACTTGTGGTTCGGTCTAAACTGCTGCAAAAATCTCTCATCCTGCCAAAATGTGTTTTGATTACAATTCCAAAGCTTTTCAAAGGCTCATCCTGAGTTAATATTCTTTTTGATGAGTTCAAGCACGGCCTACTTTTGACTCAAATAATTTGCTGCGAATAAAAAGAAGGCATTGTTAACATCTATTTCGTCTGCATTAAGTGATCAACGGATACTCAGTTTTCATACAGATAACTCCTACTCTCAAAACACAAAGCAAAATAGTCTCCTATCTCTCAGAAAAGTGTCTAGAAATTCGTCCCCGCTCCCGAACTCGCTCCTCTGTCCTTCCTCTTCCTCGGTCCCCGGGAGGTCTTTGGCTTAGGAATGTCGAATAAATTGGTTTGAGCCCGTCCCAATTCAGGAATAACACGCGCCGGCGGTTCAATCAGACCAGTCTCCCTCAAAGCGGACCTAGCAACCCTCTCTTGTCTCAAGGCCTCTCTGCGAGCCATCACCTCTGGATCATCCCTCAAAGCAGCCCTCCGGATCTCTTGTCTTTGATAGTCCTCAGTAGCATCACCGGTAATATTGTCAGGGTTTCCCCGTGCCTCCGTGTCCCTGAAAGACCGACTGGATGAATAATCTGCTCCCAAGTATTCCCAGCGGCGAGCCTCTATAGCCAGCTGTGCAGGACCCTGATGCTCCTCATACCAAATCAGATACTCTGTGGTCTCGTAAACCCTCTGGACTGCCGAAGAAGCACACGAGTGGGAAGAAAACCCTCCAGAAAGGATCTGTTGAAAAACTGTATAACCTGGGGCTCGGTCATAGACATCGGAACAACATCGGTCACCAGTCTCTCCCTCATAGCTCGGACAATCTGCTGAGGGTACCTATATTGTCTGCTCACCAATGATGGGACACAGAAAGAAGATACATGCAAGCCTGGCAATCGGACTACTACTGATCCATCCTGAATGTCTCTCATGTTCTGTAAATTCCAGGCAGGAATCCAAAAGCTAAGATCAGTAGTCCCTTACCGTGAAAACCTCATCTGCCAACTGTCAGCAACCTCGGCCCTCAGCACTCTACAGTTGCCCCGTCACCCAAGGCATATCAATTTGACCCGCTGGAAGTGGCATGATCAAGCGTAGCCTCTCAGAAAACCACAAAGACAACAAGCTGGGGCTGCCTGCTCCCATGAAGTCTGACCCCCCTGTTAGCCAGTCAATGCCATGGTAAGTCTCAGCCAGCAATAGTGGTACAATATCCATCTCCCCTTGGCCAGATTGAATTTGACGAAGATCTACACCCCGGTCACCCCTCAGTTGCCTGACAGTCTCCAGCAACGCACTTGAGCAGTCTCCAGCAACGCACTTGAGCAGACTCCGGCATACCCACAGAAGTAGTGAGCCGACAAGCTAAACACCATGAACATATCCAGAGATGTAGAAAAATCGAACAGCTCAGGACAGGACAGGCGCAACCTAGCCATCTGAGTCAAGTCTATGTACCCATCACCCAGAATCATAAACAACACCTGATCCGCTGGCAAACACAAGAAGTCCTATAACTGCTCCACGACCGACCGGCCATCCCGTGGGAATGCTACAATTGCTGCCTCGCCCAAGCCTGTCAATGCCCTAAAGTCTTCTATAGTGGGGGTCAAATCATTGTACGACAGAGTAAAAACATGACGCTCCGAGTCCCAGAAGCAGGATGCAGCTCGAAGCAAATCCCAGTCGACACTCCAGTCTTTTAAGGACCAGAGACAGGGCATACTGTACCTCTTGTCAATAAGCTCCCTATGATGCCTCCGATGATAATGTGAAATTTCAAGAAAGTCTTGATGGAATTGATGCTCCCGAGAAGCTATTTCCCTGTTATAATGCTCCATTGCAGCCGAAAGTATCAGTCTTGGCCAAATAATTCGCTTATCTGCCAAACAGGGGCTGCTGGTTTCCTCTACTAAGAAGACAGTGTTTGCAAATGAAGCCTGAATCGACTTTAAAAAGGACCTGTTACGAGCTCCTCTCAGTCGTGCGACACAATAGGCCAAGCAGACATGGTATGTCGGGCGACACATTTGGTTGACATCAGATAGTATGGAAATGCCTGCAGTGGTTACCCTGGAGCACTTTCCGACCCGCCATCGCTGTAATACACCTCCCATCCCCGCATATATGCCCATGAAAAAATACACGGGAGAGGACCCCTACTATACACATTTATCCGAGACAAACCCAAAACCCCATACACAAACCTAACAAAGCAAACTTTAAAACAATGGTCGCATTTCATTCCCAGAACAGACAGACTCATGCAAACAAGCTAACATAGGTTAATCTTTGCTAACGAGATAGCTTAATTAGATGAAGCGCTTGGAGTTGTTGTTTCTCCCTCGCAGATACAATGATCAATTGAGTCTCCCCACACCTCGAAGACTGGCCCTCAGGCCGAACCAAAAAAAAAAGAGAAGAGAAAGAACACAAAGCCGGTATCTGTGATAGTCTCCCAAGCAGAGTGCAGCAGAACCAACGGCCCCAAAGCACAAAAAAAGAGAAGCCAACTCCCCAGAAATGCAGAGTCCTCAGCTTACCAAGCACAAAGAAAGAAGCCAACTCCCTAGAAAGCAGAGTCTCCGGCTTATCAAGCAAAAGCAACAGAATCAACGACCCCAAAATACCGAAAGAAGCCAACTCCCCAAAAAAGCAGAGTCCTCGGCTTACCAGGTAAAAATTCCGAAAAGAGAAGCCGATTCCCCAGAAAAGCAGAGTCCTCGGCTTACCAGGCAAGAAGATCAGTAGCCTCGAGACACAGACAAAAGCGAAGTCCCCGGCTTCCCAAGCAAAGCTCAGGACACAAAAGAAAAGCAAACAATCAACAAAGACCTTCCAACAACAAAACCGGCAAAAGAACACAAAGAGCAGAAAGAAGTAGCATGAGACCCCTGGCAGCTACACTTATCCCCAGCAGAGCAAAAGAGGTGGTATAAGTCCCTCCGGCATCCACAAAGAGCAGAAACGGAAGTAGCATGAGACCCTCCGACAGCTACAACCCGTAAGCAGCAGTAGTGTGAGACCCTCCGGCAACTACCCTGCACCAAAAAAGTGGTATGAGACCCTCCAGCATCCACAAGAGACCCGTTGCAGCATGAGACCCTCTGGCAGCTACAACTCGTCAACAGCGATAGCATGAGACCCTCCGGCAGCTACTCGCAAATAGCAATTGCAGCATGAGACCCTCCGGCAGCTACAACCTGGCACCAAAGGCAGCTACTAGCCAACCGCAGTAGTACCGACCCCTCAAGAAGTCACAGGTAAGCACATCAAAGGTATGAAGACACATCTCTACCCCTTTCTTGCTTATGAATTGGCAATTCCGAACTACGATTTGGCTTGATTCCCTTCTTAAGGGATACGTAGGAATCCTTTCTCTAAAGGTCCAGCCATGCGATTCCCCAGATCACCGTTTAGCCCTCAGCCTTATCCCTTGATGCTCATTGGGATTGGGTCTTATTTTATCGGCAACCCCACTTTTTTCCAAAAGTGACGTTGCCGAGGGGCTCTGTAAGTATGCCAATCCAATTCGCAACCTTCTAGATGCATTTTAATATAATAAAATTGCATTAAGGGGCATTTTGGTAAATTCCCGGCCTGTCTCGAGACTTTCGGAAACATTTCATAAGTTTCCCGCGAAGGAAGTACCTTTTGGTACCTTACTCATGCCAAGGGAACTGTTGGGAATAAACCTTTTTGGACTTTTTGGGTATTTAGGCCTGAATATTCCAGAAACTGGTTTTGGCGCCAAAAGCGGTTGAGGCCACCTTGTGTCACGCGACAAGTCGAGGCATGGAAAGTGGTTACGTATAGTCGTGCGACACAAGGTGACCACTAACTGCAGCCTATAAATAAGACCCTCCCCTTCTCAGAAAAGGATCCCAACTTTAGCCTACTGTTACTCTGCAGAAATTGCATCGTAACGAAGCCCCCAAACACAATTCTCTCTCTCTCCTACCTCCAATCTAACCAATTCCCTCCAATCCAAACCCATCTCTCAAACCAAGCCATTTGAACCCCTTTGCACCAATTCTCTCAGGATCTCAAGACCAGGAGCAGTGAATTGAAGGGTTCTGTATCTAACTTGATACAGAATTCGTGGAAGCAACAAGGGTAACGAATTTCAAACTCCCTCTTCTCTCTTCCTTCTTATTCAATTCTTCATAATTTCATTGTCTACTTCTGTTAGGATTCAGTAATAAGACTCTATCTGTCTGGATTACTGAATCCCAATCGCAATCTCTCTGTTTAAGCCGTTTGATCTGTGTAATTGAATTGCTATTGTTGAATACTTTCTTGAATTTGGTGTTTAAACCCCAAGGGGGTGTGGATCTATCCATATCCACAATCTCGAGGTCGATTTTTTGATATTTCTGTATTTAGTATCTAATCTAGTCAATTAATTGGATCTGTATTAGTTTTTGTTGATTCTGGTGTTCATGGTGTAAGTTTCTGCAGATGGACTCCTTATGTCACGCGACACATTGTTCCAAGGTGATCCTGTGTCACGCGACATATGTGGTCACCTGTATCATGTGTCATGCGACATATCGTGACCTGTCTGCAGAAACCTTTTCTCTTGTAATCTGCTTTAAATTGTTGTAGCAGGGATGTGGCCTCCCTAAATAATGGGCTCACGAGTTGTAAATCTCGATTCATATTAATAAAATGCATGTTTACCACATTTTGCTCATTGTCAACACTTGCACACATTTTTGGATTTGCTTGGATGTTTAATTGAAAGACTCGTCTACGGACGAGGCATGTTGGGTGAACTCTTGGTTCTTCCCAACACGTAACCAGACCCCCAAACCCGTGTTTCTCTCTAAAAAAAAAGGTTATGTTGGGTATGCATATTTTAACCCTCCTATTTTGTATTAGATTTGATTGATACCATAACCTCCTATTTATTTTAAGGACTTTAGGACCCTATGTAATGAAGCTTAGACTTCAATTTTTAGCTAAGTCCATTTTATAGAATAGGTTAAAATTTAGGCTTGAAGACTGGCTCAAGAATCATTGGATTTTAGGATTGCAGTTTCAAGGGTTCCTGAACCGCCTTTTCGTAACCGCTTGGCGTAACCGCCTTTTGCCTTGAGATTCCTCTCATCCGAAACCGCACGATCAATCAAGTGCAAACCGCACTTTTGGAAATCCTCTTCTCGGTGGAACCGCCTTTTGTCAAACCGCTTGCCCCGTAACCGCCCCAATGATTGACTTCTTGAAGTGATCCTTTTATCCCTTGGAATCCACGTCGGCAATATTAAATGTCAACCACCATATCTTGTCACGTGACCCAATGTCGAGCAGATCTGCAAAGATCTCATAAAGGTGACAGATGTCCTAACCACCTTGATTGCAAATGAGGTCTGATCGGCTTTACCGCACCAACAGCTCTAAAGGACAAAGGTGGATATCGGTGGACCAATGGGAAAGCATCAAGTACCGTCCTTGAACAGTGTGTCCAACGGCTATATTTGAGATGCTTGGGTATAAATACCCCAATCTTCACCATTTGAAGATTGCTTGAAAATTTGAGAAATTGCTGTGTTCATCAGAAGTTGAAGCTCTGCCCATAAATTCTTAGTCCTTTGAATCTTCATCTTCATACTTCAAGAAATATTCCCCAGCCCAGAAATCAAGCCTTAACACATTCAAAAATCATTGAGCTCTACATCTCACGCATTTAAAGAGCCTTGATCTTGTTCTCACACACACACCTCTCTTGTTTAAACACATAGTTTATTCACTTGAGATACACCGGTTATAGTTTTGGATTTGTTCTTCATAGAAAAGATTTTATTGTACTTTGTAATCTCTCAAATACTCAATATAAAATCTCTCTTAGAAATCCAAGACTAACCATCTTGGTAGTGGACGTAGATCGTTTATCGATTGAACCACTCCAAATATTGTGTTCTTACTTTACGCATTTTTATTTCTTGTGCTTACTAATTATCTACCTTTCTCTCGTGTTTGATCTTATATAGTTATCCTTTATTGTGAAATTGTGTTTGGAGTTAACATAGTCAAACCGCACTTTCGCTTTACAACCGCTCGTAAAATTGCACTAAAACCGCCTTGCAAAACCGCCTTCTCAAAACCGCATTTTATCAAGTATATTCCAGTGCATTTTACAACTCTACTTGCGCTTCTAATACACCGCAAGAGGTTTTGTAAGCGTAGAGGTTTAGTTTTAAATTGAGGGCGAAAAATTTTAAAACGGCTATTCACCCCCTCTAGCCGTATTTTCACCCTTGTTGCCACCTTTGGGACCAACAAGTGGTATCGTAGCAAACACATTTTAAAACCACTGTTTTTCAAGCTTAACACTTGTGTGCCGATTCGATATGGCAACCTCAAAGACAATGACTACTGTTAACTATTCACACATTCCAATGTTGGACGAAGACCACTTTGACATCTGGAAGTGCCGAATGCTTATTCATTTGGAAACCATAGATGAAATGCCGGTGGAGTGCGTGATCGATGGCCCTCTAATTCCAATGAAGGCTAACACCGATGCAACCACCAATGCCGAAACTCCGGAGGTCAAAAAGCCAAAAGATGAGTGGTCGGATGAAGAGAAGAGAATAGTTGCCTTGGACAAAGAAGGCGAGGTTCATCATTTCGGAACCCTCCCCGTATCAACTCTACGTAAAGTGATGTACCTCAAAACCGCAAAGCGATGTGGGATGCCATAGAGAGCTACCTCGAAGGTGATGAAGAGTGCAAGGAAAACAAATTATACACCGTTGAAAGATCCTACAACAACTTCAACAGAAAACCCAACGAAACCTTGCGTCAAACCTACGATCGCTATGTTGAGGTAGTTAATGCTTGTAGATCTCTTGGTAAAACTTTAACCGATAAGGAAATCAATATGACTTTCCTATCTGCTTTAGGTTCTAGATGGGTAAATAAGGCTACCTCTCTAGAAGACTCCAAAGTATTGGGTACTTGGTCATTAAGTAACTTGTATGCCAATCTTAGAGTCTATGAACTTAAACTAAATCATATTGAAGAGATAGAAGGAAAAACCAAATCGCTTTCTATGTCTCGTAGTGGAACATGTAGAGAAACCATCCACATCCAATCAAACCACTGATCCTTCCATATCAACCTCATCACTCATCGAGATGTATGATGATGATTTTGCCATGTTTGTGAAAAGATTTAAAAAATTTAGAAAATCCTCAAAACCTTTCACAAAATCATTTTCGAAAGGCAAACCTCCTGCAACATTTTCTAGGGCTGCAGATACAAAGAAGAAGAGTGACTTGGTATGCTACAACCGTAGGAAACCCGGCCACTTTGCATCCGAGTGTCCACCCTAAATATGAATATATGAAAAGAAAACTTTTCCTTCGAAATTTTCTCATCGTAAGGGAATGGTTGTTGAGGAGGAAGAGAATTCCAAGGAATTAGCAACTTGGATTGAAACAGTTTCGAGGATGGAAGTGACGGTGAAACCGAAGAGGTTAACCTCTCGCTTAGTTGCGAGACGCTTCGATGACTCGGTATTCTGAATCATTTGAGTTGCATGATATGGAGGAAAAGGAGGTTTTTGCAAAACTTCCAAATTATAAATTGGATGATGATATTAAACTTACTCCTAGCGTTAAGATAGGAAATTGTTCGTATTCACGTCCCATTTTCTCATCTAAAACCGCTCCACCTTCAAAAGCTATTCTAAAGAAAATTTTGAAAAAGGTGGTGGAAGAGGTTTCTCCCATGGAACATGAAAAGATGTTCAAGGAAGCTGAAATGGTGATCCATCAATTCTCAAATCTTAAGAAAGCCTTAAGCTTAGCTCATGATGAACTTAATCTGTACAAGACGGAGAAAACTGTGATGAGGTCTGAAATTTCTAATCTTAAGGACCAAATCAAACAGATGACTCCTCTTGCTGATCAAAACCGCATCCTTGAAACTAAGGTTGCCGCACTTCAACTCAGAATGATGACTTGGTAACCCAAATCGACGATCGCCAAAAGATTATTGATTCGTGGCTCAAGTCTCAATCCACCAAAGATAAAATCTTGGACTTCCAAGTTCCTCCTGGAACTAAGGATGGTCTAGGGTTTGGATCTGAGGAAGAGGAGAAGTGTGCATCCTCGAGTGAAAAGGATGAGGAATTTCCAGAACTGACTAAAGAAATTCCCAAGGAGAAGCATGCTAAGGGTAAGGGTAAAGCAAGACAGGTAAATTATGTCTACCCTAAAGGAAAGCAATATGGGATGAATTCTGTGTTAAAACCTAAGAATTCTGTGGAAGCACTTGAAGAGGAAATGGCTTATGGAATTGGTAGAATCCCGCTCCAACCGCTTACGGTGGAAAAGGCGGTTCTGCTAACTCTCAGTGTCCGACCGCGCTTCTTCTACGACCGCTCCTCCCGCCTTCAAAAGCGGGAATAGCGTTCCCGTGAAATACGTGGTCAAACCAAAGCCTGTTCCTTTTGTATCAGCTGGAATGTTAGCTGGAACCGCACCTCCCAAACCGCTTCCTTGTCCCAAACCGCATGCAACTCCTAAGAAAAGTAAGGAGTTAGTAAAACCTCATGAAGCTTGTAGCTATTATAAATGTTCTGTGTGATGGTTTAGGTCACAAGGCTGCAGAATGCCTTTTGCGGTTCACATCCAATGCCAGAAGAGTAAACCTCCTTCTCAAACAGGTGTGGGTCGTAAAGGGTTGCTAACTTCAGGACCCAAGGAATAAAGGGGGACCTCGTTCTTAATGTTTACATTTCAGTCCTCTCGCTTCATGGCTGGTCACTCCAAGGATAATGAATGGTATCTTGACAAAGGGTCGCTCAAGACATATGACTGGAGATAGATCATTACTTGAAGATGTCGTTGAAGCAAGTGGTCCATCTGTAACCTTTGGTGACAACAACAAAGGCAAAACCATTGGATATGGTGTGATAAGGAGAGGAAACCTAACTATTGAGAAGGTTTCTCTTGTCGATGGACTCAAGCACAACCTCCTTTCAATTTCTCAATTTTGCGACAAAGGAATGCTTTGCAACTTTACGTCATCAAACTGCTTTATCAAAGATAGCATTTCCGGCGTCACCCTACTCACAGGGATTCGTAAGAGTAATATTTACATTATTGATCTAAATTCTGCATGTAGTATTACTAATCTCTGTTTTGTAGCTAAGAATGTGAGCGAAAATAGTTGGCTATGGCACAAGAGGTTGAGCCACTTGAACTTCAAGTATCTTGCAAAGATTGGTAGGGAAAACCTCGTTCGTGGTTTACCCAAAGTGGCTGACCACCATCCAGAGAAATGCAGTGCATGCCAGCTTGGTAAGCAATCCGCGTCGTCTTTCACCAAAGAAGACCGCTCCATCAACTTCAAGATGCTTACAACCGCTTCACATAGATTTGTTTGGACCCGTAACCACCGCCAAAGATTGGAGGAAATAGATATACTTTAGTGGTGGTGGATGATTACTCAAGATATACGTGGGTTGAGATGATGATTTCCAAAGATGACTGCTATGAGATTCTCACCGCACTATTCAGACGGCTCCAAACTCAAAAAGAAGATGACATCGTTAGTGTTCGATCGAGTATAATGGAACAGAATTCAAGAACAACGGTGTTGCTCGGTATTGTGATGACCATGGGATTGATCACAATTTTTCCACAGCTGTGTTCCACAACAAAATGGGGTTGTGGAAAGGAAGAATAGGACGTTGATCGAGGCCGGAAAGACAATGATATCTGAAGCGAAGCTACCTCAGTATTTTTGAAATTTGAAGCAATCAATACCGCATGCTTCACTCAGAACCGCTCCCTCATCAACAAAACCTATAATAAGACTCCCTATGAGCTTTGGCGAGGAAGAACCCCCAACATTGCATTCTTCAAGATCTTTGGCTGCAAATGCTTTGTCCTCTACAACGGAAGAGAAAATAGAGGTAAATTTGGAGCCAAGGCCGACGAAGGTATTTTTGTTGGGTATGCTAAACATTCTAAAGCTTTTCGTGTTTTCAATAAAACTAGTTTAAAAATAGTTGAGTCTGTCCATGTTACTTTTGATGAGCATTCTCTCCTTGAGCCACATTTGGCTCCAAATGTTGCTGATGATTTTGTTGAGCATAATGAACCAGGTGAACCATCTCAAACCGCACCTGAACCTCAACCGCAAAATCCAGCACCCTCAACTGAAATTCCCTCAAACCGCAATTTTCAAACCGCACCTGAAGTTCCTACTCCAGATGCAACTTCAAGGGAAGAAGAAGTTGAGAATTCCCCTATCCAGCTTATAGAACCTCTTCGTCAACTTACATTCCATGACTTCGCTGAAGGATCTAACGATGTTCAAATTGAAGATCTTCAGCAAACCTCAGTCCAACCAGACTTACCCCCTGAGGTTCGTGAAGTCAGCAGTCACCCCCTCACAAATGTGATTGGTAATCTGTTTTCCGGTGTTCAAACAAGGAGATCGAATTATGACGAGCATACTTCTCTTTTATCTCAAGTTGAACCCAAGAAGATTGATGGAGCACTCCAAGATTCCAGTTGGGTCGTTGCTATGCAAGAAGAACTCAACCAGTTTGAAAGATGCAAGGTCTGGACTTTGGTGCCTAGACCTCAGGATCAAGGAGTAATTGGAACTAAGTGGGTATTTAGGAATAAGATGGATGAGAATGGAAGCATCACTAGGAATAAAGCAAGGTTGGTTGCACAAGGATATAGGCAAGAAGAAGGAATTGATTATGATGAAACCTTTGCTCCAGTTGCAAGATTGGAAGCTATTAGGATCTTCTTAGCCTACGCCTCTTTCAAGCGTTTCAAGCTATATCAAATGGATGTGAAGAGTGCTTTCCTCAACGGCGAACTGCAAGAGACCGTGTATGTTGCCCAACCTCCTGGATTTGAAGACTCCAAATTTCCCAATCATGTCTACAAACTCCAAAAGGCTTTGTATGGACTTAAGCAAGCTCCTAGGGCATGGTATGAGACTCTTTCTAAATTTTTACTAGAAAAAGGATTTAAACGAGGTAAAATTGATACAACTCTTTTTATTGCCAAATATAATGAGCATACTTTACTTGTTCAAATATATGTCGATGATATTATTTTTGGTTCTACTAATGAGTTGCTTTGTAAGCGTTTCGAAAAGCTAATGAAAAGCAAGTTTGAGATGAGCATGATGGGAGAATTAACATTCTTCCTCGGGCTTCAAATCAAGCAATGCGAAGAAGGTATTTTCCTCAGCCAAGCCAAATACACCAAGGAGTTGATAAAGAAGTTTGGATTAGAAAATGCTAAAGCATATGATACTCCTATGGCCACCGGCAATAAGCTAGATAAAGATCTCAAAGGTAAGAAAGTTGATCAGACTTTATATCGAGGTATGATCGGCTCATTACTTTACTTAACTGCTAGTAGGCCCGATATCATGTTTAGTGTCTGTGTATGTGCACGCTATCAAGCAGATCCTAGAGAAGCACATCTTATTGCGATCAAGCGTATAATTCGCTATTTATCTGGAACCACTAACCTTGGACTTTGGTATTCCAAAGATTCGAACTTCGATCTTGTAGGTTATTCAGATGCAGATTATGCAGCTTGTACTATTGACAGGAAAAGCACTAGTGGTACATGTCATTTCCTCGGGAATAGACTAGTTGCTTGGGCCGGCAAGAAGCAAGCTTCGGTTTCGGTGTCAACCACGGGTGAGTATATTCTTCTTGGAAGTTATTCTTTGTCAAATCCTTTGGATGAAGCGGCGGTTGGTGGACTATGGAATCCATGAAGGAAGCTTGTCTATCATGTGTGACAACACTTCAACTATTTCGATCTCCAACAACCTGTCATGCATTCCAAGACCAAGCATATAGATATCAAGTATCATTTCCTCAAAGACCATGTAGAGAAGAGGAATATCCATTTAGAGTACGTGGGAACAGACAACCAGATTGCGATATTCTCACAAAGCTCTTGACTCCAAGAGATTTTCTTTTCTCGGAAGGAGAAATGGGTATGCTTGAACTCAAATAAATTCCATACTCTTTATTTGCTAACTTGATTGTTGAGTTTAGGTTGAAATTCCTTTGGAATCAAAACCGCTGCGTTGAAACCGCAAAATCCAAAACCGCAAGCTGTTCAACCGCCTGCATCCAACCGCAAATCTCAAACCGCTGATGCAGTCTGACCGCTTGATCAAAACCGCGTTTCAACATGAAGTAATCTCTGTCTATTTTTATTGCTTATCTCTACTAAAAAAAAAAAAAAAAAAAAAAAAAAAAAAAAAAAAAAAAGCTGTTCAAATTCTTTATTTATTTTTAATTTTTATTTTGTCATAAGGGTATTTTTGCAAATGTTTTCCCTCAAAAATTTAAATTTTTAAGAGCATTTAATGCTAAGGGGACATGAGCATTTAAAGCCCTCATGTCAGCCGTCATAGAGAGATGTGCAGGAGGTGAAAGGGTGTAACAGTTGGTTTATTTCAATCATTTTTATGAACCAGCGCCTGCCCCTTCACCTATATAAACCTAAGTTGGTGAAATTCTTTCTTCTGCCAACTCTCTGCACTCCGTACCTTTCTCCCAACTCTCTCTCTCTCACAGGCTTTCTAAAACCCCCATTTTCAAAAACCTTTAACTGTTAATGGCTTCTTCATCAAAACCTTCAACTTCAAAACGACAAAGAGCTTCCCACATTCCAAAAGGACCAAAGAAACCTATTCTGGAAATGGTATCAACTTCTAAACCCTAACTTTTAATTTATGTCAAAATCT
The DNA here is from genome assembly GCA_022495995.1 of Adenophora triphylla var. japonica. Taxonomy (NCBI): domain Eukaryota; kingdom Viridiplantae; phylum Streptophyta; class Magnoliopsida; order Asterales; family Campanulaceae; genus Adenophora; species Adenophora triphylla. The sequence goes on from JAFEMH010000355.1 coordinate 441,093, forward strand.
GCCATGGATGAACACATAGAAAAGCATTCGTATGCCACTGTTTAGATTTTTGGTGATTTTGAAGCGATTCCTTGACCATTTTTGTTGATAATTGTTGGGTTTTGCTCGGTTTTGTACATGGATTAATTATATATAACTTATTTCATGATCCATCCATGCTATGAACACCTATTTTGTGATTTTCGGTTTTATGGTTCGAAAACCCACTTTTGATTTTTGATGTTTATGGTGATTAAGGTAAAGGTTGTAATTTTAATGATATATTGTTAATCTCCTTCCCAATGTGATCATTTTGATATGTTATTTGTTGATTTTGGTTAAGTTTTGAAAATCTCTGTTCTTGGTGTTCATGAATGTTCTTCGTGTTCTTCATGAAACCCATGAACTTTTCTTGAAAAATCACATGTTTTGGATGCCTTAAATCTGAATAGTGTTTTTCAAACACTTAGAAAATTTTCCAACTTTTTTGATTTTTGGATTTCCTTTGGGTTTGAAACCGCTTGTATGCAACCACCTAGGATTTTATGTTTCAAGCCGCTTCTCTCTTAAACCGCATGTTCTAAAACCGCATTTTCAAACTTTTAGAAACCGCATGCTGTTTATTCCCTTTCTTATTTTTGAGAATTTACTTAAGTATATAAATTTGGACACCATAAAATTCCTCTCTAAGCACCGCTTGCAGTGTGGGATAAGTTTGGATTACAATGCCACGTACTTAAGTAATTTTTTTCTCATGTCCTCATTATTTGTTAAGTATTCATGGTTAAACTTGGGGTTTGAAATTCTCAAACCGCACCATTGCTCAACCGCTTGGTGCTCAAACCGCATGTGAACTATGAATACACAAATGGATCTAACTCTTGAAATTTCAAATTTGTAGGATCCAACTACTTTCCTTCCGGGTTGGGAAGTGAATGAGGCGAGCTCAAATCTGATGCTCTAGGAAGGGAGGCTGAGGAAGGCGAGAGTATCGGGAATCCTACCGCATTTGTTCACAAAGAAGCGGGATTTCATTGTTCCTTCTATTGTGGACCGAGTTCTTCTCAACCGCGAAGAAGGATTCGAGAATTCTTAATGAAGGCCAAAGAGTTTCTGCTGACCATTGTTATAGAAGGGACGAAGCTCTCCATTGACTACATTGACATCGAAGGCTTTTCGAGATTCAATGTTGGTGGAGCCCCGATAGAGGTTGATCAAGTCATTCGGGACAATCTTTGCTCTAGCAACCGCCAAAGTTGGTACCTTATCCAAGAAATACAAGAAGATTGCTAGGAAGGATTTTGGTGAAGCGATGAGCCACATTGGTCATCTTGTTGGGAGGACGATCTCGTGGGAAGGCGGGAATCATAATAACTTCACTTCCCAACAATGGATATATTGTTACGCCATATTCATGGAGATCAAGGCTGCATCGGCCAAGGATCCTGTTCTTGGAAATTAAGAACAGTGTTGAGACCTACCGAGGCCAAGGTCAAAGGTGAAGCTCGAGAGGTGGAGACCATTCGGCGGGATCATAACCGCACTTTTGATGGACTATGAGCATGTGGATGATTTGGTTACTAAGAATCCTGACTGGTGGTGGATTGTTCCTTTGATTCTCTGGGATTGCTTGCTTGTCATACCTTCGGATATGCCAATGGAGATGCATTATACAAATCTTTGTATGATGCGAGATACCTACCCTAAGAAGGAACCATATGAGTTGAGAGATCCCTCAACCGCTCCAAAGGCTAAAGGAGCCAAGCGGTCAGGAAGCCCCAAGCAAGAGGCTGAACCGCTTCCCAAGAGGACTAAGACCGCTCAGGCATCCAAACCGCTTCTCTTGATGATGGAGCTGGTACAAGCAAAAGGAAGAAGAAGTCCTCCAAGGAACATGAGTCTGAAACTTTTCAATTGGTGGATGAAGATAGTGAAGAAGAAGAAGAAGATCCAAGTATTCCTGACTTGGTATCCAGGGCAAAAAGAGCCAAGGATAAGATGGATGGATTATTTGTTGAGGAACGGATGAAAGTCCTCCAAGATGAAATTAACAGATTGGCCAAGGAACAAGGCGAGAAGTATCGGTCAAGGGAAAAACAAGCGAAGCGAGGAACCGCCTCACCCAATGAACCGCATCCAGAATCTCAACCGCCCCCAACCAATCAAACCGCTCCTACCCAATCACCAACCCAATCTCCTGTCCAATCACCTCATATATCCCCTTCCAAATCCCCATCAAAATCCAAATCAATAACTCCTTCCCCCAACAAAACCGCACAATCTCAGGGGGAGAAACCCAAGAGGAAGAAAATGGCTGCTAAGAAGAAACCCTTCAAGAAAACCAAGCCTGTCCAACCCTCACCCTCTCCCTCACCTCCTAAAAATTCCCCTATTCCATCTCCTCAAAATTCCTCTCCTAAGTCACCTCCTCAAGACTCTCCTTCACCTTCCCCCAGAAAATCACTCTCACCCCTATCCTCTCAATCTCCTTACAACTCACCCCAACACTCCCATTCCATAAATTCCCAACACTCTAACCCAACTCCTACCAGATCCCAAGCCTATCAACAAAGGCAGTCTATGCACTCTGCTGGACATGCAACATCCAAATCCATCAGAGAAGATCCAACCCCAACCAATTCTCCAATTCAAAACCGCTCCCATTCCCCTACACCAAACCGCTCCAAATCAAATACCCCTTCAAAATCCCCAACTCCACAAAACTCACCCAACCGCCATATATCCCCTCCTCCACTTATACCTCCCCAAACCCAAACTGCTCCTGAAACCATTCCAACCCAACCGCCTCCCATATTCACAACCGCTTCAACCTCAACCGCACCTCCTTCTGACTACTCCCAAATTCTCCAAACACTTACCCTCATCCAAAGCCAACTCCTTATAAACCAGGGTCATGTCATTAAGCTAACCGCTTCCAATGACACCCTAACCGCTTCAAATGCTTCCCTCCAAACCTCTCTCTCAAATCTCTCTGAATCAAACCTTGTTCTTCAAGCCAAGGTAGAATCTCAATCTATGGAAATGGCAACCCTTAAATCAACATTGCTTGATGCCATTAAGGGGGAGAAAGCTACAGCAAACCCCTCATCCTCTTCAACCGCTCCAGATGAACAAACCGCTTCTCTTATCAAAACCGCCGTTGAAGAAGGATTGGTTAAAGGATTGAGTGATATTCAAGAAAAAGTCTGCAATGCCATTGATAAAGACCTTGGGGAGCTGACCTCAAAGCTTGTTGCCAACTTAAACTCCAGGACCGCAAATGGCACAGTTGTCCAAACCGCCTTGAATTCCCTTAGAGAAGATGTCCTGGAGCAAATTGACATATTCAAGGTGGACTCAAAGGTAAATCTGGAATGTGTTGGAGATGCCTCAATGGCAACGTTGAATGAGATTCAGGATGAATTTAACAGCCGCCTGGACAACTTTGAAGAATTTGGATTCATTGCCAAGATTGAAGTGAAATTCATGACTGAAAACCTCACCGAGAGTTACCATTGATCTTGATCCAATGAAGGAAGCTATCCAAGAACAAACCGCTGCTGTGCAGGAGGAGATCCATACTATCTTCAATTCCCTTTATTCATCCCTTCACGTGCAGCTGGATACTATTAGAGACAACATTGTGGAAAACACCAAAGCGGTTGGTGCCACAAATTCTACCTCTGCTCATTCTGTTAATGCCTTGAAGAAGCTTGAAGCTACTCTCACCAGAACCGCAGAGGAAGTTATAAGATTAAGGAAAGCGTTTTCACCTGACCAATCCAGAGCTGGGCCAAGTGGAGCTGAGCATGAAGTGAACAAGCCGCCCCAGCAGTAAACCGCTTTTCCTTATATTTTTGTGAATCTTTTTGGTAAGTTTTGGACCGCACCTTCATTGTATTTCCTTTTGTCCAACTTACTTCCTTTTTGTTTTTGTAACCTTGTAATTTTCCTTCATTCCTGTACTTGTAATCATCTTAGGAATTAATGGAAATTGCATCATGGTTCCAAAACTTTGTTCAATCAAACCGCTTGTTTGTAGAACAAATGAAACCGCTTATGGTTTTAAACCTCATTCAAATATTTTCTAACTTAAAAATCACTATTTTGAATTTATGTTTAAACATTCAGTTTAAACTGCACTTTGAACTTAAAATCATATTTTTTAAGTGCACTGAATACATTTCTATACTTTTCAAATTGTAAGTTTTTCAATCCTTCAAAGGTATAGAAATCTATAGCTTAAGCTAGTGTGTGCATTGACTTGGGACATGACTTACCATGATAATTCTTATGGACATGTTTTTACCAAGTACAATGTTTGCTTTTGCTGTAGTAGGTAATGGCATCACTCAAATAGGGGGAGATTGTTGGGTATGCATATTTTAACCCTCCTATTTTGTATTAGATTTGATTGATACCATAACCTCCTATTTATTTTAAGGACTTTAGGACCCTATGTAATGAAGCTTAGACTTCAATTTTTAGCTAAGTCCATTTTATAGAATAGGTTAAAATTTAGGCTTGAAGACTGGCTCAAGAATCATTGGATTTTAGGATTGCAGTTTCAAGGGTTCCTGAACCGCCTTTTCAGAACCGCTTGGCAGAACCGCCTTTTGCCTTGAGATTCCTCTCATCTGAAACCGCCTGATCAATCAAGTGCAAACCGCACTTTTGGAAATCCTCTTCTGGTGGAACCGCCTTTTGTCAAACCGCTTGCCCCAGAACCGCCCCAATGATTGACTTCTTGAAGTGATCCTTTTATCCCTTGGAATCCACGTCAGCAATATTAAATGTCAACCACCATATCTTGTCACGTGACCCAATGTCAGAGCAGATCTGCAAAGATCTCATAAAGGTGACAGATGTCCTAACCACCTTGATTGCAGGCGAGGTCGATCGGCTTTCTTGCACCAACAGCTCTAAAGGACAAAGGTGGATATCAGTGGACCAATGGGAAAGCATCAAGTACTGTCCTTGAACAGCTGTGTCCAACGGCTATATTTGAGATGCTTGGGTATAAATACCCCCAATCTTCACCATTTGAAGATTGCTTGAAAATTTGAGAAATTGCTGTGTTCATCAGAAGTTGAAGCTCTGCCCAGAAATTCTTAGTCCTTTGAATCTTCATCTTCATACTTCAAGAAATATTCCCCAGCCCAGAAATCAAGCCTTAACACATTCAAGAATCATTGTGCTCTACATCTCACAGATTTAAAGAGCCTTGATCTTGTTCTCACACACACACCTCTCTTGTTTAAACACATAGTTTATTCACTTGAGATACACTGGTTATAGTTTTGGATTTGTTCTTCATAGAAAAGATTTTATTGTACTTTGTAATCTCTCAAATACTCAATATAAAATCTCTCTTAGAAATCCAAGACTAACCATCTTGGTAGTGGACGTAGATCGTTTATCGATTGAACCACTCCAAATATTGTGTTCTTACTTTCTGCATTTTTATTTCTTGTGCTTACTAATTATCTACCTTTCTCTGTGTTTGATCTTATATAGTTATCCTTTATTGTGAAATTGTGTTTGGAGTTAACATAGTCAAACTGCACTTTCAGTTTTACAACTGCTCAGAAAATTGCACTAAAACCGCCTTGCAAAACCGCCTTCTCAAAACCGCATTTTATCAAGTATATTCCGCTGTGCATTTTACAACTCTACTTGCAGTTTCTAATACACTGCAAGAGGTTTTGTAAGCGTAGAGGTTTAGTTTTAAATTGAGGGCGAAAAATTTTAAAACAGCTATTCACCCCCCTCTAGCTGTATTTTCACCCTTGTTGCCACCTTTGGGACCAACAGGTTCTCAATATTTCCTCTCAAAAAATGGCGTAGCGACTCCTTCACTTTTCATTTTTCGAAAATTCCAAAATTTTCGGGCGAGCGCGCATTCAGAAGGCTCATCAATATCCCGTGTCAGACGGAAGGTTCATTATCAGTTCCAGTGTTGGACGGTGAATTACCATCAAGTCCCGTGTTGGATGGAGAATTACCATCAATTGCCCATGTTGGACGAAGTTCTCATCATCAATTTCCGTGTTGGACGGAAGATAATTATCAGTTCCCATGTCGGATGGAAGAATCATCACCAATTCCCGTGTCAGACGGAGGTTCACCAAATGCCCGTGTTGGACGGAAGATCATCAAGAGCCCGTGTTGGACGGAGATTGATCATCAGCAAATGCCCTTATCAGACAACCGTAGCATCAGTCCCTCCGGCAGCTACAGGTAAGCACAACAAAGGTATGAAAGCATATCTCTACCACTTCTTGCTCCTTGTTGGTTTCGTTTTCGAACTACGACCAGCTTGATTCCCACCTGGGATACGTAGGAATCCTTTTTCAAAAGGTTCAGCCATCCGATCTCACCAGATCATTGTCCAGCCATCCGCCATATCCCCCAGCTGCTCATTGGGATTGGGTCCTTTTTATCGACAACCTCACTTCTTCCATAAGTGATGTTGTCGAGGGGCTCTGTGAGTACGCCAATCCAATTCGTGACCCTTTTTAGGTGCATTTTAATATGATAAAATTGCACTAGGGGCGTTTTGGTAAATTCCCGGTCCATTCTAAAACTTTCGGGAGCTTTTTATAAGTTTCTCACTAAGAAAGGACCTACAAGGAATTATTGGCTTTGGACCTTTAAAGAATTAGCCCGGAATGTTCCAGAACGAGTTGCTGGCGCCAGAAACGGTTATTGACACGTTATGTCACGCGACAACTTGAGCCATGGAAAAGCGGAGCAGGAGGTCATACGATATACTAAAGCATTTCCCAAATCAGTGTTAAATAAGAATATCTCTCATTTGTCAAGGGCACGGGTCACAACTCTTTCTCTCTCTACTCGCAAACACTCTCTCTCTAAACGCAAACACTCCCTCATCATTGCCGGCTCCCTAAATCTTCGTCCTCACCAAGCCCTTCCTCACCAGAAATCTAACCCAACATGAATCTCCATCACCATTCTACCTTCCTCTACCTCAATCCCCTTCTTCCCCGATCTAGTTTCCCCTCAATCCATTCCTTACCATTCTCTACCTCTCTGAACTATTCGCCGGCAACTCAACACTAAACCAGAATCGCCTTCCTCACCGTTCCCTTTCTCCGGCGACGACCTTACTCCTCAACAACAACCGCTGCACCATCGGTTCTCTCCCTCTCTTCAACCATCGGTGCCATGTCCCTTGTTTCCAGATCTTAAGTCGTTAACCACCACCGTTTCACCAACAAACTCTGATCACCACACTTCCTGGCTCCGGTTGTTCGTTCGCAAAGTAGTTCGCATCAGAATCCCATTTCCACATCAGAAGCTCCGGTTGATAATTTTCAGATTGAGTTGAGTATTCGAAATTGAAGCTGCTTTGGGTGTGTGATGAAACCTTGTTCGTGAGATGCTGATTTGAAGATCCTTCTACCTAACGTGGTATAAGGATTGTGGACACTACAAAGTTATCGGATCTCAACCCTTCTCTTCCTCTGTTTTCATCTGCGTAGTGCAATTGCCGTGATTAAAATGCTCGTGGTGTAGAATCTGGGTGTTTTGGCTTTGTTACAATTTTAATTAGCTTGTAGTATGCTCTGATTCATTTGGTTATTCTCATTATTGAATTTATCGTGGTGATGATACTTGTTTTGTTTATGTGATTGTGTGCGTTGTGCATGAATCGCGCTAAGGTGAGCGTGGATCGTCTCATATCCACATTCATCTAAGCTTGGATCTCTTTGAGGTCGTTGGGACTTGTTTCTTACATTTATCGTAGTGATTATGCATACTCTTGTATTGATGTCGTGCATTGGGCATGAATTGCTAAGGTGAGTGTGGATTATTCCATAACCACACTCATCTGCAAATTGGTTCTCTCTGAGGTCGTTAGGACCTGGTTTCTATTTTCTTTAATCTCGGATTGTCATTTGTTATCTCTGTAATCCATTGATTGTAAAACCTCTGCAGATGGCGGAGTATGTCCCGCGACACAACTGGCCATTCATGGTCCTGCGTCGTGCAACATACTTGGCCTATCTACAGCTGGTTATTTTTCAGTTGTAAGTTGTTTCATTCCTATGTAATCAGGTGGTGGTCTCCTAAAATAAATGACTCACAAGTTGTAATTCCTCCGTTGATTAATAAAACAAAGCATTAATATGCATTTTATTACATATTTTGTCCAACACAATTTGCACACACATTTGGATGCTTTAAATGTTGAACATAGAAAGACTCGTCCATGAACGAGGCGTGTTGGGTGAACTCTCGGTTTTTCCCAACACGTAACCTGATCCCCGAACCCAATTTCTCTTTCAAAAAGGTTTTCAATGTTTCCTTAAAAATGGCGTGGCGACTCCTATTTTTTTTTCGGCGAGCGTTGATTCAACGTGGACCATGACTTGTGTTCAATATAACATCGTGAGACAAAGGGAGAAATGAAAGTGTACCGTTGGAAACGTGAACTTTTATGTTATATTATTTGGGTAGACATAATGTCTTGCTAGAGTCCGCTTATGTTTTATGAGGGTCAATATGATCGAGCTCATTGCCAACATAATATAATCCTATTGGATCACACACAACTAGAATGAATTGGTTAAACCAAAGGAAGAAAATTGAGAAGTCCTGATATGGCATAAGACATCGCGTGACAGATCCTGTCCATAGGGCTCGACTTGTCGTGCGACATCACTTGCCACAAGGCGGTTTACAGACAGTTTCCTAATTTGATTAGGAAACAAATACCAATACTAATGTAGTATAAATATAAGGTCTGTGAAACCCTAATAACCTAGCCGAATTTCTGAAAAGAAAATCACAACAAAAGGTTCTCAATATTCTCTCTAAATTTTAAAAGATCTAGCAATCATCAAGAATTATTCTTCGTTCATTCAAAGGTGTGGATACTATTAGAGGGTCTTCGCTCGTACGACGATCAAGGCCTAGAGTTCGAAGTTTGTGATTCAACATCACATCAATACATTGTTCGATAGCTCAAGAACGAAAAGCAATTAAGGTTGGTTAATTCTATCTCATAGGAATTCAATTTAATCATATAGAACGGATCTTAGGGCTCTTGGGTTTTTGTGTTATTAGATGCTTAATTCCACTGCGCATGGACCCATAAAACCCAACAGTGGTATTAGAGCCCCGTTCGTATGGTTAAGTTTGAATTAACATGCTAGAAAAATTGATATAAATTGTTTATATGGTTTTTGCATGTTTTGTATGCTATAGTTTGATTGTTTTTTAAACAATATGCCTAAATCGTGTTCTATTCATATTGAATTAAATCTGTTAAAAGTTGTTTATATGATTTAATTGCTCTGTGATTAAGAATTGATTGAAACTGGAAATCTGCAAATCTGGTAACTCAGTGTCACGCGACAAAGGTTGCTTGTGTCACGCGACAGAGTTTACTTGTGTCACGCGACAGAGTTGGCCTTTGTCACACGACAAAACTTGCCTAATCTGGGCAGAATCAGTTTGTTAAATAATCCTGCTAATCTGTGAATATATTTACAATCTGATATGTTTATATCTTAATCTGGATGCTATAAATTTCTGGAAATTAAGTTTATAGGGCTATGCTAGATTAATTCATTGTTTATGCATGCTTAGTTAATTAAAATATGATTTTATTAATTATTGCGATGCATGAATTATGTGTTCTTACGTGTTAAGAATTTTGTAAGATGTTTAGTTGAAACATTGTATTATAATTTCCTGAATGTTTAAATTGAAACATTAAAATTTTGATTTTCTGATGTTTATGAGAAACAAGTCATTTTACGCAAAATTTAAAGGAAACTGATTGTTTATACAAAGTAATGATTATGTTACAAATCAGAGCTGATTTCTGATTGTGCATGTCTAGGAGAGTTCTGTCGAAGGAGAGATTTGGTACTTAAGTAGTCCTTGTGGCTCACCTATCTTCCTGGGAACTTACCTGGTGCGCGATTATGATTATCTTTGCTGACATGCTTATAATCTACTTTAAAGAACCTTCATTTAACTTTTAAGTTCTTTATGCCAATTCATGATTAAAACACTTGAGACCATTCAGATAGTTTTGGGTGGGCTTGCCATAGCAAGGTACTTTGATTCTATTTGTTTGCGAGCAAGATGAGGAAATGGTGGTTCCTATACGTTTAAAGTGAATGAACTTAATTGGGTTATCAAAATGGTTTTGGACCCAAGGCATAAGATGAGATTAAAATATGTTTAGACATATGATGTCTTGAATAAATCTCATAAAAAATCTAAGAGTCATATATGTGATATGATTGATGTTTCTACCTAATTAATTTAGTTTTGAGCGGTTTGACATAGCAAACTTGAAATTAAATTAAAGTTGGATCTTAGCCCATTAAATGTATCTTATGCTTATTTGCATTGGAAGGTGTATAATTTAGTGGGAGCATTTATTTTCATGTAAATGCATTATACTTCTCATATAATATGTTTTCTCATATGTGTTCATATTTTATGTATATCTTTTTGTAGAATAAATGGCATCAAACAATAATCATCTGTCACTACGATCTGTCCTTGAGAAGGAAAAGTTGGAAGAGAATGGTACAACCTATATGGATTGGATCCGTAGCCTGAGAATCGTTCTCAGGCAAGAGGAGAAATTGTACGTTCTCGAGGAACCTATTCCACCTGAACCTGCTGCCAATGCTGCTAGGGCAGTGAGGGATCAATATCTGAAGCATAAGCGTGATGCTACTGATGTTGGTTGCCTCATGCTCTCCGCCATATGCAAGAGCCTTCAAAAGGATCTTGAGCACTTGGGGACAGTTGATCTAAACAATCGAATGATGGAAATATTTCAAGTTCAAGCAAGGCAAGAAAGGTATAACACAGTTAAGGCCCTAACCTCATGCAAGATGAGTGAAGGACAAGCTGTTGGTCCCCATGCTCTAAAGATGAAGGGCCACATCGAGCATCTTGAGAGGCTCAGTTTTTCAATTAGCCAAGAGTTGGATACTGACATGATATTTAATTCATTGCCCGAAGGTTTTAGTAATTTCATAATGAACTATAACATCGGGGGCATGAATAAGAACCTTTCCGAGTTAGTTCAAATGTTGAACACTGCGGAAACCAATATTGTCAAGAAGAAAACCGATCAAGTGTTGATGGTTAACAAGGGAAATGGTTTCAAGGGTAAGGGAAAGGCAACAGTTGCTAATCCTGAGGAAAATGTTGTCAAACCCAAAGAGGGTGCCAAACCCAAAGAGGCTAAGCCCAAGTCCCAAGAGGACGCAGTCTGCTTCCATTGCAATGAGATTGGACATTGGAGGAGAAACTACTTAAAATACAAGGAAGCACTGAAGAAGAGCAAAGGTGTTGCTTCGACTTCAGGTATCTTTGCTATAGATATATTCCTATCTACTTCTAGTTCTTGGGTATTGGATACCGGATGTGGATCTCACATTTGTTTAAATGTGCAGGGTCTAAAGAACAGAAGGATGCTTGAAGATGGTGAAGTGGACCTACGTGTGGGGAATGGAGCAAGAGTTGCTACATTAGCCGTAGGAACTTATAAAGTTATTTTACCTAGTAGACTAATACTTGTTTTGAACAATTGTTATTATGTTCCAGCTTTAAGTAGGAATATTACTTCGATTTCATGTTTGGATAATGAAGGTTTTAATTTTCTTATATGTGATAAGAAGTTATCTATTTACAAGAGTGATATGCATTATTGTACTGCTATTTCATTCAATGGCCTTTATATCCTTGATGTTGAAAATCGTGATAATGATGTCTATAACATTAACAAGAAATCTAAACTCAATGATGTAAACCACACTTACTTATGGTATTGTCGTCTTGGCCATATAAATGAGAAACGCATTTCTAAACTCCACAAAGATGGATTTTTCGACTCACATGATTATGGATCATATGAGACATGCGAATCTTGTTTACTTGGCAAGATGTCCAAGGACCCATTTACCAAAACTGGTGAAAGGGCGGGTGACTTATTAGGCCTCATACATACCGATGTGTGTGGACCTATGAGTAGCAATGCTAGGGGAGGATTTCAGTACTTTATAACATTCACTGATGATTATAGTAGATTTGGATATGTTTATCTAATGAAACATAAAAGTGAATCGTTTGAGATATTTCTAATATTTCAAAATGAGGTTGTGATGTACCCGATTTTTTTTTGAAATCAAACGGAGTCGCCACGCCATTTTTGTTTTAAGGGCCAAAATTTTGAAAAATGCCCGAGATTAGAAATTTGGGTTCGGAGGTCACGTTACACGCCGGGAAGGACGTTAGTGTGCACCCGGAATGCCTCGTAAAAACGAGTCTTCCAAACATTCAAAATCCTTTGTTATGTGTGTGTGTGTGTCTGTATGTGTTTTGGCCAAAATAAGTTGAAACTGAGGAAAGTAAAAATTGGGAACTCTTTTTAAGACTTTAAACTGATCCCATGATTTTTTGGATGATTTTTGGGTTGAGATTTGGAACTCAAAAGATTTTTGGAAGTTGAAAACCATTTCTGCCAGAATGAAAAAGGCAGTTGACCCTTGACTTTGAAATGGACTTTAGGGCTTGAAAGCTCCAGAATCTGGGAAAAGTCCGGGAATGAAAGTCACTTAAAACACCTTAAATAGGGTTTCTACGAAATAATTTTCGATTTTGGAGATGATTTGAGGGACCAAAACCTTCTGGAAATCTCAGATGTGAAATCTGGATTTCCAGAGACTGATGAACTGACCTTTAAAGGAAAATTTGAAAAATGGAGTTTTACTCACGCAAAAAATAAAATAAAAATATTTTTAGAAATCTCTGGATGTTGGCTACAAAAAGTATTTTCTAGTCAACACAAAATTTCAAGTTTATCAATGTCCAAAAAATTAAACCATGGACTGAGGTCTGAGAAAATTGCTACTGGACAGCAACTTCTCAAGAAAGAAAATATGATTTTAAAGGGGGTTTTGCATCCATGCTTGTCCCCATTTCCCTAGGTTTTGGTTAGTGATCACTTTACATTTTAGTGGTGAATCAACTATACCAAACCATCCTTGGGGTACATTAGGACTAAGCACTTCATTTGCTTGGGGAGGGGAATTTTGTAAAGATGAATTTAAAGAGAAAAATCAATTTAGAGATTTAAAATGTAGACCGTTTGAGATGGTCATTCATGAAGATGAACTTCAAGATGACCATCTTGGGTCAAAACTTAAGTTAAACTAGACATCAAGTAGATCCAAGTAAGAAGAACAAGATGAACAAGAAGTTAAAAGAGAATTTTAGGGTTTTGAGAAGGAGGGCTTTACCAATGGTGACACCCTATCTTCCTAGGCTTGGAATTTGACTTGAGGAGTATCAAGATTTGGTGCTTGACTTGAGGAGTATCAAGATTTGGTGTTTTGGATTTGTGTTTGGGTGGATTCAAGGCTTGAATGTGTTTAGGGTTTGATGATAGAGTTGATTAAAGAGAAAACAAGTAGATAACACTTAAGTCCTCTATGTTTTCTCCCTAATCTTCCTCTTGAGTAGTGTTTTAAGCTTGAGCTTGGTGTGTTTAAGAGTGATTTGAGAATGGTTGAAGTGAAATTGGGAAAGGTTCAAGAGAAAATGGTGGCAATCTAAGGATTCCCACTGTTTTCTCTCTATTTTTCGCCAAAATATAGCTTCTGTGTGTAAAATCTGTTGTGTAAACTGAGAGAGGAGGGTTCAATTTATAGGCCCCTGTGAGATGCAATCATATCCGCACGGTGGGTTCCGTAAACGTGCCTGGTGCATTAAATGCTGCTCCAGGCTTTGAACAGGAAGAATATTATTCAAAATTCCAGCAGTTTTTGTTTTTCAACTTGCCTAATTCGGATTTTTCCAATTTCTTTTGCTTTTTTGATTCCTTTCCATGGTTTATCTTTAAATGGCAATCCCTAATCTACCCTCACTTTGTTAGGAATGTTAGGAATTGTTAGAAATGTTAGAAATGTTAAAACTTTCGTTAATTTTCTAACGAAAATTCTAACAACTCAAATTGGAGCACTTACAGTAGCCCCTCGGCGACGGCGCTTTCGGAGGAAGCGGGGTCGTCGATAAGAGTAAGGCTCCATATTTGACAGGAGGATCAGTTTATCGAGTGGCTGAACCTATTTAATAGGCTACCTACGTATCCTTAAGAGGAATCAAGCCAGCCGTAGTTCGGGTCTTTGACCCTGGAGTGACTGTTTTAGGATGTCAACCTGGCGAGCGAGTTATGCAGTTGGTTGCTGAAAGAAACTCTGCTGGGGATAGAAGATGACCATTTTGGTCTGGTGGCTAGAGTCGTATATCCGCTCTGCTGGGGATAGAGTGACCATTTTGGTCTGGTGGCTGAACCTAGCGATAGGCTACCTACGTATCCTTAAGAGGAATCAAGCCGGTCGTAGTTCGGGTTTTTGACCCTGGAATGACTATTTTAGGGAAGTCGCCCTATGATCTGACTATTTTTGGGAAGTCGCCCTATGATCTGACTATTTTTGGGAAGTCACCCTATGATCTGACTATTTTTGGGAAGTCGCCCTAAGGTTTTGACTATTTTTGGGAAGTCGCCCTGTGATTTGACTATTTTTGGGAAGTCGCCCTATAATTTGACTATTTTGGGAAGTCGCCCTATGGTTTGACTATTTTGGGGAAGTCGCCCTATGATTTGACTATTTTGGGGAAGTCGCCCTATGATTTGACTATTTTTGGGAGGTCGCCCTATGGTTTGACTATTTTGGGGAAGTCGCCCTATGGTTTGACTATTTTGGGGAAGTCACCCTATGGTTTGACTATTTTGGGGAAGTCGCCCTATGGTTTGACTATTTTGGGGAAGTCGCCCTATGACTTGACTATTTTGGGGAAGTCGCCCTGGTAATGACTTCGGTTTGTCGAATTAGGGGATGATTGCGATTTATCGCTTTCCTCGTGTTGTGTGTGATAGTGTTTTAGGTGCCTCAAACCTTAATGATGGCGTCTTAAGTGCCTTGAACCTTCATGATGGCGTCTTAGGTGCCTTAAACCTTCATGATGGCGTCTTAGGTGCCTCGAACCTTGATTTGAAATGATTTCCCTTTGATGGTTTGGGATAGATGGTCTATTGGTGGACTTCATTTGAAGGGATCGGTCTTATGTTTGCTGCCGAGGAAATGGATGATAATGGGAAAAGAAACGGGATTCCGTTAACTTCGCTGGGGATTTTGTTAGCCTTTGTTGGAGTTTAGTTCAGGAGTATGAACCTAAATGGGGACTTAGTTTAGGGGTATGATTCTAAGTCGAGTTTTAGTTCAGGAGTATGAACCTAAATGGGGACTTAGTTCAGGAGTATGATTCTAAGTCGAGGTTTCAGTTCAGGAGTATGAACCTAAATGGGGACTTAGTTCAGGAGTATGATTCTAAGTCGAGGTTTCAGTTCAGGAGTATGAACCTAAATGGGGACCTAATTCAGGAGTATGATCCTAAGTCGGGGTTTCGGTTCAGAGTATGAACCTAAATGGGGACCTAGTTCAGGAGTATGATCCTAAGTCGGGGTTTCGGGTCAGAGTATGAACCTAAATGGGGACCTAGTTCAGAGTATGATCCTAAGTCGGGGTTTCGGTTCAGAGTATGAACCTAAATGGGGATTCGGTTCAGAGTATGATCCTAAGTCGAGGTTTGCACTCGAGGGAGACCGTTTGAGGGCGTTCTCAAGGGGAAGATTAGAGCTTACGATGATCATCGGGAAAAGGGTGACCGTGTTGGTCAAGTGGCCGGACCTAAGGTAGGCTACCTACGTATCCCGAGTGGGAATCAAGCCCGGACGTAGTTCGAAAACCGCCGGGGATGGTTTGACGGTATTTGGGAGTCACCCGAGGTTTGACTGTTTTTGGGAAGTCGCCCTAAGATTTGACTATTTTTGGGAAGTCGCCCTAAGACTTGACTATTTTTGGGAAGTTGCCCTAAGACTTGACTATTTTTGGGAAGTCACCCTAAGATTTGATGATAATGTTCTTTTAGAAAAGTAGTTGACTAAGATATGCTTTCATACCTGTGCTGTGCTTACCGTAGCCGCCTGGAAGGACCGAGGCTTCGCCGATGTTGATGAAGAGTTGTTGGGTTGCGGTTTCTGCTGACGATTTGCTGTCTTTGGAGGCATTTTGACCTGAAGGGGGGGAGTTTGGTTGAGTCTGCATATTGCTGGTGATCGTCAACCTTGTAGAAGTTGTTGAGCTTGTCTTCACATTGGGACTTCTTGCTTTTGAGAACTTGGTGTCTCTGACCGATTTTCATTTGAGGACTTAGCGTCCCTGACCGTACTGTATTTGAGAACTTGGCGTCTCTGATCGAACTGTATTTGAGAACTTGGCGTCTCTGACCGATTTGTATTTGAGAACTTGGCGTCTCTGACCGAACTGTATTTGAGAACTTGGTGCCCCTGACCAATTTGTATTCGAGAACTTGGCGTCCCTGACCGATTTGCATTTTGAGACCTTGGCATCCCTGACCGATTTGTATTTGAGAACTTGGTGCCCCTGACCAATTTGTATTCGAGAACTTGGCGTCCCTGACCGATTTGCATTTTGAGACCTTGGCATCCCTGACCGATTTGTATTTGAGAACTTGGCATCCCTGACCGTACTGTATTTGAGAACTTGGCGTCCCTGACCGTACTGTATTTGAGAACTTGGCATCCCTGACCGATTTGTGTTCGAGAACTTGGCGTCCCTGACCGAATTGTATTTGAGAACTTGGTGCCCCTGACCAATTTGTATTCGAGAACTTGGCGTCCCTGACCGATTTGCATTTTGAGACCTTGGCATCCCTGACCGATTTGTATTTGAGAACTTGGCGTCCCTGACCATACTGTATTTGAGAACTTGGCGTCCCTGACCGTACTGTATTTGAGAACTTGGCGTCTCTGATCGAACTGTATTTGAGAACTTGGCGTCTCTGACCGAATTGTATTTGAGAACTTGGCGTCTCTGACCGAACGGTATTTGAGAACTTGGCGTCTCTGACCGAACGGTAGACACTGGAGGTGGTCTTCATTGGGGGCTGTTTTCATCCATTTGTGGACATTGGAGGTCGTCTTTAGCAAGTTGTAGACGCCGGAGCTTGTCTTTGCCAAACTGTAGATGCTGGAGGCTGTCTTCATCCATTTGTGGACATTGGAGGTCGTCTTTGGTGAAGATCATCCTTGCCGAAAAGGGGGATTTGATTTCACGTTTGAATTCCTGCATTCGTTAGTGAAGAGGAAGATGCATATATGACATTCATGATGACAGATGCATGCATAGAGCCAAAAATGATTGTGAGAGTATCACTGCATATGTTTGCGAGATGATGCATTTACTTGCTTTTGAAGATGCACTTAGCCTAAGCTTTTGGCAGGGAATTTATGATCTTCAATCACTTAGGATTGTTCCTATTGATTCAAGTTTTGTGCATGCTACATGAGCCCTGGGGAGATTTTTGTGGGGATGCATGGTGATGAGAGGGGATGTATGTGTCTGGAGACTGTTTGGAACAGATTTTGAGCAAGTGGGGGGGGGTGAAAGCCCTCAATCGCGGTTTAAACAGCGGTTGTTGATGAGGTTTTGTTAACAGTATCATATGGACCTCAATTTTGATGAGAATGGATTCGGATCCCGGGTCTTGGTTGAAATTTTCCCTCTCATTCTTGGTCATTTGGAGCTGATGCTGACAGGCTCTAGGGCACGTTGATATGAGTGAAGCTTCTTTCATTTGGGTGAGCTGTGACTTCGGCGGAAACCTTGTTCGGAGAATGATTTGATGAAATTGCTAATCTAGGGAGAAACCCAGATCTTAAATTCCGATGCTATGGGAAGCTGCTATGTACCAAGTTCTGAAGCTGAAAATCTGGTTGTTGATGTGACTAGAACTTTCTTGTGACTTGATAAAATTCAGGTCCAAAGGACCGGCTTGACAAAGCCCTCGGATCCTGAGTAGGCAAAGTCCAGATTTTGAAGAAGTGACTTGGCGAATCTATCTCGTAGTGAAGAACCCAATGTGGACCCAAAGATGACTATAGAAGCCCCAGCTTGAAGAGCTGATACAGAGAACCCGGGAGAACCGCTTAGCAAGCCCCAGCGTGAAGAAATTCGTAGCAGTCCCATTGCATGCAGAGTCATCATGTGGCCGAGGAGGCACCCATCTTTTCAAATCTTAGTCAACCACCACCGGACAAGACTCAGAAACGTGTATGTGCAGGGGCACATCTTTCGAAAAGTGGGAATGAATCCCAATTTTGTGTATACACACTCGCTTTAGGTTTGACTCTTTTGAGAGAGTATAAGCATCACAAGGTGTGGAAAAGTGTATGGAAGCCCCCGCCGACGTAAAGACAAAGTTTGGCTCTATTTCCCTATGATGGAGAGAGAGAAGACTTGTCGAGACACTTGAAAACTTGTCTTATTCATGATGATCACAAGGCTGCTTAAAACCCTTTGTTAATGTTCGGGTTATTCAATCCCTAAATCTGATATGAACAAATATTTTGATTAATCACAAGGAGAAAACCAACTGATATCGAGAATCAAGCTCGAAAAGTGTATAGGGACGATCCTTGATGAGACCGTATTTTTTTTTTTGAGATTTGTTTGTGATTTCGATCGGACCATTTCTGGTTGCCTACGTTCCCTCCATTATGAAGAGCCCAGGTCGCCGTAGTTCGGGCTTATCCTGAATGAAAAGAGAACGAATGTTGAAATTCGAGGATCTGAGGACCTTTAGGGATTTGAAGGATTTGGAGAGTTGAAGAACATGTCCCCTTGGAGTGTCAATGGAAGACACGGATGCGGAGCCCCAGTGGGGCATTCACAGCAAGTGTTTGTGAAGTAGAAATGAACTATGCTCACATGAAATGTCAAATGAATCAGATTTGAATTTGCTCAATCTTTGATTGATGATTTTGAACCAAGATGAATTAGATTCCAATTTAAGCAAGCAATGAAGCATTAATTTGATTTAGATCTTAAAGACATTACGATGAAAGTGCTATCCGATAGGAATTGCAGCTGGGTTTCCAGGCCTCGATCGGCCATCGGGTGATTTTGGAAGTCATGACCTCTTAAAGTGAGAGGTCAGCTGGGCCTTTCGCTCACTGAACCTCTAAAGATGAGAGGTTGGCTTGCAGGGATGTGTTTGGGAAATCTATGGCGGGGAAGATTGATTGCCTCTAAGAATGAGAGGTCAAATTTTGGCTTTGGCCAAAGGTGAGTGTAAAGGTAATGGGAATATCCTCTAAAAGCGAGAGGATGACTTGGGATTGATTTAAGGTAATGGTGAGAGGAAGCCCAAGCTATCGATAACTTTTGTAAACTTGCGAGAATTTAGGCTCCTCTTTGATCATTGGAGAGCTTCTTGAGAAGTCGGGAACTTTTACCGAATTGTGAGGATCGATGGTCCTTCCTTTTTTTTTGAAGTTCTTGCTTGAACTATTTCTTTCTTTTTTTTTTTTTTTTTTTTTTTTTGCTTGGAAGGCCTCCCGAGGAGTTGAGGATTATCTTTGTCCTTCCCTCATGGCTTGGGATATTTTACGCATTGCCGACTCTCGAAGCTAACTTCTTGGCCTTGCTTGGATTTCTTTCAATGGGGAGCAGAGGTGATGGCTAAACAGGGTTTCAAAACATGCCGATCTTGAAATGAAAGGGTAGTGTTTAGTGAGGGTGAGGTAATGGCTTCCCTATGGGTGAAAGGCTTCAACCGCAATCCCTATCGGATGACCTATTAAGTCTTCATTGCTTGCTTAAGCTTTAAATGAGAAAAGATTCGTGCAAATTCATCGAGCAGCGAGATGATGATGATGATGAAAGGGATGTGAGCATATGAGGTGCAAGATGGGGAGTTGGTAAGTCCCAATTTGAGAAGGTTATCAATTGATTTTCTTACTTCGATTAATTTAAATGTTAATCATTTCAAAGAATTAGTGGTTGAGCAAAGACAAGTGATCATTTTGGATAAAACCATTTCAATTAAGTGTAGCGTGTGGTGCGCAAGTGATGTCTCGAGTCTAGCAAGAAAAGAAAAAGACTTATATTAAAAGTTAGACATTTAACCACTATGTCCGTAATGGACTACAACGACAAATGTCCGGGAAGGACTTAGGTGAAAGAAAAGTACTAGAACCTACGAAGGTTGACTCAAAAGACTATTTTAGAGATAGGTAGCCCCCAGTCTAGCCGCTCTTTGCTATTGGACCATGCATCTATTCTTCGACACTGGAGATGGGAGCTATTGCAGTCTTTCCATCAGACTTCTTTGTCAACTTTTTTGCTCAATCCAACCATTTTCATTGCTCGCGATGACCGGTTCATTGACCTCGCAAAGGGACGAGTCAAACTCCATTGTGCCCACGAGGCTTGAACCACCAAACTCGATCATGTTGACACTCATGTTGTTAGGGAGCGGGTTATTGATAGTAGTAGGCCCTTCAGACATCTCTAACCTCCCTTGCTCAATCAAACTTTGGATTGCCTTCTTCTGGGGGACGCAATCATCTGTCAGATGCCCATGGTACTGATGAAAGGCACAATGCTTGGAGGTATCCAAAGGAGCATTGGGGTTTCGGGCCGATAATTTTCCAACGGCAGGAGCAAGACTTCTTTTACGAAACCTCTGAAGATATCACTCAAAGGCATCCAAAAGTTTCTCAAGTCTTGGAGCCGGGATCTGGATGCATCGGGTTTCTTGGGAACAAAGGAAGTGGCATTCTTACTGTCCTGGCCCGCATAGCTAATCACTTCTTTACCTTTTGGTTGGGCACGAGCTGTGTTGGAGGTGGAAGAAACCCGGTAGATTCTGTAGCGAGGTGTGCAGCTATGCCGGCCGCCGATTGTAAGCCTTTTCAAACTTAGCCCCGGAATTAACCATTGCACGCAAGTCGCCGTAGGGGAAGTGGCCGAGGGAAGCTCTCAAATGCGGCTTCAAGCATGACCGAAAGATGTCTAACCGCTCCTCGTCGAGGGAGGAATGGCCATTTCACTGAGCTTTAAGTTCCACCTTTTATAGAAATCCCCAATATTCTCATCGTGGCGCCGCATCGTTGTTTGCAGTCAACTCGTTTGTCTCCCATTCCAAGTTGGCTTTATACTTATCTCGTGAAAGTACCGGTAATCTGCTCCCAAGTAGCCCTAGCTTCAGCCGCAATCGGAAAAACCATTTCAAAGCCCCTAACTTCAAAGAGAGACTAAAGTAATCGGCCAACTGCTGGTTTGTGCATCCATTAGCTTTCATTGCCAAAGTATAAGTGTCCAAGTGAGTTTTAGGGCATGCACTCCCGTCAAACAATTCGAGAGTCGGCATCACAAACTTGTGAGGCAGGGGGACAATCGAGTCGGGATCTGTAGGCCGAAGAGCAGTGTTCTTTTGGTGGTCAATTCAGCAAATCCGTGCTTTCATTTCCTTGTGTTGCTCCATAAACCAAGCCAATTGGGGATCCAAAGATGGAGCGGGAATTCCCGAGCCGATATTTGAGCTAGGAAGAGGACTAGCCGTTGGTGGTGCATGGTGGAAGGAATACCATATCCCTGAGCATAGGTGAAAACCCGTCCTTGGCCCAAATTACCCCGGGGAGCGTAAGTAGGAGCTTGGGCGAAGGGATAGAACCCAATGACTTGCCGTTGGCTTCCAATCGACAGAGAAGGTGGAGGCAGATCTCGAGGTAGCCGATGGCTTGGATTTCCTGAGTGAGGCCCATAAGTAGGCTTAAGTGCGGGCCGCCGTCCCCGGTTGCCGAATTGCATGGCCGGTTGTGGCGAGGATGCATAACCGAGAGGATACCGTGGTCCCGGTGATTCTCGATGAAACCGGGCAGGGGGCTTGCTTACCCATTGGTCCCCGAGTGAGAAATGGGTTTGAACTAGCATCGTTCCGAGGAGGGGCTCGACCGTGGCCCCGAACTGCATGTGGCGGCATGCCAAACCGTTGCCGTGGCCCCTTTGAATTGTTGCCGTGAAGGCCTGGATTGATCGGTTCCAAACCGAGGCGGGATCCCAATTTGCCGTGGCATTCCTGGGTATCCCCAACCATGGGAAGGCATTTCGTATCGACTTTGTCCCCACCGAGGCATTGCGAACGGGCTCGTCCCGTCAGCCGCATGGATCCAGCGGTCGCAGTTGGGAGCCGGCCGACCTGTGAGGTCGAGGAGCATGGGCTCGTGGTAGTACCGTGGGAAGCCGGTGGTGGCATCCTCGGAGTAGTCGGGTTGACCAAGAGCGGGATTGAGGTCTTCCTCTTCTTCCACAGTGAAGGTGCCATCTGGGTTGAGACCGGCGGCCAATCCATGGCTTTTGATAGCCTCCATAAGGCCGTTCACCGTGCTTCCCGCCGCACTCTCATCCGTTCGGCTAGCCGATTCCATTGCGGTTCTGTTTGAGGAGTCCCGGGAGGCGGAGTGACGTTGTCCCCATCGTTACCACCGATGCAGCATTCTCAAACCCGGAGTCGGAATAAACGGTGAAGCCGACGATGCGCTTGACTCTTCCCAACCGATCAAACGGTGACCCGTGCCCGAAACCAAGCTTTGTGCGGAGTCACGGGGAAAGACACGAGGGTTCAGATGCGTGGGAATTGAAGGTGGGTAGGTGTTTGGGCTTTGGGTTCATGCAACATGCAGTTATTTGTTCTTGTTTACTTAAAACATGTTTTATTAACCTAATTGGTTGGAAAAGATTGCTCTTCTTTTTCGCAAACTACTCGATCTCGGATCAGCGGGCCCCGTCACTACGTCTATAAGCCCCTCGTATTCCACCCGTATTTCGACCTCCCAGGGTGGACAGCCCCGGGCGAGGGTCCTATAGGGCAAGCGGGTCCCACCGACCGAAAGAAAAATGATCCTAAAAGTCTGGCGGGTAATCGAGTCTTAACGAGCATTCGATGTAAATTACGGACAAAGCTGACGTCAAAGTCAAGATCATGTCTGAGAGCTCGACAAAAAGTCGGCATGATTTGGACTGATAAATGTCCACGATTGCTCTTGACTTGTCGTCAATTAGGCCGTAATTAGGCATGGAATAATCATTAATCCTTGATGACTCAGTGTCATGCTGGGAGTCGCGTGTATAATTTGTGCCGCCGTAGCCGAAGTCAAGGCGCCGGTCAATATCTTGGTCAAAGTCTCGCGGCGGAAAACCGGCATGGCTTCGACCGATTAGGGTCCCCGAAAGATATTGAGTCGATATGCCGACAAAGGCTTGAAAGGAAAGGTCTATACACGGACGGGGCATGACACGTACTGACTAAAAACCAACCGGGTCTCGGACAAAGTGTGTCACGGACAAGTGCATGGTCGACACGAGGCTCCATGGGATGTTTGGGAAGGCCTGTGCTTGCACCGAGAGGTGTAATAAGACCAAACGGGCCGCGACAAGGATTTCCCGGGTTAGGGACGTAGTGTGCAAAGTGTACGGTCAACGTGCGCGTAGAGTGCAAGGCCTATCTTCTTTTTCCGAGTAAAATAGAAATTTTTCATGTGTCTTAAAAAGAATGATGCATGATTTTTTTTTTTTTGAATTTTCTCTTTTTTTTTTTTTTTTTTTTTGAAATTCCTTTTTTTTTTTTTGAAATTCTTTTTTTTTTGAATTTTTTTTTTTGAAAGTAAATGCACACATAAGCACATAAACACAAGAATTCCAACAATTAAGGGACATGATTCCGACAAATAAAATTTTGACTTTTTCCGAGGCAGCCAAAACAACACGAAAATGTGCAAAAATCAACACACACAACAAATGATTTTTAATGTCGGGACGGAAGCTTGACCCTCAAAAGCTTTTCTTTTTTTTTAGAAAAAACAATGATACCGGTACGTGGGATTGTTAAACCACAATTTATCCCCGACTCGTGTTAGGAGGCGATAACGGGAAGTTTAATGGTTTCCACCAATATACCAAATATCAATTTTTTTAGAAAAAGCTTATTTTGTCCCCAGCGGAGTCGCCACTGTGATGTACCCGATTTTTTTTTGAAATCAAACGGAGTCGCAACGCCATTTTTGTTTTAAGGGCCAAAATTTTGAAAAATGCCCGAGATTAGAAATTTGGGTTCGGAGGTCACGTTACACGCCGGGAAGGACGTTAGTGTGCACCCGGAATGCCTCGTAAAAACGAGTCTTCCAAACATTCAAAATCCTTTGTTATGTGTGTGTGTGTGTGTGTGTGTGTGTGTTTTGGCCAAAATAAGTTGAAACTGAGGAAAGTAAAAATTGGGAACTCTTTTTAAGACTTTAAACTGATCCCATGATTTTTTGGATGATTTTTGGGTTGAGATTTGGAACTCAAAAGATTTTTGGAAGTTGAAAACCATTTCTGCCAGAATGAAAAAGGCAGTTGACCCTTGACTTTGAAATGGACTTTAGGGCTTGAAAGCTCCAGAATCTGGGAAAAGTCCGGGAATGAAAGTCGCTTAAAACACCTTAAATAGGTTTCTATGAAAGAATTTTCCATTTTGGAGATGATTTGAAGGACCAAAACCTTCTCGAAATCTCAGATGTGAAATCTGGATTTCCAGAGACTGATGAACTGACCTTTAAAGGAAAATTTGAAAATGGAGTTTTACTCACGAAAAAAATAAAATAAAAACATATTTGGAAAGCTCTGGATGTTGGATACAAAAAGTATTTTGTAGTCAACACCAAATTTCAAGTTTATCAATGTCCAAAAAATTAGACCATGGACTGAGGTCTGAGAAAATTGCTACTGGACAGCAACTTCTCAAGAAAGAAAATATGATTTTAAAGGGGGTTTTGCATCCATGCTTGTCCCCATTTCCCTAGGTTTTGGTTAGTGATCACTTGAAATTTTAGTGGTGAATCAACTATACCAAACCATCCTTGGGGTACATTAGGACTAAGCACTTCATTTGCTTGGGGAGGGGAATTTTGTAAAGATGAATTTAAAGAGAAAAATCAATTTAGAGATTTAAAATGTAGACCGTTTGAGATGGTCATTCATGAAGATGAACTTCAAGATGACCATCTTGGGTCAAAACTTAAGTTAAACTAGACATCAAGTAGATCCAAGTAAGAAGAACAAGATGAACAAGAAGTTAAAAGAGAATTTTAGGGTTTTGAGAAGGAGGGCTTTACCAATGGTGACACCCTATCTTCCTAGGCTTGGAATTTGACTTGAGGAGTATCAAGATTTGGTGCTTGACTTGAGGAGTATCAAGATTTGGTGTTTTGGATTTGTGTTTGGGTGGATTCAAGGCTTGAATGTGTTTAGGGTTTGATGATAGAGTTGATTAAAGAGAAAACAAGTAGATAACAATGAAGTCCTCTATGTTTTCTCTCTAATCCTCCTCGAGTAGTGTTTTAAGCTTGAGCTTGGTGTGTTTAAGAGTGATTTGAGAATGGTTGAAGTGAAATTGGGAAAGGTTCAAGAGAAAATGGTGGCAATCTAAGGATTCCCACTGTTTTCTCTATTTTTCGCCAAAATACGGCTTCGTGTGTAAAATGTGTTGTGTAAACCGAGAGAGGAGGGTTCAATTTATAGGCCCCCGTGAGATGCAATCATATCCACGCGGAGGGTTCCATAAACGTGCACGGTGCATTAAATGTCTGCTCCGTGCTTTGAACAGGAAGAATATTATTCAAAATTCCAGCAGTTTTTGTTTTTCAACTTGCCTAATTCGGATTTTTCCAATTTCTTTTGCTTTTTTGATTCCTTTCCATGGTTTATCTTTAAATGGCAATCCCTAATCTACCCTCACTTTGTTAGGAATGTTAGGAATTGTTAACAACTCAAATTGGAGCACTTACAGAGGTGCAAAATAAACTTGACAAAACTATTAAAGTACTTCGATCTGATCGAGGTGGCGAATATTTGAGCCAAGAATTTGACAGTCATCTTAAGAGTTGTGGAATCGTTTCAAAACTCTCTCCACCTAGAAAACCACAATGGAATGGTGTGTCTGAAAGGAGTAATAGAACTTTGTTGAACATGGTTCGTTCTATGATGAGTCAAGTTGAGCTTCCTTTATCCTTTTGGGGACATGCACTAGAAACTGCTGCTTTCACTATAAACAGAGTTCCTACCAAATCAGTTCAAAAGACCCCATATGAGGTATGGCATGGAAGAAAACCTAGTTTGTCTTTCATAAAGATTTGGGGTTGCGATGCATATGTCAAGAAGTTAACTTCTGACAAGCTAGCACCAAAGTCTGACAAATGTGTTTTTGTGGGTTATCCTAAGGAAACCAAAGGATACTATTTCTACAACCGAAACGAGAACAAAGTGTTTGTTGCTCGAAATGGTACCTTCTTAGAAAAGGAGTTTCTTAGCAAAGGAACCAGTGGGAGTAAAATAGATCTCGAAGAAATTCGAGAACCTGAAAACAACTTTGAACCAATGGTAGAAACTGAACCAAGTTCACAAGGAGTTGTGGAACCGGTTCAAGATGCACAAGTCCTTCGCAGAAGTGGTAGGTCACGATTCGAACCCAAGAGATATGGATTTCTTGTTACGGAAAGTGATGAAGTGGAGTTAATCAAAAATAATGAACCTACTTGCTATCAAGAAGCGATGTCCGCTCCTGATTCGGAAAAATGGCAAGAGGCCATGAAGTTCGAATTACAACCCATGACTGATAATCAAGTTTGGAACTTGATTGATCCACCCGAAGGTGTAAAAACCATAGGGTGCAAATGGGCCTTCAAGAAAAAGACCGACATGGATGGGAAGGTGCACACCTATAAGGCTAGGCTTGTAGCTAAGGGATATAGGTAGATTCATGGTATCGACTATGATGAAACCTTTTCGCCTGTAGCTATGCTTAAGTCTATTAGAATTTTAATTGCCATAGCCGCATATTATGACTATGAGATATGGCAAATGGATGTCAAGACAGCTTTCCTAAATGGGAAGTTACTTGAGGATGTATACATGATACAACCTGAAGGTTTTGTCAGTCCAGAAAATTCTAATAAGGTGTGTAAGTTGCAGAGATCCATTTATGGATTGAAGCAAGCTTCTAGGAGTTGGAATCTACGTTTTGATGAAGCAATAAAAGAGTTTGGCTTTATCAAGAACGAAGATGAACCTTGTGTATACAAGAAAATTAGTGAGAGCGTAGCACTATTTCTAGTGTTGTATGTCGATGATATCTTACTTATTGGAAATGACATTCCTGCACTACAGACTGTCAAGTCTTGGTTGGGAAAGTGATTTTCAATAAAAGATATGGGCGAAGCTGCATATATCCTTGGTATCAAGATTTATAGAGATAGATCTAAAAGGATGATTGGTTTAAGTCAAAGTACTTACATTGACAAGGTTCTTAAAGATTCCAAATGGAAAATTCTAAAAGAGGAAACTTGCCAATGTTGCATGGTGTATCTCTTAGCAAGACTCAAAGTCCTAAGACTAATGATGAGCGAAAGAGAATGAATGGTATTCCATATGCTTCGGCAATTGGGTCTATCATGTATGCTATGTTATGTACTAGACCCGATGTCTCGTATGCTCTAAGCGTGACGAGTAGGTGCCAATCGGATCCCGGCGAACCACATTGGATAGCAGTCAAGAATATCCTCAAGTACTTACGAAGAACTAAGGATGTATTCCTGGTCTTTGGAGGAATGGAAGAAGATCTTGTAGTAAAAGGCTACACAGATCGCAGACAGGATTTTTGTTTACGCTAAATGGAGGCACTGTCAGTTGGAAACATTCCAAGCAAAGTACCGTCACTGATTCTACAACTGAAGCTGAGTACATAGCGGCATCTAATGCAGCTAAGGAAGTTGTTTGGATCAAAAAGTTCATTAGTGATTTGGAAGTCGTTCCAAGCATCGAAGATCCTATTAAACTTTACTATGACAATAATGGTGCCATTGCACAGGCAAAGGAACCAAGGTCACATCAGAGATCCAAACACATACTTCGACGTTTCCACATTATCCGAGAGATATGCGAAAGGGAAGACGTAAAGATATGCAGAGTAGACACTGATGACAACGTGGCGGACCCATTAACTAAGGCTCTCCTGCAAGCTAAGCATGATGGTCATGTTAGGTCCATGGGTATTCGATACATGGGAGATTGGGCCTAGTGCAAGTGGGAGACTGTTAGTGTTATGCCCTAGGCCTATAGTTGATAGACTTATATGTTGACATTATTTATTATTATATGAAAAGTTTATTATTTGATTATTATATGTTTTGCATATTTATTAGTAATAATCTCCATCCCTAATTATTAAGTGAATAATTAGTATAAATGTTAATGGATAATCACATGATGATTATATGCGTAGAGACGCACATTAAATTTATGGGTACTTGTTAGAGAACAAGTGACTGGACTTGACCTGTTTGAGATTTATGTCATGGTCAAATGTCATAATTAAATCTCAGATGGTCACTTCATTTAGTCCCTAGACCTGAGATTACCATGACCTTACATATGATGAAAGTTATGTTTGATTTTAGTCAAACGATATCTTATCACGATATCTATAAAGGCTAACTTTGGCATGATCGGATTCATGATGGGAAGGATGATAAGTCAAGATGGAATTTGTCCCTCAAAAGAGAGATGTTTTGCTTGGGCCCCTCGATGAGTGATAATGATGAAAGTGTATGGCCATACCCCAATGCGATTGGATTATCATTATACTCAAGATCGAGAAAGCATTGAACAAGTACAAGTTGACGTGGACCATGACTTGTGTTCAATATAACATCGTGAGACAAAGGGAGAAATGAAAGTGTAGAACGAGAAACGTGAACTCTTACGTTATATTATTTGGGTAGACATAATGGCTTGCTAGAGTCCGCTTATGTTTTATGAGGGTCGATATGATCGAGCTCATTGCCAACATAATATAATCCTATTGGGTCACACACAACTAGAATGAATTGGTTAAACCAAGGAAGAAAATTGAGAAGTCCTGATATGGCATAAGACATCGCGCAACAGATCCTGTCCATAGGGCTCGACTGGTCGTGCGACATAACTTGCCACAAGGCGATTTATAGACAGTTTCCTAATTTGATTAGGAAACAAATACCAATACTAATGTAGTATAAATATAAGGTCTGTGAAACCCTTATAACCTAGCCGAATTTCTGAAAAGAAAATCACAACAAAAGGTTCTCAATATTCTCTCTAAAGTTTAAAAGATCTAGCAATAATCAAGAATTGTTCTTGGTTCATTCAAAGGTGTGGATACTATTAGAGGGTCTTCGCTCGTACGACGATCAAGGCCTAGAGTTCAAATGTCTAACTGGAAATTTAACGTCTGGAGACGAAATTGTGATTTAACGTCTGAACACGGTTTGAGATTTTATGTCTGGATAAGAAACGTTAGTGAGAACTAACTGAAAATTTAATGTCTGGAGACGAAATTGTGATTTAACGCCCGCAGACGGTTTGAGATTTAACGCCTGGAGACGAAACGTTAGTGAGAACTAACTGGAAATTTAACGTCTGGAGACGAAATTGTGATTTAACGTCCGAAGACGGTTTGAGATTTAACTTCTAGAGACGAAACGTTAGTGAGAACTAACTGGAAATTTAACGTCTGGAGACGGAATTGTGATTTAACGCCCGAAGACGGTTTGAGATTTAACGTCTGGAGATGAAATGTTAGCGAGAACTAACTGGAAATTTAACGTCTGGAGACGGAATTGTTAGAAATGTCTAACTAGGATTTAACCTCGGGGAAGGGGTGTTAGAAAGGCCTAACTTGGGGAAATTTTACACTTTTGGGGGCCAAAAGGGGTAAAATTGAAATTGTGAGAAGCTGAGGGGCCAAAGTGGCAAAGAATCTTTCAGCCTGTAAAAGAGTCCGACCGGACTGAGACTGAATTTGACCAGGTTCAAATCAGCAACAGGCCGACGCAAACCAGTCCATTTTCACCATATTTTTAGGCGAGAGAGAGAGAAAGGAGAGAAAAAATCTTCCCCCTTTTGCGAGTTTTGTTCGAATCTTCGCGGGATAATCATCATGGATGCCGGTTTAGAGCCACGGGCTCACCATAGGAGGACCGACAACGAGAGAGCGAGGTTGGTGAGGACCATTCGGACCACCGCTCTTCCCATGGATCCAACCGAGTTGTATCCGGCTCGGGACACTCATAAATCCAAGGAAGGGATCGTGAGACAGGTAAACATTCTCTAAATTCCGTTAATTTTTTGAATGTGCATTCTTTGAATTTGAGGAATTTGATTAGAAATGAGTTAGGATTCTTAGTGCCCAAATTGGCGCTTTTGACTTTGCGAGGTGACTTTGTCGAAATTGACTAGAG
Organism: Adenophora triphylla var. japonica; assembly: GCA_022495995.1. Classification (NCBI taxonomy): domain Eukaryota; kingdom Viridiplantae; phylum Streptophyta; class Magnoliopsida; order Asterales; family Campanulaceae; genus Adenophora; species Adenophora triphylla. Next base: position 471,313 of record JAFEMH010000355.1, read on the forward strand.
TTTAGTTCAATTGACGTTATGGGTAGATAACATAAAAATTTTGGTTGCAAAATTCCATGTTTAGGGGTGTTTTCCGAAATTAAAGTAAGTTTAATTCGGGACGGTGTAATTTTTCGAAATGTTCGAAAGTTCCGACTTCGACGGATTTTTTGAGATGTTTTTTGAAAGTTCCGAATTCGACGGAATCTTTGAAATGTTTTGAAAGTTCCGAATTCGACGGATTTTTCGAAATGTTTTGAAAGTTCCGAATTCGACGTAGTTTTTGAAAGGTTTGTACTTTTTTGGGATTTTGGACCGTTAATACTCCAACTGGGATGGACATATTTTAGGAAAATGAACCGTTAATGAACAGGTTTTTGAAACTGACCTGTTAATACTCCAACTGGTATGGAAATATTTTAGGAAAATGAACCGTATCTGTCTTTCATCATTTCGATATGCGTTTGTGCATTATGTAGATGTTGTTTCTGTAGTAACGTACTTATATCGTGTTCACCTGCAGGGGCGAGGGCCGGTTAATGTTCGTAACTTGAAGAGCAAGGGAGCCTTTGAGGCGGTCCGAGCGCTGTGGGAGATGCTCCAGACGATGCTCGGGACGGAGAGAGGAGTCCACGGCAGTTGGTGGTTGAATTCGGCTTGGCGGGTTTTATCAGCGCAGTAGCCGCGGTGGCTTCGACGCAGAGGGCGAGGGTCTTGCATGTCGCTCTGAGCGAGTATTGGTGGGATACGACCCACACGTTCCACTTTAGGTGGGGGGAGGCAACCGTGACTCCTACTGATTTCGTAGCGATTATCGAGTTGCCATTCTGGGGTAACACACTTGTGTGGGTGGATGGCTACACCCCGGAGCAGTTGTCGGGGCTGCTGGGTTTTGACATTACCGATGCCAGGGGCTTGGGTATTCGGTACGGGCCGATGGAGGCTCATCTGAGGAGGGGAATTGAGGATTATTCGGCGGGGTCCCTGAGGATGACAACAGAGCGCCTGCCTCGGGGGTTCTGATGGTTCACTTTGTCAGCTACCCTGTTTCCCACTGCTAACACATCATGTCACTTTCCTCTGCTCGGCTCGCTGACTGATCTGGATGCCGTGAGAGGGTTCGCATGGGGAGAGGCTGGTCTGGCCGAGCTCTACCGTGCTTTGGATAGGTTCTCGCGGGGAGAGGAGAACACTATGGGTTGTTTTGTGTTTGCCTTGGATGTATGTTCCTTTCTTTTTCTCTTCCTTGTCTCATTTGTACTCGTATGTATCTGCTTTGTAGCTTATATAACTTTCCATGTGTTTGACAGGTGTGGTTTTTGGAGGTGTTCCACCCGCAGAGGTGGGAGACCAGGGAGGAGTATGCGTCCTTGTTCCCTGCCATGTTAATTTGGTAGAAGGCAGCGAAGAAGCTGGCAAAGTCGAGGGAGGGTACTCGGCTGACTTATGAGGAGGTGTCTCTGGCCATAAGCCGAGAGTTTTCTGCGCGGATCCAACTGACTTGGTGGAGCTGGATTGATGCTTTTGTGGTCCAGGCTGCTAGGGACGTTACACGTCGACGGAAAATGCTGGTGGGGCTTCATTGTGACGCGATGTATTTGGGTGAGAGGGTGACCTATCAGCATGATCCGGGGTCCCTTCCTTTGGTTTCGATGGACCCGCCTCCACACATGCAGTATCCTTTGCTGATAGCGATGGAGGATTTACAGCGGTACAGACAGGGCGTGTTTTACGCTGAGTTTATCATAGAGGATGCCGACTTTGATATCTTTCTGAGGACGAGGCTGAGGAGCCCGCAGGTGTTGCACAGGGAGGGCGAGGGCCCTGCATATCTCCGGGACTACTCGCTCCCTCGCGCTCGGCTTGCGTATGAGGGGCCTGATGGTTCTCGCAGGCGACTGATGGTTCCCATTCCGGAGGAGGTGAGGCCTCGGTACAGAGTGGATCCCAATGCTTCAGTGAGTATTTTGATTTTATTTTCTGTACTTGATAGTATGATTCTGCAATTGTTGCATCTGTGTTGTTTGTTTGTCTTTTGACGGCTTTCCTATTTGCAGGTGTCTGGCCGTACTTACAAACAGGCCATGAGGCGTATGGATGGGATAGCCAACTACGCCAGGAGACTCGTGGAGTTCATGCGGTGTAGTTCCCGGAGGAGTGCGGCTGTGCATGAGCCGATGCCATCTAGGCCGTCTGCAGCGAGAGACTCGTCTGCCTCCACGACTGGTGGGGCAGACTTTACGCAGGGGTTCGGCCAGTTCTCTGGTGAGACGGCGGGGTTCAGAGCTCATCACTCTTCGCATTCGGGACATGAGCGAGGTGAGTCCTCGAAGACGCATGCGCGGAGGTGGCCTTTCTCGTATTCCTGCCTTGAGGAATTCGGGGATTACCTGTCCTTGGTGGATCCGGCTGCTGCGGGGCAGTATTTCGAGTGCTCGGATGACGAGCAGAACTCTGAGTAGTCCTCTTTTTATTTTTAGACAAAAGTGTGTATTGCCTAAACAATTTGATTTGTACTTGAAAGGGCCTTTGAGGCGAAACCTTGTATTTTGCATATTTATTTAGTGATTACCTTCCTTTATTTTTGGCAAATAAGCAAGTAGGTTGATCAAAAATAAATAATAATGAGACATGCATAAAATTTGAACTGGTCAAAATTTATATCTATATGCACTGTTATTTAATTAATTGCACTGTTGCACGAGCCCGGGGCGGATGTGGTGTCGGCAGTGTATGATTTAAACTATGAATGCACGTAGTTTAAACAAGGCTTGAACAGGATGTGGTTTGGAAATGTTCCTGATTTGAGGCAGTTGGCTGCAGAGTTGACCAAGTCAACTTGAAAAACGGTCCAGCCGGACTGGGCTTCAATTCCAGTTTGTTTTAAATTGCAGTCCAGTATTTGCAATTTTAAAACATCACGTTTGCTTTTGATCAAACAACTGAATTTCTCTCTTAAATTCTAGATGGTTTTCTTTGTACTTTTCATGGCTCCATTTCCTAGGTTATCGTCTCAGATGTAAGAGCGATACTTGGATAATTTCCAGTCATGGGTACGGCACCACACGAGGCAAAGCAAGGGTTTTTTTGAGGGTTGTTATGGGATGAAATCGGTTTGGGCTTTGAAGGAGCTCATGCCGGATTGGGATCTCTTGAGAGCTGCGGCTCGCTTCTGGGACGTAAGGAGGCACGTGTATAGCTTTTCGTACAACGAGATTATGCCCACGTTTGAAGATTTTTGGGCCATACTAGGAGGACCTGAGGTGGCGCAACTAGTTCTTCCTTTGACGGGCGACATGGCCACCGTTGAGAAGTTATTGTCTTTGCTTGGTATCTCAGCTGAAGAAGCATACAGGATGCTAATACCGAACACGGATTATGTTGACATTTTGGGGCTGCCCGATAAATTTGCAGGTGTTGAGGGGAGCGTTTTCGCGTGGGACGCTTTTGCTCTGTGCGCAATTGCCACTTTATTCACGTTCACGTCCCTGGGTGTGTGCCATCACAGTGTACTGGACCTGGTGAGGCAGTGCCGAAACGGGAGAGACATCGTGCCTTTGATCCTGGGCGAGACGTTCCTCGACATAGGTCGGATGGCGACCAGCAGCCGATACATGTGGGGAGGGAGTCCCGCTATGCTCAATCTGTGGTTAAGGGAGCGATTGCAGATGGTGCCCGAGGTGCCAGTGTCATGTGACCCCTGGTCCTTTTCTCGACGTCTTTTGGTGATAGGGGGCGATCAGGCTGAATTGGAGCTCTGGATGGCCAGTCTCCGCACGCATCATTTGCGATGGTGGGTTCCTCATTGGAAGCTACAAACTTGTCGGACTGCTCAGGAGGGTCTTCTGGTTGTCAGAGTACCGGGAGTGTCCCAGACGTCATTCTACATTCCATCCTTGGTGCTGCGACAGTTCGGGCTGGAGCAGGTGCCGTTGACGGGTTTGGGTAATGCTTCTACCTTCGAGGTGGGATCTCTTCTGATGGAAGATCCTTCGACGCTGTTGCTTCTCACGCGGCTGTGGCAACACACATCCTTTCCTGCCAAAGTTCTCTTTCACCGGAGAGGGGGCACTGTTCTATCTACGCAATATTTGAACTGGTACGAGGAGTGTATGGGGAGACATAGATGGCCATTTTGTGGAGACGGGGTGAGCTGTTGGGCCTTGATTACCCTGACGGCTCGACTTTGAGGAGGGCCGAAGCGGCGGCTAATCCTCAGGATAATACTGGGGAGGACATGGCTGATTATGAGGCTAATGCTAGTCGGGCGGCCAATCAAAGCATGGATATGATGACTCAGAGAGAGGCAGCTCGTGATAGAGCTAGGGAAAGGGCTGCGTTGGCAGCTGCCGATTTGATGAATGCGTCGGGAAGGGTCCCAGAGCCAGGTAGAAGAACTACGGGAATATTCCCTATGAAGGTGAAGAATACTCACCGCGGAAAAGGGAAGGGGAAGAAGGATGAAGGACCAAGTACGGGGGACTAGGTTGACCTTGCTGTCCGGAGTATCCACCCACTGTCATTGCAGACACATTAATTGATTAATATTTTATTGTTGTTTTGCTAGCGTGTAGCGAGACAAGATTTGAACGTGCTTGAACTCATCAAAGATTGTTTTAACCGTTATTAATCTGTAGGTTAATTTAAAGAGTTTTTCGAAACACAAGCGATTGGTGCTTATTTGTTTTTTTTTTGTTTTGGAGACCGAACCAATGATGGCTGCCTACGTTCCCCTTTTACAATTGGACTAAAAGGTTCATGTCACCGTAGTTCGACACTTTATGTGATATGTGAGAAAAATGACAAAAGAAGTGCGACCCTATTTTTTACCTGGATCATTATCGGGAATGTATCCAGTTAGGTATTACTCTTTTAGCACTTTAATTTTATTGAGGGGTGGTGTATGGGGAAGGAGAGTTGACTCGTGCTCTTCCTCAAACAAAGTATCTGCGGAGCTTGCTTCCGTTCACGGGGTTAATGAAAGGGTTACCGTCCAAATCTGCTAACTTCATGGCTCCTCCGGAGAAGATTCTTTGTACCACAAACGGGTCTATCCAGGTAGGCTCCCACTTTCCGAGGGGATTGGTCTGCGTAGGAGGCTTTTCCTTTAGCACTAAATTGCCTTCTCTAATGTCTCGGATCTTGACTTTCTTATCAACTGCTCGGGCCATTCTGCTTTGGTAGGCACGAGTATGCTCTATGGCTTTCAATCTGCGCTCGTTGAGTAGAGCAAGTTCATCGTGATGGCTCTGAAGCCATTCGACTTCATTGATTCCATTTTCCAAGAGGACTCGGAGGGATGGAATTTCCAATTCAACTGGTAACATCGCTTCCATTCCGTATGTGAGTGCGAAAGGAGTCTCCCCTATGGCGGTTTTGACTGATTTTATGTATCCCTAGAGCGCTAGATGTAGCTTCTCAGGTCAATCCCGACCTTGACGGTCATCTTTCTGATTATCATTGCGAGAGTCTTGTTTGCTGCCTCTACTGCACCATTAGTTTGTGGTCTGTAGGGAGAAGACTTGTGGCGTGTAACTCTGAACTCGGTCAACAGTTGGTCACAATCTCCTTCAAAGTGGGTCCCATTGTCGGATATGATCTCGTTGGGCACCCCGTATCTGCATATGATGTTCTCTTTGATGAACTCGGCCACCTTCTTAAAATTCAGTACCTTGTATGATATGGCTTCTACCCATTTGGTGAAGCAGTCGACTGCGACTAATATGAACTCGTGACCATTGCTCCTTAGCGGAGTGATTTTGCCGATGACGTCGATTCCCCATGTGGCGAAAGGCCATGGCATAGTCATGCAATAGAGTTCGTGAGGAGGGATATGATTGAGGTTGGAGAACCGTTGACATTTGTCGTAGCTTCTGACGAACTGGATGCAATCTGTTTCCATTGATACCCAATAGTAACCCATACAGAGGATGATCTGTGTCAATGCTCTGGCGTTCATGTGCGGATCGCAGGTTCTGTTGTGAACTTCGTTCATTAGCTCGCTGGCTTTTTCTTTATTTACACACCAGAGGAGTGGTCCTTGGTGGCGCTTCTTGTACAACATACCCCCAGAATGACGAAATGGGATGCTAGGCATTTTAGTGCCATCATGTTTTTGGCTTTGATCCCTTCTTTGTATTTTCCATCTTCATTTGTGAAGGAAGCTTCTCCGTTTTGGAGGTACTGGTAGATTTGATTGTACCAGGGTTCGTCGATCGGTTCATGTTCAACTTCGATCTTGCAGCAATAAGCGGGTGTTTCCCGTCTGCCTATTCTAAGGGGTTTTACTGATTTCCCTTTGGGAATTTCGACAAGCGATGCTAGGGTAGCCAGGTCATCTGCGAAGCAGTTCCTGTCTCTTGGCAAATAATGGAAAGAGATGTCCTTGAACTGAGCAATGAGCTCCTCCATGTACGTGTGGTACTTCTGGAGGCCAGAATCTATCGTCTTCCATTTGTTGGACACTTGATTGATGATCAATGCTGAGTCTCCGTATACTTCTAGTACTGAGATGTTGCGCTCAAGAGCAGCTTCTAGGCCGGTTGCGCAAGCTTCGTACTCTGCCACATTGTTGGTTGCTTCAAACTTCAGATTGATGGCTATGGGAGTGTGCTCGTCTTTAGGATCGATCTAAAGCATTCCAATACCATTTCCCTTCTTGTTGGCTGCCCCATCGAAGAAGAGTTGCCAGCGGTTTGCGCTGTCGAGTGAAAAGATCCCGTCATCTGGAAACTGCGGATCAGGACCCTTGGGTTCACTGCTGGGAAGTTTGCCAGCTGATCTGCCATTACTCTGCCCTTTACTGATTTTATGACCATGTACTTGATGTCGAATTCAGCCAGGAAGAATGACCACTTGGCTAGTCTCATTGACAGAGATGGCTTGTCGAAGAGATATCTGACGGGGTCCATCTTGGAGACCAGGAGCACTGAATGTGACTACATGTAGTGTTTCAGTTTCCCGACTACCCATACCAAGGCGGTACAAGTTTTCTCTAATGCTGAGTAGCTGAGTTCAATTCCCTGAAACTTTCGGCTTACGAAGTAGATTGCATGCTCAACTTCGGAATCTTTCTGTTCTTGTACCAACATTGCTCCAATTAACGTGTCTGTTACTGTCAGGTATAGGAGGAGTGGCTTATCTTCATGTGGCGGGCACATGATTGGGGGATTCACCAAGTATGTCTTGATTTTCTCGAATGTTGTCTGGCACTCGGAGTCCCATTTGATGTCAGCATTCTTTTTCATTAGTTTGAACATCGGCTCGCAGAGAGATGTCAACTAGTTGATGAAGCGGCTGATGTACTGAAGTCTTCCCATAAAACTTTTCACTTTTGTCAGTGTCTATGGCGGCTTCATGTCGATGATGGCCTTGATTTTCTTGGGATCGGCTTCGATACCTCTTTCTGTAACCATGTGCCCCAGTACTTTGCCTCACTTGACGCCGAAGGTGCACTTTGTAGGGTTCAATCTCATGGAGTGTTTTCTGAGTCTGTTGAAGAACTTTCTCAAATCTATCATGTGCTACATGTCTGATCCTCTGGAGTGGATGATCATGCCGTCGACATACACTTCAATTTCCTTGTGAATCATGTCATGGAAGAGGGCTGTTGCAGCCCGCTGGTAAGTAGCCCCAGCGTCTTTAAACTGAACGGCATGACTATGTAACAGTATGTCCCCCACGGAGTGGTGAAAGCAGTCTTGACTTGATCTTCCTCGGACATTTTGATCTGATTGTATCCGGCAAACCCATCCACGAAGGACTTTACTTCGAAATTTGCCGTGGTGTCGACAAGCATGTCGATGTTGGGCAGTGGGAAATCATCTTTAGGGCTGGCCTTGTTGAGATCTCGGAAATCCACACAGCATCTAACCTTTCCATTGGCCTTGGTGACCGTCACAATGTTGGAGAGCCAGGTTGGGTACTCAATTACTCTGATGAAGCCGACGCGGAGCATTTTCTCAATTTCTTCTTTCACTTGCAAGGACCACTCTGGCTTGATCTTGCGCAATTTCTGCTTGATAGGCTTGGATTCTGGATCCAGGGGAATTCTGTGCTCCACGATTGAGGGATCGAGTCCTGGCATGTCCCGATATGACCAGGCGAACACGTCAACATACTCTTTGAGGAGATTTATCAGGACTTCTTTTTCTGCATCGGCGAAAAAAACTGCCCACTTGTGTCTCTTTAGGCTCTTGCATTAACCCCAGGTTCACTTTAGTCATAACCTCTTCAGCAGCTTGGGCCCGATTGTCCTCTTGGTCTACTATATGCTTGAGAACTTCTTTAATGTATTGTTCATTTAGTGTGTCTACTTCTTTATCAAGTGAGTCATTATTAACTTCTTTTAAGTTGTTTGTTAACTTATCAGTTGTTAAAGTGGCAATGAGGGGATAATTGAAAAGGTCAGAATTTTCATTAAATGCGAACGAAAATACATTGTTGGCTACATTATCATAGTCTTCCGGCGTGAGGCCGTTGGACGACTCAGAGGACTGGACTTTGACAAGGACTGACTCAGAGGGTTTGAGATCGGGTTTAGGGAGATGTGGGAGCAGGCCCAGCTTGTCTTCCATTTCTGTCTGGCTTGCCTTTGGTCCGGTGAAAGTTACCCAGTTTTTCAGTGGCATTGCTGGATGCTTGATGAGGGTTTGGGGGTCGAGAGGCTTGGCTTCTGATGTCCCTGATCATGGCTATCATGCTGTTTTTGGAGCCCAGGTCAATCAGGTTTGGCACCTCCATGACTTCTTCAAAAAGACTCTGTAGAGCGGGTCCAGTGATAACATCTTCTATGAATTTCGGTTCCTTCTGCTTTGGAGTTACTGTCTCGAATGTGCCCCGGCGGCTGACCCGAACATTCTGTTTCCCATGAAGAGTGTCTCGAGCTGCTCTTCCATGTCTGGGATTCCTTTGAATGTGTACTCATGCTGAACTGTGGTGGCAATTGGTCCAGGTAGAGCTGTGATGTCGAGGAACGCTCCCCTTATCGGATTAGCCTTGAGTCCTCTGAAACGCTTGAGTTCGCGTGCTAGCTTTTCCATCCTTTCTGTAGTCTCTGTGCTGACTTTCCCTACTTCTTTCTCATCTTCATCAGCCTCGATCCCCGCCCGCTCGCCTGCCCTCCGCTTCCGGTCCCCTCGATTGCCGGTTCCCTTGTCGATCCCCTCAGTTCTGTTGTCGGTTCCCTTGTCGGTCCCCTCAGTTCTGCTGTCGGTTCCCTTGATGAAGTAATGAGCGAGGTCGAAACTGTAAGGTTGGAGGTTAGGTGTGCCGTTGGAGGTTCCCCTTCTGCGGGCTGCTGCCTTGGTGCGGGTGAGCCTTTTGTTTTCTTTGATATCAGCTGGTGTTGGCACATAACCGAGCCCCTGGACCGTAGTGTGGTCCTTGACTTCGATGACTTGGTGTTCGCCTTGTAACCTTTTGTTGAGCCCCAGTCTTGGGAAGAAGTTCATGAGTTTCATCATCTTCATGGCGGGAGGGATTTTGTCCCGAAACAGTGGAAGGTCCATGCTGCATATTTGGATCTTGGAGGTCTCTAGTGTGAATCCAGTTAATGCCATATCATCATCATGCTTGATCTCTAGCACTGGAATGTCGTTGGTGCTGGTCCCCTCGGTGGTGACGTTGTCACCATAGACTGTTGTTAGCTCGTTGCCTTGCATGAACTTGATACATTGGTGAAGGGTTGATGCCACGCCATTCATTTTATGCAGCCAGGGTTGCCCCAGGATGGCTTTGAAAGTGATAGGAATGTCCAACACTTGGAATTCGGTGGGGATCATCCACTTGCCGAACCAGATATTTAGAGTAGCAAACTCGAGAACTGTGCGGGAAATGGAATTATAGGCCTTGACGGTGTGGACTGAAGGCTTCAAATCTGTGGGCTTGATGTCAAGCAGGTCCATCATCTTGGCGGGTAATACATTCATTCTGGAACCTCCGTCTGCCAACACACGGGGAAGGAGACGCTCGTCCAGCTGGACTGTGATGTAGAGCGGCTCATTGTGACCAGCCCTTAATTTTGGAAGGTCCAAATCTGTGAAGGTGATGATGTTGCCGTAGTGGATGTTGCCGATCATCTGAATTACTTCGTCTGGGGTTGCGTCCACGGGGACCATGGTGCGGGCCAAACTTTCCTCTAGCTTGAGCTTGTGAGGGTATGAAGATGTGAGCAGGGACCAAAGGGAAATGTTTGCCTGGGTCTGCTTGAGCTGAGTGAGGATCGGGTCCTCCTTCACAGAACTTGTGTCTTCGGGCAGGCCGGGTTGCGGTTCTGGCTCCGTTGGCTTTTTAGTGGCCTTAGGTGGTAATACATGGATTTGACCCGATCGGGTCAAGACGCTGACATCAGGCTTGGTCCCTTCTGAACAGGTTGCTCTGAGCTGAGCCATAGTCAGAGGCGGATTCCTCGAAGCATAGGGCCATATGTCCTCTCTCAATTTGTTGACTATAGACGCATTCCCGAGGGCTTCGGTAGCTTTTCGGATTCTGTCCCAGGATACTGGCTTGGGTACCTCCGCGGGGAAGGAGTTATGGATTGCCGCAACTGTTCGAATGTCAGTGCGCAGCAGTGCTTGCCATAACTGAACTGTGCATTGCTGACCCTCCGGGGGAGGTTAGAGAGTTCTTGGTTCATGCGAACTGTCTCCTTGATCTCTTCACGATATACCGCACTTCTTTCCTTCTTGCTGAGCATGCTCAGGGTATTCTAGAGTTGGGTTAGGCAATATTCATGGCTTGCTAATTTTCCTCCACTTTTAGCCCAGATCAACTCTCTTGCAATAGAGCCTACGTCGAGAGTTAGCGCCTGTGTTTCTTCCCACGTGAGAATAGCCAATGCTTCCTTGAACTGTATGCAGCAGTCTAGATAGACTTCCATCGGGGAGAGCTTTTTCTTCTGCTTTAACTGAGTGGCGGGTATGTCGGAAGGTGAGTACACGGCTTCCCGAACATCTGCCCATGTAACTGGTTGTTGTCCCAGTTGATCATTTTTGTAAACGAATGCCATAGTCTGTGGAATCTCCCTGGGTAGTTGCTGGAGATGTATTTCCATCTTTCTTTTCTTTTTGAACAGACCTTCCTCCTTCAGTTGGCCTTTTAGCTTAAGAGCGGAAATGATCTGTTCCCAGCCTCCCAGGACCCTTGGGATTCCGGTTTTGTTGACTTCATGCCCGGCTTGGAAGAGAATGGTTTCCTCGTCTTCGTCGTCACTTTCACAGAGGACTTGCTTTCCTCTGGGAGATAAGCGCTTGTACTCTTCATGCTGTTTGGCTAGGTATTCCTTGTGCTGTGCCATTCCATCTCCTAGGTCATCGGGACCGTTGACCGCCCTCCCTTGCCAGAGGGGGTTTAATGAGAAGTGATGGTAGTCTAAGAAGTTGTCGTGGGCAAAACCTTTGAGGTCGAACTGGTCTAGAGTGGCCTCTAGCTTTCTGTCTGAAGCTGCTTGTGATGCTTTAAGGGCTTGGTCCCTATGAGTCTTCTGAGCTTGGTTCTCGTCCCAGAGATGGTTCTCTTGAGCAGCTAGTTCCAGGAGGGCTTTCCTTGCGAGAGCTAAACAGTCTCCGTAGGTGCGCGTCGTCTGACTGGTGTCTAGAACTGTAATCACATCCAAATCCCCGAATGGCGGAAACACTTGATTATATTGACGAAGGAAGTCGGGCTGGGACATTCCATGCGGCCTTCCTTGATCTCGGTCACCAAGAAGTTTTCCCATATCTGTTTGATTGAACCCACGGGGTATTGAATTCTGCGATGTTGATAGTCTCGTGATCCCGCTGGATAGCCAAGTCTATCAGAGCTAGCAGTTTGCTGGCAGGATGCTTGAATCTGTGGATGTGATGGCTGGGAGCAGGGTCGAACTTGAGCATGTTAATGCTGAGGTGATCATTCCTTTCTTTGGAAGCTTGATTTGTCTTGCGGGGAAGACTCTTACAGGTGTTTTAAGGGTGGCTACTGGAAGCGTTCCCGAGGTTGATCTGATTTGTAGCAGGGTGAGGAGATTTGTCTCCTTTGTTGATGCCCTTGGCCTTGGCGGCACTCTTGGCTGTAAGCTTGACTGACGGCACGGGCCGGTTGCCACTGGGGATGGTAGTCGGAAGTGATGATGAGCTTTGAGCTCAATTGGGCAGGGCCTCGTTTACCATGAGCAGGCAGTCGTCAAAGGTAACTTTGGCATTGCAGAATCTGATAATAAGGACCAGATCCTTGGCATCATCGGGATATCTGGAAAAGATAATGTTGACGAAGTCGTCGTCGGTTACTTGATCAGAGGGGTTCTTTGTCTTGTCAACCAGTTGTTTCCATTCGCCGGATAACTGCCTGTACGGGATGTTGAGCTTGACAATTTCCATGGTATTGGAGCCCTCGTCGTAGGTGACCTCATCGGAACTGGTGCCGTCCTCAAAACTGAGCATATGTATGTAGGGATCTTCCTGCGGATCCACTGCGTCTTCGACTCCGGAGAGTCCTGATTCATTGTCGTCTGACGGCTCAACCCAGACATAAGGACGTCTCGCGTCCTGCTGCGATGCAGGAGCTGCTAGAAAAACATCATGCCCTTCGCTTGAGAAGAGGGGCTCGGCGGGCAATTCCTCCTGTAGCACATTCCATATGACTGCCATACATTCATCACGAGTGTGACGATGCTTGTTGACCTTTATCACGAAGATTTCTTCGCCTGGCGGGGCTAGAGAGTAGGATTGGAGGATGCTGACAAATCTCCGACCGGAGACAGGGGGTTTGCGTGCCCGCATCATTGCGATGCTCAGGGTTTCTTTCCAGTCTGCGTCCAAGTGTTGGAAACGGCAGTTGAACTTGATGAATTTGACTGCTTCAGGGTCTGCCTGTTCGAGGACGTTGACATAGTTAGCATCTCCAGACTCTGAGGGATTCTGATGAGATTTGCCCCAATAGTCCCTTGGTCATTTTGAAGGAGGTAGCCCCGATGCCTGGCTGCGGGCATGCTTAGCTGTTGTCTCGGCTTCGTTCCCTATGAGGAAACTGTCTTCTCTGATGACTTCAAGATCTCCTTGCCGATTGATGAACTTTACGCACTGATGGAGAGTGGAGGTGATGGTTTTCATGTGGTGTAGCCATGGGCGTCCCAACAGAGCTGTGAATTCGGACGGAATGTCCATCACGTGGAATTTTGCTGGCACCATTTGGGTTTCGAACCAGAGCTCCAGAGTCACCGTCCCCAGGATGGGATGAGACGTGCTATCGTAGGCTTTGATAGTCCGGGCAGATGGGATCATGTGGCCTTCGTCGATGCGTAGGGCTAGCATCATGCTGAGAGGGAGGACGTTGACTGCTGATCCATTGTCTACCAATACCCCGGGGAGAGAGATGGTGTTGAGCCGGAGAGTGATGTACAAAGCTTCATTGTGCCCTGAGGCATCTTTCGGCAGGTCTTCGTCACAGAAGGTGAGCATACTGCCATACAGTCGGGAATCGTAGATCTGGTCTCTTTTCGGAGAGGGAGAGTCATCAAGCCATCCGTTTCCTGTCTTCCTCTTGAGAGGTAAAGCTTTTGGTGGTGCCTCGGGATTGTGTCGAGGTAGCTTGTGGCGGTGGCCACCCTTGGTCAGCACGTTGATTGAGTGCGAGTGCCAAGTTGACTTTGACTTTCCTTTGTCGGCCCGTGCTCCGAAGTTAGGCAAATTGAACCTTGGCTTATCCCACGGGGGATTAGGCTTTGGCTGGTGGTAAGGTTGTCAAGATTTGAGGTATTTCGGTGTCCTGAGGCCTAAACTTTGGCGTGAGCAGGATATTTCGGCTTTCCCACCCCTGTCTGCTTTAAATCTGCGTGGCCTGGAGGAAGGGAGGACTGGCTGGAGTAGAGTACGTAGTAATCGAACTTCTCCGATGGCTCTCCGAGTGTACCCACGCTGGTGTCTCCAGCTTCATATCTTTCTCTCAGTTTCTGTTGAGAAGACTTCTTCTTCTGCTTTCTGGGAGAATCACCCCTGATCATGTCTTGGAACTCGTACTCAAGGCATTCGGAGCAGTCACAAACATCGTAACTGATGTGAACGTCTGATGAAGACCTGGCTGGAAGAGGCGGAGGGACTGGCTCTGTGGCAATCTTCTTTGGCACCCATTCGATGGCGTTCATACTGTTGTTATTCGGAAAAGGGTGTTTTCGACTGTATTAGGTCCATGGGGACGCTCCAATTTTCCTTCCTCTATCAAATTCTGGATTTCGTACCATAACCCCATACAATTGTCAGTGGTGTGGCCATGATACTGGTGGAAGGCACAGTACTTGCTTTTATCAGCGTTGACTACGGGATTCTTGGGATTGTAGTTTGCAACGGGCTTGAGGAGGCCTTCCTTGATTAACCCTTCCAGCATCTTACTCAGCGGCATGTCCAACTTGTCGAAGTGTAAATACCCAAAAGCAGGTTCTGGAACATTCTGAGTAAATACCCAAAAGGTCCAAACAGGTTTATTCTCTGTAGGTCCTTTAGCATGAGCAAAGTACCAAAAGGTACTTCCTTCGCGAGAAACTTATGGAATGTTTCCGAAAGTCTCGGAATAGACCGGGAATTTACCAAAATGCCCCTTAATGCAATTTTATCGTATTAAAATGCACCGAAATGGGTAGCGAATTGGATTGGCGTACTTACAATCACTAGAGATACCTCTAACGCCTCAGGAATCAAATTCATGCTCTTTGCCAAACAAGTAATAATAACAGAATGCGTAGCACCAGTATCAATTAATGCATACACATTACGAGAATAGAGTTTAAATGTACCTACCACGAAGTCATTAGTGGCTCTTGCATCTCTAGCTGTCATGGTAAACACACGGCTATGACCTCCCCCATTTTCTTTATTGTCATCTTGAGCAGGTGCATTCTTCTTGGGTTTCGAACACTTTCATTGCGAATGCCCCACTTTATCACAATTGAAACATTTCTACTCTTTGTACCAACATCCATTAGTCTTGTGCCTCCCTTCGCACACTTAGCATTTATCGTCTAATCCTTTTCCTTGAGCATCACTTCGATCCCCATCCATGCGCTTACCGTAGTTCTTGTTCTGATAATTGTTACTAGCACCCCCTTTACAACGATTCTCGTTCGTAGACTTCCTCTTATTACATGTCCCATCCTGGTTCCAGCTTCCAGCGTACCCCTTGGTTCCACTTGATTCTTTCTCTATCACTTTCTTTTTCTCTTCTAGCTTGATGCGATAACTGTTTGCTTCTTTCTCCACTACCCTTGGTCTGTCCAGTACTTGTCCATATGCTGGCAGCAGTAATGGAGTAATCCTATACATGATCCTGTCATTCAGACTAGCTTCAAACTTTCTTGCCTTCTTCTCTTCATTATCAAAGAACATTGTAGCAAATTCCAGCAGCTCGGTGAACTTCGCACAGTATTCCTCCACCATCAAACTTTCCTGAGTTAACATCATAAATTCCGCCACCCTGGCATACCGAACACTCGCCGGATAATACTTTTCATTCAACACAATTTTTAACATTTCCTACGTGATATTGCCATCTCCACGTGCAACAACTGCCCTTTTCTCGGCTTCCCACCACTTAAGAGCTCGTCCCTTCATCATGAAATTTGCAAACACCACCTTCTGCTCAGGTGTGCAAGTCAACGTCTCAAACACTTTTTCCATATCCTTGATCAAGTCCTCTGGTTACTCCTTTGGAGTGCCGGAGAATGACTCTGGGTTCCTCTTCTCGAATAACTCTAGCGGATCTCTTAGCGGTACAGTTGTGCTTGCGGCTGTGGCTGAGCCAAGGTTGCTACTACCTGACCAATGCCTGCCACTGTCTGGTTCAGCGTTTGTAGGAGGTTTGCCATATCTTGATCTCGCTGCTCCTGGTTGTTACGTTTGTTACTGGCACTGGCGTTGTTTTGGCTGTTCCTCAATATCTGAGGACGATAACATAATACCCATATCAGTATTATGAAAATGTTATACTATCACTCACGCCAACACTATTATTACTCAATGCATAATACTTTTTATACAATAAACATAGGCCGTCTCAACAAACTAAACATTTAAGTCATAGGTCAATTCACTAGACCATTGGTCGTTTCAATTGACTGGCATTACTCTCATAAGTCATTTCAATAGACTTATTGGTCATTTCAACAGACCAACACTACTTTCACAAGTTGTTTCACTAGACCAGTTATTATTCTCACTTGGCCGTTTCAATAAGCCGATTACTATTCACATTGGTCGTTTAAATAGACCAATCTTTCCCCGTTCTGGCTAACACACTTGATTAACACTATGGAACAAAACTCAATCAAAACATAATTCAAAATACGGAATACGTTTTATTCATAAAAACTTTGAATGAAAACAAATCAATTCTCGAGTTCTTGCTACTAGAACTAGAATACTACTAACTATTATCTACTATCATTTTCTAGAAATAAAAGCAATACACTCCACTTTTCACTCATGGTATCACATTATTCCTAGGCCTTTCCCTAGGTCTTCCACTTGGCACTTTCACTTTCTTCTTGGATCCATTTGGTCTTCCTCGGGATCTACGCACTGGTGTCACTAGTGGATTTAACTCCTTTCCATCATTTCCATCAATCATAATTGGAGCAGCTTCTCTACCCTCAGTGTTGCTAGCTATTTCCTCAATTAGATCATCAACTACCAAATCCTCTCCGTTTGGTACCTCAGGTTCTACTGGGTTTCCTTGTTTCTTTCCCCCAGCCATTGAAAGACATCTCGTGATCGAGTGAATAGGGTAAAAGTGAAAAGAGTTAACCGATGATATTTGAATGATAGATGGGGAAAATAATTGATCCAAAGTTCTTTCCTTTAATTGTTTACAAATTAGTTTTTAATTTCCATCTTAGGAGTTTAATAAAAATCAAGCAGACCCCCAATCTTGTCAAGTGACAATTGTGCAAATAAATAACCGTTCTTCAGTGGATCGTGTAAGTGCTCCAATCTGAACCGTTAGGTTTTTCGTTAGTAATCTAACAAAACCTAACAATGCTAACTAAATAGGGGCATTTTGGACATTTCCTAAGCAAGGTAAAAATGCTTTAGACAAGGTAAAAGGGAAGATTCCCGCATGCAATATTCTGCTGCTGGAATTCTGAAAAGGGAGTTACTTTTGACCCCAAAGCTGCCCAAAATTAAATTTTGGAGAAAATGACACGTTATCTTCCTTGTCCGCGCGGATAAAAGCGTCAACCCAATTCCACCTATAAATTGAGCATTCCACTTTCACAACAACAACAACGGCCGGATACTTTCTCTCTCAAAATGCAATTCCCTCTCTCTCTCTAAACGCCCATGGCATCCTCACAAGCTCTCTCTCTCTAAATTGGATGGAGCTCTCCAATTCATCTCCAATCCTTTTCCTCCGAGCTCCCCCTCCTCAACCACAACAACAACACAACAACAGAAACAACAACAAAAAAAAACACAATAGAGAGCTTTCTCTCTCTAGACGCAAATGGCGTCTTCACCTCTCTCAATTCGTCGACCTCACCAATAAAATTCCAATCAATACCCCAATCGTCTCCTTCACCACTTCCTCAATCGCCTCCCAACAGAAGCAAAACAAACAGAGACAAAAACAGAGGACACCACTCTTTCTCTCTCTAGCCGCATCTTCCTCCAACAACAACAACAATGGTGATTCTCACCATTGTCACTCCCTAAATCACCCCCTCACAATCACCACTCATCGGAGACACAATCTCCCCAACCAAAACAACAACAGAGAGGCTAACTCTCTCTCTCTCACAAAAACACACAGAGAGCTTTCTCTCTCAAGACGCAATGTCGTCTTCCTCACCAAATCGCCCTCTAATGGCGACCTAATTTGTCGACCTCGCCACCACCACCGGATTCCTCTCCCTAAGTCATCTTCTTCCTCAAGCTCTCTCTCTCATGGCGCCCTAACCTAACGCCTCTCTCAAATCGGCTGGAGTCCCCTCACAATCACCACTCACCGCCATCGCCAAGCTTCCTCACCCAATTTCTCTCTCAATCATCCTCAATCAAAACAATGCCCCATCCATCTCTACCCAAATCGACGACAACCTTGCTCCCCCACAATCGGCCATCACTGTCCTCTCCGGCCGAGCCCCAAAATCACCATCGCCATTTTTCCTCTTTTCCGGATCACTAAACCCATTTTACGGTGACCGCTTCAACCGAGCTCTCTTCCTCTACCTAAGGCCTTCCTACTTCTCCGACCTCCTTACCAGTCTCTCCCTCACCGACAACCCAAGGCCTCCTTCCATCTCAATTCCCTTCCTCTCACTCTCAGAAGTTCTATCTCTCTCTCATCTTTGTCTCCTCTAGCTCCCCCCAAAACCGGCGACCTTCTTCACCAAACAACGCCCCTGTTCCAAAACCGTTCACCACCTAGCTCGGCCTAAATCATCTTCCACACCCAAATCAACCGGCTGAGCTCTCCCCCGAAGCCGAGCTCCTTCCCCTGTTACAGACTGTAAACCAATTCACCGGGTCTCGAATCCATCATCTCCGGCAGTCCGTTCTCACAATCTCAGTCCGGTCCATTTTTGGGTCTTCACCAAAATCAGCCTCAGTTCTTCGATCCATCTGAGAGTTCCAGGCATTGTTTCAAAGCTGATTCGAAGCTCCTTATACCTAATGTGGTATAAGGATCGTGGACACTACGAGGGTAACATATCCTTATCTTCTCTCTATCATACTCATTGTGTTTGATCTGCATTTTATGCCATTGCCATGTTCATTACTTGTGATATGTTAATCTGCAAGTAGAATGATCTTGTCTTGATGTTTACTCACGTGGGTCATGTTCTGGGCATTGTTTGAACTGTGTGATGTTCACGTTCTGAATCTGGTGTTTTACACATATAATGGTTTGATTTGGGATCTGGTTGAGCATGCTTCATTTTTGTGTCTAAATGTTGTATTCATTCTCTTGATAATGCATTTTGGGTCATTCGTTGATCTGTAGTTAGATGTTGCCCTGCCTTGGAGTTTACTCATGATATTCATGTTGTTCTGATTCTGGTGCTTACTTACATAAGTTGTTTGGATCGTTTTATTCGTGATTTAAACACGAAGATGAGTGTGAATCATCCATATTCACACTCATCGAGTGTTGATCCCTTCCCCCATGATTTCTGAATGTGTTGGATCATTTTCATTGAATGATTTGTTATTCGATTTTTATTAATTGTAAGTGGGATGTGGCCTCTCACAGTAAAAGGTTCACAAATTGTAATCTCTCACTTTGATCAATAAAGCAAAGCATTAAAATGCATTTTATTACATATTATGTCTCACAAATTGCACACACGTTTGAATGATTTGGATGTTGAATATTAGAAAGACTCGTATACGAGGCGTGTTGGGTGAACGCCAAACGTTCTTCCCAACACGTAATCTGACCCCCGAACCCATTTTCTCAACATTAAAAGGTTTTCAATGTTTCCTTAAAAACAGCGTGGCGACTCCTAATTTTTTCTAAAAAATTTTGGCGAGCGTACAAACAGATCGACCCTGGACTTGTCATTGCTGTAGATTTGTAGCCGAGTCTTGGTAAGTAATTTGTAGGCGTGCGACTTTAGCCTATCAAATGTTGGCGCCGTTACCGGGGAACGGTGTTTATTTGTTTGCACTCTTATTCTTTTTCTTAATCTATTTCTTTTTCTTTTTCGTGTTCCCTTTTCGTTAAGCTTTATTATTGTCTTGTGGTGTGGAACCTTTTATGGTCCATACCGGTTCTGCTAATAAACTTGCTAGTCCCTTTGTTCCAAAAATTGAAAGATATTTCAGGTGCAGGAGAAACGAAAGCAAAGAAGTTAGGAGAAATCTGCAGCAGGAAGAGATGAATAATAATAACGGCAGAGGTGATAACGAACTGGAGGTCGTGAATAATGGAGGTAACGGAAGAGGTAATAATAACCCACCTCCCCCACTTCAGACATTGAGGCAGAGGATTGCTCCAAACTGGGATGAGCAACCACAAGCAGTCTAGTTCCTTGAGTTACCTACTGGGGTTACTTTTGAATTGAAGCCGGGGTTGTTGAATCAGTTGCCCCACTTTAATGGGATGCCAGGGGAAAATCCTAATCAGCACGTGGCGCAGTTTGTGCTGATATGTGAGAGTATGAGACCGGGTGCATTTCCTCTTGAGCAACTTTTGTTAAGAGCATTATCCTTTACCCTTAAGGATAATACAAATGAGTGGTATTATCACTTGCCACCGAATAGCATCATGTCTTGGCAGCAGCTGAAAGAGGTATTTGTTGATGAGTTATTTTCTCCAGATCAAATCAATGTAATGAAATGGGATATCATTAACATGGAATAGCGGTCTGATGAGTCTTTATACGAGTATTATAATCGGTTCTATAAGCTTTGCAGAAGTTACCCATATCATGATTTTGATGATGAGCAGTTAATTGTGTACTTGTATGGGGGATTAACTGAGCAGGATAAACGGTTGGTTGATGCTTCTTGTGGAGGTAGTATTTTGAATAAAACTACCAGGGATGCAGAGAATTTGATAGAGGAATTGGCCAAGAGCACAAGAACTCATGGAAAAAGATCTAGTATTAGACAAGTAAGTACAGCAGGATCGGGTGATAAAACTAGCAAGTTGGAGGCTGAGATAAAGGATGTTAAAAGTTTGTTGAAAACGTTGGTTCATATGGTCAACAAGGTTTCGGGGGACAGCAGTTTAATAATCAGCAGGGATACCAGCAGGGCCACAAGTATCAGGGCAACCAGTTTAATCAGTACAGAGCACCCGTTGGACAGCAACAGCCTCAAGGACAGTCTACAGAAGATATGGTCCGGTCATTAGCACAGAGCATGTCAACCATGAATGGGAATTTTCAACAGTTTCAGCAGCGGACTGAGTCAAGTATCAGCAGTCTAGAGAAGCAGATGAGTCAGCTTGCCAATGCAGTTGGGAGGTTGGAGGCTAAGGACTCGGGGAAGTTGGGATCTGGAGCTGAACCAAATCCTAAGCCATATATTTGTGCTGTTTATGTGAGGAGGAAGAAGAAAGTTGATGGGCAAATGGTGTCTATAGAGCCTGAACAGAAGGTTGAAAAGAGTGTTGAGCCAGAGTTGGAGGTGGAGAAGAAGGTGGAAGAGAAAATCCCTGAAGAGAAGTATATTCCACCCGTATTTCTTGTTTATGAGCCTGTCCCTCCGTTTCCTTATGCATTGAGGGAGGATAGAAAACCGGAGCCTGACAAGGCTATCTTTGACACATTCAAGAGACTAGAGGTAAATATTCCATTTTTAGATCTCCTTCAGACAGTTTCGAGGTATGCAAAGTTTCTTAAGGAATTGTGCACTATGAAGATAAATCAGAAGGAAAGGAGTCAGAAAAAAGTGAAAGTGGTTGAGCATGTTAGTGCGGTTTATAAGAAAAAGATGCCCAAGAAGTGTAGTGATCCCGGCATGTTCGTGGTTCCTATTTCATTTGGAGGTGGTCATGTCCATAATGCTATGCTAAATTTAGGAGCTTCAATCAATGTGAAGCCAAATGCATTGTTTGAAGATCTTAAGTTGGGTCAATTGGAGGACACTAGGGTGGTAATTCAGTTGGCAGACAAATCTAGCGCATACCCTAAGGGGTGGTTAGAGAAGTGGAGGTGAAGGTTGGTGATTTGGTATTCCCGGCGAATTTCTTTATTCTTGATATGGAGACTGATTATGAGGCTCCCATTCTGTTGGGGAGACCATTTATGTCTACTTCTGACACCAATCTTGATGTGAAGAATGGCTCGTTAACTATGGAGTTTGATGGGAAAGTGGTGAGTTTTAATATGTTTGGTGATAAGACAATTTCCAAGAATGTGCGCAAGGTTTGTGCCATGGATTTGAGTGAACCGATTATTAAGGATGGGGTCAAGGTAGATGATCGTGATGAATCTCCAAAAATGAAGCCGAAGAAAAATAAGAAAGGAGAGTCACCAAGGGAGAAGAAGAAAGCAAAGGAAGTGAAGACGAAAAAGGGAAGCTTAAATGGTCTCCAACGGGGAGGCATGTCATAGAGCCGAATCATCTTTTAGAGGTAACTCGAAAAGATTTCTTTCATACCCTTTACATTGAAGAGGCCCATGATCGTGGGACCTCCCGTCCCATTACTTAAAGTTCCTTGGTGCCCTTTTCCCAAATATTTTATTGTCCCGTATTTATTGTTTGGTGTCATTGAGGACAATGTCTAGTTTAAGCGTGGGGGAGAGGATATCGTTGTATCATTGTATATTCGTTATTTTTGTTTTCAAAAAAAAAAGGCCTAAAAAAAAGGGGGCCTAAGAAAAAAAAAGGTCTGTTAAAAAAATAAAAAAATAATTGTTAGCTGAAGGACTGGCCTTGAGGCGCCAGCCCCACAAAAGCCCATGCGGCCGCCCCAATTTCAGAAATCTCGGCGAAGTTGCTGGAAGCCAGGCGTTAGCCCCATTGGAGATCAGGCGTACGCCTCCTTTCAAAATAATAAAAAAAATTCCTCTTTTTCACTTTGGTCACGTCCTTTTCCAAATTTTTCACTTTAGTCACTAAACTTTCTAAAACCAATTTCTCTCCTTCTTTTTCCCAGTTTTCCATTTTGACCCCTGAACTTTCAATCCAAGCTTAACCCCCCATTTTCTACCTAATTTCATTTTAGCCCCTATACTTTCAAAACACTAGAAACTTGGCCATTATTCACCCATAATCAACATCAATATGGGAGCAGCTCTAGCCAGCAGGGTCCATGGGACCATCATCTCCACCCACCTCAGTAGTACCGGAAGGTATCCCTACCCCTTTCTTATTTGTTTTGTACTTGTAGTGATGCATATGGGACTATGCATTGATTAGTGAGGGGGTGGGTACCTGCTTGTTGTTTGTATATGGTTATTTTCTTCTTTGTTTCGAAAAAAAATAGAAAAAAAATAGAAAAAAATAATAATAAAAAAAGAGAGGCTAAGTGAAAACCCGAAAGGGCGCTTAGGAAAAAGGTGAGAATTGAATATTTTCTATCTTTTATATCACCGGAGTGGAGATATAAGGGAGGTATAGGAATATCGGGTAGGACCATTATTGAAGTAGGAGGTTCGGATAGTGGTGCCTAGGATTTAGAAACCCTCGTTCATACTTGGAGTTATAAGGGGTGTTGGTGCTTTTCACAAGGTGAATTTTTGCTTAAGGATCACAACCTTAGCAATTATTTCTTTTTATGAGGGTATATGTAGTGTGAGCCAAGCGTGGGGGAAACATATGACATATTTAGTTCCCCTTGGCTTTTATTTGTGTGGACCTTAGTTTGGATACCGTTTTATTATTGGGAGCTGGTATCAAACTAAGGTCATTATTTTCGTTGTTAATATTTTGGTGTTATAAGGAGACAGAGTTTCTAATTACTCCAATGGCTATTATCTTTCATTGACATGTGTTGGCGGAATAGAGGAGATTAGGGGTCATTTTCCTCCCATGCTATCTGTTTAGACCGGCGATTTAGAGTGGGGTTAGGATATTACTCAGGAACGAGTAATGGTCTAAGCGTGGGGGAATTTGATGTGGTGGATTTCATTATATGTAATTCCCTAGTTTCCTAGACATTTTATCCTGATTTTGATGTAATTTAGATTAGTTTTGATGTAATTTTGAGTAGATGTTGGATTGGTAAGTTCGTGGGGACCAGACTGAAAATCTGTGAAGTTCAGGGACCAAACTGCAGAGCAGAGAAGTCCAGTGACCAGAATGAGATTTTGGAAAGCATGAGGACCAAAGTGAAAGAAGGTGTTTAGGAAACTTAATGATGCGCACGTGAAGTCCAAGCTTGGCGTGTTGACCGAGGGCATTGACCGGCAGGAGGAAAAGCTCTTGATTTAATTTTCTTTTTCCTTTTTAATTTAGGTTTATTGAATGGAGGAGTATATATACTTCTTTTAACATCAATTTTAGGGTTCGACTTTTATTTATTTTTCCTAGAGAGCTTATTGTTTTGCATGGAGAACTAAATACCTCTGCTTTGAATTCAATTATTGGAACCGCACTACCAGAAAATAGGTTTTAGCGGCGAAAATTTCTGCCGCTAAAGTCAAAATTCCGTCGCTAAAATTAAACACCGACGGAAAAATTCCGTCGGTGGTCCGCCGCTATCATCCTGCCGCAGTGTTCCAACGGCTCAAATTTTGCCGGTATATTTTGATTTTACCGACGGAATTAATTTCGTCGGTGATCTTGTGACATTAGCGACGGAAATTTCCACCGCTAAATTAATTTAATTTAATTTAATTTTTATTTCAGCGACGGAATATTCCGCCGGTGAAATAAAAATCTAATTTAATTTTTATTTTCACCGGCGAAAATTTCCGTCGCTGAAATAAAAATTAATTAAATTAAATTAATTTTAGCGACGGAAATTTCCGCTGCTGGAATAAAAATTTATTAAAATAAATTAATTTCAGCGCCGAAAATTTCTGTCGCTGAGCGACGGAAATTTCAGTCGCTGAAAATAAAAATTAAATTAAATAAAAATTAAAATTAATTGATATAGCGGCGGAAATTTCTGTCGCTGGAATAAAAATTAATTAAAATAAATTAATTTCAGCAACGAAAATATCCGTCGCTGATAATGAAATAAATTTTAAAAAAAATAATTTAAAATATCAATTAACCAATTTTTTTTGTACCTGATATAACAATTCAATAAAACTAAAACTATAAAACTAAAACCAGCCTATCAAACTAACAACTAAATATCACCGTACCAAAATGGGAGGGGGGAGGGTGGGGAGGGGGGAGAGGGCGGGGAGAGGGGTGGAGGGGGGGAGGAGGGTGCCGGGGCTCCCGCGGGTACCAAATATGACAAATGTTATTACAAACAAGTCTAAAATAGTACGTAATCAACTCGGGGGATTCGGGGGGGGCTTGAAATTACCCTGCTGCAGACTCTCCACATGGGCCATCAACATCGTAAATTTTCTATCAGTCTCCGCCTGACGCCGATCATTCTCCTCCTGCATCTGTGCCTGACGCCGATCATTCTCCTCCCGCATCTGCGCCTGAGCCTCCAAAGCATCCGAAAGCTTTGCCCTAGCTTCTGCAGCCAATCGTCTCTCCTCAGCCAGCTGAGCCTCCAGAGTTTCGATCCTCGGATCATTTTGAGTATCGGGAGTGAAACCATATGACCGACGGCCGGTCGACGTCGATGGGCATTGCCGCCCGTAATCCCCCATCCCTAACACTCGCTCTCCTCTCTTTGGATGTCCCTCCGAGGTGATCGAGCGCCAAACATCAGGCACGAAGGGAACGGGCTGGCCGGGAGGCATACCTTCGGGAACAACGGTGGCTTGATATGCACTCTGTCAAAATAAAACAAACAATTATAATCATATACACAATGTAATGTACATAAATAAATTTACATATTCAAAATCAATTCATTTAATGATAGTTTACTTATAAAGGCATTAGCAGAGCGATCGTCAACCCATTGCGGTGTTTGATCGGGCGATGTAGGTGTTCGAACATGGGTGCTAATGAAAACGTCCAAAAAACTGACATTCGGGCCATGTTCCTTTTCCTGTAAATAAAATAAGCGAGATTATTATTTTGAAATTGTATAAATGCAACATACGTACATAAACCTATTTAAAAGCATGCATACACTACTACATTTAAACTAACATACATACCATACGTTAGTGAGGCTCGCCGACTGGTATCGTCCCCATCGTATGCTTTGTCGCCGACCCCGAGGAGCCTGCTCTATATGCCTTAGCCTATTCGGCCATAGCTTTCGCCCCATCCGACGCACAATATTCGCAAAAGCAAAGAAACACCTCCTCGGTCATCCAAGGAGGTGTCAAGGGCTGTAATTTTGCCTCGAGCCGCTTAATATAAAATTTAGACTTCGTGTTACCTACAAAAAATAAGAATATCTCGTAAACATATAATGATGACATTATAAAATTAAAAGTGTATAATCATTGTTAATTAAACTAATTAAGAATAGATAAATATGTTACCAATATGATCCCGAAATAACTTCGAACACTATTTATTAAAAACATATCTAGCTGTCGCCTCGTCGATATCCGGCGCCCATGTAAATTTCCCCTACAACATATAATGATAACATTATAAAACTAAATGAGTATAATCATTATTAATTATAACATTTTAATAAAAAAATAACATTTAAGTTTTAAATAAAAACCATTAACACATTACCGTAAACTCCTCCCAAGCATTCTCCTTCTCCCCCGGTGGCAATGATTTTCAGTTGGGCCAAAACTCTGCCATGACCCGAGACTGCCAATACTGCCCGATCTTTGTCCCTGGGGCAAGGTATCCACCTACAAACCTGCCAAGTATATTTATACAATAACATTTTAACTTAAATAATGAATTATATATAAAACAAAAAGGAACCAACTTATATCAAATTAATGAAGAGTTACTTACTGGTCATAAAGTGGCGATATCATCAGAAACGTCCTTCCCTCAGAATCGACAGGAGTAGGAGTATTGGCCTCAGAGGTGGAGCTGGTACTAGAAAGTGTAGGGTCGAAATCAGAAGTACCGGTAGCATCTGAACTGAATCGGGACGGTTGCGTCCCAGTAATAGAATTGTAAACGGGGCATGTCTTCTTGCCCGCTCTACTAGAACTCATATCTAAATACACTAAAAATATTAAAATATAAAACTTTAACAATAGGAAACAATATATTCACAATACATATAAAACTTTAAAGTTCTAATAATCTAAAGCATTCACAATACATATAAAACATTAAACTATTAATAATATAAAGCATTCACAATACATATAAAACTTTAAAGTTCTAATAATCTAAAGCATTCACAATACATATAAAACTTTAAACTATTAATAATATAAAGCATTCACAATACATATAAAACTTTAAAGTTCTAATAATCTAAAGCATTCACAATACATATAAAACTTTAAACTATTATTAATCTTCATCCCCATCATCATCATTGGACTCTGAATTACTACAAAACTCGAGTTCTTCATCTTCGTCTTCGGACTCTGATGAATCAAACTCTGGTTCGACGTCCTCTTCCTCTTCCTCATCAATATCAATGTGCGCGAGATGACCTGAGCGAGGCGGAGGAGGTGGCAAATTCACTGGTAAGAAATCCTCCTCGGGTTCATCAACATTTTGAGGAATATAAGTGACATCATCTAATGGATGATTAGCTGATGAAACATTAGGTGGCACTGGCATTTCATCCTTTTGATAGGGTGTTTCTTATGATGACTTTGTAGTTTTCGACGAGGGTAGGTTGTCAATCATGCTCCTAGCCTTGGTCATCCTGACAGTCCACCATCCATCGGGTCGCGGACGAGGGTAGGGAGTCATGTATACCTGTTGTGCTTGAGATGCTAAGATGAAGACGTTGTCGCCATTATGTCTGGACGAGTCCTTTACATCGACGAGGTCAAATATGGCGTGCTTCTTAACACCTCGCACAGCATCTCGCCAATCACAATTGAACAAGACAACATTGTTTCCACCCAAATACTCCACCTCGACTACTTCTTTCAGGACGCCATAATAATTAAGGTTTCCTTTAAGCTTCACACTGCTATTCCACGTTAATTTAGAGCCCCCGTAAGCTTTGGTATGAAACACATAGCCATTCATGAAATAACCGTTGTATAAATTAACGTTCAAGTACGGAGTTGCTGCTAAACGTCTTAACCTCGCAGCTTTGGCATCACCCGGATGTTCAGCTATCTATAAGACAATATGTAACCAATTTAATACAATTTTAAGATTGAATGTTTAAAAAAGTGTATAGAATAAATTTGAATGAAACGAAATATTTACATATTTCCTTAGCCAGCTTGGAAATTCTCTGTCTGTCTTAGTTGCGATGAGTTCTGGAGATAAATCCTGAGCTAAATCTTCAAATATTCTGCAATAGGGTTAAACAAGGCATTTCATACGCAGGTAATTAAACATGCATAATTTAATTGACGAGGCGTAAACATAACATCAATGACTTACTTGATATATTCCCCAACCTCGTCACAGTTAAGAAGAACATAGAGTGAGACCGCGGCAAACTCTTTAGCAGTTAACGTACGCGTACCAACCCGTTTGCCTAGGAACCGACCAGGGAATGAAAATACAAAGATGTTTCCCTTAGACGGACAACCACCATCGTAATTGCGGCCAACCCAGTCAATCTCGTATCAACGTCAGGGGGAAAATATGTTCCGACAAAGGCAAGAATCTCATCTATAATAACAGCCTCTGAAATTGAGGCCTCGACCATGGCCCTATTGCTCATCTTCCTTTTCAATTGGCCTAGATACCTAAAAGTCATTCGTAGATTAAAACATAAATAATGTTAAAGAAGGTATATTGTTAACGCTCAAATTATTTAGAAGTAGAATAAATTCAATTACCTCTTAAATGGATACATCCATCTGTATTGAACTTGACCACCGACTCTAGCTTCGTATGCCAAGTGGACCGGTAAATGCTCCTTAGAATCAAAGAATGAAGGAGGAAATATCTTCTCAAATTTGCACAAAGTCACTACGATGCTCTCCTCAAGCTTTTTCATGTGATCAACACGCAGTGTCGTCGATGTTAAAGCCCGAAAAAACTCACTTAACTCTGTTAACGCCACCCAGATATTGTCAGGTAAGAGACCCTTGAGAGTAATCGAAAGTAGTCTATCCAGCAAAATGTGGCAATCGTGACTCTTCAAACCCTGCACTTTCCCCTCCACTACATTGACAGAGTTACCAAATTTAGACGTGTAACCATCTGGAAGCCTTAAATCCTTAAGCCATTTCAGGAGGAGGAGTTTGTTTTCCTTTGTAAGCACGTATTGAGCCATCGGTCTAACTGGTTTACCATTGACGTGTACCAAGTCTAAGGCCGGCCGCTTACAGATTTCCTTAAGGTCCATTCGAGCTTTTTCGTTGTATTTAGTTATTGCCTTGAAATCCATCAACATGTTAAAAATATTATTGAATACATTCTTCTCAATGTGCATCACGTCAAGGTTATGTCGAATGAGATTTGTTTTCCAATATGGCAGCTCCCAAAATATACTCCTCTTGGTCCAGTTATGGGAAGTCCCAAACCCTTGTATTTTGGTCTTAGAAAACTTTTTCCCCCCACCGAGGATCGGGCAATCTAGATACCTTCTCATAGACCGTGTCACCACTTAAACGAATCGGGGCCTCATCATGGTCAATCCTGTTCTTTTTAAACGCATTCTTTTGGGTCCTGAATGGGTGGTCCTCCGAAAGAAATTGTCTATGGAAATCGAACCAACATAGTTTTCCAGAGTGCATGAGCATGAAAGACTTCTGTCACTCATACAATACGGACAGGCCAACTTCCCGTGGGTGCTCCAACCCGATAACATCCCATATGCAGGGAAGTCATTAACTATCCACATCAATGCAGCCTTCATGCTGAAATTCTCTCGCTTGAAAGCATCCCACGTTTCGTCCCCATCCTCCCAAAGTTGTTTCAATTCATCCATCAAAGGTCGGAGATAGACGTCAATGTTCCTCCCAGGGCTGTTTGGGTCGGGGATGAATAACGACAAGAACATGTAGGGATCACTCATACATAACCAGGGCGGACGATTGTAGACAGTGGCTATAATCGGCCAATAAGAGTAAGATTTTGCCCCAGGACCAAACGGATTGAAACCATCAGAGCAGATGCATAACCGTATATTTCTTGCTTCAGACGCAAATTCAGGATAAGTATCATCAAAGTGTTTCCATGCCTCCCCATCACTGGGATGAATCAACACACCCTCTTCATGCAAACTTTCCTTATGCCAACGCATTGCTTCTGTAGTAGATTTAGACGCGTAGAGGCATTGCAGTCTTGGAATCAATGGCATGTAACGCAACTGCTTATGTGGTTTGTTTTTCTTGTGTTTTGAACTACCCCTCCGATTTGCTTTTATCTACTTTGTCTGCAAATTGAACACTCTGTCTTCTGTGAATCTTCCTTTTAGAATAGCATGCAATCATTCTTACACGCATCAATCTTTTCATAACATAGCCCAATCTGCCCAACCAACTTCTTTGTCTCATAAAAGTTTGTAACCATCTTATTCTCTTTTGGCAACATCCGCTTAATTGCTTTCATGATACGATTATAAGCAGACTAGCTAATATTGCAATCAGCCTTTATGTTAAGGAGCTCAGCCACAGCCTCCAACACACTGATCTCGCAACCTGGATAGACCTTCTCTTTTGCAGAGTCCATAGCATCAATAAATTTCTTGGCTGTAGGGGTTGGTTCTTCTTTGTTGGTTCTCGACCAATCGAATTCAGACCTATTTGCATCCCTAACCATATCTTCCATATTCAAAGGTGTTCTTCATTGTCATGAATAATAGGTTCGGGTTCGGGAGGTACATGAATATTCCTGGGGGGGGTTATTCACAACATTTGTGCGCAATATCATTTGCTCACCATGATGAGTCCACCGTTTGTACCCAACTTCAAACCCGTTATGCAAAAGATGTTTCTCAGTATCGATCAAGCTTAGATACTTGACATTACAACGCCTAGTGCATGGACACCTAATCTTACCATCATCATTCATGTGACTGGGATTTGATTCAGCAAATTCAATAAACCCCTTCAACCCTCTTATAAACTCAGGATTGATACTGCTATGATTCGACAACTTCTGCTTGTACATCCAACTATGATCATCGTTGACAGACATGTACTCCTGCATTGCAATCCATATATTATACGTACACTCAATTTAATCGACGGATGAAACAAAATTGGGATGTTAATAATTATTTGATTTCATACTATATTAACAGTTTAGAAGTAATTAACGTATTACCATTCCCTAAATTTGAATTACAAACTTAAAAGCAACACAGATCTTCTTAGAATAAATTTAAAGCTTCTATCTCATATTTAACAATATATTAACAGATCTTCTTAAAAGTGTCTAGGAACTCATTCCCGCTCCCGAACTCGAATCTCTACTCTTCCTCTGCCTCGATCCCCGGGAGGTCTTTGGTCTAGGTATGTCGAAAAAGTCAGTCTGACCTCATCCTGGCTCAGGTATCGTGTGAGCCGGTGGATCAATCAGTCTGGTAGCTCTCAGTGCTGCTCTTTCCTGCCTCGAGGCCTCTCTGTGAGCTATCACTTCGGGTTCATTTCTTAAAGCAGCTCTCTGAAGCTCCCGTCTCTCATAATCTGCTGCAATGTCACCAGTGATTTCATCAGGGTTGCTCTTGGCCTCTATGTCTCTTAATGTCCGGCCGAAAGAATAGTCTGCCCCAAAATACTCTCGGCGTCGAGCCTCTTTCATCAACTGTACAGGACCTTGCTGCTCCTCGTACCATATCAGATACTAGGTGGTCACAAATGTGATACCTCTAGTCAGACGGAGTAGTGGTCGTATCGGAAGAAAGCCTTCTAGAAATGCTCTGCCAAAGAAATGTGTAGTCTGAGGCTCAGTCATAATCATCGGCATGGTATTAGTCGTCAACTACTCTCTCAAAGTCCGAATGGTCTGCTGCGGGTATCTATATTGTCTACTCACTAGAGATTGAATGCAAAAGGATGATACATGTAGTCCCGGAAGTCGGACAATCACTGACTCATCTAGAATATCTCTCATAGTCTGTAATCCCCATGCCGAAATTCAATAGTACAGGTTTGCAGTCTCATATCGGGCCAAGGCCAACCTCCTTTGCCAACTCTCAGTAGCGGCATCCCTCAATATCCTGCGCTGTCCAGTCGCCCAAGGTAATGCCGTCTGCCCCTCTGGCAGTGGCAAGATCAAGCGCAATCTCTCATACAACCACAATGATAGTAATTTGGGGCTGCCTAAATCCATGTACTCAGATCCTCCGGCTAATCTATCAATGTCGTGGTATGTCTCCGCTAGCAACAATGGAATGATGTCCATCGCTCCCTGTCCAGATTGAATATGCCGGATGTCAACTCCTCGATCACCTCTCAGCTGCCTGATGATCTCTAACAGCGTAGCCGGACACACTCCGATGTAGCCGCAGAAGTAGTGCGCGCAGCATGAGCAACATGAATATATCTAAGGAAGTGAATAGATCAAAGCCTGATGCAGGGCTGGTCGACTCAATCTGGCTATATGAGTCAAGTCTATGAATCTATCGTCAACGACAATGTCCGATACCCGGCCGTCGATAATCCCAAGAATTCAGATAGTTGCTCCGTAACTGATCGTCTGTCTCGAGGAAATGCCACAGTCCTCGACTCAGCCACACCAGTCAGTGCTCGGAAATCCTCCATCGTTGGCATCATATCGTTGTACGATAGGGTGAACACATGTCGCTCTGAATCCCAAAAGCACGAAGTAGCTCGGAGCAGATCCCAATCAATCTTCCAATCTTTTAGAGACCAGGTGCATGGCATGCTATACCTCCTGTCAATAAGTTTCCGGTGTTATTTTTGGTGAAAGCGCGAGAGTTCAAGAATGTCTTGTTGAAATTGATACTCTCAGGAAACAATTTCTCCATTGTAATGCTCCATGCTGCCTTAAATTGGGGCTGCTGGGATTTTTTACCTATTAATATTGTGAATAGTTGTAAATTGTTAATATTTAAAATTAGGTTTAGAATTGGGGTTGGCTTCATAGTATCAACAAATCTTGAGCTCTAGTTCAAACTAAACTAAAGGATAACGGTGTCCCTACCTAACCACTTACGCCCCTAGATATAATGGTGTCCCTACCTAACCACTTACGCCCCTAGACATAACTTTAAACAAATTAATTGTCATATAGGTTTCAAATTTTACAATTCTTTAGCATTATAATTATTGTGCACTTTATTAATATATATTTCAGGCAGCTTAGTTGGTTAGGTAGTTGAAATTCAACACTTGTTGACCTGGAATCAATACCTACTCTATCCTTTATGTGCCTGTTTGATAAACATATCCCATCCCGAAATGCACGATTATATGAAATGCAAATATCACTTTGTCTACTTTCTTTATAATCGAAAATAAAGAAATTTCGTCTTTTGAATAGACCTAAATTATTACTATTGTGAATAATTTTAAATATTAATATTTAATTCTTTGTTGTAAAATATAATTTTACAATGATGAATTAAATTAACATTTATAAACAAGATGAGAGTCTTTCTCATCCACAACTATCAAAACCCTATCCAATCTTTGACCAAGAAAGACAGAGCAAACAAGTTCTCGACTGTCTGAGCAAAAGATTTTCTGTTTAATAAGAATTTTTTCCAGTTTCACTGTCATCTTCTCTCTAAGGATCTCAAACATCACAGCCATGTTTGTGACAGTGCCTATTTTACTCTTCACTGGTGTTATACGGTCACAAGTAAAAACAAGGTAACAGTATAACACCAGTGAAGAGAAAACAGACACTGTCACAAACATGGCTATGATGTTTGAGATCCTTAGAGAGAAGAGGTCAGTGAAACTGGAAAAACTCTTATTAAACAAAAAATCCTTTGCTCAAACAGTGGAGAATTTGTTTTCTCTGTGTTGGGTATGCATGTTTTAACCCTCCTATTTTGTACTCCCTCCGTCCCAGACCAAGGGTCCTCGGGGGGGATTTCATGCTTCTTAAGAAATTTTTTTAAAGTGGATAGAAAATTTTAGGAGAGAGAATGTAAAAGTTAAATGTGTGGTAGGGAATAAGAGAGAGAATGTAAAAGTTAAATGTGTGGTAGGGAATAGGAGAGAGAATGTAAAAGTTAAAAATATTTAATAGGAGAGAGAATGAGTGGGAGGAATAGTAATGGTTTTTTTGTAAATATATGAAGATGATAAGGGTATAAATATATCAATCAAATCTAATACTCCCTCCATCCCAGGCCAAGAGTCCTACTTTCCTTTTTGGTCCGTCCCAGACCAAGAGTCTCTTTCCTTAAATGGAAAGTTTTCTCCTGTCTATTTTAAGGACTTTAGGACCCTATATAATGAAGCTTAGACTTCAATTTTTTAGCTAAGTCCATTTTATAGAATAGGTTAAATTTAGGCTTGAAGACTGGCACAAGACTCATTGGATTGGAGAGTTGTAGTTCAGAAGAATCAAAACCGCCTCTCAAAACCGCACATGCAACCGCATGTACATTTCCCCTTGATTCTGCTCCCTGAACCAACTGCATTGCAACCGCTTATGAACCGCACTTGTGCAGTTCATTTGCAACCGCATCTATGCAACCTCCTGGTGTAGCAAACCGCACTTCATCAACCGCTCCTTACCAACCTCATCCAATGATTGAAGACTTGAAGTGAACCAGCTTTTTACCATTGGAATCCACGTCAGCAATATCAAAAGTCAACCACCATATCTTGTCACGTGATACAATGTCAGAGAAGATCTGCAAGGATCTTGAAAAGGTGACAGGTGTCCTAACCTCATTGCTTGCAGCTGGAGCCTGATCAACTTTATCTGCAACTGCTGTACCAAAGGACAAAAGTGGTTGCTGTGGACCAATGGGAAAGCATCAAGGACTGTCCTTACAACAGCTGTATCCAACGGCTAGTTTCTTGATGCTTGGGTATAAATACCCCTAATCTTCACCATTTGAAGATTGCTTGAAAAATTGAGAAGTGATGTGTTCATAGAAGCTGAAGCTCTGCCCAGAAATTATTCAACCCTTTGAATCTTCATCTTCTACCTTCAAGAAATATTCCCCAGCCCAGAAATCAAGCCTTAACACATTCAAGAATCATTGAGCTCTACATCTCACAGATTTAAAGAGCCTTGATCTTGTTCTCACACACACACCTCACTTGTTTAAACACATAGTTTATTCATTTGAGATATACTGGTTATAGTCTAGGATTTGTTTTTCATAGAAAAGATTTTATTGTACTTTGTAATCTCTCAAATACTTAATATAAAATATCTCTTAGAAATCTAAGACTAACAATCTTGGTAGTGGACGTAAATCGTTTATCGATTGAACCACTCCAAATAGCTTGTTCGTACTTTACTGCATTTATATTTTCTGTGCTTGCTAATTATTTATCTCTGTCTCTGTTTGATCTTTATTTAGTTATTCATTATTGTGAAATAGTGTTTGGAGTTAACATTTTCAAAACCTCACGTGTTTGTAAAACTGCTCTTACCAAAACCGTCAAGCAAAACCGCATTTTACAAACCGCCTCTGCAAACCGCAATACACTCTATTATTCCGCTGTGCATTTTACATAATTACTTGCAGTCTATTATCAACTGCAAGAGGATTTTGTAAGCAATAGGTTTAGTTTTTAAAAAGAGGGCGAAAAATTTGTTACAGCTATTCACCCCCCTCTAGCTGTATTTTCACCCTTGTTGCCACCTTTGGTACCAACAAGTGGTATCAGAGCTAACACTTTTTAAAACCACTGTTTTTCAAGCTTAACAGCTTGTGTGCCGATTCGTTATGGCAACCTCAAAGACAATGACTACTGTTAACTATTCACACATTCCAATGTTGGACGAAGACCATTTTGACATCTGGAAGTGCCGAATGCTTATTCATTTGGAAACTATAGATGAAATACTGGTGGAGTGCGTAATCAATGGCCCTCTAATTCCAATGAAGGCTAACACTGATGCAACCACCAATGCTGAAACTCCAGAGGTCAAAAAGCCAAAAGATGAGTGGTCGGATGAAGAGAAGAGATTAGTTGCCTTGGACAGCAAGGCAAGGTTCATCATTTCTGGAACCCTCCCCGTTTCAACTCTTCAGAAAGTGATGTACCTCAAAACCGCAGCGTATGTGGGATGCCATAGAGAGCTACCTCGAAGGTGACGAAGAGTGCAAGGAAAACAAATTATACACTGTTGAAAGATCCTACAACAACTTCAACAGAAAATCCAACGAAACCTTGCGTCAAACCTAGGATCGCTATGTTGAGGTAGTTAATGCTTGTAGATCTCTTGGTAAAACTTTAACCGATAAGGAAATCAATATGACTTTCCTATCTGCTTTAGGTTCTAGATGGGTAAATAAAGCTACCTCTCTAGAAGACTCCAAAGTATTGGGTACTTGATCGTTAAGTAACTTGTATGCCAATCTTAGAGTCTATGAACTTAAATTAAATCATATTGAAGAGATAGAAGGGAAAACCAAATCGCTTTCTATGTCCGTAGTGGAACAAGAGGAGAAACCATCTACATCCAATCAAACCGCTGATCCTTCCATATCAACCTCATCACTCATCGAGATGGATGATGATGATTTTGCCATGTTTGTGAAAAGATTCCAAAAATTTAGAAAATCGTCAAAACCTTTCACAAAATCATTTTCAAAAGGCAAACCTCTTGCAACATTTTCTAGGGCTGCAGATACAAAGAAAAAGAGTGACCTAGTTTGCTACAACTGTAGGAAACCTGGCCACTTTGCATCTGAGTGTCCACAGCCTAAGTATGAATATATGAAAAGAAAACCGCTCCTGCGAAATTTTCTCGTCGCAAGGGAATGGTTGCGAGGAGGAAGAGAATTCCAAGGAATTAGCAACTTGGATTGAAACAGATTCGATGATGGAAGTGATGATGAAACCGAAGAGGTTAATCTCGCTAGTTGCGTACGCTTCCGATGAGTCAGATTCTGAATCATTTGAGTTGCAAGATATGGAGGAAAAAGAGGTTTTTACAAAACTTCCAAATTATAAATTGGATGATGATATCACACTTACTCCTAGCGTTAAGATAGGAAATTGCTCGTATTCACGTCCCATCTTCTCATCTAAAAATGCTCCACCTTCAAAAGCAATTCCAAAGAAAATTTTGAAAAAGGTGGTGGAAGAGGTTTCTCCCATGGAACATGAAAAGATGTTCAAGGAAGCTGAAATGGTGATCCATCAATTCTCTAATCTTAAGAAAGCCTTAAGCTTAGCTCATGATGAACTTAATCTGTACAAGACGGAGAAAACTGTGATGAGGTCTGAAATTTCAAATCTTAAGGACCAAATCAGAAGTATGACTCCTCTTGCTGATCAGAACCGCATCCTTGAAACTAAGGTTGCTGCACTTCAACTTCGGAATGATGACTTGGTAACCCAAATCAACGATCTCCAAAAGATTATTGATTCATGGCTCAAGTCTCAATCCACCAAGGATCAAATCATAGACTCCCAAGTTCCTCCTGGAATTAAGGAAGGTCTAGGTTTTGGATCTGAGGAAGAGGAGAAGTGTGCATCCTCGAGTGAAAAGGATGAGGAAATTTTGGAACTAACTAAAGAAATTCCTAAGGGGAAGCATGCTAAAGGAAAGGGTAAAGGACGACAAATTAATTATGTCTACCTAAAAGGGAAGCAATATGGTAAGAACTCTCAGATGAAGCCAAAGGATTCTGAGAGTGTAGCTTCAGAGGAAATGGCTTATGGAATTGGTCGAATCCCTGCTCCAACCGCTTCTGGTGGAAAAGGCGGTTCTGGCAATTCCTGTGTCCGACCGCGCCTCTTCTTCGACCGCTCCTCCTGCCTTCAAAAGCAGGAATAGCGTTCCTAGAAAATACGTGGTCAAACTAAAGCCAGTTCCTTTTGTCCCAGCTACAACCGCTCCTCCCAAACCACATGAAACTCCTAAGAAGAGTAAGGAGTTAGTAAAACCTCATGAAGCTTGTAGCTACTATAAATGTTCTGTGTGTGATGGTTTAGGTCACAAGGCTGCAGAATACCTTTTGCGGTTCACATCCAATGCCAGGAAGAGTAAACCTCCTTCTGTCAAGCAG
This sequence comes from Adenophora triphylla var. japonica, assembly GCA_022495995.1. Classification (NCBI taxonomy): domain Eukaryota; kingdom Viridiplantae; phylum Streptophyta; class Magnoliopsida; order Asterales; family Campanulaceae; genus Adenophora; species Adenophora triphylla. Next base: position 508,996 of record JAFEMH010000355.1, read on the forward strand.
GTGTGGGTCGTAAAGGGTTGCTAACTTCAGGACCCAAGGAATAAAGGGGGACCTCGTTCTTAATGTTTACATTTCAGGTCCTCTGCTTAATGGCTGGTCACTCCAAGGATAATGAATGGTATCTTGACAGTGGCTGCTCAAGACATATGACTGGAGATAGATCATTACTAGAAGATGTCATTGAAGCAAGTGGTCCGTCTGTAACCTTTGGTGACAACAACAAAGGCAAGACCATTGGATATGGTATCATAAGGAGAGGAAACCTAACCATTGAGAAGGTTTCTCTTGTTGAAGGACTCAAGCACAACCTCCTTTCAATTTCTCAATTCTGCGATAAAGGAATGCTTTGCAACTTCACGTCATCAAATTGCTTTATCAAAGATAGCATTTCCGGCGTCACCCTACTCACAGGGATTCGTAAGAGTAATATTTACATTATTGATCTAAATTCTGCATGTAGTATTACTAATCTCTATTTTGTAGCTAAGAATGTGAGCGAAAATAGTTGGCTTTGGCACAAGAGGTTGAGCCACTTGAACTTCAAGTATCTTGCAAAGATTGGTAGGGAAAACCTCGTTCGTGGTTTACCAAAAGTGGCTGACCATCATCCTGAGAAATGCAAAGGCATGCCGGCTTGGTAAGCAAACCGCTTCGTCTTTCACCAGAAGACCGCTCCATCAACTTCAAGATGCTTATAACTTCTTCACATTGATTTGTTTGGACCCGTAACCACCGCCAAAGATTGGAGGAAATAGATATACCTTAGTGGTGGTGGATGATTACTCAAGATATACGTGGGTTGAGATGATGATTTCCAAAGATGATTGTTATGAGATTCTCACCGCACTCTTTAGACGGCTCCAAACTCAAAAAGAAGACGACATCGTTAGTGTTCGATCAGATAATGGAACGAGTAATTTAAGAACAACGGTGTTGCTCGGTATTGTGATGACCATGGGATTGATCACAATTTTTCAATCACGGGTGTTCCACAACAAAATGGGGTTGTGGAAAGGAAGAACAGACGTTGATTGAGGCCGGAAAGACAATGATATCTCGGCGAAGCTACCTCGCATTTTTGGGCCGAAGCAATCAATACGGCATGCTTCACTCGTAACCGCTCCCTCATCAACAAAACCTATAACAAGACTCCCTATGAGCTTTGGCGAGGAAGAACCCCCAACATTGCATTCTTCAAGATCTTTGGCTGCAAATGTTTTGTCCTCTACAACGGAAGAGAAAATAGAGGTAAATTCGGAGCCAAGGCCGACGAAGGTATTTTTATTGGGTATGCTAAACATTCTAAAGCTTTTCGTGTTTTCAATAAAACTAGTTTAAAAATAGTTGAGTCTGTCGATGTTACATTCGATGAGAAATCTCTCCTTGAGCCACATTTGGCTCCAAATGTTGCTGATGATTTTGTTGAGCATAATGAAACAGGTGAACCATCTCAAACCGCACCTGAACCTCAACCGCAAAATCCAGCACCCTCAACTGAAATTCCCTCAAACCGCAATTTTGAAACCGCACCTGAAATTCCCATTCCAGAAGCAACTCCAAGGGAAGAAGAAGTTGAGAATTCCCCTATCCAGATTATAGAACCTCTTCGTCAACTTACCTTCATGACTTCGCTGAAGGATCTAACGACGTTCCAATTGAAGATCTTCAGCAAACCTAAGTCCAACCAGACTTACCCCCGGAGGTTCGTGAAGTCAGCAGTCACCCCCTCACAAATGTGATTGGTGATCTGTTTTCCGATGTTCAAACAAGGAGATCGAACTATGACGAGCATACTTCCTTATTATCTCAAGTTGAACCCAATAAGATTGATGAAGCACTCCAAGATTCCAGTTGGGTCGTTGCTATGCAAGAAGAACTCAACCAGTTTGAAAGATGCAAGGTCTGGACTTTAGTGCCTAGACCTCAGGATCAAGGAGTGATAGGAACTAAGTGGGTATTTAGGAATAAGATGGATGAGAATGGAAGCATCACTAGGAATAAAGCAAGGTTGGTTGCACAAGGATATAGGCAAGAAGAAGGAATCGATTATGACGAAACCTTTGCTCCAGTTGCAAGATTGGAAGCTATCAGAATCTTCTTAGCCTACGCCTCTTTCAAGCGTTTCAAGTTATATCAAATGGACGTAAAGAGTGCTTTCCTCAACGGTGAACTGCAAGAGACCGTGTATGTTGCCCAACCGCCTAGATTTGAAGACTCCAAATTTCCTAATCATGTCTACAAACTCCAGAAAGCTTTGTATGGACTTAAGCAAGCTCCAAGGGCATGGTATGAGACTCTTTCTAAATTTTTACTAGAAAAAGGATTCAAACGTGGTAAAATTGATTCAACTCTTTTTATTGCCAAATATAATGAGCATACTTTACTCGTTCAAATATATGTCGATGATATTATTTTTGGTTCTACTAATGAGTTACTTTGTAAGCGTTTCGAAAAGCTAATGAAAAGCAAGTTTGAGATGAGCATGATGGGAGAATTAACATTCTTCCTCGGGCTTCAAATCAAGCAATACGAAGAAGGTATTTTTCTCAGCCAAGCTAAATACACCAAGGAGTTGATAAAGAAGTTTGGATTAGAAAATGCTAAAGCATATGATACTCCTATGGCCACCGGCAATAAGCTAGATAAAGATCTCAAAGGTAAGAAAGTTGATCAAACTTTATATCGAGGTATGATCGGCTCATTACTTTACTTAACTGCTAGTAGGCCATATATCATGTTTAGTGTCTGTGTATGTGCTCGCTATCAAGCAGATCCTAGAGAAGCACATCTTATTGCAGTCAAGCGTATAATCCGCTATTTATCTGGAACCACTAACCTTGGACTTTGGTATTCCAAAGATTCGAACTTCGATCTTGTAGGTTATTCAGATGCAGATAATGCAGCTTGTACTATTGACAGGAAAAGCACTAGTGGTACTTGTCATTTCCTCGGGAATAGACTAGTTGCTTGGGCCAGCAAGAAGAAAGCATCAGTTTCGGTGTCAACCACGGAGGCCGAGTACATTCTTCTTTGGTAGTTGTTGTTGTCAAATCCTTTGGATGAAGCAGCAGTTGGTGGACTATGGAATCCATGAAGGGAATTGCCCCATCATGTGTGACAACACTTCAACTATTTCAGTCTCCAACAACCCTGTCATGCATTCCAAGACCAAGCATATTGATATCAAGTATCATTTCCTCAAAGATCATGTGGAGAAGAGGAATATCCATTTAGAGTACGTGGGGACAGACAACCAGATTGCTGATATCCTCACCAAGGCTCTTGACTCCAAGAGGTTTTCATTCCTTAGAGGAGAAATGGGTATGCTTGAACTTAAATGAATCTATTCTTTTTATTTGCTAACTTGTGTGTTAAGTATAGTTTCAAATCCCTTGTTGAACCGCGTGTACCAAACCGCATATAGTCCAACCGCCCTGCAGCCAACCGCTTCATTCCAAACCACATGCTGCAGCTCAAACCGCTTGGACCTCAACTTGGAGTATTTTCTAAATTTTTATTTACAGTTAATTTAAAAAAAAAAACTGTTCAAATTCCTTTTATTTATTTTTCAGTCCTTATTTTTTTCTTTAAGGGTTTATTTGCAAATGTTTTCCCACGAAATTTTAAAATTTGAATGCATTTAATGCAAAGGGAACATTAGCATTTAATGGCCTTCATGTCAGCCGTCATTGGTTGATGTGTTGAAGCTGAATGGGTGCAAATTTGCAATGATTCACTAAAGTTGATGAGTTAAATTGTCCTTTCATCTGCCAAATCCTAAACCCTTTCCTATAAATAGAAGACATACGTTACTTTTTCAAACTTTACGAACTGTCTTCTCTGATCTCGTACCTTCAAGTGTCAGTTTCTTCACCAAACCTTTCTTCTCTCTCTTCGTAAACTGTGATTATAAGCTTTATTTTTTTCGTCAAGTCAATGGCTCCTAAGCAACCTATCTTCGACATGGTATGATTTCTCAAACCCTAATCTTCTTAATTTCTGCAAATCATACTTGAAATGTCTGCCATTGTTGAACTTGAAAAGCTTCGAACTCCATAACCTAATTTTTGCCTATTAATGCTTCATTTCTTGACTATTTTTGATGAAATTTGTTAGGTTATGTTCGGATTATGATTATATGTTTGATTATTAACTTTATTTCATGATCAACACTTGATTTGGGTACTGATTTTGAACTTTTCAGTTCTTGAAGTTTCGAAACCCACTTTATGATTTTTGCATTTTCTGGGTGATTCTGAGTAAAGTAGAAATTTTTATTGTTATATTGTTAATCTACTGCTCAATGTGATCATTTTGACATATTATTGGTTCATTTTGGTTAACATTCATCAAATCTCTGTTCTTGATGTTCTTCGTGTTCTTCATGAATTCATGTGACTGTTCATCATCTTCCTCAAAATTTTCTTATGTTTTGGATTGACCTAATTTTCAATCTTGTTTTTCCATACTTAGAAAATTTTTGAAAATTTTGACTTTGTTTTGCATGATTGAACCGCATCATTGGAACCGCATGCTAAGTTTTTGAAACCGCACTTATAATTGCTTATTCTTGTTTCAAAACCGCATTATATGAACCGCATGTTTTCACTTGTAAACCGCATGCTAAAAACCGCATATAAAATCTTTTGAAACCGCATGCTTGAAAATTACTTAAGTATTACTAAGTATATAGGCTGGAAACCAAGACCTTCCTCTCTAAGCACCGCTTGCAGTGTGGGATAACTTTGGATTACAATGCCACGTACTAAGTAATTATGCTTTTGTATTTTTCCTATCTATTCTCCTACCTGTGTTCACAGTTTTTTTGAGGTTTGGAAATTATCATTTCCAAAACCGCACTATTGCCAACCGCATATGTGCACCAAACCGCTTGTGAACTGTGATGATTATTAAATTGTTCTAACTTGTGTGTTTACTTTGTAGAATACCAAGTATTTTCTACCAGGATGGGAGATTAATGAACCTGAACTGCGGTCCGATGCACTTGGAAGAGAGTTGATCAGAAAGATGCAAACTTCTGGAATCCTTCCCCTCTTCAACAAATAGCAAACCTATACCATCCCTCTATTCATTGATCAGTTCTATCAAACCGCACAGCGTGGAGAGACTGAGCTATCTGATGGAACCAAGATCCCCAGCTTAGTGGGAGTTGTAGAAGGATTCAAGGTATCAATTGACTACTTGGATATCAGAGGCACCTTTGATTTCCATGTGTCCAATGCTCCAGTTGAAGTATCCCAGGAAGTCCAAGATGCTACTTGCTCCACCCTTACTGGAACCCTGGATTCCCTATCTGGCAACTATAAGAAGATAGCAAGGAGAGAGTTTGGTGAGCTGATGAGCCACTTATGCTACCTAGTTGGGAAGTCTGTATGTGGGAAGACTGGGAACCACAACAACTTCACCTCTCACCAGTGGCAGTATTGTTGTGCAATCTATAATGGAATGAAGCTCCACTGGCCTAAGATATTGATGAGAGAACTGGCCAGCAGCATTGATGCTTACCAGTTGAAGACAAAGGATGTGCATACCAGATGGAGACCCTTTGGCAGGTTGCTGACCGCTATCTTTGCCAATTATCAGCATTTGGAAGATATGAGAACTACCACTCCAGATATCTGCTATCATTGGGGTGTTGAAGAATCTTTTGGGCTCAAGGCTTGCCACTCCTTCAGATTCTCATTTGGCAATGATGACTATAGAGCTCTCTATGATGCTGATACCTTTCAACCCAAGGAGCATTTTGTGGAAATGACTCATGCAACTGCAGTGACTGCTTTGGGTAAGGCTATGAAGAAGGTGTCAAGGAAGAGAAAAGCTGCTGAACCGCTCCTCAAGCAGACCAGAACCGCACCAACCCAACCGCGTGGTTCATCTGGTGCAGGCACTAGTCAGAAAAATCAAAGGAAGGACAAGGAAAAGATGACCCTTCTGGATGAGATTGCTGAAGAAGAAGAAGAAGAAGAAGAAGAAGAAGAAGATGCAACTATTCCTCCCTTAATTGCTAGAGCCAAGAAGGCAAAGGAAACCCAGGCTAATTTGGCCAAGATGTCTGATGAAGAACGGATCGCCTACTACAAGGCAGAAATTGAAAAGATTGAGAGAAAAATGGCTGAGAAGGGTGCAGCTAAGGGAAAATCCAAAGAACCCATTCCCCAACCGCCTCCTTCTAAATCGCCCCAAACCATAACCCAAACTCTTATCCAAACACCACCTCAATCTCCTATACATTCCCATCATTTATCCCCTGCCAAATCTCCTACACCTGAACCGCACTCTCCTCCTCAACCGCAAAGAGCTGCAACCGCTCAGGGGGAGAAGCCAAAGAGGGTCAAGCAAATAGCCCAGAAAAAGACCCCAACCAAAGGCCCCAAATGCTTTTTGCACCGTGTTTCCAAACAACGTACTCCTTCTCCACCTTCATCCCCTTCATCTTCTCATTCCACTTCTCATACACCATCCAAATCCCCTTCAAATTCTCATTCTTCTCCTAGCCAAAACAGAACCCCAACTCCCTCACCTCAACATTCCAACCGCTCTAATTCCCCTCCTCCTTCAAACCGCGCTCAATCCCCTCCTTACTCTCATCACACCCCAGCCATCTCAATTTCCAATCTAAACCGCGATAGAACCCCATCCCCTAACCGCGTCCATTCACCTCCTCCTCCTCCTACAAATTCTCCCCAACAAAACTGAACCCCTTCTCCAAACCGCATTCCTACTCCACCTCCTCAAAAATCCCCTCAACAGAAATCCCCTTCTGTTGAAATTCACACCACTAGCTCCTCCTCAAATTCCAACCCTATCACTTCTGGAATTCCAGCCTCCCATGTTCAACCTCCTCCTCCAACCGCCCCAATCTCAACCGCACCAACTACTTTACCCCAAACACTTCCTATACCTCCCTCAACCGCTTCACTTTTCACTGTCCCAGCCAGCCGCCTATTTCAAACACTCCTATCCCCTTTACCTCAAACCGCCCCTACAACACAATCTCAACCGCCACCCTCATTTACTCAAATCCCTTCCACTTCAACCGCACCTCCAACAGATTACTCCCAAATTCTTTCAACCCTTAATCTTATCCAAGGCCAACTTCTCTTAAACCAAGGCCACATGATCAAGCTAACCGCTTCCAATGCCGCTCTTGAGGCCTCCAATACTTCCCTAACTGCATCCAACCAAACCCTTCTAGCCAAAGTGGATGCTCAGGCCCTAGAAATGGCAGATCTTAAAGCCCTATTGATTGATACCATTAAGGGGGAGAGAAGTTCCTCAATCCAAACTGCTGAAGCTGTTAAAACCGCAGCTATAGAATGTTTTCAAGGTTTCAAGGAAGACTTAGCCAGAGGAGTGCTTAGAGCCATGGGTGATGCGGTTTCAAAGACCCAACTTCAAGAGATACTCTCTAAGCTATCTGATGAGTTTGTCTCTTCAACCAACTCTGCTCTGGTTTCTTTCATGAAATCCCTTCAAGAAACCCAACCGCAACAAGCCTCTACCTCAGCCGCTCCTTCTCAAACCGCTCTAGATGACTTACAGCTGAAAATCTTCAATGAACTGGACTCCCTCAAAGAAAGAATCAATGTTGACCTCAACATAGTGGGAGACAGTATCAAGGAGCAGGTAAAGAACTTTGATGATGATATCTCCTTCAGGTTTGAGAACCTCAAGGCAGGCTTCAATCTCAAGCTTGACAACTCCATCAAGGAATTGAGATCCACCCTGAATGTATCTGTTGATCTGGATCCCTTGAAAGATGCTCTCTCAAATCAAACCGAAGCTATTAAGGATGAGATCTTCACATTTTACAATTCCCTCAAGACTTGCATTGAAGGATTCACAACTGAGATCAAGGAGAGTGTTGCTGCAAACACTAGATCTGTTGATGCTGTAGGCTCAACCGCTGCTCAATCAGTAACCGCCCTTAGAGCAGTTGAGACCACTCTTGGAAGATAGGTTGAAGACCTCAGAGCCCTAAGAAGAACTATCAGAGGAGAAAGCTCAGCCTTCAGACCTTCTGGACCGCAAGTGCCAAATCAAGAGGTGGACCAGTGCCGTGAGCAACCGCGCCATCATCATCATCAACAACCGCATCAACACCAACTGCATCAGCATTAGGATTGCTCTTCATTGTAATTCCTTTTCCGTTTTGCTGAACTCTTTTTGTTTTGTTGGACCGCACTCTTTGTATTTTTGTCCAACCTCCTTTTGTTTTTGTAACCTTTGCATTTTGCTTTTCTACCCTTGTAATTGTAACCGCAGTGGTAGTAATGAAAAATGCATCATTGGTTCCAAAACCTTGTTCATATCAAACTGCTTGTTTGTAGAACAATGTAACCGCTTATGGTTTATAACCTCATTCAAATATTTTCTAACTTAAAAATCATATTTTTGAAATGAAGGTTAAACATTCAGTGTAAACCGCACTTTGAACTTAAACTCATATTTTTAAGTGCACTGAATGCATTTCTATAACTTTCCTTATTGTAAGTTTTATCTTTCAGAAAGTATAGAAATCTATAGCTTAAAGCTAAGTGTGTGCATTGACTTGGGACATGAATTACCATGTTAATTCTTATGGACATGTTCTTACCAAGTACAATGTTTGCTTTAGTTATAGTAGGTAATGGCATCAATCAAATAGGGAGAGATTGTTGGGTATGCATGTTTTAACCCTCCTATTTTGTATTAGATTTGATTGATACCATAACCTCCTGTCTATTTTAAGGACTTTAGAACCCTATGTAATGAAGCTTAGACTTCAATTTTTTAGCTATGTCCATTTTATAGAATAGGTTAAATTTAGGCTTGAAGACTGGCACAAGACTCATTGGATTGGAGAGTTGCAGTTCAGAAGAATCAAAACCGCCTCTCAAAGCCGCACATGCAACCGCATGTACATTTCCCCTTGATTCTGCTCCCTAAACCAACTGCATTGCAACCGCTTATGAACCGCACTTGTGCAGTTCATTTGCAACCGCATATATGCAACCTCCTGGTGTAGCAAACCGCACTTCATCAACCGCTCCTTACCAACCGCATCCAATGATTGAAGACTTGAAGTGAACCTTACCTTTTTACCGTTGGAATCCACGTCAGCAATATCAAAAGTCAACCACCATATCTTGTCACATGATTCAATGTCAGAGAAGATCTGCAAGGATCTTGAAAAGGTGACAGGTGTCCTAACCTCATTGCTTGCAGCTGGAGCCTGATCAGCTTTATCTGCAACTGCTGTACCAAAGGACAAAAGTGGTTGCTGTGGACCAATGGGAAAGCATCAAGGACTGTCCTTACAACAGCTGTATCCAATGGCTAGTTTCTTGATGCTTGGGTATAAATACCCCTAATCTTCACCATTTGAAGATTGCTTGAAAAATTGAGAAGTGCTGTGTTCATAGAAGCTGAAGCTCTGCCCAGAAATTATTCAACCCTTTGAATCTTCATCTTCTACCTTCAAGAAATATTCTCCAGCCCAGAAATCAAGCCTTAACACATTCAAGAATCATTGAGCTCTACATCTCACAGATTTAAAGAGCCTTGATCTTGTTCTCACACACACACCTCACTTGTTTAAACACATAGTTTATTCATTTGAGATACACTGGTTATAGTCTATGATTTGTTCTTCATAGAAAAGATTTTATTGTACTTTGTAATCTCTCAAATACTTAATATAAAATCTCTCTTAGAAATCCAAGACTAACCATCTTGGTAGTGGACGTAAATCGTTTATCGATTGAACCACTCCAAATAGCTTGTTCGTACTTTACTGTATTTATATTTTCTGTGCTTGCTAATTATTTATCTCTGTCTCTGTTTGATCTTTATTTAGTTATCCATTATTGTGAAATAGTGTTTGGAGTTAACATTGTCAAAACCTCACGTGTTTGTAAAACTGCTCTTACCAAAACCGTCAAGCAAAACCGCATTTTACAAACCGCCTCTGCAAACCGCAATACACTCTATTATTCCGCTGTGCATTTTACATAATTACTTGCAGTCTATTATCAACTGCAAGAGGATTTTGTAAGCAAGAGGTTTAGTTTTTAAAAAGAGGGCAAAAAATTTGTAACAGCTATTCACCCCCCTCTAGCTGTATTTTCACCCTTGTTGCCACCTTTGGGACCAACACTCTGTCTTTCGAAATGAAAGATGGACGGATTTTGATAGTTGTGGATGAGAAAGGCTCTCATCTTGATTATATTTTAAGATGTTAACCACCAATCACAATACCCTATAAGCAGTGCCACTAAGAGTTTTCTTCCTAATTTTAGACAATGAATAGGAGTCTAATTCCTTAACAATACTTTCATCCAAGTCTTCCTAATTTTAGACATTCACCCCCCTCCCCCTTTGACTTTACACAAGATCCGACCTAAGGTGCATCTAGGGTGCCAGGATTGATATCAGGCGCTCAAACGTAGGCGACATACATCACCGTCCGCGATGCCGTCAATCGCCCCAAAATGGGATCTAGAACCAGTAAGGTAGTGTGCGGTTGAATATGTTACATTATTGAGACATTCACCCCCTTCCTCCCCCTTTGACTTTAAAAGACTTGAAAATTAGATATTTAGTAACTTATCTAATGTATTGATTGGTGTTGAAATTATTAAAATTAGATATTTAGTAACTTAATTTATATACATCACATTTTCCATTTTTTCCATTTATGTTATGGGTGGTAATTGTTTTGATTATGAGTACGGTTGTTTATTTCTCTAGTTTGTTACCTAGGTGTGAGATAGAGGTGTTACGAACAAATTCTCGATCCTATAGTAGATGTTTAGGAAGATGAACTATCCCAGTGACATCACTTTATGGATCCGAGAAGAAACTCAAGCAAACACCATTACAAGCAAACATCTTAGTTGTCAGTAACTTACGCTAAATCTAATAGATTTAAAAATGGCATGTGTATACAAAATGAATTAAGGCACAAATTAATAAATAACTTACTTATGTTAATAGAAAACAAGACAGGAATGCCACACAGGTTAACACACAGATAAGACAAACAACAAGGAAACACATAAGGACAAAGAAGAATTGAGGATATCAGCGAATAATAATTATTGATTTTCATTCATTATTTGAAAAAATAGAGCCCATGGGACATCCAAGGTATAACAACAGACAAGAAAAGATGGACAAATAAAATAGAATTTAGCATAACAACAGACCAAAACAAAATCAACAAAAATTCATGACAGATTACTCGATCATCATGTCCATTGAGATTGTGTAAATAGTCATTTTACATCTAAACCGACATATTCAATTGCCTTGAATAGTTGGACAGATGTTTTTAGTTGATTAGATAAGTCTGGTGAACAAGAAAAGCTTTGCTCTTTTCAGTCTTTCTTTCATGAAGAAAAAAATTATTGATCAATTTATAATCTTCATCTTGTTACGCAATCAACAATCGAATAAGCATACATATACTTATTTTGTATGCCAAATTGAACTGATCATATGTTTCTAAATAATTGATCCAAACAAACTGAAACCCAAATGCCATTGTTTTTTTTTTAATCTTTCTTTTCGTTAACATTTTTTTTCCTCTTTATTTTCTCAGGAAACAAACAGAAAAATCAAGCATTATCAAAAGAAAAAATAAAGAAGAGATCTTTCAGTAACTCCTAGAAGAAATACAAACAAAAAGGGTACAAGAAAAACCTCATACTGACAAATTTGAAGTTAAAAACCTGAGAAATCGCAGAAATGTAAGGTCGAATTAAGGGTTTGAAGAAGAAAATTGTAGAGAGAGAAAATATGTTCACCTGGGCACTTTGAACTTGTCTGACAGGTGGGAAAACAGTGAAGATTTCAGCAGGGAAAGAAGGGGTGGGATTTGTGTGTGAGAAAGAAGAAGACAGACAGGTACATTAATGGGGAAAGCAAGAAAAAAACTGAAAAGGATTACTAACTCAATTCAGCTCGTAATCCAGTATCGAATTGTAAGCAATTAATGTGTCAAATTCAAAACTTTAGATTTTGTATACAACAATTAAATCATACACCAGGACAACTAAAATCAAGCATATGATCAGTTCAATTTGGCATACAAATAAGTCATTCTAATAAGCCAATCAATTCAAATTACATGGATTTCAACCTTTCAAATTGAAAAGTTAACTCAGAAAAGTTGAATAGAACACAAATTAATACCTGGGTAGGTTGAGAGCGTCGACTAGAGAGAGGAGGGAAGGAGAATCGGAGACGATGGAGAGGTGGACGGCCGGCGAACCTTCGTGGCGGTGTGGAGAGGGTGGACGGCAGCGATCTGAGAGCGAGGGAAGAGAGAGATGAGTCTGAGCAGCTCGTCGCCGAGGAAGAGAGAGAGAGAGCGGAAAGAGAGAGAGAGTGTTTCAGAGAGGCAATGATTTTAATTAGGGAGTAAATTTTTTTATTTATATTTCACCTCAGCGACGAAATATTCCGCCGCTGGAAATTACGTTCACACGGATTATTGACGTGGCATGTACCACCGACGAAATTTAAATTCCGCCGCTAGAATTAATATTTAGCGGCGGAATAATTCCGTCCCTGAGGTTAATTAATTTTAATTTAATAAATATCATTATTTTTATTTATATAAAACATGAAAATTATTTTAAATTACTCTCAAAAAAATAAATATGAGTCAATAAATGTTATTTTTGAAAAAATAAATAAATCATAAATATTAATTAATTTTAAATTAATAAATATCATTATTTTTAATTATATAAAACATGAAAATTATTTTAAATAAAATTATTTTAAATTACTCTCAAAAAAATAAATATGAGTCAATAAATATTATTTTTGAAAAATAAATAAATCATAAATTAAAATAAATTAAAATAGAGCTAAACAAATTTAAAAAAATCTAATTAACACCGACATAATTATTTCGCCGCTACTACCGCCACCATCACTATCATCACTACAATCACTACTACCACCACCACCACGCACCACCACCATCACTAACACCACCACCACTGTATATCACCACTACAATCACTATAATGTACTACCACCACCACCACTCCACCACTACTATCACAACCACTACCACCATTACTATACCACACCACAACTATTACTACTACCCTAAACCCTAAGCCCTAAACCCTAAACCATAAACCCTAAACACTATATCCCTAACCACTAAACCTTAAATCCTAACCCCTAAACCCTAAACCCTAAACCTTAAACCCTAAACCCTAACCCCTAAACCCTAAACCCTAACCCCTAAACCCTAACCCCTAAACCCCAAACCCTAACCCCTAAACCCTAACCCCTAAACCCTAAACCCTAACCCCTAAACCCCAAACCCTAACCCCTAAACCCTAACCCCTAAACCCTAAACCCTAACCCCTATACCCTATACCCTATATACTATACCCTATACCCTATACCCTATACTATATACCCTATACCATATACTATATACCCTATACCCTATACTATATACCCTATACCATATACTATATACCCTATACCCTATACCTTATACTATATACCCTATACCATATACTATATACCCTATACCCTACACCATATACTATATACCCTATATTCTATACCCTATATACTACTATACCCTATACTATACACCCTATATACCCTATACTATATACCCTATACCCTATACTATATACTCTATACCATATACTATATACCCTATACCATATATACTATACCCTAAACCCTATACCATATACTATATACCCTATATCCTATACCCTATACTATATACCCTATACCCTATACTATATACCCTATACCCTATATACTATACCCTAAACCCTATACCATATACTATATACCCTATACCCTATACTATATACCCTATACCGTATACTATATACCCTATACCCTATACCATATGCTATATACCCTATACCATATACCCTATATACTACTATATTCTATACTATATACCCTATACCATATACCATATACTATATACCCTATATCATATATCCTATATCCTATACTATATACCCTATACCATATACTATATACCCTATACCCTATATACTATACCCTAAACCCTATACCATATATTATATACCCTATACCCTATACTATATACCCTATACCATATACTATATATCCTATACCCTATAGCATATACTATATACCCTATACCATATACCCTATATACTACTATACCCTATACTATATACCCTATACCCTATATACTACTATACCCTATACTATATACCCTATACCATATACTATATACCCTATATCATATACCCTATAACCTATACCCTATACTATATACCCTATACCATATACTTAGAGCCGTCAAGTTGGGACTATCCCGTTGGGACGTCCCGTCCCGACCTATAAATGGAACGGGATGGGACAGACGGGATACGGGACGGGATGGGACGGGACGTCCCGTTCCCGTTTCTTTTTTAGAAAAAAAAATAAAATACAAACAAACGCAAACAAAAAACGAAAACGACCTAACCCTAAATTAAATCATTCTGTTCTTTTCTTTTCTCTCTCTCTCTTTCTCTCTTCCGCTTTCGTGATTCAGCGGCGAATCGACGTTCCTTCTTCTCCTCTCCCGACGAATCGGCGTTCCTTCTTTTCCTCTCCCGGCGAATCGGTGATCGGCGAGGCGACGGCCGACGAGCACTTTCCACCTCTCCCCGCCGTTCCTTCTTCTCCTCTTCTCCTCTTCTCTCGAATCTCGATCTCAGGTACCCTCTTTCTCTTAGATCTGTTGTTGTTATCTTGATCATGTCTCTTTATTAATGTACTATTGCAGCTTCTTATGAATCTCATTCCCGAGTCGATTAACACTAAATACACGACTAGACTTCAGATAAAGCTGGACCTGACTTGTACAGCTCTATTTTCTGTTGTTCTATCCTTTGATCCATTCGATAGTGTGGTTGTACAAACATAACAATGTAGCACTCCACAAATATTTTGCTTGTGTATGCATATATACTGGGGATTTGGCAAAGTTTCATTTTGCTTATGACTAAAAAAACTT
Organism: Adenophora triphylla var. japonica; assembly: GCA_022495995.1. Taxonomy (NCBI): domain Eukaryota; kingdom Viridiplantae; phylum Streptophyta; class Magnoliopsida; order Asterales; family Campanulaceae; genus Adenophora; species Adenophora triphylla. The sequence continues at coordinate 524,033 of JAFEMH010000355.1, forward strand.
AACGAAAGCAATTTCAGACCGTGAAGCTAAGAAAATTTTGGTTCAAGGAAACATTCCTTGTTAATCAGTTGTCTTTTATATGAATTTTATAATCCATCCCGAAAGCATTGTCCCATTTGACAAGTCAATGTTTTAATGGATAATGCTTTATTAGCTTGGACATTGTTAAAATTACATAATTATTATTGCTTTACTTAGGAATGGGACAGTTCTTTGGGACAACCCAAAAAGGAACGTGAGTTCCCCCCCCCTCTTTTTGGGGACTGAAGGAGTATTTGATAAGAAATAAATGATAGGAAATCTGAGATTATTTCATTGATTATGTATGCATTATAATTGTGGGATATTGTTGTGTTTGTTTTTTTCATTGTAGTAATGAAATCTAATTCTGCACAACCGAATACAAATGTGGATGATAATGAGGTAGACAAAGCAGAAAATACCAAGAAGGCTGAGTCATGCAAAAAGGGTAAGGTATATTCTGATGTGTGGCATTTTTTCAACCAATTGATTGATATAGATCATGGGGTTCAAAGAGTAAGAGGTGAGTGTAAAGGGTGTAAAAAATTATTTGCGGCTGGTGGAAAATCTGGGACTTCGGGAATGAAACGCCATCAAAAAGCATGTTCAAAGTTGAAGTTTCATGATGTAGGACAAATGATTATGGATAGTGAGGGGAAGGTAATAAATAGAAAAATTGACCAAAAGATTGCACGTGAAAAGTTAGCTTGTGCGGTAATTAAGCATAATATGCCATTTTCACTGGTTGAATATGATGGATTTAGAGATTTATTGACGTATTTGAATCCTGCATTCTCTTGCATTTGTAGAAATACTCTTGTTTCAGACATTGAGAGAATCTATTTGAGGGAGAAAGATAAACTTAAGCAAGCTTTGTTTGATACTCCAAATAGAATTTGCTTAACTTCTGATTTGTGGACAACATGAACTAGTGAAGGTTACATTGCTTTAACTGTTCATTTTGTTGACACTGAATGGAAATTGAATAGAAAATACTCAACTTTACCCATATGCCGCCTCCACATTCAGGAGTTGAATTGGCTGCAAAGTTGTTTGAGTTTTTGAAAGAGTGGGGGATTGAGAAGAAAGTGTTTTCTTTGACATTAGATAATGCCTCTAGTAATGACAACATGCAAGATATCTTGAAAGAGCAGCTTTGTTTTCAGAATGATGGCTTGTTTTGTGATGGTGAATATTTTCATATTCGTTGTTCCGCTCACATTTTGAATTTAATTGTTCAAGAAGGTCTGAAAGTTGTTTCTGGTGCTTTGTATTTGATTAGAGAATACATTAAGTATGCTACGAGTTATGAGAGTAGGACTAAAAAATTTGAAGAGTGTGTAAGGCAAGTGGGTAGTATTGACACGAGTATTGTTTTGCGATTGGATGTGCCTACTCGTTGGAATTCAACATATTTGATGTTAGCTAGTGCCATAAAGTATAAGAAGGCTTTTTTTCTTCTTCAGTTGAGTGAAAAGAATTATAAGTGTTGTCCTTCACAAGATGATTGGCGAGAGGGTGAGAAAATATGTGATTTCCTTGAGCCTTTTTATGACACTACCAACTTGATCTCGGGCTCTTCTTATACTACATCAAACTTATATTTCATGCAAGTTTGGAAAATTGAAAGGTTGCTTCAAAATAACTTGTGTAGTGAAGATGAAGTGATAAGAGAAATGTGTAAAAGGATGCAAGGGAAGTTTGACAAATATTGGGCTCAGTATAGTATAGTGCTTGCATTTGGGGCTGTTCTTGATCCACGAGTGAAGTTGACAATGTTGCATTATTTTTATTCAAAGGTTGAAAATAGTGTCGAAACAGAAAAGAAAATCTTACTTGTCAAGGGACATTTATACAAGCTTTTTGAGGAATATTCTAAAGATAACATTGATCACATGACTAGCTCTTCACAACCACATACCTCTTTTGTCACATCTTCATCAACGAACAACAAAGGAACATTTAAAAACAAAGGCAAACGGATGTTTGATGTAAGTATTTTTTTAATACTTTTTTTTTTGTTTTCTTTACTTGATTTATATTTTGTTTGATCTATGTTTTATATCATGTTAGGAATTTATGGAGTATGAGAGTCAAACTGTCATTGTTGCTGGAAAATCTCAATTGGATCTTTACTTGGAGGAGCCTAAGCTTGAATTTGTTTTTCATGAGGATTTGAATGTCTTGGAATATTGGAAATCTCAGAAACAGAGATACCCAATTCTTGCACGCATGGCATGTGATGTTTTAGCCATTCCTATTACCATCGTTGCATCAGAGTCGTCATTTTCTATTGGAGCTCGTGTGCTCAACAAGTATAGAAGTTGCATACTCCCTAAGAAAGTGCAATATCTTATTTTTGCTCGTAATTGGTTACATGGCTATGGTAATTTTATTCTTAAATTCATTTGAATGTGTTAAATTATTGTTACTTTTACTTAATATTAGTGTTTTTATTTAAATGTAGAAACTGATGATAATGAAGATGAAGCGGATGCTATTGTCAAAACATCTTTACCAAGTGAAGGGTCCAATAATGTGCAAGTTATTGAAGATTGATAGGTAACATTTTCATTCCTCTAATTTGTTCTTTCTGAAAGTATCTTTCAGCTTTTTCTTACTTATAGATCTGCTTGGTTTGTTAAATTCTTGATGTATATCCTAGATCTTAGTTTGTTAATTTAATCGCTTTAATCAGTTCTCTTAAGCTTCTTGGTTTGTTAAATTCTTGATGTATATCCTAGATCTTAGTTCATTTCCTTGTTTTCTGTCTTGATGATTAATTGATCCTCGATTGGTTTGTTCAATCTTTGGTGTATAACTTAGATCTTGGATCAGTCTCTTGTTTGCTTTTAGATCTGATCATTTTTTCTAGTTTTGCTTTATTTATTATTTGATTTATTTCAAAAGAATATCTTTGGATTTGTGTTTGTTTTGGGTGTTGTCAGATTGATTCAGATTTCATTTTTTGATGGGGGTTTCTGGGGTTGAAGTGATAGATAGCTCAGTTCTTGGGTCTAAGTTGGGGGTTTGGTGATCTGTGTGATGACAATATGGAGTGCAGATTAAGTGTTTGAGATGGAGGGTGTTTTTTTTTGGGACAAATCTGAAAGAAAATAGGGAGTATTTTTTGGGACGGAGGGTGGTTTTTTTGCATTATGCTTAGTCTGGATTATTATAGTGAAAATGCTTATTTTGGAAATGGCTTTCTAAACATTGGCTATTCTCTTTTACAGATAGGAAAAACCCTAAGTGCAAGAAGATGGAATACTGCATTTTCTAAAGAGGGACATTTGGATATTGCTGCTGTACTTAGGAGGATTCAAAGAGGGGGACAAATCTGAATGCTTTTTTTCTGTGTTGATAAAACTTATTTTGTTATTAACTAAGTTCTAGCTTGTTTGTAACTTGTAATACACTTGATGGGACGGAGTATTTTCGTGTGTTGAATGCTTTTTTTCTGTGTTGAATGCTTTTTTTCTCTTTATTTCTCATAGTCAACGGGTCCCGTATGGGTCCCGCGGGATCCCGCGTCCCGCAAATGGGACGGGATGGGACGGAGTATTTTCGTCCCGTCCCGTTTTGGTTCCGTCCCGTTTCGTCCCGCTCCCGTCGTGGGACAACGTAATTTCGTCCCGTCTCGTCCCGTATTCCCGTATTGACGGCTCTACATATACTATATACCCTATACCCTATATACTATAACCTAAACCCTATACCATATACTATATACCCTATACCCTATACCCTATACTATATACCCTATACCATATACTATATACCATATACCCTATACACTATACCCTATACACTATACCCTATACCTTATACTATATACCCTATACCCTATATCCTATACCCTATACCCTATACCCTATACCATATACCATATACTATATACCCTATACCCTATATACTATACCCTATACCTTAATTGATTCTGACCAAATTTATATAAATTTAAGATTTCATAAAATTGTATAAATTATTAATGATTCACTATTACGAAATCCTATCATTCACTATATTAAGATTTGATGAGAATAATAATTTTCTTATAACACTTTGATTAAACCTTATTTAATTTAAGTTGATATTTTTTAAAAACTTACGGGACATTCTCCCTTAAACAAAGAGTAGAAGATAAAGAGGTCAATTAAATTTTTCGATTATTAAAATATGAAAGAAAATTAGTGTGTTTATTACAAATTCAAATCTCTGATTTATGGCATTAATCAAAGATAGAAATTATTAAATAAATATTTACTAAATCAATTTTAAAAACTTACGGGACATTCGCTTTTAATATAGTAAAAAATAAAATCTTACGGTTTATATCAGACATATAAAATAAATATATGAAAAAAATGTAAATTCTTTGTATATAGTATTAAGTTGTACATAAAACAACTAATAAATTCTTTGTTTTCCAGTTAGTTATTTTGTTAATTAGTTTTAAAAATAATTAAAAGTTAAATTTATAATCACCGACGAAATATTTTCGTCGCTGATAAATAAAAATAACAAAAAAAAAACAAAACATATTTATCACCGACGGATTATATCCAACGCTGATAAATTAAAAAAAATAATTAATCACCGAAGGAATTATTCCGTCGCTAATTAATTAAAAATAATTAAAAATTAAATTCTATAATCACCGACGGAATATTTCCGTCGCTAATAAATTAAAAAAATTAATTAATCACCGACAGAAATATTCCGTCGCTGATTTATTTAAAAAAATATTTAATTTTTACCGACAGAATTATTCCGTCGCTGTTTAATTAAAAATATTAAAAATTAAATATTATAATCACCGACGGAATAATTCCGTCGCTGATAAAAAAAATAATAACTTTTCACCGACGGAATTTTCCGTCGCTGTTAAAGAACTAGCGACGGAATTTTCCATCGGTAAAGTTGACGCCAATTTAGTGGCGGTAAATAAACGAATATTCGAGGAATATTCGTTTTAGCGACGGAATTTAATTCCGTCGGTAAATTTGACGCCAAAATCATTCCGTCGGTATAGCATAATTTCCGTCGCTATTTAGCGACGGAATGCTTCTGTCGCTGTTGATTCCGTCGCTAAAGCACCAGTTTCTGGTAATGCCGTCTTGAAAGTCAATTGAGGTTAATTTCTTTTCGTATCTTTTGTCCTATTCATATTTTCTTCGTTGTTTATTGATTGAATTGATTTCTAAGGTTTTTCAATTAGGCCGATTGTTGAATCTTGGTTATTAATTCATTGCTAGAATCCCCTAAGATTGTGTCAATTTAGGGTTTCACAAGTAGCAACTTTATGGTTTATGCATGTGTCATGGTAAATTGTGAAGAAGAAGAAAATAGACAAGTATCTAATTGAAATAGCATTAGAACGTGTTCTCGATCTTAATCTCTTAAATCGGAATCAATCGATATTGTGAATCTAGACTGTGTCAGTTAGAATTAGGTATTGATTAGGGTTATTAGTGAGTGTGTCACTGCTATTAGCTAATATCAAAGAAAGAGATAGAGATTGAAAGACATCTCATGATCGAGTGAATAGGGTAAAAGTGAAAAGAGTTAACCGATGATATTTGAATGATAGACGGGAAAAATAATTGATTAAAAATGCTTTCCTTTAATTGTTTACAACTTAGTTTTTAATTTCCGTCTTAGGAGTTTAATAAAAATCAAGCAGAGCCCCAATCTTGTCAAGTGACAATTGTGCAAATAAATAACCGTTCTTCAGTGGATCGACCCTGAACTTGTCCTTGCTGCATTTTTGTAGCCGAGTCTTGGTAAGTAATTTGTAGGCGTGCGACTTTAGCCTATCAAATTTTGGCTCCGTTGCCGGGGAACGGTGTTTATTTGTTTGCACTCTTATTCTTTTTCTTAATCTATTTCTTTTTCTTTTTCTTGTTGCCTTTTCGTTAATCTTTATTATTGTCTTGTGGTGTGGAACCTTTTATGGTCCATACCCGTTCTGCTAATAAACTTGCTAGTCCCTTTGTTCCAGAAATTGAAAGATATTTCAGGTGCAGAAGAAACGAAAGTAAAGAAGTTAGGAGAAATCTGCAGCAGGAAGAGATGAATAATAATAACGGCAGAGGTGATAACGAACCGGAGGTCGTGAATAATGGAGGTAACGGAAGAGGTAATAATAACCCACCTCCCCCACTTCAAACATTGATGCAGAGGATTGCTCCGAACTGGAATGAGCAATCACAAGCAGTCCAGTTTCTTGACTTACCTATTGGGGTTACTTTTGAATTAATTGGTTCGTTCAATTCTTAGGGAGAAGAAGGATCTACTGGGAATGAATTATTTGTCCAAGAAAGACTCATCGAGCAAGCAATTTGGATATATTGAAAATATCCTAGAGTCGTTATTGATGAGCCCCAGCTGCCTAACAAGCCCGAGCTGCTTATATATTGCTTTCTTAGTTACAATATTGCTTGCAAATATATGTAGGACAATACTTAGACAACAATTCCACAAAAAAATTACCCCAAAACTTTGGGATATACAATAAACAGCTAAGGCATTACAAATGGAAAAATATTTGTCTTCCTTGAGATTAATTATAAAGTCATTTTATTTTCCAATAACCATATATGCACATGAGCATTACTTAGTCTGAGATCATTTGGCACTCCAAATCGTTCGATCCACATTCTAATTTTGGTATCTTTCTCTTCTGATGAACATCTCCAGCCGATAACCTGTAATGTAGTTATAAGATTTATTGATTAAGAGAATTTCATTTTGACCGTAAAAGAAAATGTGAAGGATTAAAGGCGTAAAGATTAAAATGGTACCCTAAACGCAATGAAATGCCAGCATCTGCCTTCTCTGGTCTGCAGAAACCAACAGCACTTGAACTTACAAAAGAGTTCTTTCTTCCGGTTGAACAATGTTCATAGCTTAGTGTTGAGCCACGTCTTCGTAGCTCCTCAATCTATATATTTTGGACATAAATTAGATTAATGAAGGGAAGAAAAAAAAAACAATGGGTTGACTTGCGTACTTGCTCCCTCAAACTTTCATTTTCCAGTATTGCTTTTTGTTCCTACAAAAGAAAATATATATCTTCATTATTACAAGTTACAAAGTTTATGCCCTTGTATAGGATGTTAAGATTATGCTTAAAGATTATGTTGGCAAATTCCAAGCGTTGAAGTGGAACTGGAAGCGTAACTTTCGCTCCACCGAAGCCATTTTGTTCTTCCAGTTCCAAGTTCAAGGCTCGGATTTGAGTTTCCAAACATGCCCAGTCATACCTGCAGTTTTGATTTCTCGAGCTGCTCCAATAGTCCTTGTTCCTAAAGAGTTTCAAAAGCCATAGAACCAAAATGAGAAACTTGAACACAAGGAAAAATGATAGTTAATATTTTTGGTATAATCTGGACCCTTAAAGAAAAATGCATGACTTTTTACTGTGGAAGGAAATAAAAATAAATAAACAGTAACTATGTTAGCAAGCTTAGCTAAGATCGAGGATTCGTCTTATTAAAGATCTTGAATATTTGAAATTGCTTTAAAAAGTTTAGTTTCAAATCCCAGCTATGCCAAGAAAAGAACAATAATTTTGATGTTTGCCATGCTTAATTTTTAGGGTACGTACCTTCTTGTCCTTAACCGCTGATATGCCTTCATTTAGTTGATGCTCCAAGTGCTGCAACTCTTTATAGCTCAATCCTTCGAGCTCCTTTCCGATCATTCGCCTTTAATATCACAAATAATAGAAATTTACGTCGTTAGAAGATTAATAAGAAGTCTAAATCTTAGGTTATAACTTAATATCTGCGGAATGAGCAACTTATAATTTCGCAGTGAAAAATAGTTACTATTTGTAGCCTAACCGGTATATTTTTCGTAGTCTAGCAACTTCAGCTTTCAAAGCATCAATCTCTGGCTGCTTTTCATGCTAACGAAAAAAACAAAAATGGAATAACACTATAAGAGCCTAGCTAAGAGGTTAAATACAATCTGAAGAACAAAATAAAACTTAAAAATCCAATAGTGAAAATTTACCATGGTACAAGAAATGCGCAAACAAGTAAATAACAATCTTTAAAAAAGAATAGACAAAAAGATGAAAGCCTATAGTGATTTTTCAGAAAAACATGATACCTCAGTAGTCACATTCTCAATTGAAGGAAGCTCTGAAGAATCTGGATTCCTGTTGTACCTTGAAAGAATTTGCTCCATGCTTCACATTTATGTAGAAGAAATAAATAGTTTAGTTCAAGCGAAAAGGGATTAATTAATTTTACCAATGGCTAATGCATACAGTACTTTGATAAATGTAATGCCCCTATTCGAATGTTGTTCTTGCTTAACATAAGCTACTCAGATTCGCATTTCCAAGCAGCAATATTTAGTACATGAACGAATATTCGAATCATAAAAAATTATACTAGAGCCTCATCATAAAAAAATTTGATAATTTTTAGGACTGAAAGAATTTAAATAAAATTAAATAAGAAATTAACACACATTTATTATGTATAAAATTCTAAAATTTATACTCCATTTTGATATTTCCTCCGTTTGGGAAAGATAACTATATTTTCAATTTAATCGTTTGAATTTTGATCACATATTAATAGTTAATTATTCTAATAAATTTTTGGAGCTTTGTAATTGCCATAATTAGATTTTCATAAAAAAAAGTTGGTCAAAGCATAACTATCTTACCAAGGAAGGATATATCAAGAAAACTATCTGTAACAACTAGAAATTTCGGTAAGTACTTATCAAAGCTTAACAAAACAATCAAAATGAGAAAAAATAAACCTACCAAATAACTGATTAAGAAAGTGGGGAAGAAGAACTTATAAACATACGTACGTACCGAGAACTAGAGAACTCGTAAAGTTTGCCAGTGCTAGAGAAGATGATAACACCGACTTCCGCATCACACAGAATCGCCAACTCCTTGGCCTTCTTTAACAACCCGGCTCGCCTTTTAGAAAACGTTACTTGCCTGCTGTTTATGTTCTCAATCTTCTTTATCTCAATCTTTCCCCTCCCCATCTCAACTCAACCCAATAAATCACAAACACAAAGAAATTTTTTATATTATGTAAGGACAAGTCCAAAAACACATTGTATTAATCATTCTTGGGGGTGAGTCTATAGAAGGAAAGTGTAACTAAATGTGGTAGGGGTAGGATGGAAAGATAGTAATGGTTGTTACTAAATTTAGCTAATGCCATTATTTGGTATGTGGGGATTTTGCTTTTTGGTTTGGGTATTTCCATTTTTGGAATATCTTGGGTATTTTAAAATTTTTTTAAATTTCATATAAACGAATTGAATTGGTTTTATATTTTCCTTTTTTTAAGGAAGATTTTTGCCTCTTGTGCCATATCTCTTTCCTTTTCTTTTTGGTCTATTTTCTATATTTGGATTGGATGCAGTTACTAATTTAATTGCTATGATTTTAATACATTGTATAAAAATGGACAGCTAGTAAAGGATCATTATTTAAGTGGAAAAAAAAATGAATTTTCTTTTCAATTTAGTAATTTTAAAGCTTGAAATAACAAAATTTGTAGCCGCGTAGGTAAACTTAGAGTAGTAGATATGTACATTTCTTCTTCTTTTTCTTATTAATTTTTGGTCATTCTTTGGCTACTGATTCTTTGTATTAGAATCACAAAGCCAGTTCAAGACAATTTTCAATAACTTTATATTTTCTGTAAATATATAGTATGCTTTACCTGCTTTAAGTGGCGAAACAGAAATATTTATTAGTGGGATAAAGATTGTTTAGGGATAAATATCACAATTTCAAAAATTTAAGGGGGTCAAGTGGCCCCCTTCCCCATAGTCTGGCATCGCACTGCAGCTTGGATTAGAAATTTAGTATATATAATCAACTTATTTTCATTGTAACTTAATACTAATGTAATTAATTAGTGAAATTTCTGACAGCATTAACTAACTTAGTGAACAATCTTGTGTTCTTACTTCTTATTGCATTTTTAATTTTTCTATCAATACTACAGTTTAATCTCCTAACATTGATAACATATGATCAAATTTTACGGAATCCCATTTGATTCAAGGCCATTGAAATGATACACAGAATCCCATTTTGGAGTTTGTTAAGAATGTTTGGTACCAGAAGTATGGTCTATCTGGGAAATGGGACCAAGAAGTTGAAATATGTTACTAAAATTACCTCTTTTTTCAAAAAAATTAAAAAAAAGAAAATGGAAAAAATAGTTTTTTTTTTTTTAATAAATAATGTAATTTATTAAAAGAGTAGCACTTGAAAGTCGATTTAGTGGATATTGAACTTATTAACTCTCATATGAAAAGGATAACTCATTCCTCGTGATCGTGATGTGATGCCGGAATTCGCAACGGAAAAGAAGAATAAAGAAAATGGATAGGATGCTCACCACTTCAAGGAATCCACCTTGAAGATACAGAGCATATACAACTCACCACTCTATGGAATCCACCGAGGAAATACAGGGTTGTGTGTTCACCACTCAATGGAATCCACCAAAGAGATAAAGAACGAGAAAGCAAGCACAAAGCTAAACTTTATATTATATTAACTCAAAATTCAACTCCCCTTATTACAATGATTTGTGGGGTATTTATAGATATTTGGAACAGCCCTCCAAACTTAGGAATCATCAAAATATATAAAGATAAGCCTAAAAATTAATATTAAAAGATAATTGTGATTAGAAATATGAAAGATCAAAAGACTATGCCAAATTCGGTTGAATCTGTCCATGTGCGCAGCCTCTAGTAAAATGGTCATAACTTCCTCTAGTAAACTCCAAATCCGGATCTGAAAGATGCGTTGGAAAGTAGACTCATAGGGCTTTCCAATAGTATATTGATAGTAATATTTGTCGGAACAGAATAAGAGATACATTCTGTACAAACGGACAGTCTTTGTTGAGAGTACAAAATGTTGACCATTTCGTTCCCGCATCATACTCTCCCACTTGAAAGAAATTCGTCCTCGAATTTTGTATATCGCATCACAACAAGTACTTGTATACAATATCTGAATAATACTTCGACAAACTTTGTATTTTATGGCTCTTGTTTTGGCCTTCATCCAATCGGTCCAACGAGTTTTGAGAAAGTTATCAATGATGAACTTGTTAATGAACCAAGAAATTGAAGTACTTGAAGGGTTGATGTCAAAGGGATCCTTGTAATGATTGTCACTAAGATATTCAAATATATTTTTCGACCAACTCAAAGAAAATGTAGGAAAAATATTGGAATTTTCCCCACATAAAGATGTATAAGATGCATAAATTTGACAATAACCCAAGCATTGATCAAAATTTGGCAGAGAACCTTTTTCAAAATCATCAAATGAAAATTCCTTATGATCTTGAGGGTACTCATCAAATATAGGAGGTTGAGACCAATCAATAACAGGCAAGGAAGTAATGGAATCGGTAAATGGCCAAGAAAACTCAAACATGGTGTACAAAATATGAAATTGATTTTTTTTTTTTTATAATAGAAATGAATCTAAAGAAGGAGAAAGAGAAAGAAAATGAAGATCAAGGGGAAAGGTATAAAATGATACCTTAACCAAAACAAGGATAATACTTGTTTCGGCTTTGATATCAAACTGATGCCGGAATTCGCAACGGAAAAGAAGAATAAAGAAAATGGATAGGATGCTCACCACTTCTAGGAATCCACCTTGAAGATACAGAGCATATACAACTCACCACTCTACGGAATCCACCGAGGAGATACAGGGTTGTGTGTTCACCACTCAATGGAATCCACCAAAGAGATAAAGAACGAGAAAGCAAGCACAAAGCTAAATTTTATATTATATTAACTCAAAATTCAACTCCCCTTATTACAATGATTTGTGGGGTATTTATAGATATTTGGAACAGCCCTCCAAACTTAGGAATCATCAAAATACATAAAGATAAGCCTAAAAATTAATATTAAAAGATAATTGTGATTAGAAATATGAAAGATCAAAAGACTATGCCAAATTCGGATGAATCTGTCCATGTGCACAGCCTCTAGTAAAATGGTCATAACTTCCTCTAGTAAACTCCAAATCCTGATCTGAAAGATGCGTTGGAAAGTAGACTCATAGGGCTTTCCAATGGTATATTGATAGTAATTTTTGTCGGAACAGAATAAGAGATACATTCTGTACAAACGGACAATCTTTGTTGAGAGTACAAAATGTTGACCATTTGGTTCCCGCATCATGATGTGTAGGTATTGAAATTCCTATAACCTTGCAATCCTTAATCGTCTAAATGATAATTTAAATCATCGGCGAAGCCATCTTATATTCAAGGGGAGAATCCGACCCCCTTATTTTTGGAAATTGACATTTTAATGCCTATATATTTTTTTAATGTATATTTAAAATATTAAATTTGTCAATTTTGACCCCCTTAATCAACTTGTGATAAAAGTTGTACTATAATATTTCTTTGACCCCCTTATGCCGAGTTTGATATGATAATTATAATTTTCATTCCTTCCTTGAGAAATTTTGACCCCATTTGAAAAAAAAATCTGGCTTCACTGATTTAAACTATAACTTTATCTTAATCTAATGATTATTTGATTTATGTGTTTTAGTTCTTTGAGATGTATATTTTCAAACAAATAAAATAAGAGTTTAATGGAATTAAATTAGATCATAGTTAAGAATATGGTTTATAACAGTGGGAAAAAGAGGTTCAAACCTTGTGTACATACGGGTACCACGATTGATACAATATCATTCATGATATCATTATAATGTCAGCACTAATAATTATAATCCAATTAAAACGGATATAATTTCGGCCTAAAAATAATCAAGGGAGAAGAAAAAATACACAAAATTTGGCCATATTTAGGAGATAGAAAAAGTATGCACATTCATTTATCTTTCTCAAAGTTATATTGCTACTTATGGGTTATAGGAGAAAAAAGTAATCCATATATATGAAAGATATATATGAAAGTGATGATGCCAAAATCGTCAAATGAGCCCAAATCCAAGCGATCGTTTGCTCCGGCGATTGCTAGGCCTGAAAATAAGAGAAAATACGTAAACTAAGCCGGGGCTTGACCGGCGAAGGCCCTCAGGCGTGAGAGTAAGTTCACGGGTTTTGTGGTGAGCAACTAAATTGACAGAGTTTCTGTATGTAAAAAGTAACGTACCAAATAATGTGCTATATGGCTTGTATTTATAGGGATGGATTGATAGAATTCATATTGAATTGAACTTGTAAAGAGATAAGATATAATCCCATGAGGATTATACCTATTAAGGAGTCATTGTTTGACTTGAATTGATGTAGATGGATACAATCCTGATTGGATAATAACTGTTGAATCCTTGTTTGAATAGGACTGTTCAATCTGCTCGTCGGATAGCCGAGGAACACAAATTTCTTATCTCGGCATTTGCATGTAAGCCGAGATGCATGATTTTTCTTCCTCGTCAGTTGATAATCTGCCGACATATGGGTATGCCGAGACGCATGATTTTGTCTCCTCGTCATATGATGATATGTCGAGGTGCGAACTTTTCTCTCCTCATCATTCATGGTCTCTCAGGGCATGATGAGCCGGGGAGGAAATAGCGGTATGAAGAGCCCGTTAATGTTAAGGCCGAGGAAGGTACCTCTCGGCATACGAGGAAGGTATCTTCGGCACTCATAATTGGGGCAATTATACTTGCATATTGGGCCTTGATTAGCCTTTTTGATGAAGATACACGAGACCGAGGAAGCCCAGCGTTGTTTGTCGTACCTTGGGGATGCATTATGTTTAGGGCCCAATCCATTTGGGCCTGACCCGGACAAGCCCATGTTCGTATCTCGGTTTATACTGTTCAGTGACCCCCGACTTTCTAGCTCGGCCTAGGACGAGGAGAAAGTCATCTCGTCCTCGGCTTACGAAATACGAACAGGTTTGCCACGTGTCGGAGACGCTTCAATTTGGGCATCGATTCATTATCCGCCGGTTATTCGCCATGATGATGAGATGTGGGCCCCCAGATATGACACGTCTTGGAAGTTGTTGCTTGCAATTAATGCTGGGGCGCCATACCCGTTACCCTTTCGCGTTTGACCCGGTTTTGGTGAGTATAAAAATCCCAATTATCATTTCATTTGAACCTTTCCGCACCAGGGATATTGAGAGCATCCTTGCAAGGTTTAAGAGATTCACCGTGTTCTTGAGCCCTGCAACTCCGGCGAACCAAGAAGTTTCCGGCGAACTTGATTCAGAGTCAGATTCCGACTTCTTTTCAGCAATCAGGTATACATTTCTTCCTTTTTTTCCTTTGCGTTCATGATTTTTCCATTTCTAGGGTTTTAGAAGGGATTTTGATGTAAAAACTGACATTGCTATGTTTAAAGCTTTGAAGTTCTTGATTTTCTTCGAATCTTTGATTTTCTTGGACATTTGTATGAATTCCCCATTGATCCTTGATTCCCCCTTAGAAATGGCTCGCTCTTGGGACCATTTCCCCGATTCATTTATGGATACCACAAGGGCAATCTGAGAGTTTACCGGAGAGAGAAAGGACCATGGTTGATGCTGAACTTGGATGACATAGGAAAAGTGTTGAGACAATATGGCCGTACACGAATGTTCATCCAATACCCAGACAGTACGAGGATAGATCGTGTTGATTCTTTATCTCGTAGCATAATCTTGTTTGAGGATAGGTCCGAGATGATGGAGCACATCAATTTGTTCTACCCATCCTCAGATCACATAGTTCGTGAGCATTTAAGTGGTAAGGCTCCCTCCTCGGCCTATCTCTAATGACGAGGAGGGGCACCCTCTTCCCCATCGTATGTCTGGCCTTGGATAATGACTAACTTTGGATCCTTGGCGTTTTTGCAGATAGGACGGGAAGAGGGGGTAAAGCCTCCTCATCTACCAACATTGTCAATGCCTTCGTGGAGGGCAGACAAGTTGACGGAAGGAGAGGCCGAGGAGATGGAAGAGGCCGAGAGAGGCCACCCAAGGCCGGGGACCCCATGCTAGAGCAGCTATATACGAAGTACGGGGTGGATAGGAGTGAATTTCGGCTAACTTATATTGATAAACCCACCTTCGCGAAAGATGACGAGGAGTATAGATTCTACTACAACGATAACCACCTTCATTTCTATTTCAAGCAATTCCAACAGGGACTTCGTCTCCCTTTAGATCCCTTTATCAACGAGTTCTTGGGTGATGTGAGGGCTGTCCCAGCCATGTTGGGGGCCAACGGGACTAGGTTCCTCGTTAGCTTCATTGTGCTTTGCCGTAGCTTAGGTTACGAGCCTACCATGGGAGCCTTCCATCCTTCTTCCAAATCAGCTATGTAAAGGGTAGTCGCCTCCTCGTCATACGGAGTGAACCCAAGAATCCGAAAATTATCCTCCCTATGTCTAGCAAGGTTGGAGGCTGGGACAACCATGTCATTAAAGTAGAGAGCCGAAGAGGCTGGGAGTTCCCCTCTCCTGCTGATGTGCCAACTTCCTCGGGTCCAGTGTAGAGGTATGGATGGACTAAGGACCTGATCAAGCGCCTCGAGGAATTTTCTGAGGTCGAGCTCCTTAACTGGTCCGCTTTAGAATCCGACGAGCGGTACTATGTCCAGGCCGGTTTGATGTCGGGGCCAAAGGACGGGGTGGTTCCCCTCATTAATGTTAAGAGGGGAAGGCGTTTCAATGACTGGCCAACGCACCCCGGACTTGTCTTCCATGAAGATTGTGCGAGGTGTAAGCTCACTCCCGTCGATCAGTGCCTCGGAGAGGCTGATGTAGCAGGATGTAATTGTTTTTCCCTCGCCTTTGATACTTGGTGTATTTTGCATGATGCCATACTCTTCCTCGTAACATAACCGTATCTTCCTCGTCTTTTGCAGATTTATCCCCTGAGCAGGAGGTTGAGCTAGAAATGGAGCAGCTAAGTGCCGTTGAGCTGATAAAGAGGAAGAGGCGCCAGGCCAAGCAATCAGCTTTGACAGATAGGAAGGAGGAGGCCAACCGCCGTAACCTCCTCCTGAGATCCAAGGGAGATCAACCTCTCCCCGTCATATTGCACGGGGATGTGAATGTCGAGGAGGTAACCTCCGAGGAAAAAGTTAATCCTTCAACTGTCGAGGGGCATAGCCCCCATGTTGATGTTGTTGTGGAAGAGGTGGACATCTCGCCAACCGAGGACACCGACCTCGTCCAACGGCGTTCTGGCTCCAAGAGGCCCCAAGGTTCTTCTGCTTAGGATCCCCAAGCCAAACGAGCTGCTGTGGAGCCTTCCAATCCCCAAGATCCTCCCGTCCTCACCATCCAAACCATAAAAAACCACGATGATGCCAAGGAGCTTGCCCGTCGTATGGTGGAAAATGTCCCAGGGCATCCCTCTGCAGAACAGGAAGGGTCCTCTACTGAGATTGGACCGAGCTCCCGTTCAAAGGGCCTTGGATGAGGAGGCTTATGAAGAGCTTGTCAGAGAGAAGCCGAGCAAGGAGAACTTGCTGTGCCGTAAGGGACTTTTGCTTGCCGAGGTAACTATCTCGTATCCTTAGTCTCGTTGATTTCGTAACTTTATACTTGATAAGATACCTGACATTGATTTATCTTGCAGTTTGCTATTGTCACGGCTTATGAGAATGTCTTGTCCAAGGCCACAGACAAGCAATTGCATGAAGTCAAGGCCGCCCATAAGAAGGGTGAGGTCGAGAAGGCTGCCTTGGTCGGGCTACTGAAAGCCAAGGATGCCGAGCTGGAGGCTGCTCAGGCTAAGGTGGAGGTCGAGATAAAGAGAGCCGAGGAGACTCGCGGTCAAGCCCAGGAGGCCCTCGTGAAAGCCGAGGAACATCTCCGGCTCAAGGATACTGAACTGGCTGAGGAGCGGAGGCTCAAAGCCGAGGTCCAAGTGAGGGCCGAGGAAGCTGAGGCCAAGTGCCGGGGCCTGGAAGCCACAGACAAGCAATTGCATGAAGTCAAGGCCGCCCATAAGAAGGGTGAGGTCGAGAAGGCTGCCTTGGTCGGGCTACTGAAAGCCAAGGATGTCGAGCTGGAGGCTGCTCAGGCTAAGGTGGAGGCCGAGATAAAGAGAGCCGAGGAGACTCGCGGTCAAGCCCAGGAGGCCCTCGTGAAAGCCGAGGAACATCTCCGGCTCAAGGATGCTGAACTGGCTGAGGAGCGGAGGCTCAAAGCCGAGGTCCAAGTGAGGGCCGAGGAAGCTGAGGCTAAGTGTCGGGGCCTGGAAGCCACCCTTCCTTCAAGGGAAGAGGAGGCCGTGACCCGCTTTAAGGACAGCCGGGCCTTTTAGGATGCCGTGGACGAGAAGACGGCCATGATGTTCAAGGATGGCTATCTGCATCTGGCTCCTCGTCTTCTGGCTGATCCATCAACTCGCCTGAACTTGAACGCAATTGCCAAACTGATCAGTAAGGGCCAGTTTGATAAGGAAGCTAGGGCCCTCCACCATCTCATCCCATTCTCTGAGTATAATTTGGGCATCATGGCCAGGGAGGACGCTCGGGCTGGCCGAGAGGCTTGGATTCCCCCGACGGTTGATCCCGACAATCTTCAAGCTTTGGTGAAGACGGGGATATGGAGGTCGAGGCCGAGGGAGGAGATACCGAGAAGACTGAGGCACACACTGAACAGACTATCCCTCCCCCTGATGTTGCCATGGATGATTTCTTGGACAAACCTTTTGAAGATGCACAACAGTCTTAGGATTTTCTTTTTCCTTTTTGTTTTGTTGTAACAGCTGGTAGGACTTTGTAATTTCTTTTGAAATATTAATGAACAAATCCTTTTGTTTCAATTCATGTTGTTGATTTGATGAATTTGATGAACTGTTTGCATGCTTGTTTGTTGTTTATGTACAAGTACAAGACTTTTTGTTGGGAGGAGGTCGAGGAAGGTCGAAGGTCCCCTCATCCCTGGTTATGAAGTAAGTTGGCAGGCCGAGGTGAAGACCTTCTGTCTTGACCATACTTCAAGTCATATAAGCCGAGGAAGGGGCTCCTCGGCTTTAACTGTGGGTGTTTTCTTCTTTTTCGTCTCCTTATACAGAGGAAGATGACTCGTGCATAGGTTTTGGACGTGATGCCTGTTAGTCGTAGTGATAAGGTGTGTTTCCTTTTCTTGATGTGAGGCAAGTCAATAGGTCGAGGAGGGGTCCTCGGTCTTGACCGTTTGAACCTTATAATCCTTGAATCGAGGCGAACCCTCGTCAGGATGTAAGGTAGGCCAACATGTCGAGGGAGGATCCTCGTGTTGGCTGTTAGGAGTCTATGGTCATTGAGTCGAGGTGGACCCTCGTCAAGACGTAAGGCATGTATTTTGAAGAGTCGGGGATAAGATCCTCGTCTTCCGGAGTTTGTGTCTGGAGTTGATAGTTGCCTTGCATGTTGGAAGAAGTTGCTTTCATAAACTGAAACTTGATTACATCGAACTGCAATCCTATCTAACTAAGAAGTAAAAGACTGAAAATGGGAAACTAATCTATTACAAATGAACTAAACTAATGATAATATTTTCGGAGATTGTCGAAATGCCAGGGATGCTTGAGATCCTTCCCCTCCTTAGTCTTCAATCTGTAGGTCCCCTCTCGAATGACTTGAGATGATATAGGGACCTTCCCAATTTGGGGAGAGCTTGTTTTGTTCTTCCTTCCGCCCAGTTGCCTCAATTTTTCTATGTACCCAATCGCTTACTTGGAATACTCTTCTGATGACTCTCTTGTCATGATATGCCTTGGTCCTTTGCTTGCAGTTTAACATCCTCATCTGTGCAGCTAGTCATTTTTCATCTATCAGGTCTAGGTCTAGGAGCCTATTAACATTGTTGACTTGCTCATCGTAATGGGAGTTTCTCACAGTGGGGATGGCCATTTCAGCTGGTGCCATAGCCTCAAAACCGAAGGTTAGTGCGAATGGGGTTTCCCCAGTTAGCCCCCGGGTGGTTGTGCGAATAACCCATAAGGCTAGGGGAAGTTCGTCCAACCATCTACCCTCGCGTCCTTCAAGGTTCTTGGTATGGACTGTTAGGACCAGTTTATTGGCAGCTTCTACTTGACTGTTGCCTTGGGGCCTGCTAACTGATGACTTTGCGTGGCAAACTTTGACTCTTCCCAATTATGTTGTAAATGTCGTAGAAAATTGGAGTCCATGATCAGAAACAAATGTGTGGTGGAGGCCAAATCGGCACCAGATGTAGTCGTGGACAAAGTAGATTGCGTTCTCTTTCGTTATCTTGGCTAATGGCTTGGCTTCTATTGACTTGGAGAAATAATCAACAGCTACTATAACGTATTTGCAATTACCACGGGCGGGAGGGAAGGGTCCGATGATGTCGATCCCCCACATATCAAATGGCCACGTGGGTATTACAAGTGTCTGCTCAACTGCCGGTAGTCTAGGAATGTCGGAGAATCTCTGGCACTTGTCACACTTTCTAACATAGGCGTGCGCGTCCTCCTACAGGTTTGGCCAGTAGTAACCTAGCGAGATGATCTTGTCAGCTAAGGTTCTGGCCCCCGGGTGTCTGCCGCAAACACCTTCATGTACTTATGCTAAGAGGTTCTTGATTTCCTTAGGATAGACACCTTAGCAGGGGCTTGGTGAAAGATCTTCAGTAGAGGACTCCATTCATCACTACGAACCTTGGTGACCTCTTCTTGATAAGTTTGGCTTGTGCTTCATTTTCCGAAAGTTGACCCTTCTCGATGTAGTCCATGTAGTTATCGATCCAACATCTCTCCTCTCCGTCTAGGAGCATGATTTGTAATCTTTCATACGCGGGTTCCTCAGCAAAAACTACGTATGGATTGGTCTTAGACTTAGACACATCCATATTCGCTAGTTTAGATAGAACATCCGCGATTTGGTTGTCTTCCCTGCCAATTTGTTTGAGTTCAAATAATTCCATCTTTTTTGTCATGTATAGGACCAGATCTCTATATTTGGTAAGGGTGGGGTCTTGGGTGTTATACTCTCCCTTTACTTGTTTGACAACTAGTTGGGAGTCACAGAATGCCGCCACCTTGGTTGCTCTGTAGAAGGAAGCCAACTCGATACCAAATATTAGAGCTTCGTATTCAGCTTGATTGTTGGAGGTAGGGAACTTGAATTGGATGATGTCTTGCATGGTGTACTCTCCTTTCGGGCTTGCTAGTACAACTCCAGCTCCGCTCCTTTCCTTTGTGGCCGATCCGTCTGTGTACAAGATCAAGCAGTTGGATGGGAGTTCGATGGGAGACTCTTCTTCTTCCGTAGTATTTTGCTTACTGGAAGTGGGGAGGTGCTCACCCATAAAGGCAGTCTCAACCATGAAGTCAACCAAAGGCTGTACCAGGAGGGTCTTCCTTGGTTGGTAAGTGATATCGAACTCAGTAAGAGTGATTGACCAATTTAGGAGACGTCCGGAGCCGTCCAACTTATGCAGGATCTTCTTCAATGGTTCATTGGTGTAAATAGTGATAGGATGCGCCGAAAAGTAAGCACGTAGTTTCCTTGAGGCAATAACTAGTGCATACGCTATCTTTTCCACGTTGAAATATCTGCTTTCCACATCAGACAATGCCTTAGAGACATAGTAGACGGGTTTCTGCGTTCCTTCTTCATTCTGAACTAGAACAGCTGCGACTGCGTGATCAGTGGCGGCTAGGAACACATACAGCATCTCACCGGTAATCGGACTGCTAAGCAAGGGAGGGGAACCCAAGTACTCCTTCAACCGGAGGAATTCTTCAGAGCATTCTGGAGTTCAGGAGAAGCTCTTGGTACCCTTCAAAACCTTGAAGAAAGGCAATGACTTTTCGGTGGATTTGGCTATGAATCTTCCCAGTGCCGCTATTCTTCCATTTAATCTTTGAACCTCCTTGATGTTGGTAGGTTCCTTCATGTCAATTAATGCCTTGATTTTCTCGGGGTTTGCCTCAATTCCCCTTTGCGATACCATGAAGCCCAAGAACTTTCCAGCTGTCACCCCAAATACACACTTACTTGGGTTTAGCTTCATGTTATTAGCTCGAAGGTTGTTTATTGTCTCTTCCAAGTCCGGGGTGTGACTGCCCTCCTTGGTCTTAATGACCATATCATCGATGTAGGCCTCCATGTTTTGACCTATTTGTGCGCCAAATACTTGATTCACCATTCGTTGGTACGTGGCACCCGCGTTCTTGAGCCCAAAAGGCATCATAACATAGCAATAATTTCCCCCAAGTGTTTGGAAGGCCGTCTTCTCGATGTCCTCTTCTGCCATTTTGATCTGATGATAGCCTGAATAGGCATCTAGGAAACTGAGTGTTCGGTGTCCAGCGTTGGAGCCAACCAACTTGTCAATTCTGGGGAGAGGATAACTATCTTTAGGGCAGGCTTTGTTAAGATCGGTGAAGTCGATGCACATTCGCCACTTCCCATTTTGAATCTTTACCATCACCACATTGTCCAACCACACGGGGTACTTTACTTCTCGAATAATTCCGGCGCTAAGTAACTTTTGCACCTCTTCCTTTATAGCTTCCTCCTTGTCTCTTGCGAAATTTCTCCTTGTCTGTGAGATAGTTTTTGCCAATGGATCAACTTCCAAGCGGTGGAGAGCTACTTCCTCATTGATCCCCCTCATGTCTTCGACTCTCCAAGCAAAGACGTCGAGACTATTTTTTAAGAGGGAGATGATTTCTTCCTTCTCTTTCGGAGACAGCTGGCCCCCAAGTTTGATTTTTTGTTCAGGATAGTCAGGGTTGATGACTACCTCTTCCAGTTCGTCCACAGGCTCCATTTCAGGACTGTCTCGAAATTCCAGAGACTCGATAATGATTTCTCTAATTCTCCTCCCCTCATTGTTATTCACGTTGAGGCCCTCCTCTTCCATTAGTTCATCAACGTCGAGTGGATCGATCGTCCTCAAGTCATGGTTGGCCCCGAGTTCTGGCCGTTGACGAGAATGGGATCTTCCTCAGAGACGGATGGAACTATGCCTTGGTCAGCTGAAATATCTAGGACCATAGGCTCTTCATCTAGGACCTCACGGATGTAGCCCACTCTGGAGCTGGTGTGGGTAGTTTTCAGAGATTTAGAGATCTTGATATTGTCCTCAGGGGTGTCTATCTCCACACTTTTAGATTTTTTCCGGCTCTTCATGACATGCTCCAAGAAGTCCTTGGCGGTCGCCCTCACGCATCCAATTCCAGAACGAGTAGGAAACTTGACTCGTTGGTGAGGAAGGGAGATGACCAACCCAAGTTTTACTTGACTTGGAATGCCCAGTATTGCATAGTAATCGCTTGTTAGATCTATGACTACGAAGGTGACGGTAGCCATGGATCGGAAGGGATGTTCACCAATTTCCAATTCCAGCTCGACAGTTCCCTTGGCACCAACTTTGTGGTTGGTGAAACCTTCCAACCTTCCGTGATAAGGCTCCAACGCGGTATCTTTCAAACCCATCTGTTGGAAGGCAGAATAGTACAGAATATCTCGGGAGGCCCCCATGTCAACAAGCAATCTCTCGGATTCCACATTATCAATTCGACCCTTTATTACCAAGGGTTGTTCACGGGCAGCGCGGCTCCCTGCCAATTCGTTAGGAGAAAAGCTAATCACCTCTTCCGCTTTGTGAACCCAAGCACGAACATGGTATACTTTGATTAGTTTATGGATTTGGTTCCTTAGCTGTCTGGTAGAGACTGTCTCTTCTCGAATCACATGCAACATGGCCCTAGGAGGTGTGATGTACCCGATTTTTTTTTTGAAAATCAAACGGAGTCGCCACGCCATTTTTGTTTTAAGGGCCAAAACTTTGAAAAATGCCCGAGATTAGATATTTGGGTTCGGAGGTCACGTTACACGCCGGGAAGGACGTTAGTGTGCACCCGGAATGCCTCGTAAAACGAGTCTTCCAAACATTCAAAATCATTTGTTTGTGTGTGTGTGTGTGTGTGTGTGTGTGTGTGTTACTTTGGCCAAAATAAGTTGAAACTGTTGTATATGACTCAATTGTGGGTAGGGAATCAGTAGGTTAGGCACACCAAAAGATGTTATCTTTAAGGTATTTAATTCGTCCCACTATGGTGTAATGGTCTCAACGAATTTCACCTCCAGGATACAAAACCTACACACTCTTATTCAAAGTTACACTCCTTTGAATAACTCGGGAACAATAATCGAAGCTTTAACTGTTTGACTCGAAGAATAGATTTGTTAAGAAGAAAGACTCAGGAAGTAATTAACTCAGTATTTTCTCTCTATGTCAGTTCCAAGGAGACCAGCCCTATTTATAGAGTTGGTGTTGTCGTGTTGAAAAGACACAACTTTTCCGAACTGGTGCCTCAGCTGCACGGCCGAGTCAACAAAGTTGCACGGCCGCTCCATGCTTTTGCACGGGCGTGTCACCAAAATTGGCACGGCCGCTCCGTACTTGCACGGGCGTGCTCTTTGCCTTGCACGGCCGATCCGGGCGTGCCCCTCCGAACAGTCATACTCTTTTGTAAATGACCATTCAAAGAGTTACAACCCTAAACATTTAAACTGATACACTTCCTCCCTCCTTAATACCATAACCGGTATTAAGATTTAATTAATATTTAAATTAATTAATTAATTTATTTCTTTCTTTCTTATATATATTATATATATATTTATATATATATATATAATAATATAATACTCAAAACTTTAAGCCATACTTGATATTTTCCCATAATAGAGGAAAGCTCAAGCAAGCTTATAGGAACTCTTCAAACTTAGCTATTATATAACAAGTTTAGCTCCACAAGTTTTAGTAGTAATCCCATGTGGGATAAAGAAGACATAAGAAAACAAGAAATGAAGAAAAAGACTTTATACCATGAATGAAAGGTTGGTTTACAAACTCAATATGGGAGATGACCAAGTATTATATGTGAATACTACTACATATAACAATCCCCCACTTATTTACATATAATGACACTAAACAATTTCAGCTTCTTTACATAATGAATACCCATTAAGTGGACGAGACTTAAACTTTATGGTTGAATGTGAAACCTCTTAGGGAGACATATCCTCGTCATGTATGATTTCATGTTCCTTTTAATCTTGGCAGCACCTTGTAGTTGGGCCTTGTGCTTAATCCTGATTTTCACAAGTACTCTAGGAATTTTACCGGAGTAATCCATAAGAAGCGGCCTCTCACTTCTTTACTTGTATAGGTAGACTTATCGAGAATGTCCACAACGCATTCTACGAAAGCTATAAGTCTATTAAGGATTTTGAATCCATCCTAATCTTGTTGTGGTAATGAAAGTGCATAGGTCAGATATGAAACTTTCAAATAGTGACACCCCCACTATTTTTAAGTTATGCACTCGAAATGTATCAAAGTTTCCATTTCACCAATGTCTAATATTGAATTGCCTTTTAACTTTAAACATAAGGTGACAAATCTATGACTTGTACCTTAAGATAAAGTTGGTTTCAATTAAGACATTGTTTAGACCGGTAATAGTCCCATATCTCTCATGACCTTTGTAATTTTATCCCCTGATAAAGATTTTGTTAGTGGATCAGCTAACATCTGATTTGTAGGAAGATACTCAAGTGCTATCTTTCCCTTTTTAACCATATCTCTAATATGATTATATCTCATAGCAATGTGTTTGCTATGATTTGATATTCTCTCATTCTTTGTATTGAATATGGCAGCTTGATTATCACAATACAAAGTTGTGGTTCCTTTCTTAGAATCAATAAATGGTATGGTTCTTAGAAATCTTCTAAACCATATTAAATCTTTACTAGCCATTGACATGGCCATGTACTCAAATTCCATAGAAGACAAAGCAACACATGTTTGTCTTTTTGAAGACCAAGCAACTATGGCTCCTCCAATGGTAAATAACCAACCACTCGTTGATTTGGAGTTGGTTACATCGGATGCCCAATTTGCATCACTATAACATTCAAGTATAGGTGAATTACACTTGTAATGTAAGCCATAGTTTATTGTAAATTTTAAGTACCTTAGTACTCTTTTTAGTTCCGTCCAATGTTCTTCACTTGGATTACTTGTAAATCTACTAAGTATGCCAATTGCACATGCAAGATCAGGTCTTGTATGATTAACCACATACATTATGCTACCAATTATCTTGGCATATTCTCCTTGATTTACGGCATCGCCTTTATTTGGAACTAACTTCATATGAGGGTCAATAGGACTTTTACTTATTTTGCAATCAAAATAATTAAACTTCTTTAATATTTCCTCAATGTAATGTGATTGAGTTAATATGTAAGTTTTGTCCTTTTTGATCACTTTAACCCCCAAAATGACATCTACTGGACCTAAGTCCTTCATGTCAAA
Organism: Adenophora triphylla var. japonica; assembly: GCA_022495995.1. Classification (NCBI taxonomy): domain Eukaryota; kingdom Viridiplantae; phylum Streptophyta; class Magnoliopsida; order Asterales; family Campanulaceae; genus Adenophora; species Adenophora triphylla. The sequence goes on from JAFEMH010000355.1 coordinate 549,382, forward strand.
CACTTGCTTTAAATAGTTCTTTGTTTCATTAATACAATTAATATCAGAACCAAATATTAGCAAGTCATCAACATATAAAGTTATAACAACTTTATAATTAAGAGTAACTTTAGTAAAAACACAACTTTCTACTTTACTACTCTTAAAACCAAACTTTTGAATTTCTTGCTTAAACTTCTTGTACCATTGAATTGGTGCTTGTTTAAGTCCATATAGAGATTTCTTTAATTTACATACTTTATGTTCTTCTCCTTTAGAGACATAACCCTCGGGTTGTTGTATGTAAATCTCTTCATCTAAATCTCCATTTAAGAATGCTGTTTTAACATCCATTTGATGAACCTCTAGTCCATAGGCGGATGCTATAGCAAACATAGTTCTAATTGATGTAAATTTAGTGACCGGTGAAAATGTTTCGAAATAGTCAATTTCTTCTTTTTGACTATAACCTTTGGCTACTAATCTTGCCTTGTACTTATCAATAGTACCATCGAGTTTGAGTTTCTTTTTCAAAACCCACTTGCAGCCAATAGGTTTAGTATTAGGAGGAGGATTGACTAGAGTCCATGTTTCATTATCAAGTATAGATTTGATCTCATCATCCATGGCTCTTTTCCACAAGTCTGAATCAGACAAAGACATAGCTTCTTGAAAAGTTTTAGGATCCTCTTCTAACATATATGTAAACATGCCAGGACCAAGGTTCTTTTCAATTCTTTGTCTTTTGCTTCTCCTTAACTCAACTATTTCATCATTTTCATTGTTGTCTAAATTTTCATCATTAGCAATGGCATCACCATTATCATGTGAACTTGATGCATTTTCTACTTCAAGTTCTTTTGACAATTCATGGTTTATATCTACCTTGTCTATACTTTTTATGTTCAAATGTTCATAAAAAATAGCGCGCGTAGCTTCAAACACACGATTGTCATTAATTCTCATAAATCTATATGCTTTGCTTATTGAAGAATAACCAATAAATATAGATTTCACAGCTTTGCTTCCAAGTTTATTTCTTTTCAAAGTTGCATCTAAAACATATGCAACACAACCCCATACTTTTAAATGTGAAATATTAGGCTTACGCCCATTAAATAATTCGTATGGAGTTTTCATATGTTTATTCACAATTCTGTTACAAATGTAAACAGAACTTAATAGTGCCTCTCCCCAATAGCTCATTGGTAATTTTGAATTTATAATTATGGCACTAACCATCTCCATTAAGGATCGATTTTTCCTCTCGGCTACTCCATTTTGTGGTGGAGTATTAGGTCGAAGATTCCCTAACAATTCCATTTTGTTGACAAAATGAAATCATCTCGTTTGGGAAATATTCACCACCTCTATCCGATCTTAATCGTTTTATCCTTAGATTAGTTTGATTTTCAACTTCGGCTTTGAAAATTTTAAACTTGTCAAAAGCTTCATCTTTTGTTCTAAGTAAATACACATATGCAAACTTAGAAAAATCATCAATGAACGTAATAAAATAACGTTTTCCACCTCTTGTCAAAATATCTTTGTTGTCACAAATATCGGTATGAATTAACTCAAGTAACCTAGTTGATCTTACTACACTTTTAAAAGATGTTTTAGTCAACTTAGATTGAGCGCAACATTCACAATTATTCATAGAATAAATAGTCGAAGATTTAGGAATATACTCATATTTAATCATACGACTCATTGCATTCATACCAATATGTCCTAATCTAGAATGCCAAAAATCATGCTTTTCAACATTAAAATTAGAATCAACAAAGTAAGAAGAAGCTGGTAATTTTATTATCAATGCTCAATAAATACATTTGGTCTTTAATGTAGCCATTTCCAACAAACGTCCCATTTTTAGTGATATTCACTTGTTGGGCGCGAAAGGTTACTTTAAAGCCATTTTCGTCCAATTTAGGAACGGATACAAGATTCTTCCTCATAGAGGGAATATGGTACACATTTTTCAAAGTAAGAGTCTTTCCCGAAGTGAGGGGAGAATAATGGTCCCTATGCCCAAGACCTCGCTTGTAGAAGCATTTCCCATATAAAGCGCTTTTGGCTCTTTCACTTCTTCATAAGTTTTGAACAAGCTTCGATTTGGAGTTACATGACATGTAGCCCCTGAATCAATCCACCAATCCGAGTCAACATTGTTGACTAGGCAGATTCGGAAAGCATGCTAATGAAGTTGCTCTCAACTACATTTGCTTGTTCATCTTTCTGTTGCCCTTTGCGGTAATAGCAGTTCTTAGCCAAATGATTTGTTTTTCCACAAACATAGCAAGAACTCTTCTGCTTTTTCTTAGCTTTACCATTTCCATCATTTTTAAAGTTGTTTTTCCGTTTTAACTTTCCTTGGTTTCCCTTGGAAGTTCCGGCAACATTTTTATTTTCCACATAGTTTACACCATCAATCTTCTCAGAAATTGAGCCATCACGTTTGAGACTTTCAGTCTCAATTTGGATGCCTTGAAGAAGTTCATCTAAGGTGATGGCCTTCTTCTTATGCTTCAATTTCTTTTGGTAATCTTTCCAAGAAGGTGGAAGTTTACCAATGATGGTTGAAACTTGGAATGTCTCGAAATGGGTTCACCCGCATCGGCACATTCGATGGATATGTCATTGAGTTCATTAACTTGATCAATGACGGGCCTCGAGTCTACCATCTTGTATTCAACAAATTTATTAACCAAAAAGATTTATTACTAGCATCTTCATTGACGTACCTTCGTTTGATTGCAAACCAAACATCAGCGGCGGTTTTGTGTATTTGGAACACGTTGAACAACGTGTTGTTCAATGCTTGCAGAATGGTGAATCGGCAAATGAAGTCATCTGATTTCCATTTCTTCACTTTTTCAGCAGCCTCGGTTTTCTGTGCCTCGGTTGCTTTAGCGTTTTCATTCTCCTTTGGACAAGGATCACATAGCACGTAGAATACCTTTGCAATGGTGAGAAGGTATTCCATCTTCAAGCTCCAACGCTTGTAGTTCGATCCATTTAGCCTCTCTAACTTATCTCGCACAGGTAATTGTCCCTTCATCAAAACTGACTCCATCTATACGAAAGATTAAATACCTTAAAACTGTTGTATATGACTCAATTGTGGGTAGGGAATCAGTAGGTTAGGCACACCAAAAGATGTTATCTTTAAGGTATTTAATTCGTCCCACTATGGTGTAATGGTCTCAACGAATTTCACCTCCGAGGATACAAAACCTACACACTCTTATTCAAAGTTACACTCCTTTGAATAACTCGGGAACAATAATCGAAGCTTTAACTGTTTGACTCGAAGAATAGATTTGTTAAGAAGAAAGACTCAGGAAGTAATTAACTCAGTATTTTCTCTCTATGTCAGTTCCAAGGAGACCAGCCCTATTTATAGAGTTGGTGTTGTCGTGTTGAAAAGACACAACTTTTCCGAACTGGTGCCTCAGCTGCACGGCCGAGTCAACAAAGTTGCACGGCCGCTCCATGCTTTTGCACGGGCGTGTCACCAAAATTGGCACGGCCGCTCCGTACTTGCACGGGCGTGCTCTTTGCCTTGCACGGCCGATCCGGCGTGCCCCTCCGAGCAGTCATACTCTTTTGTAAATGACCATTAACATAGTTACAACCCTAAACATTGAAACTGATACACTTCCTCCCTCCTTAATACCATAACCGGTATTAAGATTTAATTAATATTTAAATTAATTAATTAATTTATTTCTTTCTTTCTTATATATATTATATATATATCATTTATATATATATATATATATATATATATATATATAATAATATAATACTCAAAACTTTAAGCCATACTTGATATTTTCCCATAATAGAGGAAAGCTCAAGCAAGCTTATAGGAACTCTTCAAACTTAGCTATTATATAACAAGTTTAGCTCCACAAGTTTTAGTAGTAATCCCATGTGGGATAAAGAAGACACAAGAAAACAAGAAATGAAGAAAAAGACTTTATACCATGAATGAAAGGTTGGTTTACAAACTCAATATGGGAGATGACCAAGTATTATATGTGAATACTACTACATATAACAGAAACTGAGGAAAGTAAAGATTGGTAATTCTTTATTAGACTTTGGGCAGATCCCATGATTTTTGGTGTGATTTTTGGGTTGAATTTTGGTACTCAAAATATTTTTGGAAGTTGGAAACCACTTCTGCCAGAATGAAAAAGGCAGTGGACACTTGATTTTGAAATGGATTTAAGGGATTTAAAACTTCATAATCTGAGAAAACTCAGAGAATGAAAGTTGTTCCAGACACCTCAAATAAGATTTCTGTGAAAGAATTTTCCATTTTGGAGAAGATTTAAGGACCCAAAACCTTCTGGAAATCTCAGATGTGAAATCTGGACTTCCAGAGACTGATGAACTGACCTTTAAAGGAAAATTTGAAAAAGGGAGTTTTACTCACGCAAAAAATAAAGTAAAAATATGTCTGGAAATCTATGGATGTTGGCTACAAAAAGTCTTTTGTAGTCAACACCAAATTCCAAGTTTATCTGTGTCCAAAAAATTAGACCATGGACTGGGGTCTTAGAAAATTGCTACTGGACAGCAACTTCTCAAGAAGGAAAACATGATTTTAAAGGGGGTTTTGCATCCATGCTTGTCCCCATTTCCCTAGGTTTTGATTAGTGATCACTTGACATTTTAGTGGTGAATCAACTATATCAAATCATCCTTGGGGTACATTAGGACTAAGCACTTCATTTGCTTGGGAAGGGGAATTTTGTAGAGATGAAATTAAAGAGAAAAATCAACTAGAGATTTAAAATGTGGACCATTTGAGATGGTCATTCATGAAGATGAACTTCAAGATGACCATCTTAGGTCAAGATTTAAGTTAAACTAGACATAAAGTAAATCAAAGTAAGAAGAACAAGATGAACAAGAAGTTAAAAGGGAGTTTTAGGGTTTAGAGAAGGAGGGCTTTACCAATGGTGACACCCTATCTTCCTAGGCTTGGAATTTAACTTGAGGAGTATCAAGATTTTGTGTTTGACTTGAGGAGTATCAAGATTTGGTGTTTGGATTTGTGTTTGGGTGGATTCAAGGCTTGAATGTGTTTAGGGTTTGATGATAGAGTTGGTCAAAGAGAAAACAAGTAGATAACACTTAAGTCCTCTATGTTTTCTCTCTAATCCTCCTCCTAAGGGGTGATTTGAGCTTGGATTGGTGTATGTATGAGAGTATGTATGAGAGTGTTTTGAAAGTATTTTGAGTGAGTGGGGTTTGGGAAAGATTGAAGAGAAAATGGTGGCAATTCTAGTGAATTCCCACTGTTTTCTCCCTATTTTTCGCCAGAATACAGCTTCTATGAGCCAATTGTGTTGTGTAGACTAAGAGAGGAGGGTTCAATTTATAGGCCTCTGGAAATGTCAATAGGATCCGCGCGGAGGGTATTGTAAACGTGCCTGGTGCATTAAATGCTGCTCCAGGCTTTGAACAGGAAGAATAAAATTCAAAAATCCAGCAGTTTATGTTTTTCAACTTGCCCAATTCGGATTTTTCCAATTTCTTTTGCTTTTTGAGAATCTTTCCTTGGTTTATCTTTAAATGGCAAACCCTAATCTACCCTTGGTTGGTTAGAAATGTTAGAAATGTTAGGAATGTTAAAACTTTCGTTAATTTTCTAACGAAAATGCTAACAACTCAAATTAGAGTACTTATAGTAGCCCCTCGGCGACGGCGCTTTTGAAGGAAGCGGGGTCGTCGATAAGAGTAAGGCTCCAAATTTGACAGGATGATCAAGTGATCGAGTGGCTGAACCTAGCGATAGGCTACCTACGTATCCCGATTGGGGAATCAAGCCGGTCGTAGTTCGGGTCATCGACCACAGGTGGCTTGTTTTAGGATGTCAACTCGCGAGCGAGTTATGCGGTTGGTTCTTTGAAAGAAACTCTGCTGGGGATAGAAGATGACCATTTTGGTCTGGTGGCTTAGAGTTGTATATCCGCTCTGCTGGGGATAGGAATGACCATTTTCGGTCTGATGGCTGAACCTAATGATAGGCTACCTATGTATCCTTAAGAGGAATCAAGCCAGTCGTAGTTCGGGTTTTTGACCCTAAGATTTGACTATTTTTGGGATGTCGCCCTGAGATCTGACTATTTTTTGGAAGTCGCCCTATGATCTGACTATTTTTGGGAAGTCACCCTAAGATTAGACTATTTTTGGGAAGTCGCCCTAAGATTTGACTATTTTTGGGAAGTCGCCCTATGACTTGACTATTTGGGGAAGTCACCCTAAAATCTGACTATTTTTGGGATGTCACCCTAAGATCTGACTATTTTTGGGAAGTCACCCTATGATCTGACTATTTTTGGGAAGTCACCCTGGTAATGATTTCGGTTTGTCTAATTATGGGACGATTGCGATTTATCGCTTTCCTAGTGTTGTGTGTGATAGCGTTTTAGGTGCCTCAAACCTTAATGATGGCGTTTTAGGTGCCTCGAACCTGGATGATGGCGTCTTAGGTGCCTCGAACCTTGATGATGGCATCTTAGGTGCCTCGAACCTTGACAAAGGCTGATCTGGAGGTATCAACTTGTTTTGAAATGATTTCCTTCGATGTTCGTATCCTTTTGTTGGGGACAGATTCCGAGGGGATAGACAGTCTTTTGGTGGACTTCATTTGAAGGGGCCGAAATTCCGTTAACTTTCGTTGGGGATGAACCTAAGCTGAGGTTTAGTTCAGAAGTATGAACCTAAATGAGAATTTAGTTCAGGAGTATGAACCTAAATGAGAATTTAGTTCAGGAGTATGAGAATTTAGTTCAGGAGTATGGACCTAAGTGGGGACTCAGTTCAGGAGTATGAACCTAAGTCGGGGTTCCAGTTCAGGAGTATGAACCTAAATGGGGACTTAGTTCAGGAGTATGATCCTAAGTTGAGGTTTAGTTTAGGGGTATGAACCTAAATGGGGACTTAGTTCAGGAGTATGGTTCTAAGTCGAGGTTTAATTCAGGGGGATGAACCTAAATGGGGACTTAGTTCAGGAGTATGATTCTAAGTCGAGATTTAGTTCAGGAGTATGAACCTAAATGGGGACTTAATTCAGGAGTATGATTCTAAGTCGAGGTTTTGTACCTGAGGGAGACTATTTGAAGGTGTCCTCGCTGGGGAAGATTCGGGCTTACGAGAACTATCGGGGAAAAGGGCGACCGTATTGGTCAAGTATTTGGACCTATGGTAGGCTACATAGTTCGTCAAGGAGGTGGCGATAACGAGAGGCTATGAGCTTTGTACCCAAGGTTGACTACTCTTAGGGGAGTCACCCTATGGTTTGACTATTTTAGGGAAGTCGCCCGAGGATTGACTATTTTAGGGAAGTCGCTCGAGGATTGACTAAAGCTTACGTTGCTGTTTGCGGAGATAGGAATAGCTAAATCTATGGGTAATCATGCAACATTTGTGAGTGCATGATTATTTTTGAGATATGTTGAAGGACTAACGTACCTTTGTTGTGCTTACCTGCAGGAGAGCAAGTTGCGGGGGGCTGTGTGGTAGTTGATAGTGTTGAGAGTCTTGATGCATCTTTGAGAACTTGGCGTCTCTGTCCGGACTGTATTTGAGAACTTGGTGTCCCTGACCTACTTGCCTTTGAGAACTTAGCGTCTCTGACCGAGCGTATTTGAGAACTTGGCATCCACGACCTACTTGCCTTTGAGAACTTAGCATCTCGGACCGAACTGTATTTGAGAACGTGGCGTCCCTGACCGATTTGTATTTGAGAACTTGGCGTCTATGACCGATTTGTATTTGAGAACTTGGCGTCCACGACCAGCGCCTTGAGAACTTGGCGTCTATGACCGATTTGTATTTGAGAACTTGGCGTCCCTGACCGAACTGTACTTGAGAACTTGGCGTCCCTGACCGATTTGTATTTGAGAACTTGGCGTCTCTGACCGTACTATATTTGAGAACTTGGCGTCTCTGACCGATTTGTAGACACTGGAGGTGATCTGCACATGTTTTGCCCGGAATCATCTCTTGCCGAAAAGGGGCATTTGATTTCTTGCGATTTTGTTGAAACCATTGATTTTGGACTTTGGTAAATATCTTCTTTATTGAGGGTAAGTCTCAATAGCGAAGGAAAATGGTCTTTCACGTTCGAATCCCTGCATTGGTTAGTAGAGAGGAAGATGTATATATGACATTCATGATGACGGATGTATGCATAGAATCAGAATGATTATGACAGTATCACTGCATATGTTCGTGAGATGATGCATTTACTTGCTTTCGAAGATGCACTTAGCCTAAGCTTTTGGCAGGAAAATTATGATTTATGATCTTCAATCACTTAGGATTTTTCCTATTGATTCAAGTTTTGTGCATGCTACATGAGCCCTTGGGATATTTTTGTGGGGATGCATGGTGATGAGAGGGGATGCATTGGGATGTATGTGTCTGGAGACTGTTTGGAACAGATTTTGAGCAAGTGGGGGAGGTGAGAGCCCTCGATTACGATTTAAACAGTGGTTGTTGATGAGGTTTTGTTAACAGTATCACATGGACCTCAATCTTGATGAGATTGGATTCGGATCCCGGGTCTTGTTTGGAATTTTCCCTCTCAATTTTGGTCATTTGAAGGCGATGCGACGAGGCTCTAGGGCGCGTTGATATGAGTGAAACTTCTTTCATTTGGGTGAGCCGTGACTTGGCCGAAACCTTGTTTGGAGAATGATTTGATGAAATTGCTAATGCGGGTGAAACCCGGATCTTAGATTCCGACGCTACGGGAAGCTGCTATGTACCAAGTTACGAAGGCGAAAATCTAGGCATTGATGTGACTAGACCTTTCTTGTGACTTGATAAAATTCGAGTCCAGGAGGACCGGCTTGGCAAAGTCAGTTTCGAAGCGGTGACTTGGCGAGGCCCTAATCTTATAACCTCGTTGTGATTCGACATAATTAGCGAGTCCATATCTGGTTGGTAATGCAAAGCGATCACGAGAATAATCGATGAAGATCGAATCTATCTTGTAGTGAAAAACCCAATGTGGACCCAAAGATGACTATATAAGCCCCGGCTTGAAGAGGCGATACGGGAGAACCCGGGAGAACCGCTTAGCGAAGCCCCGGTGTGAAGAAATTCGAGTAGTCTAACGAGAGGAGGCACCCATCTTTTCGGACCTTAGTCAACCGATTCTTGGACAAGACTCGAAATGTTTACGTGCGGGGGCATATCTTTTGAAAGGTGGGAATGTCTCCCGAATTTGTGTATGACACTCTCGCTTTAGGTTTGACTCTTTTGAGAGAGTATAAGCATCACAAGGTGTGGAAAAGTGTATGGAAGCCCCTGGCGACGAAAGACGAGTGTTTGGCTCTATTTCCCTATGATGGGAGAGAGAAGACTTGTCGAGACACTTGTAAACTTGTCTTATTCATGATGATCACAAGGCTGCTTAAAACCCTTTGTTAATGTTCGGTTTATTCAACTCCTAAATCGATATGAACATATATTTTGATTAATCACGAGGAGAAAATCAGCGATATCGAGAATCAAGCTCGGAAGAACGGAAAGTGTATAGGGACGATCCTTGATGAGACCGGATTTTTTTTTTTGAGATTTGTTTGTGATTTCGACCGGACCATTTCTGGTTGCCTACGTTCCCTCCATTATGAAGAGCTCAGGTCCCCGTAGTTCGGGCCTATCCCGAATGAAAAGAGAACGAATGTTGAAATTCGAGGATCTGAGGACCTTTGGGGATTTTGAGGATTTGGAGGATTGAATAACATATCCCCTTAGAGTGTCCATGAAAGACACGGATGCGAAGCCCCAGTGGGACATCCACGGCAAGTGTTTGTGGAGTAGAAATGAATTATGCTCACATGAATCAAATTTGAATTTGCACAATCTTTGATTGGTAATTTTGAGAAAAAATGGATTAGATTCCAATTTAATCATGCAATGAACCATTAATTTGATTTAGATTTTACGATGAAATTGCTATCCGATAGGAATTGCAGCTGGGTTTCCGGGCTTCGATCGGCCATCGGGTGATTTGGGAAATCATGACCTCTTAAGATGAGAGGTCGGCTGGGCCTTTTGCTGACTGAACCTCTAATGATGAGAGGTTGGCTTGCAGGGATGTGTTTGGGAAATCTATGGCGGGGAAGATTGATTACCTCTAAGAATGAGAGGTCAAATTTTAACTTTGACCAAAGGCGAGGGTAATGGGAGTATCCTCTAAAATCGAGAGGATGGCTTGGGATTGATTCAAGGTAATGGTGAGAGGAAGTCCAAGCTATCGACAACTTTTGCGAACTTGCGAGGATTCGGGCTCCTTTTTTTTTTGATCATTGGAGAGCTTCTTGAGAAGTCGGGGACTTTTCTTTGAATTGTGAGGATCGACGGTCCTCTTTTTTTGAAGTTCTTGCTTGAATTTTTCTATTTTTTTTTGAAGAGCCTTCTGAGACGTTGAGGATTTTTGCTGAATTGCGAGGATTTTAAAATCCTTCCTTTGATAATTCGGAAGGCCCTCTTGAGGAGTTGGGGATTATCTTTCCTTCCTTCACAACTTGAACATTTTATGCATCGCTGACTCTCGAAGCTAACTTCTTTGGCGTTGCTTGGACTTCTCTCAATAAGGAGCAAAGGTGATGGCTAAACAGGGTTTCAAAACATGCCGATCTTGAAATGAAAGGATATTGTTTGGTGAGGGTAAGGTAATGGCTTTCCTATGGGTGAAAGGCTTCGACCGCAATCCTTACCGGACGAAATTAATTCTTCATTGCTTGCTTAAGCTTTAAATGAGAAAATATCCATGCAAATTCATCGAGCAACGAGAGGATGATGATGAAAGGGATGTGAGCATATGAGATGCAAGATGGGGAGTTGGTAAGCCCCAATTTGGGAAGGATATCAATTGATTTTCTCACTCCGATTAATTTAAATATTAATCACTTCAAAGAATTAGTGGTTGAGCAGCACAAGTGATCATCTAGGATAAAACCATTTCAATTAAGTGTAACGTGGGTGTGCAAGTGATGTCTCGAGTCTAGCAAGAAAAGAAAAATGACTTATATTAAAAGTTAGACATTTAACTACTATGTCCAAAATGGACTACAACGACAAATGTCCAGGAAGGACTTAGGTGAAAGAAAAGTACTAGAACCTATGAAGGTTGACTTAAAAGACTATTTTAAAGATAGGTAGCCCCTAGTCTAGCCGCTCTTTGTTGTCGGACCATGCATCTACTCTTCGATCTTTGGAGATGGGGGCTATTGCGAGATCTTTCCATCGGGATTTCTTTGGCAATCTCTTGCTTAATCCAACCATTTTCATCATCTGCGATGGTCGGTCCACCGACCTTACAAAGGGTGAGTCAAATTCCATTATGCCCACAAGTCTCGAATCACCCAAACTCGACCATGTTGACATTCGGGTTGTTGTTTCTAGGGAATGTGTTGCGATAGTATTGGGCCCTTCGGGCACCTCTAACCTCCCTTGTTCAATCAAACTTTGGATTGCCCTTTTCGGGGACGCAATCATCTGTCGAGGTGCCCGTGGTGCGATGAAAGGCACAATGCTTGGAGGTATCCAAAGGAGCATTGGGGTTTCTAGGCGATAATTTTCCAAAGGCCGGAGCAAACCTTCTCTCACCAAACCTACTGAAGATATCACTCAAAGGCATCCCAAAGTTTCTCAAGTCTTGGGCCGGGATCTGGATGCATCGGGTTTCTTGGGAACAAAGGAAGTGGCATTGTTACGGTCTGTCCCGCATAGCTAATCACTTCTTTACCTTTTGGTTGGGCGGGGAGCTGTGTTGGAGGTGGAAGAAACCCGGTATACGTAGCGAGTGCGGCGGTCGAGCTGGCGATTGTAAGCCTTTTCGAACTTAGCCCGGAATTAACCATTGCACGCAAGTCGGCGTAGGGAAAGTGGCGAGGGAAGCTCTCAAATGCGGCTTCAAGCATGACCGAAAGATGTCTAAGCTTGCTCCTCGTCGGAGGGAGGAATGGCCATTTCACTAAGCTTCGGGTTCCACCTTTTATAGAAATCCCCAATATTCTCATCAGTATTTGCATCGTTGTACGCGGAGTCAACTCTGTTTGTTTCCCATTCCAAGTTGGCTTTATACTTATCAGTGAAAGTATTGATAATGCGTTCCCAAGTAGCCCTAGCTTCAGTGCAATCGGAAAAACCATTTCAAAGCCCACGACTTCAAAGAGAGATCGAAGTAGTCGGCCCATTTCTTTGGTTTGTGCATCCCTTAGCTTTCATTGCCAAAGTGTAGGTGTCCAAGTGAGTTTTAGGGCACGCACTTCCATCAAACTTGATTCGAGATTGGGCATCACGAACTTGTGAGGCGAGGTACAATTGAGTCGGGATCTGTAGGCCGAAGAGCAGTGTTCCTTTTGACGGTCAATTCAGTGATCTGCGCTTTCATTTCCTTGTGTTGCTCCATAAACCAAGCCAATTGGGGATCCAAAGGTGGAGCGGGAATGCCTGAGCCGATATTTGAGCTAGGAAGAGGATAAGCTGTTGGTGGTGCATTGGTGGAAGGAATACCATATACCGGAGCATAGGTGAAAACCTGTCCTTGGCCCAAATTACCCTGGGGAGTTTAGGTAGGAGCTTGGGCAAAGGGATAGAACCCAGCGACTTGCTGTTGGCTTCCAATCGGCAGAGAAGATGGAGGCAGATCTGAGGTAGCTGGATAGCTCGGATTTCCGTGGTGCGGCCCGTAAGTAGGCTTGAGTGAGGGCTGCTGTCCCTGGTTGTTGAATTGCATGGCTGCCTGTGGCGAGGGTGCATAACCGAGAGGATACTGTGGCCCTGGTGATTCTGATGAAACTGGGATGGGGGCTTGGTAACCCATTGAACCCTGAGTGAGAAATGGGTTTGCGGAAGCTGTGTGAGGAGCTTGGTGAGCTAGCATCATTACGAGGAGGGGCTCTGGCTGTTGCCCCGAACCAAAGCTGTGGTGGCATTCCAAACCGTTCTTTGCGAAAGTCCGGATTGATTGGTCCCAAGCGAGGCGGGATCCCAATTTGCTTTGTGGCATTCGGGGTATCCCCAACCATGGGAAGGCATTTCGTGCGACTTTGTCCCCACCGAGGAAGCTGTGAGCGATTTGTGCCGTCGGGCTGCATGGATCCGGTGGTGCGTGGTTGGGAGGCTGGGCGACCCGAAGATCGAGGAGCATGGGTTACGGTAGTGGTACCATAGGAGGTGAGTGGTGGCATCCTGGAGTAATCGGGCGGCGAGAGTGGGATTGGCATCCTCGTCTTCTTCCACGGTGAAGGTGCCATCGGGATTGAGGCCGGCGGCCAAACCATGGCTTTTGATAGCCTCCATAAGGCTATTCGAGTGTGCTTCTGTCGCAATCTCATACGTTACGCTAACCGATTCCACTTTGTTGTTACATGCGAGGGGTCCCGGGAGGCGGAGTGACATTGTCCCCATCATTACCGGCCGATGCGAGACATTACGAAACCCGGAGTCGGAACAAACGGCGAAGGCGATGATGCGCTTGACTCTTCCCGGCTAATCAAACGGTGACCCGGTGCCCGAAACCAAGCTTTGTGAGGAGGCTGCGGGGGAAAGGCACGAGGGTTCGAGATTTGGGAATGAAGGAGGGTAGGTGTTTGGGCCTTGGGCTCATGCAACATGCGATTATTTGTTCTAGTTTACTTAAAACATATTTTATTAACCTAATCGGTTGGAAAAGATTGCTCTTCTTTTTCGCAAACTACTCTGGATCTGGATCGGTGGGCCCCGTCACTACGTCTATAAGCCCCTCGTATTCCACACGTATTTCGACCTCCCGGGGTGGACGGCCCGGGCGAGGGTCCTATAGGGCAAGCGGGTCCCACCGACCGAAAGAAAAACGATCCTAAAAGTCGGCGGGTAATCGAGTCTTAACGAGCATTCGATGTAAATTACGGACAAGGCGACGTCAAAAGTCAAGATCATGTCCGAGGGCTCGACGAAAAGTCGGCATGATTTGGGTGATGAATGTCCACAATTGATCTTGACTTGTCGTCAATTAGGCCGTAATTAGGCATGGAATAATCATTAATCCTTGATGACTCGGTGTCATCTTTGGGAGTCGATGTATAATTTGTGCCGGTCGAGCCGAAGTCAAGGCGCCGGTCAATATCTTGGTCAAAGTCTGCGGCGGAAAACCGGCATGACTTCGACTGCTTAGGGTCCCCGAAAGATATTGAGTCGGTATGCCGACAAAGGCTTGAAAGGAAAGGTCTATACACGAGACGGGGCATGACACGAGACCAAACTAAAAACCAACCGGGTCTCGGACAAAAGTGTGTCACGGACAAGTGCATGGTCGACACGAGGCTCCATGGGATGTTTGGGTAGTCCTGTGCTTGCACCGAGAGGCGTAATAAGACCAAACGGGCCGCGACAAGGATTTCCCCGGGTTAGGGACGTAGTGTGAAGTGTACGGTCAACGTGCGCGTAGTGTGCAAGCAGTCTATCTTCTTTTTCTGAGTAAAATATAATTTTTTTTTTCATGTGTCTTAAAAAGAATGATGCATGATTTTTTTTTGTGAAAATTTTCTTTTTTTTTTTGAAACTCTTTTTTTTTGAATTTTTTTTGAAAGTAAATGCACACATAAGCACATAAACACAAAAATTCCAACAGTTAGGGACATGATTCCGACAATCAACATTTTGACTTTTTCCGAGGCGGCCAAAACAACACGAAAATGTGCAAAAATCAACACACACAACAAATGATTTTTAATGCCGGGACGGAAGCTTGACCCTCAAAAGCTTTTCTTTTTTTTTGAAAACAATGATACCGGTACGTGGGATTGTTAAACCACAATTTATCCCCGACTCGTGTTAGGAGGCGATAACGGGAAGTTTAATGGTTTCCACCAATATACCAAATATCATTTTTTTAGAAAAAGCTTGCTTTTCCCCAGCGGAGTCACCACTGTGATGTACCCGATTTTTTTTTTGAAAATCAAACGGAGTCGCCACGCCATTTTTGTTTTAAGGGCCAAAACTTTGAAAAATGCCCGAGATTAGAGATTTGGGTTCGGAGGTCACGTTACACGCCGGGAAGGACGTTAGTGTGCACCCGGAATGCCTCGTAAAACGAGTCTTCCAAACATTCAAAATCATTTGTTTGTGTGTGTGTGTGTGTGTGTGTGTGTGTGTGTTATTTTGGCCAAAATAAGTTGAAACTGAGGAAAGTAAAGATTGGTAATTCTTTATTAGACTTTGGACAGATACCATGATTTTTGGTGTGATTTTTGGGTTGAATTTTGGTACTCAAAAGATTTTTGGAAGTTGGAAACCACTTCTGCCAGAATGAAAAAGGCAGTGGACACTTGATTTTGAAATGGATTTAAGGGCTTTAAAACTTCATAATCTGAGAAAACTCAGAGAATGAAAGTTGTTCCAGACACCTCAAATAAGATTTCTGTGAAAGAATTTTCCATTTTGGAGAATATTTGAGGACCCAAAACCTTCTGGAAATCTCAGATGTGAAATCTGGACTTCCAGAGACTGATGAACTGACCTTTAAAGGAAAATTTGAAAAAGGGAGTTTTACTCATGAAAAAAATAAAGTAAAAATATGTATGGAAATCTATGAATGTTGGCTACAAAAAGTGTTTTGTAGTCAACACCAAATTCCAAGTTTATCTGTGTCCAAAAAATTAGACCATGGACTGGGGTCTTAGAAAATTTCTACTGGACAGCAACTTCTCAAGAAGGAAAACATGATTTTAAAGGGGGTTTTGCATCCATGCTTGTCCCCATTTCCCTAGGTTTTTATTAGTGATCACTTGACATTTTAGTGATGAATCAACTATATCAAATCATCCTTGGGGTACATTAGGACTAAGCACTTCATTTGCTTGGGAAGGGGAATTTTGTAGAGATGAAATTAAAGAGAAAAATCAACTAGAGATTTAAAATGTGGACCATTTGAGATGGTCATTCATGAAGATGAACTTCAAGATGACCATCTTAGGTCAAGATTTAAGTTAAACTAGACATAAAGTAAATCAAAGTAAGAAGAACAAGATGAACAAGAAGTTAAAAGGGAGTTTTAGGGTTTAGAGAAGGAGGGCTTTACCAATGGTGACACCCTATCTTCCTAGGCTTGGAATTTAACTTGAGGAGTATCAAGATTTGGTGTTTGACTTTAGGAGTATCAAGATTTGGTGTTTGGATTTGTGTTTGGGTGGATTCAAGGCTTGAATGTGTTTAGGGTTTGATGATAGAGTTGGTCAAAGAGAAAACAAGTAGATAACACTTAAGTCCTCTATGTTTTCTCTCTAATCCTCCTCCTAAGGGGTGATTTGAGCTTGGATTGGTGTATGTATGAGAGTATGTATGAGAGTGTTTTGAAAGTATTTTGAGTGAGTGGGGTTTGGGAAAGATTGAAGAGAAAATGGTGGCAATTCTAGTGAATTCCCACTGTTTTCTCCCTATTTTTCGCCAGAATACAGCTTCTATGAGCCAATTGTGTTGTGTAGACTGAGAGAGGAGGGTTCAATTTATAGGCCTTTGGAAATGTCAATAGGATCCATGCGGAGGGTATTGTAAACGTGCCTGGTGCATTAAATGCTGCTCCAGGCTTTGAACAGGAAGAATAAAATTCAAAAATCCAGCAGTTTATGTTTTTCAACTTGCCCAATTCGGATTTTTCCAATTTCTTTTGCTTATTGAGATTCTTTCCTTGGTTTATCTTTAAATGGCAAACCCTAATCTACCCTTGGTTGGTTAGAAATGTTAGAAATGTTAGGAATGTTAAAACTTCCGTTAATTTTCTAACGAAAATGCTAACAACTCAAATTGGAGTACTTACAGGAGGCCTTTGCTCTCCCTCTTCGCTTTTATCATCATCTTCACTTTCCTCTTCCTTCCGTTTTCGCTTGCCATCTTTCTTCATGATGTAGCGATCCAGCTTTCCCTCGTCAACCCACCTTTGGATCATTTTCTTGAGGGCGTAACAGCCTTCAGTATTGTGACCATGGTCCTTGTGGAAATCACAGAATTTGGAAGTGTCATGAGGGAATTTTGGTTTGTTGCTCAGCGGACGGGGTGGAGGAAGGTTTACTAGTTGCATGATCTCTGTGATGGGTTTAGCAAGAGGGGTAAATACTTTAGGCTTTTCAGTACTCCTTGTTCTATTCTTCCCCTTGGAACCCTTACCATTCCCATTGTCATTATGGCGAGTGTCATCCGCTTCCGGTTCTGCCTTGTCTGATCCCCTTTTCTTGCTTTTATCCTCAGCCATGGCAATGGCGTAAGCCACGTTGTACAATTCAGCCTTGGATTTAGGTTCTCGGGCGGAGAGTTCATAGATGAGGGGTCCGGATCTCAGTCTGGAATTGAAACAAACAATAACCTCCCTGTCAGTGAGGCTTTCTTCCACTTGTTCCGCCATTTTACGGAATCGATTGTAGTAACTGAGGGTGATTTCATTCTTTGATTATTCAATGTTGGCAAGGTCAGTCAACCTCATCTTCCTCCTTCCATCCATGGCAAAGTGGTCCAAGAACATTCTCCTCATGCCCCTCCAGCTATCGATGCAACCGTTTTTCAGCTCACGAAACCAGGTCAAGGCTATTCCGGAGAAGGTGCTCGCGAAAGCTTTACAGAGCAGCATGTCATCAGCTTTGGTGAGGAGGTTCATGGTTTGTTCGAAACTTTGCACGTGGTCCTTTGCGTCTGTGGTTCTGTTGTACTTTTCAAAACTCGAGACCTTAAAGTGAGGATTTGGTGGTGCATCAGTTATTCTTTGGGAGAACGGACAGATGGACCAGTCATAGTCATCGTTATCAACCTTTTTTCCCATCTCCATGTCATCAAGTCTCTGTTTCAGGACTTCCCATTGTCTGGCGTCCACTCCCTTATCAGTGCTAGAGTGAGTTCTGCGTTGGGAGCTATGGGTTGACTTATCTCTAGGGCGGTCATTCACCCTACTGTGTCCCTCATCATTTCGGTGGCTGTCACGTCGTTTAGATGATGCATTATCTTGCCTTTGCTCTAACTCGTGGCCATCAAGTATCATTCTGTATGGCTCGGGAGTTCTAGGCCGTACAAACTCATGATGTCGAGGACGGGGGGAGTCTCTACGAGGATGAGGAGAGTCCTGGGGAGGTCGACGGGGTCGAGGTGATCCGGGGCGACAAGGTGCCAAGACGAGACGAGGAGGGGATAAAAGCTTGGTCAGACTAAGCCTCGTCGTTAGGTCCCGTGAGTCCACTTCTTGTTCCTTGGAACTCAACTGGCTTCTCAGACCAACCACCTGGTCTTTCTTCTGATTGTTATGCCGAGGACGGGGAGGATCTCGGAGGGCCTGCTTAGGTGGTACAATAGGATCGAGGGGATGACCTCGTCGCTCACCTTGCTCCCTTCCACGAGAGTTGCCCATCGACGGCAGCATGAATTCAGCCATGGAATTGTCTGGATCCAATTGCAAAAGAGTAGCCTCTGTCTCATACATCCTTTGCAACGTCTTCATCTGCCTATGTAGCAAAGTACGTCAGTCAACGGACTGAGTCCCTTCTACTTGGCCGACGTCGGCATTCTTCGTCGCCTTCCTTCCCATTCGTTTCCCTCGAGGACGAATAGGACGAGGAAGGTTGGCACCTTCTCCCTCGGCAGTTAGCTGCCCCATGGAACGAAGAGTCATGGCGAGGGGAGGTGGTCCTTCAGGCTGAGGTGGAGGAGGAGGAAGCACCTCGGCATTGGGGTTGACCCCGTTCACTTGAGTCTGCTCCTCGGCGGTAACACTTGTAAATCGTCTGTCCTCCATTTCAAATCAACAATTGTAATAAACAAATTACCAATTGGGCAAATTTTACAATAATAAAGATTTCCAGCCAAATTCGGAGCAGAATACAACGCCAAAACGAAATCGCAGTTTGCAATTTCACCACGACAAATTTTTCGGCCAAAAATGATAGTTCCAAGCAAAAACTGGGCAAATTCCGACTGAATCTGCAGGATCTGGGCAAACTTGGAACAGAGCAAAACGGAATAGATTTTTCCGTTAAATCAAGAACAAATTCGGCAAGAATATGGCTTCAGGCGAACTTTTTTCCAGACCAAACAAAGGGTGTTTGAATCGATTTTCTGGCAATGGAACCAATTGATGATGCCAAAATCGTCAAATCAGCCCAAACCCAAGCGATCGTTTGCTCCGGCGATTGCTAGGCCTGAAAATAAGAGAAAACACGTAAACTAAGCCGGGTCTTAACCGGCGAAGGCCCTCCGGCGTGAGAGTAAGTTCACGGGTTTTATGGTGAGAAACTAAATTGACAGAGTTTCTGTATGTAAAAAGTAACGTACCAAATAATGTGCTATATGGCTTGTATTTATAGGGATGGATTGATAGAATCCATGTCGAATTGAACTTGTAAAGAGATAAGATATAATCCCAAGAGGATTATACCTATTAAGGAGTGATTGTTTGACTTGAATTGATGTAGATGGATACAATCCTGATTGGATAATAACTGTTGAATCCTTGTTTGAATAGGACTGTTCAATCTGCTCGCCGGATAGCCGATGAACACAAATTTCTTATCTCGGCATTCGCATGTAAGCCGAGATGCATGATTTTGCTTCCTCATCAGTTGATGATCTGCCGACATATGGGTATGCCGAGATGCATGATTTTGTCTTCTCGTCATATGATGATATGCCGAGGTGCGAACTTTTCTCTCCTTGTCATTCCTGGTCTCTCGGGGCATGATGAGCCGGGGAGGAAATAGCGGTATGAAGAGCCCGTTAATGTTAAGGCCGAGGAAGGTACCTCTCGGCATACGAGGAAGGTATCCTCGACACTCATAATTGGGGCAATTATACTTGCATAGTGGGCCTTGATTAGCCTTGTTGATGAAGATATACGAGACCGAGGAAGCCCATCGTTGTTTCTCGTACCTTGGAGATGGATTATGTTTAGGGCCCAATCCATTTGGGCCTGACCCAGACAATCCCATGTTCGTATCTCAATTTATACTGTTCAGAAAGAATTGAAGCTAGGACTGTTACCACTTGTGCACAGATTTGTGTGTACAGTTGTGCACACAAGTGTCAGCTCAATTTACTTAACATATTATTTTCAGAAATTAACTAAAGTAACAGAAAATAAATACAGCGGAATTAAAACTTCAGCAAGAAATTCTTGCTGGAATACTTTTCATAAAATAACAACCTTGTTCAAATAACAAGATTGTAGAACAAACGAATACAATGAAAAGATAAATAAACAACGAAAGATCAAAAGAAGTTCTTCTCTAAGAACTTATCAAAACACGAAAACACTCTTGAATACTCAGACTTCTGATCTTCAAGATACAATAACAAAATACTCAAGAATTTTCTCTTGGTATCTCTTTATATATTGCGGTAGAAAATCAGTAATTGTGAAGAAGATGAGGTCTTCTTTTTACATGCGGTTGAGGAGTCCATGATTGACAAGAAGTCAATCCCTTCCTTGTATGTATCCTTCCCTCAATCCGCAACATCATTCCTTATCGCCAAGAGACTTTCCTTCCTTGAGACGTTTCCTAAAATACAAACAACTAACTAAATACAAACCGTTAGTTGTTAGTCAACACATATTCACAATTATTCCTAATCTATTTATGTACTAAGTATATACTAATATAAATATCAGAATCACAAAGATATTAGGAAATATCTAAGAGTATTTTCATACTCTTTCAATCTCCCCCTATCTTTATGGTTCTGATCAAAATCCTGCAAAACAAATTATTAAGTCTAAAAACAAAAACATTACTAAATATTTAGCTACTAGGAGTTCTGAATTTAAAGTTATTACAAACCAATATAAAACTAATGTTATCAAATATCACGGTAAATGTCTTCACCCAAAGTATCTGTCTCAAATCTCGTGTTGGTTGCTGAATTAACAGCATCATCAACATCCTCTTCAATGTCAAACAGCAAGTCATCTTCATCATTCCTTGTAGCTGCTTTAGCTCCCCCTGCATTAGATACATCTCTCCCTTTTTGAGCTGAACCAGAAAGCACCCCTTCTAAATCAGCAATACTCTTTTCCAACCCAGCGATCACAATCTTCTTGGCGTCAATCTCAGCATTGTGAGATGTGATCTGGGCTCTGAACAGAGCGATCTGATCATTGATTGCAGTTGAGTCTGAGGGTGCAGCTGATGTGCGTACAGTTGTGTGTACAACTGGTGGAGCAGTTGGCTGCACAGAAGCTGAGGGTGGGGGAATGACACCAAACTTGGCCAGATCATCAATTCTGGACATATCATTCATGGTTTTAGGGACCTTAAACGTTTCAGAAATAATCGATAAATTCTCACCGGGAACATCCTCAATCCCTTGGTCTTTTAACATGGCATGGATTAGGCTTGGGTGAGGATATGCATAGGTGGTGTTCGTGGTCTCGGCAAAGCTCAGGATGGTATCAAAAATGACTTGGCCTAGATTAAACTTATTTTCCCCAATTCTGGATAGCAGAAGGATTTGGTCTTTTGTGTTTGAGGAGGAATTAGAGGTAGGGAGCCATTTGGTTCGTAAGATATGGTGCAAGAACACAAATAGTTTTGACAATTGGTTTGTTCTAAAACCAGCTACCCATTTTAGAATTCTTCCCCCTATTATGGTTCTCACGGCTTCATCATAGTCTGTGGGTAGGGAGTCAAGGGAATGATCAGGAGTCCCAAGAAACTCATTTATCCTAGCAGGGGTAAACTCCACAATTGTATCCCTTACGAACACCCTCCCAAAGTTTGGGGATCTTTCAAGCCCTATGTCACATCTCAAATTTGCATAAAATTCTAGTACCAAAGATCTTGAATAGGGAATTGGGAAGTGCAAAGATTTATCAAGAAACCACTCAGTGAAAAAACCAGACATCCCATGTTTTTCAAAAATACCAGAGTCCCTTTTCTTTTTAACACAACTCCCCGATGAAAATTTATTGAAAACTGGCTCTCAGCCGCAGAAGTGTAAAAAAATGTGTTGAGTGATTTATTCAGACTATAAGGAGAGGAAGGAATACGAATAGCAGACTTACATGTTCGAGAGGAGGATTTAGCAACAGTACTGCTAATTGTCTGAGAAGCTGTATGGGCAGTTGTACGAACAACTGTGAGTGTAGTTGGTTCAGAGAGAGGAGCAGGAAAGGCTTACCTGGGTTTCTTTTTGCTGAGAATTTCTGGGTCGCTCAGCATATCATCACTCCCTAGAGAAGCAGAGGCATCACTGGAGTCATTAAACTGTGAGGAGGATCCTCATCATCTGAGGTATCATGCAAGACCAATTTTCGTCTTGCACCGACGGGTTTTGTTTTTGGGGGGTTTGAAACCCTAGAAAACTTTTTGGGCCCAGCTGTGGCTTTAGCCCTTTGAAAATTAGCAGACTTACCAGAATTAATCATCATGTGTGAACGTCGTGTTCCAGACAGTGGAGGGAGATGGGCGGCATGCACGGCTGATAGGACAGCTTGGTCCTCCACGTCGATTGCCGTTTGCTGTTGACTAAGGGAGCCCACATCGATCGGACAGATGGATTGATGCTCGTTGACGAGGTCAGCAACAGTGGCACTGAGCCGAGATTTCATCGGGGTAGAAGATGAGGACGCCATTGGAGATTTTCTGAACCAGTTAGTTAGAGAGAGAAACCCGGGTGGAGAGAGAATCAGAAGAGAGAGAGAGAAGAAAGTTGTGAAGAGAGTTGTGATTTGACTTGTTTGAACAACACTTAAAGCACAACAATTAATGGGAGATAATGATCACATACCTTGGAAATTGGAATACTAGATGGAGAAGGAAAGGCAAACTGTGTGATGGTTGGAGTTGGTAACCCTTTTGATATTCCAAAAATACAATGGATTAAAGATTGAAAATTGAACAACTTACCATATTTTGTGACACGATTTTCTTTCCTTAATCAAAAATGGAACATTTCCTTGATTGATCAACCTCCCATACTGTCTCCTTTGACAGCTAGAACATCTCAAAATACCTCGGCAAAAGATTATCATTGAACATAATAGACGTATTAGTTTAAGAAAAAATATTAGACACAACAAAAATTTGATCATATATTTGCCAAGAATTTCGAATGACCTAGATTTAAATATGCCTAGAATGAGGAACCATGCACACACAAAGATTTTAATCTCAATAAATTGTAACATGGTATGATTAGATTACATATTGACATAACTTGAACAACAAGAAATCGATGAGATAACCCTCAATCATGTAGCCTCTTAGAATATCTCCATATTAGACATTGAATCAGTCACTGAGAAGGAGCTATTCACTCTTACACTGTTGGGTATGCATACTTTAACCCTCCTAGCTTTAGCTTAGATTTGATTGATACCATAACCTCATCTCTATTTTAAGGACTTTAGGCCCATATGTAATGAAGCTTAGACTTCGCTTTTTAGTATAAGTCCATTTTATAGAATAGGTTGAATTAAGCTTGAAGACTGGCACAAGACTCATTCGACATGAGGTTTCAGTTCATAGGTTTCAGACCACCATCAAAACAGCATTAGCAAACCGCTTCAAGCAACTTGCTCTATGGAATTCTTTATCTGAAACTGCATCATGAAGACATAGTGTGAACCGCAGTTGTGAAACCGCACTAGCAAACTGCAGTGCAGTTCCAATATATAGACCACACTATGAAACCTCTCTGGTGAAACCGCATTGACCAAACCGCACTCACACCAAACCGCACCCAATGATTGAAGACTTGAAGTGAACCACATATGACTGTTGGAATCCAAGTCAGTAATATCAAAAGTCAACCACCAAATCTTGTCACGTGACTATGT
Organism: Adenophora triphylla var. japonica; assembly: GCA_022495995.1. NCBI lineage: Eukaryota > Viridiplantae > Streptophyta > Magnoliopsida > Asterales > Campanulaceae > Adenophora > Adenophora triphylla. The sequence continues at coordinate 573,194 of JAFEMH010000355.1, forward strand.
GTCAGCAGGATCTGCAAGGATCTTGAAAAGGTGACAGATGTCCTTTATACCTTATTTGCAGCTAAGATCTGGTCAGCTTTATCTGCAACTGCTGTACCAAAGGACAAAAGTGGATTTGTGGACCAATCAGATTGCACCAGTACAGTACTTCAACAGCTGTATCATAACAGCTAGTTTCTTGGTGCTTGGGTTTAAATACCCCTAATCTTCAACACTTGAAGATTGCTTGAAAAATTGAAATTGCTGTGAGTTCATAAGAAGTTGAAGCTCTGCCCAGAAAATATTCAGCCCTTTGAATCTTCATCTTCTTCCTTCAAGAAATATTTCCCAGCCCAGAAATCAAGCCTTAAACACATCAAGAATCATTGTGCTCTACATCATATAGATTTAAAGAGCCTTGATCTTGTTCAACACACACACACACACACCTCACTTGATTAATCACTTAGATTATTTATTTGAGATACGCCGGTTATAGTCAAGGATTTGATCTTCATAGAATAGATTTTAGATCTGAGTTTGAATACTTTGTATCATTGTAATCTCTCTCTCATACTCAATATAAAATATAACTCTTAGAAAATCCAAGACTAACCATCTTGGTAGTGGATGCAAATTATTTACGATTGAACCACTCCAAATATTGTATTCTTCATTTCTGCATATTTACTTACTGTGCTTTGTTAATTATTTTGTCTTTATATGTTTGATCTTATTTTTCAGTTATCCAAGTTGTTAATTGTGTTTGAAGTTAACTTTGTTAAAACCTCACTTTTAAGTTTTGTAAACTACACTGAAAACCGCTTACAAAACTGCACCTCATAAATCGCACCATTTTACCCTGTAATTCCGCTGTGCATTTTGCAATACCACTTGCGGTTTATAATACACTGCAAGAGGTTTGTAAGCAAGAGGTTAAGTTTTCCAAAGAGGGTGAAAAATTTATAACAGCTATTCACCCCCCTCTAGCAGTTTTTCACCCTTGTTGCCACCTTTGGGTAGTACAAGTGGTATCAGTGCTTACACATTTATAAAACCTCTGTTTTTCAAGCTTAACAGCTTGTGTGCCGATTCGCTATGGCAAATTCTAAAACCATGACAATGGTTAACCATTTACACATTCCTATTTTAGACGAAGACCACTTCGACATCTGGAAAGTCCGAATGCTTATTCATTTGGAGACTATCGACGAAATACTGGTGGAGTGCGTGACAAATGGCCCGTTCGTTCCCATGAAGGCCAACACTAATCCAACCACCAGTGCTGAATTTCTAGAAGTCCAAAAGCCCAAAGCTGAGTGGTCTGATGAAGAAAAGAGATAAGCTGCTTTGGACAGCAAAGCGGGGTTCATTATTTCTGGAACCCTGCCCGTATCAACCCTTCAAAAAGTGATGTATTGAAAAACCGCAAAGCAGATGTGGGATGCCATAGAGAGCTACCTCGAAGGTGATGATCTATGCAAGGAAAATAAAAGATATGCTATTGAAAGAGTCTACAACAACTTCAACAGAACATCCAATGAAACCTTGGTCCAAACTACGATCGCTATGTTGAGGTAGTTAACTCTTGTAAATCTCTTGGCAAAACTTTAACTGATAAAGAAGTTTCTAGCTGATTTAGGTTCGAGATGGGTAAATAAGGCCACATCTCTTGAGGAATCGAAAGTTTTGAATACATGGATGTTAAATAACTTGTATGCAAACCATAGAGTCTATTAGCTTAAATTATATCATATTGAAGAGGTTGAAGGGAAAACCAAATCACTTTCCATGTCCGTAGTGGAACATGAGGAGAAACCAACCACATCCAATCAAACCGCTGATTCTTCCATATCAACCGCATCACTCATCGAAATGGATGATGATGATTTTGCCATGTTTGTGAAAAGATTTCAAAAATTTAGAAAATCTTCAAAACACATCACAAAATCATTTTCAAAAGGCAAACCTTCAGCAACTTTTTCCAAGGCTGCTGATACAAAGAAAAAGAGTGATCTAGTTTGCTACAACTGTAGAAAACCTGGTCACTTTGCATCTAAGTGTCCACAACCTAGATTCGAATATATGAAAAAGAAAACCTCTCCTGTGAAATTTTCTCATCGCAAGGAAATGGTTGCTGAAGAGGAAGAGAACTCAAAGGAGTTAGCTACTTAGATTGAAACATATTCTGATGAGGGAAGTGATGATGAAACCGAAGAGGTTAATCTCTACTTAGTTGCAGACGCTTCCGATGATTCAGATGCTGAGTCAGTCGAGTCACTGGATATGGAGGATGAAGTAGTTCCTTCAAGGATTCCCAAATTTAAATTGGATGATGATGTGAAACTTACACCTAGCATTAAGATTGGGAATAGTTCTTATTTACGTCTTATTTTTCCTTCCAAAAATGCTACACCTTCAAAAATAACTTCAAATAAGAAAATTTTGAAAAAGATGGTGGAAGAGGTTTCTCCCATGGAACATGAAAGAATGTTCCAGGAAGCTGAAATGATGATCCAAAAATTCAATAATATTAAGAAAGGCTTAGCGTTAGCACATGATGAACTTTCTCAGTTTAAGACGGAGAAAACTGTAATGATGTCTGAAATGTCGCCTCTTACTGATCAAAACTGCATCCTAGAAACTAAGGTTGCTGCACTTCAACTTAAGAACGATGATCTGGTTCCTCAAAACAACGATCTCCAGAAGATTTTTGATGAGTGGATCAAATCACGTGTCACCTTGGATCAAATTTTAGAATCCCAAACGACCAGTGGTATTAAAGAAGGTCTGGGATTTCAAACAGGTGAAAAGGAGAAGTGTGCATCTTGTTGTGAAAAGGATGAGGAAATTTCTAAACTAACTAAAGAAATTCCTAAGGAGAAGCATTCTATTTCAAAGGGAAAGGACAGGAACAAAAAGGCTCCACTTAACTTCCATTATGTCTACCCAAAGAAACAGTTTGGGAAAAATTCTCAGATGAAAGGAAAAGAATCTGAGATTGAAACCGTAGAGGAGGTTTCTTATGTAGTTGACCGCACTTCTACTTCAACCGCACCTGGTAGTGTAGGTAGTGCAGTCAACCGTAAGGTTGACCGCCCTTCTTCTTTAACCGCACCTCCTACCTTCAAAAGCATGAGGAGCGTTCCCAAAAAAACCGCAGTCAAACCGCAAGTGCCTACTTTTGTGAAGGCTAAAACCGCAGTTCCCAAATCGAATGCTAATCCTAAGAAAAGTAAGGAGTTAGTAAAACCTCATGTAGCTCATAGCTTTCATAAATGCTCTTTGTGTGATGGTTTAGGTCACAAGGCTGCAAAATACCTTTTGAGATTCACACCCAATGCCAGGAAGAATAATCCTACTTCTGTCAAACAGGTGTGGGTCATTAAAAGGTGCTAACCTCAGGACCCAAAGAATAAAGGGGACCTCGTTTTTAATGTTTATCTTTCAAGTCCACTGCTTAATGGCTGCTCACTCCAAGGATAATGAATGGTATCTTGACAGTGGCTGCTCAAGACATATGATTAGAGATAGATCATTACTTGAAGATGTCATTGAAGCAAGCGGTCCATCTGTAACCTTTGGTGACAACAACAAAGGCAATACCATTGGGTATGGTATATAATAAGGAGAGAAAACCTAACAATTGAGAAGGTTTCTCTTGTTGAAGGACTCAAGCACAACCTCCTTTCAATTTCTCAATTCTGCGATAAAGGAATGCATTGCAACTTCACTTCATGAAATTTCTTTATCAAAAGCATTTCCGGAGTCACCCTACTCATAGGGATTCGTAAGAGTAATATTTACATTATCGATCATAATTCTGCATGTAGTATTACTAATCTCTGTTTTGTAGTTAAAAATGTGAGCAAAATAGTTGGCTATGGCACAAGAGGTTGAGCCACTTGAACTTCAAGTTTTCTAGCAAAGATTGGAAGGGAAAACCTCGTTCGTGATTTACCCAAAGTGGTTGACCACCATCCAGAGAAATGCAGTGCATGTCAACTTGGTAAACAAACTGCGTCATCTTTCACCAGCAAGACCGCGCCCTCAACTGCAAGATGTTTACAACTGCTTCACATAGATTTGTTTGGACCCATCACCACTACCATCATTGGAGGAAATAGATATACTTTAGTGGTGGTGGATGATTATTCAAGATATACGTGGGTTGAGATGATGATCAGAAAGGATGATTGCTATGAAATTCAAACCTCACTCTTTAGACGACTCCAAACCCAAAAAGAAGACGCCATCGTTAGTATGAGATCCGACAATGGAATAGAATTAAAAATGACGATGTTTCTCAGTATTGTGATGACCATGGGATTGATCATAATTTTTCAACCACTGGTGTTCCACAACAAAATGGGGTTTTGGAAAGAAAGAAAGAACAGGACGTTGATTGAGGCTGGAAAGACTATGCTTTCTAAAGCCAAGTTGCCTCAGTATTTTTGGGCCAAAGCAATCAACACAACATGCTTCACTCAGAACCGCTCCATCATTAACAAGACTTACAACAAAACTCCATATGAGCTTTGGAGAGGAAGAACCCCCAACATTGCTTTCTTCAAGATCTTCGGCTGCAAATGCTTTATCCTACAACGGAAGAGAAAATAGAGGTAAATTTGGAGTCAAGGTCAATGAAGGTATTTTTTTTGGGTATGCTAAATATTCTAAAGCTTTTTGTGTTTTCAATAAAACTAGTTTAAAGATAGTAGAGTCTGTCCATGTTACTTTTGATGAACATTCTCTCCTTGAGCCACATATGACTCCAAATGTTGCTGATGATTTTGTTGAGAATAATGAAACAGGTGAAAGTTCCAAAACCGCACTTGAACCTCAACCGCAAAATCCAGCAACCTCAACTGAAATTCCCTCAAACCGCAACTTTCAAACTGCACCTGAAGTTTCTACTCCAGATGCAACCGCAAGGGAAGAAGATGTTGATAATTCACCCGTCCAACTTATTGAACCTCTTCATTAACATACATTTCATGACTTCGCTAAAGTATCTAACGATGTTTCTATTGAAGATCTTCAGCAAACCTCAGTTTAATCAGATTTACCCCCCGAGGTTAGAGAAGTCAGCAGTCACCCTCTCTCTAATGTGATTGGTAATTAATCTGTTTTCCGGTATTCAAACAAAGAGATCGAACTATGAAGAGCATACCTCTTTGTTATCTCAAATTGAACCCAACAAAGTTGATGAAGCACTCCAAGATTCCAGTTGGGTCGTTGCTATGCAAGAAGAACTCAACCAATTTGAAAGATGCAAAGTTTGGACATTAGTGCCTAGAACTCATGATCAAGGAGTAATAGGAACAAAGTGGGTGTTTAGGAATAAGATGGATGAGAATGGAAGCATCACCAGAAACAAAGCAAGGTTGGTTGCACAAGGATGGCAAGAAGAAGGAATCGACTACGATGTCACCTTTGCTCCATTTGCAAGACTAGAAGCAATTAGAATCTTCTTGGACTACACCTCTTTCAAGCGTTTCAAGTTATACCAAATGGACGTGAAGAGTGACTTCCTCAATGGTGAACTTCAAGAGACCGTGTACGTTGCTCAACCTCCCAAATTTGAAGACTCCAAATTTCTAAATCATGTCTGCAAACTCCAGAAAGCTTTGTATGGACTCAAGCAAGCTCCAAGGGCATGGTATGCGACTCTATCTAAATTTTATTAGTGTAATGCCCTAGGCTATAGTTATGTTTAACTTGAACCATTATGTATCATCTTTATCATTTATTATAGAGCATGTTTATTTGGTTCATTATATGTTTTACATGTATATTATATTGAACTGCGTCCCTAGTTGTTGTGAACAACTAGTATAAGTTGGTAATGGATAATCATGGAGATGATTATATGCATGGAGATGCACATTACACTAATGGATACTTGCTAGAGAACAAGTATTAGACTTGACCTACTTACGAGATTTATGACATGGTCTGTTGTTATGATTAAATCTCATGATAGTCGTGTTATTGAATCCTTTGTACCTGATATTATCATCGTCTTCCACATGGTAAAGATCGTGTTTAATATAGTCTAAAACTATCTTTAATCGAATAGCAATAAGAGCTATGTTGGCACGATTGGATTCATGTAGGGATGAATGATAAGTCAAGATGGGTTTTGTCCCTCTTATGAAGAGAGATGTTTGTTTGGGCCCCTCGATGAATGATGTTGATGAAATGTGTGGCCACACTCAAGTGATTTGATAGAGATCAAATGCATTTGGATTATCAACATATTCGAAATCGAGAAAGCATTGAACGAGATGAGTTGACCTAGACCATGACTCATGTTCAATTGAACATCGTGGATAAAGGGATTGTGACATTTTATCTATCGAGGAATCAAGCTTTGATGTTATATTAATTGGGTGGATATAATGTTTTGCTAGAAATCACTTATGTCTTGTGAGGTCATGTTTTGACTCACTACCAACATAATATAATTCCTATTGGGTCACACAAAAAGAACGAATTTGATTTTGGCTGAAACTTGGATTTCTGGCTTGGTCTGTAGTGCGACATATGTTTCCTAGAAAATTGGAATTCTGGCTTGTTATACCGCACGACACACTTAGCCATGAGGGATGACTCGTCACGTTATGGCCAAGTCGTGCCTTGTGAAGGACGACAGAATCAAAGAGCTGTTCATTGGGGATGACTCGTGCCCTGTGGGATGAGTCATGCTCACGACTCGTGCCCATTGAGCTGGCAACCTGATTTACTGGCTCGAGGTACCGTGCGACATACTTAGCTTCTGGCATCCTACGTAGCGCGACAACTTTATCCAGTCCGTACATGTTTTCTTTGGCTGGTTAGGTTTTTGTGTTTGACAAGGATTTAACCCTAAGTGTTAGGGATTTATACCAATGTATAAGTACAATTCCTTGGACAGCCAAAAACTCTCTCTCACCCTACATCATTGGTCTAGGTTTTTGAAACTCTAGAGATTGACATTGATTTTGAATCAAAAGTACCAAATAGTTTTTGCCATTGATTATTGAAAACGTTTCAATAATCGGAAAGGATCATCTAGCAATCCAACAAGAAGAGTTCTTGGTTCGTTCGCGTGTGGATCACCATTAGAGGGAGGTTGCTTTATCTCCTAAAGCTTGAAGATCTCCATTGTTGATTTCATCACCAAGGTTTTGAATAAGGAAGAAGAAGGTCCGATTCGACATCAAAATTCCAAGGCTTCAATTTTGAGATCTATTTTGACATACGAAATCGCATTAAAGGTACGTAATTCTATTTCATGCTAGATGGATCTAAGGGCTAGGGTTTTGTTGTTGTTTAAATATTTTTCCGCTGCGTTTGTAACCCCAAAACCCAACAGTGGTATCAGAGCCCTGTCTTGCCATGATTAGGATTGAAATTGGCATGCTAGATTTAATGTTATTAATTGTTATCCATGCTATATGAAATAGATCTAGATTTTATGTGTTTTGTTTTATGAAAACAAGTATATATGATATGACATGTTCATGATTAATGATGGATTAATTTGATTAGTTTATCACATAGGTTATTGATCTATTAATATGATTATTTAGATTTTTAATTTTTCAAAATTGAAATCAAATTGTTTGTATGAAATTTTGTGAAGCCCTATGTTCATGATTATGTACACATGAGATCTATGTTACAACCATGCGATGTTTGTTACAATATGAAAACCATCTAAATATTTAAGTCTTATGCCATTCCTTGATTAGAACACTTGTGATACTTTAGGGTATTTGCTGTAGTTTCGACTAAGTTGGATACATCTTATATCTTAATTTTTGATCAAGATGAGATAATGGTTGATGTAGTTTTGACTCAGTTAGGTGCATCGTTCCATGTCTCATACGTTTAAAAAAGGTTTTGACTTAATTGGTGCTTTCAAATGAGATTTGACATATGATGTCTAAGGAAATCTCATAAAAGATCTAAGAGTCATATAGTGATATGATTGATGTTTCTACCTAAATAGCTTGATTTCGGGCATTGACTCAGTTAAATCAAAATCAAGTGAAATATGGATCTTAGCCTACTATGATTATATGATACATGTTTGTATTTGAATGTATATAATTTAGTGGGAGTATTTATGAAATACATTATTTGCTCTTAGATGATAAATGTGTTGATATTGATATATGCTTATATTATTTGCATATTTTATTGTAGAATGGCTAATCACAATAATCAACCCCTGTCACTGCGATCAGTCCTTGAGAAGGACAAGCTTGAAGAGAGCGGTACAAACTATTATGATTGGATCAGAAGCCTTAGAATTGTTCTAAGGCAAGAGAAGAAACTGTACGTTCTCGATGAACCCATTCCACCTCAATCTGCTGCAAATGCTTTTAGGGCAGATAGGGATGCACATAAGAAACATAATGATGATTCTACAGATGTTGCATGCCTTATGCTTGCCACTATGTCTAAGGCTCTTCAGAAGGACCTTGAGCACATAGAGACAACATTTGATCTTGCGGAGCGCTTAAAGGAAATGTTCCAAGTGCAAGCAATAAATGAACGGTTTGATGTGGTTAAGGCCCCAACTGCATGCATGATGAAAGAGGGGCAATCGATGGGAGCTCATGTCCTTAAGATGAAGGATCACATTGAGCGTCTCGAAAGGCTTGGTAATCCGATGAGTTTGGAACTCGCCATGGATTTGATATTGAATTCATTGCCTGAAAGTTATGGTCATTTCATTATGCACTATCACATGACTGGCATGGACAAGAATCTCTCAGAATTGCATGTGATGCTAAGACCGCAGAGAAGTATATAAAGAAGCCCCGAACCGATACTGTGTTAATGGTTAACAAAGGCAAAGGGTTCAAGAAAGATGGCAAAGGTAAAGTAAGTGTTGCTAAACCTAAGGCAAAAGTTGCCGTTGCCGCGAGGCTCCCAAAGTGTCTCAAAAGGATGCGGTTTGCTACCATTGCCAAGAGGTTGGTCATTGGAAGCGCAACTGCAAGGCTTACAAGGAAGGCCTAAAGGCGAAGAAGGGCAATACGATTTCTTCTGATTCAGGTATCTATATGATAGATATTTTCCTTTCTATTTCTAGTTCATGGGTATTAGATACCGGATGTGGATCTCACATTTGTTTAAATGTGCAGGGACTAAGGAATAGAAAGCTACTCAAACAAGGTGAAGTTGACCTACGTGTGGGGAATGGAGCAAGAGTTGTTGCATTAGTCATAGGGACATATGATGTAACTTTATCTAGTGACTTAGTACTTGTTTTGAAAAATTGTTACTATGTTCCGGATTTGAGTAGGAATATTATTTCTGTTTCTTATTTGGATAATGAAGGGTATAATTTTTTTATTAAGAATAAGAAGTTTTATATTTATTTAAATGATATGCTTTATGGTATTGCAAATTCATTTAATGGCCTTTATGTTCTTGATGTTGATGAGAAACAAAATAGTGTTGAAAATGTTTATCATGTGGACAAGAAGTCTAAACCGAATGATGTGAACAACTCGTTCATGTGGCATTTGCGGCTTGGTCATATAAACGAGAAACGCATTTCTAAACTCCATAAAGATGGAATGTTAGACTCACATGATTATGAATCATATGAGATATGCGAATCTTGTTTATTGGGCAAAATGACCAAACCACCCTACACTAAGAGTAGTGAAAGGGCTAGTGACTTATTGGGCTTAATACATACTGATGTATGTGGATCAATGAGCAGCATTGCTAGGGGAGGATTTCGGTATTTCATTACATTTATCGATGACTTATCTAGATATGGCTATGTCTATCTAATGAAGTCAAAGAGGGAATCGTTTGAGATGTTTAGAACATTTCAAAATGAAGTACAAAATCAACTTGGCAAAATAATTAAAGCACTTCGATCCGATCGTGGTGGTGAGTATTTGAGCCAAGAGTTTGACAATCATCTCAAAAACTGTGGAATTGTTTCAGAGTTGACTCCACCCGGAATACCACAATGGAATGGTGTTTCCGAGAGGAGGAATAGAACCCTATTAGATATGGTTCGTTCGATGATGAGTCAAGTAGACCTTCCTATATCCTATTGGGGACATGCATTAGAGACTGCCACATTCACACTGAACAAAGTCCCTACTAAATCGGCTCCTAAGACTCCACATGAGATGTGTCATAGAAGAAAACCTAGTTTGTCTTTCATGAAGATTTGGGGTTGCGAAGCTTATGTGAAGAGACTTGTCTTTGATAAGTTAGCACCTAAATCTGACAAGGTTATTTTTGTTGGTTACCCTAAGGTAACCAAAGGGTATTACTTTTACAACTGCGTTGAGAATAAAGTGTTTGTTGCTCAATATGGTACTTTTCTTGAGAAACAATTTCTCAATAAAGTATCTAGTGGGAGTAAAATTGATCTTGAAGAAGTTCAAGAACTCGAAAATAACATGGAACCGATAGTAGAGACTGAACCAAGTCCACAAGAAGTTGTGGAACCGGTTCAAGATCCACAAGTCCATCGTAGATCGAATAGGTTACGATCCGCACCCGAGAGATATGGGTTTCTCGTGTCGGAAAGTAATAAAGTGGAAGTCATTGAGAATGACGAACCTACTTTCTATCAAGAGGCGATGTCCGATCCCGATTCGGATAAATGGTTAGAAGCCATGAAATCCGAATTGCAATCCATGTCGGATAATCAAGTTTGGAACTTGATTGAGCCACCCGAAGGTGTAAAAACCATAGGGTGCAAGTGGGTCTTCAAAAAGAAGACTGACATGGATGGGAAGGTGCATACTTACAAGGCTAGGCTTGTAGCAAAGGGATAGGCAAACTCATTGTGTAGACTGTGATGAAACCTTCTCGCCTGTTGCCATTCTTAAGTCTATTAGAATTTTAATTGCTATAGCTACGTATTATGACTATGAGATATGGAAAATGGATGTTAAAACCGCTTTCCTTAATGGAAAACTGCTTGAGGATGTGTATATGACACAACCCGAAGGTTTTGTCGATCCAAGAAATTCTAACAAGGTGTGCAAGTTGCAGAGATCCATTTATAGATTAAAGCAAGCTTCTAGGAGTTGGAGTCTTCATTTTGACGAGAAAATCAAAGAGTTTGGTTTTGTCAAGAATGAAGATGAACCTTGTGTATACATGAAATTCAGTGGGAGCGTAGTGCTATTTCTCTTATTGTATGTCGATGATATCTTACTCATTGGAAACGACATTCCTGCACTTCAGACTGTCAAGTCTTGGTTAGGGAAATGTTTTTCAATGAAAGATCTAAGAGGATAATTGGTTTGAGTCAAAGTACCTACATTGACAAGGTTCTTAGAAGATTCAAAATGGAAAATTCTAAGAGAGGCAACTTGCCAATAGGTCATGGTGTTACTCTTAGCAAGACTCAGTGTCCTAAGACAACTTATGAACGAAAGAGGATGAATGAAGTTCCATATGCTTCGGCTATTGGATCTATCATGTATGCTATGATTTATACTAGACCCGACGTATCGTATGCTTTGAGCATGACGAGTCGATACCAATCTGATCCTGGTGAGAACAATTGGATGGCATTCAAGACAATCCTTAAGTACTTAAGAAGAACTAAGGATGCATTCTAGGTATTTGGAGGAATGGAAGAAGATCTTGTTGTAAGAGGTTACACAGATGCTAGCTTCCAGACCGACAAGGATGACTTCCGATCGCAGTCGGGATTTGTGTTTATGCTTAACGGAGGTGCGATATGTTGGAAGAGTTCCAAGCAGAGTACTATTGCCGATTCTACTACTGAGGCAAATATGCAGCGGCATCTGATGCAGCTAAGGAGGCAGTTTGGATCAAGAAGTTCATTAGTGACTTGGAAGTTGTTCCAAGTATCACTAATCCGGTGGAACTTTATTGTGACAATAATGGTGCCATTGCACAAGCAAAGGAACCAAGGTCACATCAGTGATCTAAACATATACTTAGACGTTTCCATCTCATTCGAGAGTTCATTGATCGAGGAGACGTTAAGATATGTAAAGTATCAAGCGATGATAACATTGGGGATCCGCTTACAAATCCCCTCGCACAAGCAAAGCATGATGGTCATGTGAGGTCCATGGGTATTAGATATATAGATGGAGCCTAGTGCAAGTAGGATATTGTTGGTGTAATGACCTAGGCTATAGTTATGTTTAACTTGAACCATTATATATCATCTTTATTATTTATTATAGAGCATGTTTATTTGGTTCATTATATGTTTTGCATGTTTATTATATTGAACTGCGTCCCTAGTTGTTGTGAACAACTAGTATAAGTTGGTAATGGATAATCGTAGAGATGATTATATGCATGGAGATGCACATTACACTTATGGATACTTGTTAGAGAACAAGTATTGGACTTGACCTACTTATGAGATTTATGACATGGTCTGTTGTCATGATTAAATCTCAAGATAATCGTGTTATTGAATCCTTCGTACCTGAGATTATCATCGTCTTCCACATGGTGAAGATCGTGTTTGAAGTAAGATGTTTGCTTGGGCCCCTCGATGAATGATGTTGATGAAATATGTGGCCACACCCAAGTGATTTGATAGAGATCAAATGCATTTGGATTATCAACATATTTGAAATCGAGAAAGCATTGAACGAGATGAGTTGACCTAGACCATGACTCATGTTCAATTGAACATCGTGGATAAAGGGATTGTGACATTTGATCTATCAAGGAATCAAATTTTGATGTTATATTAATTGGGTGGATATAATGGTTTGCTAGAAACCACTTATGTTTTGTGAGGTCATGTTTTGACTCACTACAAACATAATATAATTCCTATTGGGTCACACACAAAGAACAAATTTGATTCTGGCTGAAACTTGGATTTCTGGCTTGGTCTGTAGTGCGACATACGTTGCCTGGAAAATTAGAATTTTGGTTGTTATACCGCACGACACACTTAGCCATGAGGGACGATTGGTCACGTTCTAGCCAAGTCGTGCCTTGTAAATGGATGATAGAATCAGAAAGTTGTTCATTGGGAATGACTCGTGCCCTGTTGTACGAGTCGTGCTCACGACTCGTGCCCTGTGGTACGAGTCATGCTCACGACTCGTGCCCATTAAGCTGGCAACCTGATTTACTGGCTCGAGGTACCGCGCGACATACTTAGCCACTGGCATCCTACGTAGCGCGACAACTTTAGCCAATCCGTACGTGTTTTCCTTGGATGTTTAGGTTTTTGTGTTTGACAAGGATTTAACCCTAAGTGTTAGGTATTTATACCAATGTATAAATACAAGTCCTTGGGCAGCCAAAAACTCTCTCTCACCCTACATCATTGTTCTAGGTTTTTGAAACTCTAGAGATTGATTTTGATTTTGAATCAAAAGTACCAAATAGTTTTTGCCATTGATTATTGAAAACGTTTCAATAATCGGAAAGGATCATCTAGCAATCTAACAAGAAGAGTTCTTGGTTCGTTCGCGTGTGGATCACCATTAGAGGGAGGTTGCTTTATCTCCTAAAGCTTGAAGATCTCCATTGTTGATTTCATCACCAAGATTTTGAACAAGGAAGAAGAGGATCTGATTCGACATCAAAATTCCAAGGCTTGAATTTTGAGATCTATTTTGACAAACGAAATCGCATTAAAGGTATGTAATTCTATTTCATGTTTTTCTAATCTTTTCATGCTAGACGGAACTAAGGGCTAGGGTTTTGTTGTTGTTTAAATATTTTTCTTCTGCGTTTGTAACCCCAAAACCAACAAATTTTTACTAGAAAAAGGCTTCAAACGCAATAAAATCGATACTACTCTATTCATTGCCAAATATAACAATCATTCATTACTTGTTCAAATTTATGTTGATGATATTATTTTTGGCTCTACTAATGAATTACTTTGTAAGCGTTTTGAGAAGCTAATGAAAAACAAGTTTGAGATTAGCATGATGGGAGAATTGACGTTCTTCATCGGGCTTCAAATCAAACAATGTGATGAAGGAATCTTCCTCAGCCAAGCCAAATACACCAAGGAGTTGATAAAGAAGTTTGGACTAGAAAATGCAAAAGCATACGATACTTCAATGTCTACCGGCAATAAGCAAGATAAAGATCTAAAAGGTAAGAAGGTTGATCAAACCTTATATCGAGGTATGATTGGCTCATTACTTTATTTAACTGCTAGTAGGCCAGATATCATGTTTAGTGTTTGTGTATGTGCTCGCTATCAAGCCGATCCTAGAGAAGCAAATTTAAGTGCAGTCAAGCGTATAATCCGCTATCTCTCTGGAACTACTAATCTTGGACTTTGGTATTCCAAAGATTCAAATTTCGACCTTGTAGGGTATTCAGATGCAGATTATGCAGCTTGCACTATTGAAAGAAAAAGCACTAGTGGGACTTGTCACTTCCTCGGGAATAGACTAGTTGCTTGGGCCAGTAAAAAGCAAGCCTCAGTTTCAGTGTCAACCACATAGGCTGAATATATTGCTGCTGGAAGTTGTTGCTGTCAAGTCCTTTGGATAAAGCAATAGTTGGTGGACTATGGAATTATGAAAAAAATTGCTCAATCATGTGTGTCAGCAAATTGTAGCATTGTGAGAAGAATTTTATCTTTTTGAGTCGCCACCTATATTATTCGCTTGGAAACATAGAAAAACCATTTTGAAAGAGATTTGGGTTTGGGGCTTAGGTTATGAAATGGGTAGGTCAAGGAGCATCCATTTCACCCAATCCGGAGATCAGTCTTGCTAAAGAAAAGAGAGGTTTTCAAAAGAGAGAGAGAAAGATTTTAAACAATAAAATATCCATTTAACGGGGTTAAACGGAATGTAGGATCGATTGCTTCGAGACCGTCTCCATGATTTGGAGAGGCTCTAGGCCGATCCTAGATTCAATAGATTTATACCACTCTAACAATCAATTAGAAAGGGATTTAGGGGTTACCTTGCGTGAGGTGATTTGGGCAGAGTTTCGACTCAAGTTTAGAATCAACTCTCGATACGGACGGAGCCTCGTCTCAGTCCTTGACTTGGGTCTTGATGTTTGTTTATCAACAAGGTTGACAAACAAACTTTGTAGTGAGTTTTAGGGTGATTTTGTAGGATTCTTTCAGGGAAAGAAGCCAACAAAATGTGTGTGAATTGTGGAATTGCCGACCTCTTGTGCCTTGGAAGTCACCAAGTATTTATAGGGGTTGGATATGAAGAAGTGGAGAGCTAAAACCCTATCAGAAGGTTCTAGACTCCAAATCCCATTGGTTGGCCGGATGGATAAAGTTTTATCCTGAAAAGAGGTTGAAATCGACGAGGAAACTGTCATCTGCATGCTGCAGAGGGAGGATATCTCGCGCGAGACACGCCATCTCGCGGCGAGATATTGCTCCTGTGGACAGTCTTGTCCTTTCCTCATTATCTCGTATGCAGTCTAGTCCCAAACTAACGATAGTTAGTCAAAACTTAATGAAACATGACGAAATGGTGGATTTCTACTTCTTGACTCAAAGCGAGACTTAGAGTGGTATAAATATGACCCGATGTGTTCAGAATGGGGTGTCTACACAAATCAACAATTTCAGTCTCCAACAACCCTGTCATGCACTCAAAGACCAAGCATATTGATATCAAGTATCATTTCCTCAAAGACCATGTGAAAAATTGGAATATCCATTTAGAGTATGTGGGGACAGACAATCAGATTGCTGACATCCTCACCAAAGCTCTTGACTCCAAGATGTTTTCTTTCCTTAGAGGAGAAATGGGTATGCTTGAGCTTAAAAAGTCCATACTTTTTATTACTAACTTGTGTGTTAAGTATGTGATTTTAGGTTGAAAATCCTTATGAGGTTTCAAACCTCACCCTTCTTGAAATCGCGTGAACAAACTGCATGCAGTCAACTGCTTGCAGCCATCTGTCAGTTCCAAATCACATACTATAGCCTGACCGCACAATTCTCAACCGCATTTCAACACTTAGAAAAATTTTCATTGATTTTCATTTCTAAGCTTTAAAGAAGCTTTAATCAAGTTTATTTTTATCCTTATTTAAAATTAAAAAAAAAAACTGTTCATATTCTTTTATTTGCATGACCGCCACGTGGACCCCAAGTAAGTTTTTCTTATTTTATATTTGGTCCTTATTTTGGCATAATTGTATTTTTACAAATGTTTTCCCACGTTATTTCAAATTTCAAATGCATTTAATGCAAAGGGAACATTAGCATTAATGACCTTCATGTCAGCCGTCATTGGCTGATGTGTAGAAGTTGAAAGGGTGCCACATTTGTAATGATTCCTTCATGGGATATTGGGAGACTCACCTTTCAGCTGCCTCAACCCTAAAAACTGCCTATAAATAGTGATGACCTGCCATAATTCAAACTCTTTCGAACTGTCACTTCTGTCATTTGTACCTTCTTTCTACCAACTCACCCTCTCTCTCTCTTCACAACCTTCAAAAACCTTAAAATTCTTTCAAAATTCTTCAAATCTTCAATGGCTCCCAAGAAACCCTTCACTGATAGGGTATGATTTCTCAACTTGCATTCTTTAATTTTCTGCAAATCTGCCATTGATAAACCTTGAAGAAACCCTTCGAACGACATTAACTGATTTTTGTTCATAAATGCCTTGTTTCTCACTCATTTCTTTTGATATTTGTTGGGTTTTGCTCGGATTCATGCTTGAAATCTGCTTATGTACTTTATTTTATGATCAATACATGTTTTGGGTACTGTTTTTACAAAATTCAGTTCTCAGTTTTCGAAAACCCATTTTCTTGTTCTTGGTATTTCTTGATGATTCTGATGAAAAGTTATTATTTTGATGTTATATTGTTAATCTATAAACTGTTAGGATCATTTTGATATGCTTTTTGTCAATTTTGGTTAAGATTCATGTTGCCCCTGTTCTTCCATGTTCATAACTGTTCTTCGTGTTCTTCGAGCATTCATACAACTGTTCATACGTTTTTCAGAAAATTTTCATATTTTGGATTCCTTGATTTTTGAATCTTGTTTTTCATACTTAGAAAATTTTTGGAAAATTTTGGATTTTGTTTTGCATATTTGAACCGCATCTCATCTCTCAACCGCATGATACCTTTGTTTGAAACCGCATGTTTTAAACTACTTATCTTATATGTTTCAAACCACATGTTCTTTTGGAAAACAAACCGCATGTTGGAAACCGCTTGTATAAAATATTTTGAAACCGCATGCTATCTTTTTCAAACCACATGCTGAATTTTCCTATGTATTACTTAGTATATAGGCTGGACACCATAACCTTCTCTATGAACACTTCATAGAAGTCTGAGATAACTTTTGTTTAACAATGCCACGTACTAGTAATTACACTCTTGAATTTTCTTATTTATTTCCTTTCCTTGTATTCACAGTCTACTTGGGGTTTGAAGTTTTTCACTTTTCAAACCACACCATTGCTGACCGCATGGGTTCAAAGCGCTTGTAAACTGTGAATCTATAAATGGATCTAACTTTATTATTTCATTTTGTAGGATCCTCAATTTTTCTTACCTGGCTGGGAAATCAATGAGACTGAGCTGAGAAATGATACACTGGGGAGAGAGCTGATCAGAAAGATGACTGCCTCAGGAATACTTCCCCTCTTCACCAAAAAGCAAACCTATACTATCCCCTCCTTTGTTGAGTTCTACTCCAACGCCAAGCCAGGCAAGAGAGAACTTGCAAATGGTCGTGTGGTGGAATGCCTAACTGCTTCAGTCGAAGGATATAATGTCTCCATTGATTACCTAGACATCAGAAGTACTTTTGGATTTAATGTACCAAATGCTCCTGAGAGCGTTGGCCAAGATATAATTGATGCAACTGCCTCCACTTCAGCTGGTATCTCCACCTTGACTGGTCAATACAAGAAGATTCCCAGGAAGGCCTTTGGTGAGATGATGAGCCACCTCTGCTTCCTAGTTGGGAAGTCTGTTTGTGAGAAGACAAGGAACCACAACAACTTTACATCCCAGCAATGGATGTATTGTTCTGCTATTTATAATGGGATTCCCTTGCACTGGCCTAAAATTCTTATTCGAGAACTCTCCTCAAGTATTGACACCTACCAGTCAAAGGTGAAGAATAAACATCAAAGATGGAGACCTTTCTGCAGGCTCCTAACCACCATTTTTGCTGACTACCAGCACCTGGAGGAGCTGAGATTATCTACCCCAGAGTTGACTGTAGAATGGGGCAATGAAGAATCTCTTGGACTAGCTGCTTGCTACAGCTTCAGATTCAGCTATGGCAATGATGAGTACAAAGGACTTTATGATGCTAATACCCTTCCCATCAGGGAGTTCTACGTGAACATGTGTCCTGAAACTGCTGATACTGCAATTGGACACGGGGTCAAGAAAGCCAGAAGGTCAAAGAAGCCTGCAGTTGAACCGCCTCTGAAGAAGGCTAGAACCGCACCAGCACCCAAACCGCGTGCTGCTGCTGCTGCTGGTCCATGTTCAAAGGGTAAAAAGAAGATGCTCATTGATGAGCCTGATGCTGAGGATGAAGAAGAATAAGAGGATGAAAATATTCCTACACTAGTTGCTAGAGCCAGGAAGGCCAAGCAGACCAAGGATGATTTGAATGATGAAGATTTAATGCAGTTTTACAGGGAGAAGCTGGAAAGGCTAGAGAAAGAGGCTGAAATAAAGAGAGCTACCAAGGGTAAGTCAACCGCACCTCCTCCCCAACCGCAACCTTCCCCCCAACCTTAACCTCAACCGCAACCCCAAACTCAACCGCCTCCACCTCCTCCTACTCAAACCCCTATCCAAAACCAACCTCCATCACATATTCATTCACCTATTCACTCTCACCATTCTTCACCCAACAGATCTCCTTCCCTAATTCCTCCACCTTCACCCAAACCGCAACCCTCCCCTCAACCGCAAAGAGCTGCAACCGCTCAGGGGGAGAATCCCAAGAAAAGGAGATTCAAAATGATGGCTAAGAAGAAAACTCCTACCAAAGGGGCAAAACGTTTCCTTAAACGTGTTGCTCAAACCAAAATGCCCATTCCTGGTGAAACCCCTTCCTATTTTGACCAAGAATCATCTTCTCACTCTCCTTCCCATTCACCCTCCCTTTCTGACTACCTGTAAGTACGCCAATCCAATTCGCAATCCATTTTTAGGTGCATTTTAAATGATAAAATTGCACTAAGGGGCGTTTTGTTAAATTCCCGGTCCCTTCCGAGACTTCCGGGAACTTTTTATAAGTTTCCCGCGAAGGAAGTATATTTTAGTATTTTTCCCGAACAAAAGGACCTAAAAGGAATTAATTAGTTTGGACCTTTTGGGTATTAACCCAGAATGTTCCAGAATCTGGTTTTGTCGCCAGAATCGGTTATTGGCGTTCCCAGTCGTGCGACAGCTTGAGGCATCGAAATTGGATACGTTGGGTCGTGCGACCAAATAATCCAATTTCCCAATTCATGTATAAATGCCAAATGCTTTCATTTATCAAAAGGGCTCTCTCTCACATCCACACACGGTTAACACACAGAGAACACACACAACTCTCACCGCTCTCTCTCTCTCCTTTCTCTCTATATACGCAGGAACCGTCTCCTTCACCCCAACCAAGCTCTCCTACAGCGAAGACCAACCTTCTTCCCCAAACTCCTTCTCTCTACCTCAATTACCTTCATCCGGCGACCTTCCTCTTCTCAATTACCTTCTTCTCCGGCCCAAAACCAACCTGCGACCTAAACCCAATCAACCGGCTACCTCCTTTAAACCTCTTCTCCAACCCAAGCTCTCCCTCCGGCCGACGACCTCAATCACACCTAATTCTCCCTCAATCCAAGACCAACGCCAATTCCCCTCACCTAAATCAAACGGCGACAACCACGTTCTTCTTCAATCAATCCCTCACCGAGCTCCTCCTCTAAACCACTCATCGGTGATCGTCTCCACCATCTTCTCCGGCCCTATTCTAGCCCTAAGTCGATAACCTCAATTTCCTTCTCCCCTCTTCTGTTCTAAGACGTAACCACCACACCTCCAATTTCCGGCCACCACCTATTAGCCCCGACCCTATTCTAAACCTTAATCTCTCCCTCTGTCCAAATTACACTGTAGTGGAAACAAGCGCTTAAACCCCAAGCCAATTCCGCTCAAAGCACATACTCACGTACTGGGATTGTCAAAGCAACTCCGATCTGAGCTTGTTCCGTTCCAAAGCCAATTTGAAGATCCTTAAATCTAACTTGGTTTAAGGAGCGCGGACTATGAGGGTAATGATCCATTTCTATCTCTCTCGCATTTACTGATTATTTGTTTCATTGCAATTTATTCCCCGGACTTGATAATTAGACTCTATCCGTCCCCAATTATCAAGTCCCAACTGCCGATCTCTCTGTTTAATTAGCTTTGCTTCGTATTGTTGATATTAATGATGTGAGTGTTGCGGGTATTTTTCAACATGGTGACATCTTCAGTTGATCCTACATATCAAGATGTCATTACTCTGTAAGTATTGTTTTAATATTTACTTATTCAATATTTCCTAATATTCTTATTCTTATTTTTCAGTAATTAAGAGAGGAATGCGGGATATTCTCCAGCACGTTCAACAGACCTTCAACAGCTAGGGCGACTTAGTCTCACGGAGGTTGAAAGGATAAGCCAAAATCCCGAGATTGTAGGAACCGTATTAACTGCTTCATATTTACTTGTATTTAAGGGGAAATGGAGACGGGACATACACTAATGCTCACACGCACACACTCTACACACAAGCTCTTGTAATCCTCTCCATTATCTTCCAAAGTTGTATTCGTGATCATTATAGTGAAACTTTTAAGGTTGGAGACCTAACTCCCGGGGTTTTTTCCAAAGAGGTTGTCACCTCTAAGGTTTTCCTCGTTAACAAATCGTGGTGTCATTATCTCTTTATCGTGCTTTTGTTCCATATAGTCGAATTCCACAGTCCCCTCCTTATTGTCCAATCCACACACTAATCAAAGTTAAGATTCTACTCTATTGTTTTTTCTACCAAAACAATTTGGCGCCCACCGAGAGGCCTCGTGGTTTATCGATTATTTGGATCATTTCCTAAGCAAATTCATTATGTCTGCACCCCCCAATGTGTCCGCCGCCGGCAAGTGTCCCGCCGTTGTTCCCACATCGGGAGGAAGAACCGGCTTGTTACCACCACCTCCTCGAGACCAGGACCTCGGCCGGCTCAACTTACGAAGACTCCACAAAAGGGAACAACCTCTTCCAATGTAGATGCCGACATTCGGAGTATCCTTACCGAGGTTGAATCAAAGGTTGGACCAGCAAGACAGCAATTCTAAGGTGCTGACCAATTCCATGATTAAGATGCAGAAAGATCAACAGCTCATCGCGTCTCGGCTTGACAACATATCACCACTGCGTGCAAGGGTTCTCAACTTTGACAACACTGGAGGATCTACATTTCAGAATGAATTCATCCCAATGGGCAGTCCTCCTCAAACTTATCCGCTGACATCCTTAATGATGTCGACATCCTTGCCCGGGGATACCCCATTGATGCCATCTTCCGCAGGATTCACCCCGTTCATCCCATTCACTGACAACACTACCGTTACGACTACTACGGACAACTCTGGTTTGCTAAATAATCTTTTTAATAATAATAATTTCAATCGTATTCCTATGGCCGACCCTTTTGCGGGAAACCCACTAGCCAAACAAATGCGGGATCTCGTAGAGATAATGAATGTGCCAGGCGTAACTCCCCCAATTCAACCGGTGACGCAGAACTGTTACAATCAATCCCGGTTTGTCCCAGCAATTGCAAATGTCGACATCCCGAAGCGTTTCAATGTACCATCTATGAAGTTGTACGACGGCACCACGGACCCAGAGGAGCATGTTGCACACTATCAAGAAAAGATGGACATAATCCATATTCTGCTTCAATTCAGGGAAGCTTGCTTATGCAGGGGATTTGGATCCACCTTGTCTGGACCAGCTCTCAAATGGCCTGATTAGGCAACCCCTAGGTTCAATTGGTTCATACGCCCAGCTCATCAACATGTTCTATAACCAATTCTCATGCAATGACAATTTGAAAGATTGACAAGTGATCTCTACAATGTGACCCAGACCTAATGAAACCCTAAAGGATTATGTCCACCGGTTCAATAAGGAAATGCTAGAAATTCCCAATCTTGACATGTCGATGACCACGTAAGCATTCAAAATGGGGTGAAGAAAGATTCACAATACTATCGGGATTTGGTGATGACTCCTTGTAAGCGGTTGGAAGAAGTCGGGAGCGGGGCATTGAGATTCATAAGACAAGAGGAAGATGAGCTGCGAAGATCGAAGTCATCATCCAAGATGTCGACATATGACCATCCCGACGTAAAGACCGAATCGTCCCATCGCGGGAACAACCGTTCCAATCCTTATCCGAGAATTGACACTAGCAAAATTAATTCAATAGACGGTGAGGATGAAGATAATGATAATGTGCCTAACATTTCGATTATTGTTTTTACGTTGACATTTCGGGTGTACTCGTGCGATGGGCAACTTGGGGGACAAAGCCGAGATGGCCAAAGAAAATGGACAAAGCCACGGGGTGGCGTGACAAATCAAAATGGTGCGCTTACCATGAAGACTTTGGACACGTTGCGAAGATTGCATCGCGCTAAGAAAGGAGATCGAGTTACTTGCTCTCGAAAGGACATCTTAAGGAGGCTGTTGGGGTCCAGAAAGAAGAAGGCTGAAAATGCGTAAGCTCCTCATGAAGGTGAAAGACCGGTTTCTCCCCAAAGATCAACAAAGGTGATCAACTTCATCGGTGGAGGCTCGAAATATGTGGAACATCTTATTCGCCGCAAAACGACATGCTAAGGAGTCAAAAGAGGAAAAGCCAGAAAGACAGCCCAGTATGTCGACACCCTGCCAGGATCCAATCACCTTTGATGAAAGCGATCGAGAGAACCTGCTAGAACCCCATCACGACGGTCTAGTTATTTCCTTGCAGATCGCCAACTGTACAATACGGCGTATCCTGGTTGATGGGGGCAGCTCTGTTAATCTTATTATGTTGGGTACCCTTAAGGAAATGAACATCCCAGAATCGGAGATCGTTAAGAAGTCTTCAGTGCTGGTAGGCTTCAGTGGTGAAGTCAAAGAAACGGTGGGGGAGATAAAACTTCCAATATACTCGAAGGGCCTCAACACCATGGAACGGTTCTGCGTAATTGATTGCGCAACATCTTACAATGTCATTCTAGGAAGACCATGGATTCATGGAATGAAGGCCGTACCCTCCACTTACCATCAGTGTGTGAAGTTCCCCACACCTTGGGGTGTCGCTAAGATTTACAATGATCAACAGGTAGCCAAGGAATGTTATAAAACTTCAATGAAGGCATCGACATCTCCAAAACAAGCATAGCAATTACCGAGGAAAGTACGTGAAGTCCTGGAAGCTAGGGAGGATGATGTGAAAGAAGTATTGCTAGACCCTTCCAACCCGGACATCAAAGTACTTATTGGCACTGACATCCCATCAGATATAGAAGAGAAGCTTGTGGACCTATTAAGAAGAAGAATAAAGAGTTTCGCTTGGAAGCATGATGACATGACAGGCATCAGCAAAGATGTCATCACTCACAAACTTAACGTAGATCCTAGCTTTAAACCAAAGTGCACCGTAAACGTAGGAAGTTTGCGAAACCGTAAATCGGATCATCAAGGAAGAGGTAGAGCGCTTACTCAAAGCCAACATGATACGGGAGGTCGATTATCCAAGATGGTTAGCAAACGTGGTTGTGGTAGAAAAGAGAAACGGGAAATGGCGAGTTTCTGTCGACTTTACCGATTTGAATAAAGCCTGCCCAAAAGATCCTTTCCCTTTGCCTCACATAGATTCGTTAGTTGATGCAACCTCCGGACATAAACTCCTCACATTCATGGACGCATCCTCAGGATTTCAACAAATTCAGATGGAACCATCTGACCAAGAGGACACCGCCTTCATAACACCCACAGGTATTTATTGTTATATTGCCATGCCTTTTGGACTAAAAAATGCAGTTGCAACGTATCAAAGGCTCGTCAACAAGATGTTTAAAGATCAGATTGGGGACACAATGGAGGTATACATCGACGACATGGTGGTAAAGTCCAAGAAAGCCGAAGACCACATAAGCAACCTCTCTCAAGCCTTTGACATCTTGGACTGTTTCAATATGAAACTAAATCCAGCTAAATGCAACTTTGGAATGAAGGCCGGGAAGTTCTTGGGTTACATGGTTACTAAAAGAGGCATTGAAGCCGCCCCTGCACGTATACGTGCTATTATCAACCTGTCATCACCTCAATCTGTCAAGGACATCCAAAGGTTGACGGGAAAGATTGCTGCACTTACCAGATTCATTTCAAAATCCTCAGATCGATGCAAACCTTTCTACGACATCTTGAGGAAAAACAATAAGTTCCAATGGGAGGATCAACATGAAGAAGCCTTTCAGGAACTCAAAACTTACTTGTCAACACCTCCATTATTGGCCAAACCTCAAGAGGATGAACATCTTTACATCTACCAGCGGTATCCGAAGGTGCCGTAAGTGCGGTCTTGGTGACGTAACGAGATGGTAATCGGCAACCCATCTACTATATAAGTAAGACACTCCTAGATGCGAGACCAGGTATTCTCATTTACAAAAATTAATTCTAGCTTTGATAACTGCTTCTATTAAATTAAGGCACTATTTTGAAACACATACTATAATTGTATGCACTAATTATCCTATTAAGAATGTTATGAGAAAACCGGAGATGTCAGGTCGAATGGCGAAATGGTCTGTACAATTAAGCACATACGACATCAAGTACGAGCTCGTAACCGCAATAAAATCCCAAGCCCTAGGCGATTTTGTGGCCGATTTCGATCCAACCCCGCAACAAGAGGTGGAATTGGAAGTACAAAGCAACTTCAAGATGATGACATCCTAAAAATTTGGACTCTCTATACGTACGGTGCTTCCAACATGAGAGGTACAGGTCTTGGAGTTGTACTAAAATCACCACAAGGGGACATAATACCACAATCTATCGGTTGCGGTTTCAAGGCTACCAACAATGAAGCGAGTATGAGGCACTAATTGCGGGTTTAAGCTGCAGCCCGGGACTTAGATGTCAAGCATATCCGGGTGTTCATGGATTCCTTGCTAATTGTTAACCACTACAACGGGTCCTACGTAGCAAAAAATGCTAAGATGACGACATATTTGGAAATCGTAAAAATTCTTTCGGCCAAATTCAAATCATTTTCCTTGGAACAAATCCCACGAGAAGAAAATTCTCAAGCGGATGCTCACGGCAAACTTGGGTTCATCCTTCAAAAGCATTTCACAAACCTAGTATCCCAATTGTGCATGTTGACATCCCAAAGAATTGATCATCTTGAGATGTTCGCTCTAGATGTCGACATACCTTCCTCTCCATCAGCAATTTCTTGGACAGCTCCTATTATCAAGTATCTCTTAGATGATACGATCCCAGCTGAGGAGAAAAATGCTAGAGCATTCAGGGTAAGAGTTTCTAAATATTTACTTATCGATAACCTCTTGTTTAGAAAATCTGCTGCAGGTTACTACTTAAGATGTCTAGAAGCAGATAGAGCCCATCAGGTTCTCAAGGAGCTGCACGAAGGAGATTGTGGAAATCATACCAGGGGCAGAAGTCTACATACTAAGGCTCTTAGAATGGGCTATTTCTGGCCCACAATGAGAAAAGATGCCGTTGACTACGCAAAGAAATGTGATTCCTGTCAACGATATGGGGACATCCTGCACCAGCCAGCTGAACTGCTACATCCTATCCTGTCGCCATGGCCTTTTATGGTTTGGGGAATGGACATAGTAGGAAAATTGCCCAGGGCACCAGGTGGAAGAGTATTTCTATTGGCTATGACAGACTACTTTTCTAAATGGGTAGAAGCTGAGGCATACGTGCAAGTCCGTGACAAAGAAGTTATATCTTTTATCAAAAGAAACATATTCAGCCGATTTGGAATACCATCAGAGATAATTTGTGACAACGGCTCTCAATTCATTAGCAAGAGAACCCAAGATTTCTTGACATCTTGGGGTGTCAAGATGGTGACATCTTCGCCTGTTCACCCTCAAGCCAATGGACAGGCAGAGTCTAGCAACAAAATAATCATAAGCAACTTAAAAAAGAGACTGAACCAGAAGAAAGGACGATGGGCAGAAGAGTTACCAATGGTTCTATGGGGCGACAGATGACATCTAAGAATGCTGCTGGTCAAACCCCTATTCACTTGTATTTGGAACCGAATCGGTTATTCCAGCGAAGTCCTTGTACCTACGGCAAGATACGGTTTGTTGACATCGAACATAATAAAGACATCTTGATACATGACCTAGATACCGTGGACGAACCGAGGGACATGGCCAAAGTTCGCATGGCAAGACATATCAACAAAGGGTAGCCGGATCCTACAACAAAAACGTAAGGATTAGAAGGTTTCAAGTAGGAGACTTAGTCCTACGAAAGGCATTCCAAAATACCAAGGAGCCCAATGCAGCAAGCTCGCCCCAAAATGGGAAGGACCCTACCTAATAGATGCACAAGCCAGAAAGGAGCATATCGCCTGGCAACCTTGGATGGCCAAATGATACCGCGAAGTTGGAACGCCATTCATCTTAAAAGGTATTACGTTTAAACAAAATTCCCCATGAACTCATCTTTCCAGGTATGGATCGTCTTTTAATTCGTTGCAACCTTTCTTTTTTCCTATGCACCTTTTTAATTCTTTACAAATTAAGATGTCACTAACG